>OY725183.1:13558880-14762005 GCA_963241965.1 Tortrix viridana | reverse complement strand
ACCTAACCTAACCTAACCTAACCTAACCTAACCTAACCTAACCTAACCTAACCTAACCTAACCTAACCTAACCTAACCTAACCTAACCTAACCTAACCTAACCTAACCTAACCTAACCTAACCTAACCTAACCTAACCTAACCTAACCTAACCTAACCTAACCTAACCTAACCTAACCTAACCTAACCTAACCTAACCTAACCTAACCTAACCTAACCTAACCTAACCTAACCTAACCTAACCTAACCTAACCTAACCTAACCTAACCTAACCTAACCTAACCTAACCTAACCTAACCTAACCTAACCTAACCTAACCTAACCTAACCTAACCTAACCTAACCTAACCTAACCTAACCTAACCTAACCTAACCTAACCTAACCTAACCTAACCTAACCTAACCTAACCTAACCTAACCTAACCTAACCTAACCTAACCTAACCTAACCTAACCTAACCTAACCTAACCTAACCTAACCTAACCTAACCTAACCTAACCTAACCTAACCTAACCTAACCTAACCTAACCTAACCTAACCTAACCTAACCTAACCTAACCTAACCTAACCTAACCTAACCTAACCTAACCTAACCTAACCTAACCTAACCTAACCTAACCTAACCTAACCTAACCTAACCTAACCTAACCTAACCTAACCTAACCTAACCTAACCTAACCTAACCTAACCTAACCTAACCTAACCTAACCTAACCTAACCTAACCTAACCTAACCTAACCTAACCTAACCTAACCTAACCTAACCTAACCTAACCTAACCTAACCTAACCTAACCTAACCTAACCTAACCTAACCTAACCTAACCTAACCTAACCTAACCTAACCTAACCTAACCTAACCTAACCTAACCTAACCTAACCTAACCTAACCTAACCTAACCTAACCTAACCTAACCTAACCTAACCTAACCTAACCTAACCTAACCTAACCTAACCTAACCTAACCTAACCTAACCTAACCTAACCTAACCTAACCTAACCTAACCTAACCTAACCTAACCTAACCTAACCTAACCTAACCTAACCTAACCTAACCTAACCTAACCTAACCTAACCTAACCTAACCTAACCTAACCTAACCTAACCTAACCTAACCTAACCTAACCTAACCTAACCTAACCTAACCTAACCTAACCTAACCTAACCTAACCTAACCTAACCTAACCTAACCTAACCTAACCTAACCTAACCTAACCTAACCTAACCTAACCTAACCTAACCTAACCTAACCTAACCTAACCTAACCTAACCTAACCTAACCTAACCTAACCTAACCTAACCTAACCTAACCTAACCTAACCTAACCTAACCTAACCTAACCTAACCTAACCTAACCTAACCTAACCTAACCTAACCTAACCTAACCTAACCTAACCTAACCTAACCTAACCTAACCTAACCTAACCTAACCTAACCTAACCTAACCTAACCTAACCTAACCTAACCTAACCTAACCTAACCTAACCTAACCTAACCTAACCTAACCTAACCTAACCTAACCTAACCTAACCTAACCTAACCTAACCTAACCTAACCTAACCTAACCTAACCTAACCTAACCTAACCTAACCTAACCTAACCTAACCTAACCTAACCTAACCTAACCTAACCTAACCTAACCTAACCTAACCTAACCTAACCTAACCTAACCTAACCTAACCTAACCTAACCTAACCTAACCTAACCTAACCTAACCTAACCTAACCTAACCTAACCTAACCTAACCTAACCTAACCTAACCTAACCTAACCTAACCTAACCTAACCTAACCTAACCTAACCTAACCTAACCTAACCTAACCTAACCTAACCTAACCTAACCTAACCTAACCTAACCTAACCTAACCTAACCTAACCTAACCTAACCTAACCTAACCTAACCTAACCTAACCTAACCTAACCTAACCTAACCTAACCTAACCTAACCTAACCTAACCTAACCTAACCTAACCTAACCTAACCTAACCTAACCTAACCTAACCTAACCTAACCTAACCTAACCTAACCTAACCTAACCTAACCTAACCTAACCTAACCTAACCTAACCTAACCTAACCTAACCTAACCTAACCTAACCTAACCTAACCTAACCTAACCTAACCTAACCTAACCTAACCTAACCTAACCTAACCTAACCTAACCTAACCTAACCTAACCTAACCTAACCTAACCTAACCTAACCTAACCTAACCTAACCTAACCTAACCTAACCTAACCTAACCTAACCTAACCTAACCTAACCTAACCTAACCTAACCTAACCTAACCTAACCTAACCTAACCTAACCTAACCTAACCTAACCTAACCTAACCTAACCTAACCTAACCTAACCTAACCTAACCTAACCTAACCTAACCTAACCTAACCTAACCTAACCTAACCTAACCTAACCTAACCTAACCTAACCTAACCTAACCTAACCTAACCTAACCTAACCTAACCTAACCTAACCTAACCTAACCTAACCTAACCTAACCTAACCTAACCTAACCTAACCTAACCTAACCTAACCTAACCTAACCTAACCTAACCTAACCTAACCTAACCTAACCTAACCTAACCTAACCTAACCTAACCTAACCTAACCTAACCTAACCTAACCTAACCTAACCTAACCTAACCTAACCTAACCTAACCTAACCTAACCTAACCTAACCTTTTTTTTTTTTTTTTTTTTTTTTTTTTTTTTTTTTTTTTTTTTTTTTTTTGACAGGGTGGAAAATGCTTTATGCATTCCCCTCACCATGGGAGTGGCGAGGGGATATGTGGGACTCACTCCTCCCCCCCTCCCCAGAATGGGGAGAAAGGGAGGAGCGCAACCCACTAAAAACCACCCTGGCGTACCCTCCTGCCGGTTTCGGTAAGACGCCGTGGTTCCGCGTTAGCATTGCCACGACGCCTTCCGGCTGCCCCAGCCACTGCCGGGGCTCCCTGCGCCAAAGGGGAGAGAGGCCGAGCACGCCGGGCCTCTCCCCCAGACAACCAAGTGACGTTCCTACGGCAGGTGTGGGACTCCCATCCCCCACCTGCAGCCACTAAGGGTTGAGGCGGGCGGCAAATCGCCGCCGCCTCAACCCCCGCCGTCTGCGCCGGAGCGGATGCGCGAGAGGGGATTCCTCGCGCTCACGCTCCGCGGCCTCCTTCTGCGAGATAACGCTCTCGCAGAAGGAGGCCACCGCCTGCCAGGACCTCTCGCTGCACAGCATTGCCGAGACAACGCTGTGCAGGGAGAGGTCCCATTGCCCAGTCGCCAGTGCCATGGTGGCGCGCTCCGAACTCCAGCGGCTGCACACCTCGAGGGTGTGCTGAGCCGTGTCGTCCGGATCGCCGCACTCATGGCACTGCGGGCCAGGCTCCCTCCCAATTTTGTGCAGGTAATGACCGAAGCACCCGTGTCCGGTCATTACCTGCACAAGCCTGTACGACAGAGCGCCGAATGCCCTATCCACCCAGGTGTCGAACGACGGGAGGATCGCCCCTATGGTACGGGTACCATAGGGTGAGTCCTCCAGGCCGTTCTTCCACCTGTCCCGCATTCGGCGCTCCGTCATACGGCGCGTCTCCTCCACCTCCTCAGGGTCCGGGCGTTCTCCCCTAGCCCGGGCCCTGGACCTAACCTTGTAGGTCTCAGCCTGCACCTCTGCGTCCATTTCCCATGGCGGGGTGCAGGCGAGGAGGCAGGCCGCTGCGTGGGCCACCGTCATATAGGCCCTCACCATTCGGAGGGCCACCACCCGCTGGGGCCTACGCAGCAGGGCCCTGTTCCGGGCGGACAGCTTGTCCGCCCATATTGGGGCCCCATACAGGGCCATGCTCCTCGTGACGCCGGCGTATAGCCGCCGGCACAAGGAGCCCGGCCCTCCCACATTGGGCAGCAGCCGGCCCAGGGCCGACGCGGCGCCCACGATTCGGGGAGCAAGTCTCGCGAAATGCTCCCCGAAATCCCACCGACGGTCCAAAGTCAGCCCCAGATATTTGATATGGGGCTTTATCTGGACCGTCTCTCCCCCGATCGTGAGCGCCGCGCCCGCCGGCGGCCGCCACCCACGCCCCCCGAAGACTATCCCCTCAGTCTTCGAGAGGGCCACCTTCAGGCCGAGCTGCTCGATCCGGTGGATCGACAGCTCGGCCGCCACCTCCGCCCGCCTCATCACCTCCTCCATTTCGGTCCCACGCACGGCCACCATGGTATCATCTGCATAGCAAATGGTGGCCGTCCGTGGGAGCAATTCCCCCCTGATGGCCCAATCGTACCCCAGGTTCCATAGCAAGGGACCGAGCACGGAACCCTGGGGTACTCCACAGGCCATCTCCCGCTCCCCCCGACCGCCATCCCGCCCCTCGTAGAGCACTACCCTCTCGGTAAGGTAGTGCTCCACGACCCTCCGGAGGTAGAGAGGCACTTCGTGATACCGAAGTGCCTCTCTAATGACCCCATAGGGAAGGGTGCCAAATGCGTTGGCGATGTCCAGCGACACCGCCACGACACCCTCTCCCCTGCTCGACGCGTCCTCACAGAAGTCCCTCAAGGACTTCAGTGCGTCGAGCGTGGACCGCCCCTCCCGGAACCCGAACTGCCGGTCCGAGACGTTCGGGCCGGCGCCCTCCAGGTGCTGCAGGATTCTGGAGGCCAGGATCCTCTCCAACATTTTCCCGGCCTCGTCCAGCAGCACAATTGGGCGCCATGCCGAGGGGCAGTCAGGGGGTCGACCCTCTTTCCGGAGGAGGCAAAGCCTCCCCTCCTTCCATACCCTCGGGAACTTGCCCTCCCTCAGACAGTCGTCCATGATCTGTCTGAGGCGGTTCCCGAGGTGTTTAAGGGCAATGGGGAGGACTTTGCCGGGGACTCCGTCCGGGCCCGGGGCCTTTTTGCAGCCCCGGAGGCGGTCCAACACCCGGTCGAACTCGTCATCGCTAATAGGCGCGATGGCGAGTTCGACCTCCGGCTCCCCCGATGGCTCGGTCATCACCGGGGGAGTTATCGAGGGGCTCGGCGGGAATAGCCCCTCGATGACCGCCTGGAGGAGGGAGGGCTCCAGGGAATCCATGGGGGGGGCGGTGCGCATTTTGTTTCGCACCACCCTATACGGCCGCCCCCACGGGTCCCTGTCCAGGGTGGCCAAGAACGAGGCGTGCGCCTCGTCCTTGGCCTTGGCGATCGCCACCTGTAGGGCCCCCTTTGCCTCCTTGAGGGCCCTGTGGAGCCCCTCCTCCTCCTCGGCGGTGTGTTGCCGACGCCGACAGTGCTGGTACGCCGACCGAGCACTGTTACTGGTGGTTCGCAGGGCCGCAATCTCTGCGGACCACCAGTACACCCTCCTCCGGGCGAAAAGACGCTTCGCCCGGGGCATGGCCGCGTCGCACACCGCCTGCAGCGAGGAGCGGAACCGAGATGCCCGCTCCTCGACCCCGAGGTCGGCGGGTGGGGCAGCACACCATGCCTCCACCATCGCCGCCTCGTCCACCCTGGCCCTGTCCAGTTTGGACAGGGACCATTTGGGGAACCCTCCTCCTCTCCCAGCCCCCCTCCACCCCCCCCCGGGGACGGGCAGCGGCCGGGCCCTACCTGTGGAGACCCTCATTCTGATATAAAGATGATCAGAGAGGGTCTCCACGTCCTCCAGGACGCGCCAGTCTGTAACGCGTGCGGCAATGGCGGGGGTCGCGAACGTGATGTCCACGATTGACCCCCCCTGGCGCCGCACGCAAGTGTTGGCGCTGCCCTGGTTCAGGACCGTAAGGCCCGTCGCCGCCACCCAGTCCCTGAGGGCCGCCCCGCGCGGGTCCGTAACGGGGGAACCCCATGCCGCGCTCTTGGCATTGAGGTCCCCCAGGACCAGCACTTGCTTCGGGGCTGCCCTCCTGACGACCCCCCCCAGGGTGCCCAGGAACAACTCAAATTCTCGCAGCGGCCTATTGGGGGAGAAGTACACCGCAACGATGACGGTGTCGTCTCCCCATTTGGCCGCCACGAATCCCGGGCCACCCTCCACCCTGGTCAGGGGGGGGAAGTCCCCCACCGCCGGCACCACCACGGCCACCCTCTCGTCCGCCGACCCTACCCAGTTGGGTAGGGGGGGGACGAAGTAGGGCTCCGCCACCACGGCAACGCCAATCGCCCACTCCGCCATGGTCTGCATGAGCAGGTCTTGAGCTCTGGCGGAGTGGTTGGCGTTCACCTGCAGGATGTCTAGATGCGGGTGTGCTGGCATCTAGACATCCATGCTTTCCTCCTGGGCCCCGGCGGCTGGCGCTGACGGGGGGTTCTGCTGGGGGGGACGTGGGCGTGGGGCCCTCGTGTCCCTACCTCTGGTTGGGGGGGGGAAGCAGTTCCTTCCCCCCATTCTGTGCCCCGCTGGGAGTTTGGAGTGGTGGCAGACCGCACACCATTCCTTCTCCCAGCATTCCCCCATTTTGTGCCCCTCCTTGCAGCACCGGAAGCACAGCGTGCTCCGGTCCACGCTAGAGGGGCACAGTTCCCTCGTGTGACCGACACCGTAGCACTTGAAGCAGCGCATCGGTGTCGGTCCCACGGCCGTGACCCTGGCGGAGGCCCAACCCACCAGGATCCGACCCGCCCTCTGCAGCGCGATCGCGCAGGTCACGGGGCACTGGACGAGGACCGATCCAGTGCCGTCGTACAGCCTGCGGACGGCCCCAACCTTTACCTGGGCCGTCGCGCAGCCCCCCGCCTTGGCAACCGCCTCCGCCACCGACTCCCCGGTCGCCGACTCATCGAGCCCGGCGACCTGGAGGCCGGCCATCTTGACGGGGCGGCTAATGTTCGCCACGTCCCCGACTATTGTTTGCAGCCGTTCCGCCAGTTTATCGGCGGTCCGGCCGCTATCCCCCCCTGGGACCTCGATGACCCTGCCCCCGGTCGCCGAGGTCCGGACCCGCACATGTTGCAGGCCCACCTCCTGCAGGCTAAGGCCCTGAATGGCCTTAGCCATGGTGGCCTGCAACGTGGTGGTGGCGTCCTTCTTTAACGTCACCACCACCGCCGCCGTCTTGGGGGCAGACAGCGCCGCGGGTCTTGGCGCTGCCTTTCTGGCCGGGGGGGGGGAGGTCTTGGCCTTCCCCTTGCCTTTTCCCTTTTTTACCACCTCCGACCATTGCGCGGGCGGAGGCGGTATTCGGCCTGAAGGGCCGGGTACGCCCTGCGAAGGCCGAGCGGCAGCCGGGGCTGCGGCAGGCCTGGGCGCCTTGGCCGCAGGGGCGTTGGGCGCTGCCTTGCGGGCGGGGGGTGCCGCCTTCTTGGCGGGTTTAGCTCTCCCATCCCCAAGTCTGGCCCTCGCCTCAGGCTCGGGCTGCGGCATGGGCGGCGGGGTAGGCCTCGTGGCCTTCGTCTTGGGGGGGGGCGGCGGGGGGGCAGACCCTGTGGCCCTTCTATCCGCTGCCAGCGGGGGGCGGAGCGGGGGCTCCGGGGGAAGGCGGCGACTCACTTCCTCGATTCGGGCATTCACCATGTTGCCCAAACTGAGGAAGAGGTCCCTCTTCATGCATTCTATTGCCTCCACCAGCTCCTCCGTGGAGAACTGCACTGGTGGAGGGGGGGGAGCCGGGGCCTGGCGCTCGGAGAAGGCGGTCCTGAGCGCCTTGGTCTCCGCGGTGAGCAGGGCGAGCTGCTCCCGCATCCTTTTATTGTCCGCTTTAAGGATGCGGATCTCCTCGCCCTCGGCCTTGGCGGCCTCCACCTCGTCCATGGCCGCCAAGATGGCTCTGCAGGACCTATTAAATAGGCCCCACACCTCCCCCTTCAGGTTGCCCGATTTTCGGGCCCCCTCTAGAATGTCCCTCGCCGATGTTCGGGCCACCTCTATGGGATCGGCATACTGCCGATCCACCTGGCCGCCCGACGGTGAGGGAGAGCCAGCACGGGAGGGCGACTGCGATCGCGACCGCTCCCCCCCGGCTTCTACCCCCCTTCCTCCCTTCCCCTCCTCACCCCTCCTCGAGCGGAGTGCGGGGAAGTCCCGCAGGTATCTGGCCGCGGCGGCGTCCTGCCTTTCCTCGAACCGAGGCTCGATTAGGGCGAGCTTTGCCTTGGCCGCGGACAGCCCCGAATATGCCCCCTTGGGCTTCCCCCTGCGCGCCGTGTTCACCTTGGGTAGGTGATCAGGCGCGAGGGCCCCCCCCTCGTCCTCATGGGTCCTCTTTGACCCCGAGGGAACCGGCAGGTAGTCCTCCGGTTCCAGATAGTCATTTTCTGACTCCAAATCGGAGTCAGAGCCCCCCCCCTCCGAGGGGGGTCCCCCAAAACTTGAGGGCGTGGGCATGGTGGCCCCGGCCCTCCCTCCACCAAGTTTGGTCGAGATCCGCTCACCCAGACCGAAGTTACGACCTAACCTAACTTAAAACGGTCAAGTGGGAGTCGGATCTCAACGACCTAATACTAAAAAGCCGACAGCGCCTGATGGAGTCTAATAGCAATTTTCCAAAAGTTTCCCCCCGGATTTGGCCCACTTCCCGAGGTCGCAGCGAAAAAAGAAAAATGTCAAAAAATAGAGTAATTTTTACTCTATTTTTTGACACCCTTACTTTACTACCCCCAAATACAAAAATGAAAAGAAAAGGCCAAAAAACAAAAAACCAAAAATTTGAAAAAATAATCAACTTAAAAATTTCTCCCTCTCCACCTGCGAAAATTTGCAATTTCCAAACGGGACGTAAGAAAATTACAAATCTTTCAGCAACGTGTAAAGGGGGAAATGCGCTACCTGTACTGCTAATTACAAATTATTTCGACCACCACAACCTAGTCAAAATTTTTACTCAAAAAGTAAAAAGTGGAAATAATTCTTCAAAATTTTGGTTAAAAAACGCAAAATTTTAAAAAATTAAAAACTAAGGGTTCCGTAATCTGACGATTACGGGACCGACCCTATAGTTTGCGGGACCGTCACCGCTATCCCCGCCCAAAAACTGAGCAAGGTGGGATATCGGCAACACCGACTAAACTAAAAAGTAAAAATGTAAACAAACCCTAAATTTCAAAGAAATTTAGGGTGTGAATTTACACTTTTTTGAAAATTCGATATTTTCCGAAATAAAATTCCGAAAAATACCGAACCTTCCCTACTGTCAAGACGACTATTGCCGCCGTGTGCTAGCCCTGAAAAGGGCTCAAAACAACAACGGCAACACCGACTTTTTTACGTCAGAAAAACGTAAACAAACAAATAAAATCCAGTCAAGAGCAAAACACAAAATCCGAAATAAATAAGCCAAGTCACAAGATAGAGCAGAATCAAAAACCGAAATCGAAAGCCAAAAATTCGTTAGTAATTGTCTCCGAAAATCGCAATGATCCATACAAAAACACCCAAAATTCAACCTCAACCTAACCTAACCTAACCTAACCTAACCTAACCTAACCTAACCTAACCTAACCTAACCTAACCTAACCTAACCTAACCTAACCTAACCTAACCTAACCTAACCTAACCTAACCTAACCTAACCTAACCTAACCTAACCTAACCTAACCTAACCTAACCTAACCTAACCTAACCTAACCTAACCTAACCTAACCTAACCTAACCTAACCTAACCTAACCTAACCTAACCTAACCTAACCTAACCTAACCTAACCTAACCTAACCTAACCTAACCTAACCTAACCTAACCTAACCTAACCTAACCTAACCTAACCTAACCTAACCTAACCTAACCTAACCTAACCTAACCTAACCTAACCTAACCTAACCTAACCTAACCTAACCTAACCTAACCTAACCTAACCTAACCTAACCTAACCTAACCTAACCTAACCTAACCTAACCTAACCTAACCTAACCTAACCTAACCTAACCTAACCTAACCTAACCTAACCTAACCTAACCTAACCTAACCTAACCTAACCTAACCTAACCTAACCTAACCTAACCTAACCTAACCTAACCTAACCTAACCTAACCTAACCTAACCTAACCTAACCTAACCTAACCTAACCTAACCTAACCTAACCTAACCTAACCTAACCTAACCTAACCTAACCTAACCTAACCTAACCTAACCTAACCTAACCTAACCTAACCTAACCTAACCTAACCTAACCTAACCTAACCTAACCTAACCTAACCTAACCTAACCTAACCTAACCTAACCTAACCTAACCTAACCTAACCTAACCTAACCTAACCTAACCTAACCTAACCTAACCTAACCTAACCTAACCTAACCTAACCTAACCTAACCTAACCTTTTTTTTTTTTTTTTTTTTTTTTTTTTTTTTTTTTTTTTTTGACAGGGTGGAAAATGCTTTATGCATTCCCCTCACCATGGGAGTGGCGAGGGGATATGTGGGACTCACTCCTCCCCCCCTCCCCAGAATGGGGAGAAAGGGAGGAGCGCAACCCACTAAAAACCACCCTGGCGTACCCTCCTGCCGGTTTCGGTAAGACGCCGTGGTTCCGCGTTAGCATTGCCACGACGCCTTCCGGCTGCCCCAGCCACTGCCGGGGCTCCCCGCGCCAAAGGGGAGAGAGGCCGAGCACGCCGGGCCTCTCCCCCAGACAACCAAGTGACGTTCCTACGGCAGGTGTGGGACTCCCATCCCCCACCTGCAGCCACTAAGGGTTGAGGCGGGCGGCAAACCGCCGCCGCCTCAACCCCCGCCGTCTGCGCCGGAGCGGATGCGCGAGAGGAGACTCCTCGCGCTCACGCTCCGCGGCCTCCTTCTGCGAGATAACGCTCTCGCAGAAGGAGGCCACCGCCTGCCAGGACCTCTCGCTGCACAGCATTGCCGAGACAACGCTGTGCAGGGAGAGGTCCCATTGCCCAATCGCTAGTGCCATGGTGGCGCGCTCCGAACTCCAGCGGCTGCACACCTCGAGGGTGTGCTGAGCCGTGTCGTCCGGATCGCCGCACTCATGGCACTGCGGGCCAGGCTCCCTCCCAATTTTGTGCAGGTAATGACCGAAGCACCCGTGTCCGGTCATTACCTGCACAAGCCTGTACGACAGAGCGCCGAATGCCCTATCCACCCAGGTGTCGAACGACGGGAGGATCGCCCCTATGGTACGGGTACCATAGGGTGAGTCCTCCAGGCCGTCCTTCCACCTGTCCCGCATTCGGCGCTCCGTCATACGGCGCGTCTCCTCCACCTCCTCAGGGTCCGGGCGTTCTCCCCTAGCCCGGGCCCTGGACCTAACCTTATAGGTCTCAGCCTGCACCTCTGCGTCCATTTCCCATGGCGGGGTGCAGGCGAGGAGGCAGGCCGCTGCGTGGGCCACCGTCATATAGGCCCTCACCATTCGGAGGGCCACCACCCGCTGGGGCCTACGCAGCAGGGCCCTGTTCCGGGCGGACAGCTTGTCCGCCCATATTGGGGCCCCATACAGGGCCATGCTCCTCGTGACGCCGGCGTATAGCCGCCGGCACAAGGAGCCCGGCCCTCCCACATTGGGCAGCAGCCGGCCCAGGGCCGACGCGGCGCCCACGATTCGGGGAGCAAGTCTCGCGAAATGCTCCCCGAAATCCCACCGACGGTCCAAAGTCAGCCCCAGATATTTGATATGGGGCTTTATCTGGACCGTCTCTCCCCCGATCGTGAGCGCCGCGCCCGCCGGCGGCCGCCACCCACGCCCCCCGAAGACTATCCCCTCAGTCTTCGAGAGGGCCACCTTCAGGCCGAGCTGCTCGATCCGGTGGATCGACAGCTCGGCCGCCACCTCCGCCCGCCTCATCACCTCCTCCATTTCGGTCCCACGCACGGCCACCATGGTATCATCTGCATAGCAAATGGTGGCCGTCCGTGGGAGCAATTCCCCCCTGATGGCCCAATCGTACCCCAGGTTCCATAGCAAGGGACCGAGCACGGAACCCTGGGGTACTCCACAGGCCATCTCCCGCTCCCCCCGACCGCCATCCCGCCCCTCGTAGAGCACCACCCTCTCGGTAAGGTAGTGCTCCACGACCCTCCGGAGGTAGAGAGGCACTTCGTGATACCGAAGTGCCTCTCTAATGACCCCATAGGGAAGGGTGCCAAATGCGTTGGCGATGTCCAGCGACACCGCCACGACACCCTCTCCCCTGCTCGACGCGTCCTCACAGAAGTCCCTCAAGGACTTCAGTGCGTCGAGCGTGGACCGCCCCTCCCGGAACCCGAACTGCCGGTCCGAGACGTTCGGGCCGGCGCCCTCCAGGTGCTGCAGGATTCTGGAGGCCAGGATCCTCTCCAACATTTTCCCGGCCTCGTCCAGCAGCACAATTGGGCGCCATGCCGAGGGACAGTCAGGGGGTCGACCCTCTTTCCGGAGGAGGCAGAGCCTCCCCTCCTTCCACACCCTCGGGAATTTGCCTTCCCTCAGACAGTCGTCCATCAGCTGTCTGAGGCGGCCCCCGAGGTGCTTCAGTGCGATGGGGAGGACTCTGCCGGGGACTCCGTCCGGGCCCGGGGCCTTTTTGCAGCCCCGGAGGCGGTCCAACACCCGGTCGAACTCGTCATCGCTAATGGGCGCGATGGCGAGTTCGACCTCCGGCTCCCCCGATGGCTCGGTCATCACCGGGGGAGTTATCGAGGGGCTCGGCGGGAATAGCCCCTCGATGACCGCCTGGAGGAGGGAGGGCTCCAGGGAATCCATGGGGGGGGCGGTGCGCATTTTGTTTCGCACCACCCTATACGGCCGCCCCCACGGGTCCCTGTCCAGGGTGGCCAAGAACGAGGCGTGCGCCTCGTCCTTGGCCTTGGCGATCGCCACCTGTAGGGCCCCCTTTGCCTCCTTGAGGGCCCTGTGGAGCCCCTCCTCCTCCTCGGCGGTGTGTTGCCGACGCCGACAGTGCTGGTACGCCGACCGAGCACTGTTACTGGTGGTTCGCAGGGCCGCAATCTCTGCGGACCACCAGTACACCCTCCTCCGGGCGAAAAGACGCTTCGCCCGGGGCATGGCCGCGTCGCACACCGCCTGCAGCGAGGAGCGGAACCGAGATGCCCGCTCCTCGACCCCGAGGTCGGCGGGTGGGGCAGCACACCATGCCTCCACCATCGCCGCCTCGTCCACCCTGTCCCTGTCCAGTTTGGACAGGGACCATTTGGGGAACCCTCCTCCTCTCCCAGCCCCCCTCCGACCCCCCCCGGGGACGGGCAGCGGCCGGGCCCTACCTGTGGAGACCCTCATTCTGATATAAAGATGATCAGAGAGGGTCTCCACGTCCTCCAGGACGCGCCAGTCTGTAACGCGTGCGGCAATGGCGGGGGTCGCGAACGTGATGTCCACGATTGACCCCCCCTGGCGCCGCACGCAAGTGTTGGCGCTGCCCTGGTTCAGGACCGTAAGGCCCGTCGCCGCCACCCAGTCCCTGAGGGCCGCCCCGCGCGGGTCCGTAACGGGGGAACCCCATGCCGCGCTCTTGGCATTGAGGTCCCCCAGGACCAGCACTTGCTTCGGGGCTGCCCTCCTGACGACCCCCCCCAGGGTGCCCAGGAACAACTCAAATTCTCGCAGCGGCCTATTGGGGGAGAAGTACACCGCAACGATGACGGTGTCGTCTCCCCATTTGGCCGCCACGAATCCCGGGCCACCCTCCACCCTGGTCAGGGGGGGGAAGTCCCCCACCGCCGGCACCACCACGGCCACCCTCTCGTCCGCCGACCCTACCCAGTTGGGTAGGGGGGGGACGAAGTAGGGCTCCGCCACTACGGCAACGCCAATCGCCCACTCCGCCATGGTCTGCATGAGCAGGTCTTGAGCTCTGGCGGAGTGGTTGGCGTTCACCTGCAGGATGTCTAGATGCGGGTGTGCTGGCATCTAGACATCCATGCTTTCCTCCTGGGCCCCGGCGGCTGGCGCTGACGGGGGGTTCTGCTGGGGGGGACGGGGGCGTGGGGCCCTCGTGTCCCTACCTCTGGTTGGGGGGGGGAAGCAGTTCCTTCCCCCCATTCTGTGCCCCGCTGGGAGTTTGGAGTGGTGGCAGACCGCACACCACTCTTTCTCCCAGCATTCCCCCATTTTGTGCCCCTCCTTGCAGCACCGGAAGCACAGCGTGCTCCGGTCCACGCTAGAGGGGCACAATTCCCTCGTGTGACCGACACCGTAGCACTTGAAGCAGCGCATCGGTGTCGGTCCCACGGCCGTGACCCTGGCGGAGGCCCAACCCACCAGGATCCGACCCGCCCTCTGCAGCGCGATCGCGCAGGTCACGGGGCACTGGACGAGGACCGATCCAGTGCCGTCGTACAGCCTGCGGACGGCCCCAACCTTTACCTGGGCCGTCGCGCAGCCCCCCGCCTTGGCAACCGCCTCCGCCACCGACTCCCCGGTCGCCGACTCATCGAGCCCGGCGACCTGGAGGCCGGCCATCTTGACGGGGCGGCTAATGTTCGCCACGTCCCCGACTATTGTTTGCAGCCGTTCCGCCAGTTTATCGGCGGTCCGGCCGCTATCCCCCCCTGGGACCTCGATGACCCTGCCCCCGGTCGCCGAGGTCCGGACCCGCACATGTTGCAGGCCCACCTCCTGCAGGCTAAGGCCCTGAATGGCCTTAGCCATGGTGGCCTGCAACGTGGTGGTGGCGTCCTTCTTTAACGTCACCACCACCGCCGCCGTCTTGGGGGCAGACAGCGCCGCGGGTCTTGGCGCTGCCTTTCTGGCCGGGGGGGGGGAGGTCTTGGCCTTCCCCTTGCCTTTTCCCTTTTTTACCACCTCCGACCATTGCGCGGGCGGAGGCGGTATTCGGCCTGAGGGGCCGGGTACGCCCTGCGAAGGCCGAGCGGCAGCCGGGGCTGCGGCAGGCCTGGGCGCCTTGGCCGCAGGGGCGTTGGGCGCTGCCTTGCGGGCGGGGGGTGCCGCCTTCTTGGCGGCCTTAGGCCTCCCATCCCCCAGTCTGGCCCTCGCCTCAGGCTCGGGCTGCGGCATGGGCGGCGGGGTAGGCCTCGTGGCCTTCGTCTTGGGGGGGGGCGGCGGGGGGGCAGACCCTGTGGCCCTTTTGTCCGCTGCCAGCGGGGGGCGGAGCGGGGGCTCCGGGGGAAGGCGGCGACTCACTTCCTCGATTCGGGCATTCACCATGTTGCCCAAACTGAGGAAGAGGTCCCTCTTCATACATTCTATTGCCTCCACCAGCTCCTCCGTAGAGAACTGCACTGGTGGAGGGGGGGGAGCCGGGGCCTGGCGCTCGGAGAAGGCGGTCCTGAGCGCCTTGGTCTCCGCGGTGAGCAGGGCGAGTTGCTCCCGCATCCTTTTATTGTCCGCTTTAAGGATGCGGATCTCCTCGCCCTCGGCCTTGGCGGCCTCCACCTCGTCCATGGCCGCCAAGATGGCTCTGCAGGACCTATTAAATAGGCCCCACACCTCCCCTTTCAGGTTGCCCGATTTTCGGGCCCCCTCTAGAATGTCCCTCGCCGATGTTCGGGCCACCTCTATGGGATCGGCATACTGCCGATCCACCTGGCCGCCCGACGGTGAGGGAGAGCCAGCACGGGAGGGCGACTGCGATCGCGACCGCTCCCCCCCGGCTTCTACCCCCCTTCCCCCCTTCCCCTCCTCACCCCTCCTCGAGCGGAGTGCGGGGAAGTCTCGCAGGTACCTGGCCGCGGCGGCGTCCTGCCTCTCCTCGAACCGGGGCTCGATTAGGGCGAGCTTCGCCTTCGCCGCGGACAGCCCCGAATATGCCCCCTTGGGCTTCCCCCTGCGCGCCGTGTTCACCTTAGGTAGGTGATCCGGCGCGAGGGCCCCCCCCTCATCCTCATGGGTCCTCTTCGACCCAGAGGGAACCGGCAGGTAGTCCTCCGGTTCCAAATAGTCATTCTCTGACTCCAGATCGGAGTCAGAGCCCCCCCCCTCCGAGGGGTGTCCCCCAAAACTTGAGGGCGTGGCCATGGTGGCCCCGGCCCCCCCTCCACCAAATTTGGTCGAGATCCGCTCACCCAGTCCGAAGTTAAGACCTAACCTAACTTAAAACGGTCAAGTGGGAGTCGGATCTCAACGACCTAATACTAAATTGCCTTCAGCGCCTGATGAAGGCAATTAGCAATTTCCCAAAACTTTCCCCCCGAATTTGGCCCACTTCCCGAGGTCGCAGCGTAAAAAGAAAAATGTCAAAAAATAGAGTAATTTTTACCCTATTTTTTGACACCCTTACTTTAATACCCCCTAATACAAAATAAAAAGAAAAAGGCCAAAAAACAAAAATGCAAAAATTTGAAAAAATTAAAAACCAAAAAACTTCTCCCTCGCCACACCCGAAAATTTGCAACTTCTAAACGGGATGTTTAAAAGTTACAAATCCTTCAGGGTCGTGTAGAGGGTGAACTGCGCTACCTGTACTAATAACAACAAATTATTTAAACAACCACAACCCAGTGAAAATTTCACTTAAAAAGTGAAAAATGAAAATAATTTTTTAAGATTTTGGTCAAAAAACACAAAATTTTAAAAAATTAAAAACTATGGGTTCCGCAATCTGACGATTACGGGACCAACCCTATAATTTGCGGGACCGTTACCGCTATCCCCGCCCAAAAACTGAGCAAGGTGGGATATTGGCAACACCGACTAAATTAAAAAGTAAAAATGTAAACAAACCCTAAATTTCAAAGAAATTTAGGGTGTGAATTTACACTTTTTGAAAATTCGATATTTCCCGAAATAAAATTCCGAAAAATACCGAACCTTCCCTACGGTAAAGACGACTATTGCCGCTATGTGCTAGCCCTGAAAAGGGCTCAAAACAACAACGGCAACACCGACTTTTTTAAAACAGAAAAACGTAAACAAACCAAATAAAACCAATCAAGAGCAAAACACAAAATCCAAAATATCTAAGCCAAGTCACGTGATACAGCAGAATCAAAGTCAGAAATCAAGAGCCAAAAATTCGTTAGTAATTGTCTCCGAAAATCGCAATAATCCATACATAAACACCCAAAATTCAACCTCCAACCTAACCTAACCTAACCTAACCTAACCTAACCTAACCTAACCTAACCTAACCTAACCTAACCTAACCTAACCTAACCTAACCTAACCTAACCTAACCTAACCTAACCTAACCTAACCTAACCTAACCTAACCTAACCTAACCTAACCTAACCTAACCTAACCTAACCTAACCTAACCTAACCTAACCTAACCTAACCTAACCTAACCTAACCTAACCTAACCTAACCTAACCTAACCTAACCTAACCTAACCTAACCTAACCTAACCTAACCTAACCTAACCTAACCTAACCTAACCTAACCTAACCTAACCTAACCTAACCTAACCTAACCTAACCTAACCTAACCTAACCTAACCTAACCTAACCTAACCTAACCTAACCTAACCTAACCTAACCTAACCTAACCTAACCTAACCTAACCTAACCTAACCTAACCTAACCTAACCTAACCTAACCTAACCTAACCTAACCTAACCTAACCTAACCTAACCTAACCTAACCTAACCTAACCTAACCTAACCTAACCTAACCTAACCTAACCTAACCTAACCTAACCTAACCTAACCTAACCTAACCTAACCTAACCTAACCTAACCTAACCTAACCTAACCTAACCTAACCTAACCTAACCTAACCTAACCTAACCTAACCTAACCTAACCTAACCTAACCTAACCTAACCTAACCTAACCTAACCTAACCTAACCTAACCTAACCTAACCTAACCTAACCTAACCTAACCTAACCTAACCTAACCTAACCTAACCTAACCTAACCTAACCTAACCTAACCTAACCTAACCTAACCTAACCTAACCTAACCTAACCTAACCTAACCTAACCTAACCTAACCTAACCTAACCTAACCTAACCTAACCTAACCTAACCTAACCTAACCTAACCTAACCTAACCTAACCTAACCTAACCTAACCTAACCTAACCTAACCTAACCTAACCTAACCTAACCTAACCCAAAATTCAACCTCAACCTAACCTAACCTAACCTAACCTAACCTAACCTAACCTAACCTAACCTAACCTAACCTAACCTAACCTAACCTAACCTAACCTAACCTAACCTAACCTAACCTAACCTAACCTAACCTAACCTAACCTAACCTAACCTAACCTAACCTAACCTAACCTAACCTAACCTTTTTTTTTTTTTTTTTTTTTTTTTTTTTTTTTTTTTTTTTTTTTTTTTGACAGGGTGGAAAATGCTTTATGCATTCCCCTCACCATGGGAGTGGCGAGGGGATATGTGGGACTCACTCCTCCCCCCCTCCCCAGAATGGGGAGAAAGGGAGGAGCGCAACCCACTAAAAACCACCCTGGCGTACCCTCCTGCCGGTTTCGGTAAGACGCCGTGGTTCCGCGTTAGCATTGCCACGACGCCTTCCGGCTGCCCCAGCCACTGCCGGGGCTCCCCGCGCCAAAGGGGAGAGAGGCCGAGCACGCCGGGCCTCTCCCCCAGACAACCAAGTGACGTTCCTACGGCAGGTGTGGGACTCCCATCCCCCACCTGCAGCCACTAAGGGTTGAGGCGGGCGGCAAACCGCCGCCGCCTCAACCCCCGCCGTCTGCGCCGGAGCGGATGCGCGAGAGGAGACTCCTCGCGCTCACGCTCCGCGGCCTCCTTCTGCGAGATAACGCTCTCGCAGAAGGAGGCCACCGCCTGCCAGGACCTCTCGCTGCACAGCATTGCAGAGACAACGCTGTGCAGGGAGAGGTCCCATTGCCCAATCGCTAGTGCCATGGTGGCGCGCTCCGAACTCCAGCGGCTGCACACCTCGAGGGTGTGCTGAGCCGTGTCGTCCGGATCGCCGCACTCATGGCACTGCGGGCCAGGCTCCCTCCCAATTTTGTGCAGGTAATGACCGAAGCACCCGTGTCCGGTCATTACCTGCACAAGCCTGTACGACAGAGCGCCGAATGCCCTATCCACCCAGGTGTCGAACGACGGGAGGATCGCCCCTATGGTACGGGTACCATAGGGTGAGTCCTCCAGGCCGCTCTTCCACCTGTCCCGCATTCGGCGCTCCGTCATACGGCGCGTCTCCTCCACCTCCTCAGGGTCCGGGCGTTCTCCCCTAGCCCGGGCCCTGGACCTAACCTTGTAGGTCTCAGCCTGCACCTCTGCGTCCATTTCCCATGGCGGGGTGCAGGCGAGGAGGCAGGCCGCTGCGTGGGCCACCGTCATATAGGCCCTCACCATTCGGAGGGCCACCACCCGCTGGGGCCTACGCAGCAGGGCCCTGTTCCGGGCGGACAGCTTGTCCGCCCATATTGGGGCCCCATACAGGGCCATGCTCCTCGTGACGCCGGCGTATAGCCGCCGGCACAAGGAGCCCGGCCCTCCCACATTGGGCAGCAGCCGGCCCAGGGCCGACGCGGCGCCCACGATTCGGGGAGCAAGTCTCGCGAAATGCTCCCCGAAATCCCACCGACGGTCCAAAGTTAGCCCCAGATATTTGATATGGGGCTTTATCTGGACCGTCTCTCCCCCGATCGTGAGCGCCGCGCCCGCCGGCAGCCGCCACCCACGCCCCCCGAAGACTATCCCCTCAGTCTTCGAGAGGGCCACCTTCAGGCCGAGCTGCTCGATCCGGTGGATCGACAGCTCGGCCGCCACCTCCGCCCGCCTTACCACCTCCTCCATTTCGGTCCCACGCACGGCCACCATGGTATCATCTGCATAGCAAATGGTGGCCGTCCGTGGGAGCAATTCCCCCCTGATGGCCCAATCGTACCCCAGGTTCCATAGCAAGGGACCGAGCACGGAACCCTGGGGTACTCCACAGGCCATCTCCCGCTCCCCCCGACCGCCATCCCGCCCCTCGTAGAGCACTACCCTCTCGGTAAGGTAGTGCTCCACGATCCTCCGGAGGTAGAGAGGCACTTCATGATACCGAAGTGCCTCTCTAATGACCCCATAGGGAAGGGTGCCAAATGCGTTGGCGATGTCCAGCGACACCGCCACGACACCCTCTCCCCTGCTCGACGCGTCCTCACAGAAGTCCCTCAAGGACTTCAGTGCGTCGAGCGTGGACCGCCCCTCCCGGAACCCGAACTGCCGGTCCGAGACGTTCGGGCCGGCGCCCTCCAGGTGCTGCAGGATTCTGGAGGCCAGGATCCTCTCCAACATTTTCCCGGCCTCGTCCAGCAGCACAATTGGGCGCCATGCCGAGGGGCAGTCAGGGGGTCGACCCTCTTTCCGGAGGAGGCAAAGCCTCCCCTCCTTCCATACCCTCGGGAACTTGCCCTCCCTCAGACAGTCGTCCATGATCTGTCTGAGGCGGCTCCCGAGGTGTTTAAGGGCAATGGGGAGGACTTTGCCGGGGACTCCGTCCGGGCCCGGGGCCTTTTTGCAGCCCCGGAGGCGGTCCAACACCCGGTCGAACTCGTCATCGCTAATAGGCGCGATGGCGAGTTCGACCTCCGGCTCCCCCGATGGCTCGGTCATCACCGGGGGAGTTATCGAGGGGCTCGGCGGGAATAGCCCCTCGATGACCGCCTGGAGGAGGGAGGGCTCCAGGGAATCCATGGGGGGGGCGGTGCGCATTTTGTTTCGCACCACCCTATACGGCCGCCCCCACGGGTCCCTGTCCAGGGTGGCCAAGAACGAGGCGTGCGCCTCGTCCTTGGCCTTGGCGATCGCCACCTGTAGGGCCCCCTTTGCCTCCTTGAGGGCCCTGTGGAGCCCCTCCTCCTCCTCGGCGGTGTGTTGCCGACGCCGACAGTGCTGGTACGCCGACCGAGCACTGTTACTGGTGGTTCGCAGGGCCGCAATCTCTGCGGACCACCAGTACACCCTCCTCCGGGCGAAAAGACGCTTCGCCCGGGGCATGGCCGCGTCGCACACCGCCTGCAACGAGGAGCGGAACCGAGATGCCCGCTCCTCGACCCCGAGGTCGGCGGGTGGGGCAGCACACCATGCCTCCACCATCGCCGCCTCGTCCACCCTGGCCCTGTCCAGTTTGGACAGGGACCATTTGGGGAACCCTCCTCCTCTCCCGGCCCCCCTCTGCCCCCCCCCGGGGACGGGCAGCGGCCGGACCCTACCTGTGGAGACCCTCATTCTAATGTATAGATGATCAGAGAGGGTCTCCACGTCCTCCAGGACGCGCCAGTCCGTTACGCGTGCGGCAATGGCGGGGGTCGCGAACGTGATGTCCACGATTGACCCCCCTTGGCGCCGCACGCAAGTGTTGGCGCTGCCCTGGTTCAGGACCGTAAGGCCCGTCGCCGCCACCCAGTCCCTGAGGGCCGCCCCGCGCGGGTCCGTAACGGGGGAACCCCATGCCGCACTCTTGGCATTGAGGTCCCCCAGGACCAGCACTTGCTTCGGGGCTGCCCTCCTGACGACCCCCCCCAGGGTGCCCAGGAACAACTCAAATTCTCGCAGCGGCCTATTGGGGGAGAAGTACACCGCAACGATGACGGTGTCGTCTCCCCACTTGGCCGCCACGAATCCCGGGCCACCCTCCACCCTGGTCAGGGGGGGGAAGTCCCCCACCGCCGGCACCACCACGGCCACCCTCTCGTCCGCCGACCCTACCCAGTTGGGTAGGGGGGGGACGAAGTAGGGCTCCGCCACCACGGCAACGCCAATCGCCCACTCCGCCATGGTCTGCATGAGCAGGTCTTGAGCTCTGGCGGAGTGGTTGGCGTTCACCTGCAGGATGTCCAGATGCGGGTGTGCTGGCATCTAGACATCCATGCTTTCCTCCTGGGCCCCGGCGGCTGGCGCTGACGGGGGGTTCTGCTGGGGGGGACGGGGGCGTGGGGCCCTCGTGTCCCTACCTCTGGTTGGGGGGGGGAAGCAGTTCCTTCCCCCCATTCTGTGCCCCGCTGGGAGTTTGGAGTGGTGGCAGACCGCACACCATTCCTTCTCCCAGCATTCCCCCATTTTGTGCCCCTCCTTGCAGCACCGGAAGCACAGCGTGCTCCGGTCCACGCTAGAGGGGCACAGTTCCCTCGTGTGACCGACACCGTAGCACTTGAAGCAGCGCATCGGTGTCGGTCCCACGGCCGTGACCCTGGCGGAGGCCCAACCCACCAGGATCCGACCCGCCCTCTGCAGCAAAATCGCGCAGGTCACGGGGCACTGGACGAGGACCGATCCAGTGCCGTCGTACAGCCTGCGGACGGCCCCAACCTTGACCTGGGCCGTCGCGCAGCCCCCCGCCTTGGCGACCGCCTCCGCCACCGACTCCCCGGTCGCCGACTCATCGAGCCCCGCGACCTGGAGGCCGGCCATCTTGACGGGGCGGCTAATATTCGCCACGTCCCCGACTATTGTTTGCAGCCGTTCCGCCAGTTTATCGGCGGTCCGGCCGCTGTCCCCCCCTGGGACCTCGATGACCCTGCCCCCGGTCGCCGAGGTCCGGACCCGCACATGTTGCAGGCCCACCTCTTGCAGGCTAAGGCCCTGAATGGCCTTAGCCATGGTGGCCTGCAACGTGGTGGTGGCGTCCTTCTTCAAGGTCACCACCACCGCCGCCGTCTTGGGGGCAGACAGCGCCGCGGGTCTTGGCGCTGTCTTTCTGGCCGGGGGGGGGGAGGTCTTGGCCTTCCCCTTGCCTTTACCCTTTTTTACCACCTCCGACCATTGCGCGGGCGGAGGTGGTATTCGGCCTGAGGGGCCAGGTACGCCCTGCGAGGGCCGAGCGGCACCCGGGGCTGCGGCAGGCCTGGGCGCCTTGGCCGCAGGGGCGTTGGGCGCTGCCTTGCGGGCGGGGGGTGCCGCCTTCTTGGCGGCCTTAGCTCTCCCATCCCCCAATCTGGCCCTCGCCTCAGGCTCGGGCTGCGGCACGGGCGGCGGGGTAGGCCTCGTGGCCTTCGTCTTGGGGGGGGGCGGCGGGGGGGCGGACCCTGTAGCCCTTCTGTCCGCCGCCAGCGGGGGGCGGAGCGGGGTCTCCGGGGGAAGGCGGCGACTCACTTCCTCAATTCGGGCATTGACCATGTTGCCCAAACTGAGGAAGAGGTCCCTCTTCATGCATTCTATTGCCTCCACCAGCTCCTCCGTGGAGAACTGCACTGGTGGAGGGGGGGGAGCCGGGGCCTGGCGCTCGGAGAAGGCGGTCCTGAGCGCCTTGGTCTCCGCGGTGAGCAGGGCGAGTTGCTCCCGCATCCTTTTATTGTCCGCTTTAAGGATGCGGATCTCCTCGCCCTCGGCCTTGGCGGCCTCCACCTCGTCCATGGCCGCCAAGATGGCTCTGCAGGACCTATTAAATAGGCCCCACACCTCCCCCTTCAGGTTGCCCGATTTTCGGGCCCCCTCTAGAATGTCCCTCGCCGATGTTCGGGCCACCTCTATGGGATCGGCATACTGCCGATCCACCTGGCCGCCCGACGGTGAGGGAGAGCCAGCACGGGAGGGCGACTGCGATCGCGACCGCTCCCCCCCGGCTTCTACCCCCCTTCCCCCCTTCCCCTCCTCACCCCTCCTCGAGCGGAGTGCGGGGAAGTCTCGCAGGTACCTGGCCGCGGCGGCGTCCTGCCTCTCCTCGAACCGGGGCTCGATTAGGGCGAGCTTCGCCTTCGCCGCGGACAGCCCCGAATATGCCCCCTTGGGCTTCCCCCTGCGCGCCGTGTTCACCTTAGGTAGGTGATCCGGCGCGAGGGCCCCCCCCTCGTCCTCATGGGTCCTCTTCGACCCAGAGGGAACCGGCAGGTAGTCCTCCGGTTCCAAATAGTCATTCTCTGACTCCAGATCGGAGTCAGAGCCCCCCCCCTCCGAGGGGGGTCCCCCAAAACTTGAGGGCGTGGCCATGGTGGCCCCGGCCCCCCCTCCACCAAATTTGGTCGAGATCCGCTCACCCAGACCGAAGTTATGAGCTAACCTAGGTTAAAACGGTCAAGTGAGAGTCGGATCTCAACGACCTAATACAAAAGTGCCGACAGCGCCTGATGAAGGCTAATAGCAATTTTATAAAAGTTTCCCCCCGGATTTGGCCCACTTCCCGAGGTCGCAGCGCAAAAAGAAAAATGCCAAAAAATAGAGTAATTTGTATTCTATTTTTTGACACCCTTACTTTAATGCCCCCAAATACAAAAACAAAAAGAACAGGGCAAAAAACAAAAAACCAAAAATTTGAAAAAATATAAAACCAAAAAACTTCTCCCTCGCCACACCCGAAAATTTGCAACTTCTAAACGGGATGTTTAAAAGTTACAAATCCTTCAGGGTCGTGTAGAGGGTGAACTGCGCTACCTGTACTGATAATAACAAATTATTTAAACAACCCCAACCCAGTCAAAATTTCACTTAAAAAGTGAAAAATGAAAATAATTTTTTAAAATTTCGGTCAAAAAACTCAAAATTTTAAAAAATTAAAAACTATGGGTTCCGCAATCTGATGATTACGGGACCAACCCTATAATTTGCGGGACCGTTACCGCTATCCCCGCCCAAAAACTGAGCAAGGTGGGATATTGGTAACACCGACTAAATTAAAAAGTAAAAATGTAAACAAACCCTAAATTTCAAAGAAATTTAGGGTGTGAATTTACACTTTTTGAAAATTCGATATTTCCCGAAATAAAATTCCGAAAAATACCGAACCTTCCCTACGGTAAAGACGACTATTGCCGCTATGTGCTAGCCCTGAAAAGGGCTCAAAACAACAACGGCAACACCGACTTTTTTAAAACAGAAAAACGTAAACAAACAAATAAAAACCAATCAAGAGCAAAACACAAAATCCAAAATATCTAAGCCAAGTCACGTGATAGTGCAGAATCAAAATCCGATATCGATAGCCAAAAATTCGTTAGAAATTGTCTCCGAAAATCGCAATAATCCGTACACAAACACCCAAAATTCAACCTCAACCTAACCTAACCTAACCTAACCTAACCTAACCTAACCTTTTTTTTTTTTTTTTTTTTTTTTTTTTTAAGAGGGGAAATGCGTTACGCATACCACCACACCTGGGGAGGCACGGTGGTTATGTGGGACTCTCCTTCCGACCCCTTCCCCTGCGGGAAAGGGCCAGGAGGCCTACCCACTAAAACCCCTCTGTGTTCCATCGCGTCAATATCCACCGGGACGAGGGCACACTGTTGAAGCATTCTTCTACATCCCGGCGGTGATTGGCCTTAAGGCTCCATCTTATTGCAGGTATTTTGCTGCACTCAATGAAAAGCGCGCGGGAACACCGGGCGCACCATCTCCGACTCTAGTTGAGCAATGGGCTTCCCCTAGCCCATCACTCGAGTCTTGGTTAGGGTGGAGTATTGAGCGCGTACGCTCTCCTTCTTCTCCCTATTCGGCGGCTGCGGATAGAGTTGGGAGCACTTGCCTCCCTTATTCTCTCCGCTTCTTCTTTAAGCCCCATGACCGCCTCACAGTATTTTTGGACGGCATCCCAAACTCGGTCGTTCTCAACCATACAGTTTAAAACGACCGGCAACATGAGATTGCCGCCCACGGCAGCCATGAGCTCCCGGCGCTGTTCCGCCCACGCAGGACACTCCTCCAGCGTATGTTGGGCGGTGTCTTCGAGGCAGCCGTCGCAGTGGTGACACACTGCGGACGGCTCCCTTCCGATTCGGTGCAGGTATTTGCCGAAGCATCCATGCCCCGAAAGCACCTGCGACAATCGGAAGGTGAGCACACCGTGTTCCCTGTCCAGCCACTGCGGAAGGACTGGACGAACTGCCTCTATGGTCCTAACACCAGCACTCGGTTGGTGAAGGTTGCGTTGCCATCTTAACACAGCTGATGCTCGCTGCTCCTCCCTTACAGTCTCGACTTCCTCCCTCAAGGGTGGAAACCGGTGTACTGCGATCTCGTTCTCGCGCCATGAATGGACGGACGCAAGAATTTCCGCTTCCAGTTCCCACGGCAAGGAGCCAGCCAAGACGCACGCCGCTTCAAAGGACACCGTACGGTATCCACGGGCGACTCTGATGGCGAATGCCCTCTGCGGACGATGCAGAAGGGCAATTGTCCGGCTGTTCAGAGCGCCATTCCACACAGGTGCCCCGTACAGTGCCATTGAGCGCACAATGCCCAAGTACAGGCGCCGGCAAGCCGCTTTTGGGCCGTTGATATTCGGCAGCAGACTGCCGAGTGCGGCCGCCGCGCGCAACAGCTTGGGCACTAACCGTCGGAAGTGGTCCTCAAAAGTCCATCGGCTGTCAAGCGTGAGTCCCAAATATTTCATTTGGGGCTCGATGTTAATGCGTATTCCGCCTACAATTATGTGGGATCCCGGGGGTGGCTTGTTACGAGGCCCGTAAAAACACATAGCCTCGGATTTATTAAGGGCCACCTCGAGACCTAGCGCTCGAATCCGACTCACCACTTGGGCCACTCCAGCCGTGGCGAGAATGGCACACTCTCGGTGTGTGCTGCCCCGGGCCGTCACGAGTGTGTCGTCTGCGTAACAGGTGACACTTACACCACGGAGGAGAACGCCCCGTAGTACCCAGTCGTAGCCAATGTTCCACAAGAGTGGCCCGAGGACTGACCCCTGTGGAACACCGCAGGACACCACATGTTGACACCATGCGTCTCGACTCCTGTACGTGACGGACCTACCTGATAGGTAGTCAGCGATTATACGCTGGAGGTAGTTTGGCACCCGGTGATACCGGAGTGCCTCCCTAATGCAACTCCAGGGCAAGGTATTGAAGGCATTGGCAATGTCCAGAGACACCGCCAAGACGACCTCACCCCGGGCTACTGCTTCCTCCGCCATCGACTTGACACTCAGAACCGCGTGAACGGTGGACCTGCCTTCCCTAAAGCCGAACTGCTTATCGTCCAAATCCGGACCGACTCTCGCCATGTGCTTGACGAGGCGATTGGCGATTATGCGCTCAAAGAGCTTCGCTGACTCGTCAAGTAGCACGATCGGGCGGTACCCTGAGGGAGAATCGGCAGGACGTCCTTCTTTCCTCAATAAAACCAGAATGCCAGTCTTCCACGGCTGTGGAAAACGACCTTGGGTAAGACAATCATCCATAAACATTCTGACCCTCTCCTCATATGCATCGGCGGCTATCACCCATGCACGGCCAGGAATACCATCTGGACCCGGAGCTGTTTTCTTTGCACGTAGCCGAAGAATCGCAGCTCCAAACTCTCCCGATGACACTAGCGGTACTTCTTCGGCCACGGCATTTGTTACTCTCCCTGCCGGCGGTGCCATCATTGGGGGCGTATGTTCCTCACTGTTTGGGAAGAGGGCTTTGACGACAGCTTCCGCCAGCTGAGGCTGGAGACTCTGTGTCAAAGGGGGTGCCCACGGCCGTAGTTTCCCACGGACCATGCGATAGGGGCGACCCCACGGATCTTGGTTCAGAGTCTCCAACATCTCTTCTCTCGACCCCTCCCTTGATTCGCTTATAGCGATGCGGAGCGAGCGCTTGGTCGCCTTGTAGGCATCGCGTAACGTTGACTCAGTGCTCTCGTCTCGGCGTCTCCTGCGGCGTTGTCTTTGGTACTGGCGTCTCGCGGCAACGCACCTCGTGCGCAGCTCAGCGATTTCGGCGGTCCACCAGTACACCTGCCTTCTCGGTGGGTGTGGTCCCTGACGTGGCATCGACGCATCACAAACGCGAGTCATCGACTGGCGCAACGCCAAGGCCCCTTCGTCAATATTGGTTGTGCTCTCCGGGGGCATCCATGTTTCAACTAGGGAAGCCTCAATGAGAACTTCCCTGTCGAGGCGCTTGACCACCCAACGTGGACCGTCACCGGGCAGCACCGCACGCACCGACTGTACCGGAGCCGCCGAGGACGCAGAGACGCTGAAAAGGATGTAGAGGTGATCCGACAACGTCTCCACATCCACCGCGACTCGCCAATCGTGGACTCGTCGTGCTATCGCAGGGCTGGCAAATGACAGATCCACAATTGAGCTGCCTTGAGGCCGAACGCAGGTCGGTTGAGAGCCCCGATTTAAGAGACATAGTCCCGCCGTCAGTGCCCACTCCTCCAGTACTGCCCCCCGTGCGTCATTGGCAGAGCAGCCCCAGGCAGAACTCTTGGCGTTGAAGTCACCCATCAACAGAACGTGGTGAGATTGACTTCTGCCAATGCAAGTCCTGACTTGACCAAGTAGTGCCTCAAAATCTGCGAGGCATCTGCTTGGAGGACAATACACACCGACTATTGTTATCTCTGCTATCTGGGCCGCAACGTACCCCCGACCTTTATCCACATTTCCGAGCGTCAGGAAGCCAGATGTTCTTGGCACAATAATGGCCACAGTTCCGTCCTCATCACCCACCCAATCATCCCTATTGGGGATAAAATAGGGCTCTGTGACAACGGCCACCTGTGTCGAACACTCAACCATACTCTGTAGGAGCAGATCTTGTGCTCGAGCACAGTGGTTAATGTTGGCTTGCAGTATTTGTAGGGCCATTATTGATAGGGATCTGAGTGTCCGTCTCCATATCTACCTCTGCCGGCAGATGGTGTGCCGGCCGTGACAGCAATGCGGTCTTCATTCTTCCACTTTTCACGGCTGGGGCAGTGCAAGCCTTACCCCCCAGAACATGGTCCGCCGATTTATTGGAAGCAGCACAGATCGAGCAGTGTGGCTTAGCCGAACACCCACTAGATTTATGGCCAGGTTCTCCACAGCGATAACAGAAATCGCTTCTGTCAACCTCCGCCGTGCACCGTGCCTTCACGTGTCCCATTTGCAGGCAACGGAAGCAACGCAGAGGCCGCGGATCGAGGAGTCTGACCGAAGCCGACACCCACGACACCCTGAGGCGACCTGCGGCAGCAATCTTTTTGGCCGCTGCCACTGGACAGTGGATCCAAACATGACTCACGCCAAATGGATCTTTCACGATTCCACCACATTTTAAACTGTCCTTAGGACAGTTTCCTGCCTCGGCAACCGCATTCAACACGTCCTCGGCAGAAGCGGAGTCATCCAGACCTGAGACTTTGACCTCGGTACTTTTGACCGGTCTCGAGACTCGGACTACTTCTGGGCTGAGTACCTGACCCAGTTTCGCAGCCAGTTTGTCAGCTTTGGGACCGCTGTCCGCTCCCGGCACTTCAAACATACGCGCTCCCGTAGCGCATACTCTAAAGCGCACTCCTTCGCTGATCCCTAGATCTGGTAGGCTGATTTTCGCCTTTGCCTCCGCAATGACGCTATCGTATGTGTGCCCTTTGTCTATAGCACCTTGCGTGAGCGTCACCACCACAGCAGCAGATCTCGGGACGCTGAGTCTCACTGGTTTCACAGTGCCCGATTTAGGAGGGCCCTGCGCCGCCGCTTTCTTCTTTTTGAGCCCCTTTTTCACTACGGTGTTCCACGGCAGCTCCTTAGGCTGGGTCAGGTCAGGCTGTTCTACGGGCTGAGAGGTCGGTGGTGTGGGCCGGGGCTCTGCTACCCTCTCGCGAGGAGTTCCCACTGAGCTTTGCCCCTTCTTTTCCGGCTTGTTCTTTTTTCCCTTCTTTTTCGCCTTTAGCGGCTTCGGAGCCTCCGGTCCACCAGAAATGGCTTGTATCGGAGCAGCCGTCTTCTTGTGGTCTTTGGTTAGGGCATTTGATGGCCCGGGAGAGATCTCAGGGAGATCATTTGCCCGCCTGTCCGCTGCCAATGGAGGGCGAAGTCGCTTCTCAGGCAGTAACCTATCTTCAAGAGCCTCAAACCTGGCATTTACCATCGTGCCCACCTGGCAAAGGATGGTGCGCACCAGGTCTTCGGTGTCCATCGATTTCTGGCTAGGCTGACTTGGCAGAACCACCACATCAGCCTGTGGGTGCGGCCGATCAAAGCGCTCCCGCATTTCCGCCACCTCCTTGCGGAGCTGCGCAACCTCGGATTGTAGGCGGGCGTTGTCCGCCTGCAGTCCTCTCGTCTCCTCTGAAGTGCAGCGGCTCTGTAGAATTAGAGCGACTTTACTAATTTCATCCGCTGCATCCTTCAGCGAGCGCACGAAGCCTCCTTTGAGATTTTTGGAGGTACTGGCAACCTTCTTGATAATATTAATATTATCGTCAATCGTACGGCTCAATGAGGTTGCCGTTTGGAACTCGTCTCCATTAGATGATGACTCCGATAATCTATGAGCACTAGCTCGAGCGCGGACCTCTCGAGAGGCTGCAACCACTTCCGCCTCGGCCCTCATCATCTCCTCCTGCCTTTCCGCTTCGAGGAGGGCCAGCTTTGCCTTGGCCAGGCCAACGTAATGGCCTGTAGTTGGCGGCCGCCCTCGTCTTTTCCGCAACGTTGGGCTCGCAACCCCATCCAGACTTGTTTCCGGGTCCGAGCCTCCATTATTTATACACCGCCGTTCCTTAGTCCTGCGACTGCTATCCGGCAGTGACTCAACGCTAAGCGTCGAGTCACTATCTCCTTCCTCACTAATCTCCATCGACTTTTTGGTTTTTGTTTTTAAGTTATCCATTTTATATCCCACGAGTAGGGTCGAATTCGTCAATGTTCGGGTTACGCCCGTTCCGAACACAAGGCTAAATACTGCAGAGGTCGCCCGGTATCTGCAGGGTTTAAACGACTTCGCTGTCGGGTTTTATAGACTTTTCCTTGTCGCGGGCCGGCCAATTAAGGCAAGCCCTCCGTTCTGGATCTTCGTAACTACCACCATAATCGTCTTGGATGGGGTTTCTGAAACTAGGATCCAGGGTACGGGGTAAGAGTCGACGTAACTCCCCTCATTTGGACGGATTGGATGCTCGACGGCAGTGTTAGTGCACGCCGAGCCCGCCCTAAATACATACATATATACAATATAAATAAATATATAAACAAATAAATATACCCATTTCCCCCCCCCAGTGTTTGGTTCGCGAGGCTTTCGCCCTACCCCAGCTCATCTCCACCACAAAGGACAAAGTCTACTTTATGGAAGAGTTGAGCCGAAGCATTCCCCTATCCACCACCCGGGGACGCGCCACGTCGGAGTTCACCTCTCCGCCCACTCGGACAACCGAGCAGGTACGTGGAACCTAACCTAACCTAACCTAACCTAACCTAACCTAACCTAACCTAACCTAACCTAACCTAACCTAACCTAACCTAACCTAACCTTTTTTTTTTTTTTTTTTTTTTTTTTTTTTTTTTTTTTTTTTTTTTTTTTTTTGACAGGGTGGAAAATGCTTTATGCATTCCCCTCACCATGGGAGTGGCGAGGGGATATGTGGGACTCACTCCTCCCCCCCTCCCCAGAATGGGGAGAAAGGGAGGAGCGCAACCCACTAAAAACCACCCTGGCGTACCCTCCTGCCGGTTTCGGTAAGACGCCGTGGTTCCGCGTTAGCATTGCCACGACGCCTTCCGGCTGCCCCAGCCACTGCCGGGGCTCCCTGCGCCAAAGGGGAGAGAGGCCGAGCACGCCGGGCCTCTCCCCCAGACAACCAAGTGACGTTCCTACGGCAGGTGTGGGACTCCCATCCCCCACCTGCAGCCACTAAGGGTTGAGGCGGGCGGCAAATCGCCGCCGCCTCAACCCCCGCCGTCTGCGCCGGAGCGGATGCGCGAGAGGAGATTCCTCGCGCTCACGCTCCGCGGCCTCCTTCTGCGAGATAACGCTCTCGCAGAAGGAGGCCACCGCCTGCCAGGACCTCTCGCTGCACAGCATTGCCGAGACAACGCTGTGCAGGGAGAGGTCCCATTGCCCAGTCGCCAGTGCCATGGTGGCGCGCTCCGAACTCCAGCGGCTGCACACCTCGAGGGTGTGCTGAGCCGTGTCGTCCGGATCGCCGCACTCATGGCACTGCGGGCCAGGCTCCCTCCCAATTTTGTGCAGGTAATGACCGAAGCACCCGTGTCCGGTCATTACCTGCACAAGCCTGTACGACAGAGCGCCGAATGCCCTATCCACCCAGGTGTCGAACGACGGGAGGATCGCCCCTATGGTACGGGTACCATAGGGTGAGTCCTCCAGGCCGTCCTTCCACCTATCCCGCATAACCTAACCTAACCTAACCTAACCTAACCTAACCTAACCTAACCTAACCTAACCTAACCTAACCTAACCGAGTTGCGCTCCATCCGCCACCCCGAGCGCCACGAAAATCGGTCGTTCCGCAGCAGAAAAATCGAAAAAATAGGTTTTTCTACTCGTATTTTAACGAAAGTTACATCAAAAGTTGCGGGCAGACGTCGCGCGTGTGCTGGTGCATGTGAAATTAGCCGGAAAGTGAAGAGAAAGTGAGAAAGTGACTCGAGAGTGCTAATTTTAAGGTTAAACAGTGTGAAAGTGCAATTAAAACGTGACCAGTCGCAGTGCGCTAGCACTGCGATACACCGTTGAAAGCGTCTTGCTGAGACCTACACTCCGAGCGTTTGACCGAGCTTCTCCGACCATCCACCGAAGCACAATCGACAAAAAAACAAGTACCACGTGGCGGCGTGCTCCAAGAAGGAGACTAGCTACGAGCATCAAACTCAGCAGGATAAAGGCCCTCACCACCTGGACCCGCCCGGTACTTTGTTTTGAATTTTTGGACTTTTATTTTTGGAGTTATTTAATTTATAATATTAAAAGTTTGCGAGCTAATAACTCAAAATCTTCAGGCAGACCATAGTATTTTTATTGAAGATCCTGTTGCGCGCTAACACGGAGAGTGTGACTAAAAAGACTCATTATTTTTTGGACTAAATTTAGTGAATTATAGACATTTTTCCAAAAAATCACGGTTTTTACAAAATTTTATATTTTTAAATTTAATTCTTATTGTTTCTTATGTGTATATTGTGACTTGTGTATTTCTCTATTTTTTGAAGTTTTTTGTATAATTTTAGGTCAAGCCGTTTTAAAGATACCGAATTTTAAGTGTTTCTTGGCCATAATTCAAAAATTAATAGTAATAATTGTATTTTAACACCGCCAGTAGTTTTTTAGTATATATCCCGATCCCCCAAAGTCCAAACGCGGACCTCCTATCATTAAAAACCGCGGGATACCAAAAATCCGCCATTTTTAAAATTTTGGTATCAAATTTCAAAACGGTATATCTCATAAACGGCTTAACCTAGAAGACCCGGACTTTTTACTTAAGTCGTAGAATTAGATTATTGACAGTTCCTACGGGGTAAAAACCCAAAATCTCGAAATTTTTTATTTTGAGCTGAGACCGCTTTCAGAGGAAAGCAAAGACATAGCCAGACCTAGTGGTGAAAGTCCGGACTCTCTACGACCATCGGTTGCAGAGATATAAGCCGTCAAAGTTGAACTTTGACATTTCGGCGGCCATCTTGTTTTCCTTGTCATCCCTATATCTCGGCAACCAGTGGTCCTGGAAGCCTGCGGATTTCGGAAACGGCATTAGGGCACAAGCGTCTACCCTATTTTTTGGGTTTCAGGCGAATCGGCGCCCAAAATTTTCAGGACTCTGAAAGCGGTATCAGGAGACAGGAAAGGTCCGACTAAATACAAAAAGTCGAAATCCGGGCTTTCTGCGACCGCGGCGAGCGGAGATATCGCCTGTCAAAGTTTGACTTTGACAGTTGCGCCGCCATCTTGGAAAACTTCAAACTTATCCAGCTCCCGAACCAAAGGCCGCAGAGAGTCGGGAAAAACACTGGAGATATAGGCGGACCCTAGCCTATCAAACCCTGGGACATTCAGGTGTTTTCAGGAACATCAGGGACCGAAAATTTCGCGCGGTCTTTCAGACCTGAAACAGGTGCCAATTGGTAGAGCCCGACGAGCCCAGTACGGGGAGCCCAAGCGCGGGTTTCTAGGACCAACGGTTCCGGAGCTACGGACAGATACCCAAGATTTTGGTATCGAAACCAGAAACTTTGGTGTCCTGTGGCTCCGTCACCCTGAGGACTAAACTACCCGTGTTTGGTATTGCCGAGTAGGGCTCGGGGAGAGCTATCGACTGGTCACATAATTTTGACTCTAGGTAGAGCCCAGAAATTTAAATTTTCAAAAAATTATTTTTGACCGCTGGAAAACTTTCCTAGGCATATAAACCTGACCAAACGCTCTAGTAGGAAAGACTGTTTCTGACTTTACATTTATAACTTGTAAATTTTATATTACATTTTTAATATTTTAGTGTGTTGTGTGTTTTATTGTATTTTATTGTGTTTTATTTTTTGCATTGTTTTTTATTCCCATATCTCTATACAACTTTTACAAACTTACTCCCCTAAATACATTTTTGCTTGTTCGCCTATACACGGACAACTCTACCACCAACATGCACAGAACCCCGCCAAATAAGACTGCAGGGGATAAATCGCCCCCGAAAACAAAAACCCCAGAGCGCAGTGTAAGACGCAGCGTAGGCGACTGGGAGGCGGCGAGCCGAGACTCTACCAAAATCCCAACCCCAAACATGACAGCGAAGGCAGGCCCCTCAGACCAAAGACCTGCAATGGCAAAACCAGCAGCCATTGCAAAAGTCTTCAGCCCTCCAAGGAAGGCTAAGGAAACCCGATCCGCTGAGGCGAAGGCCTGCCTAATAAAGGCAAAAATTCACCTCAAAAACTCGAAAAACTTAAAAACGGAGATCAAAACTGAGGTGACTGAGTCGCTGGACCGTCTTTTCCAGTTGGTCAAAGAGCTAGAAAACGAGCTCACAAACGGAAGACCGGAAAAGAGGGATAATAAAAGGCCAAATGAGGTGGAGCAGGAGAGAAACGCCACCGACGCGACCTTCCTGGTGACTCCTGAACCGACACAAAGCCTTGTGCTCGCCAGGATTGAGGAGCACACCGAGCTCTTGCTAGAAAGCAATAAAAGAATGAGGGAGCTGAAGGAGGCGATGGAGCAACAAAGGGAAACCCTGGAGAGGTCCACCTATGCAGGAGTGGCAGCCACTGGAACCAAACACCAGTCCAGCGGAAGAGTGGCACTGCACTCAGTGGTGGTCACCTCCAGGGACGAAACAGATACGGGAGAACAAGTCCTGGACATTATAAGGGAAACTGTAGACGCGAAAGAGGGATGGATAAAAGTGGACAGAGTGAGAAAGGCGAAGGATAGGAAAGTAATCGTGGGATGTAGAACAGTAGAGGATAGAGACAAAATTAAACAGCGTCTTGAAAGAGTGGGGGATCGCCTCCAAGTTGAAGACATAAAAAATAAAGACCCACTTTTAATCCTCAAAGACGTCTTCACCATGAACACAGATGATGACATTAAAAATGCCCTTAAAAATCAAAATCGACATCTGTTCGAAGGCCTGAAGGAGCAAGAGATCCGGATGGAGATCAGATTTAGGAGACGTGCCAGAAACCCGCACACCGGCCACGTGATAATGAGGGTGTCCCCCAAAATATGGAAACGGGTGATCGAGGCAGAGGCTGTGCACATCGACCTGCAAAGGGTCAGAGTGGACGACTTCTCCCCGCTGGTACAGTGCTCCCTCTGCCTGGGCTACGGACATGGACGCCGTTTCTGTAAAGAAACGGTGGAAAAATGTAGCCACTGCGGGGAGCCACATAAAAAAGCGGATTGCCCTGACTGGTTGGCGGGTGCGCCCCCGGCATGCTGCAACTGCACTCACGCCAAGTTGGCCACAGCGGAACACAACGCCTTTAGCCAGGAATGCCCAGTAAGACGCAAATGGGATGCACTGGCCAGAGCCAGTGTAGCGTACTGCTAAGGGCACCCCGGCAAACCAAACGACGACAAGAGGCAACCCCGCCAAACACAAAATATACGTCGCAGCCCAAGCAAACCTCCAACGAAAAAAGCTCGCCACTGACGAGCTCATGTTAGAAGCCGAGAAGAGGAAATTATCCTTCGCACTGCTCCAGGAGCCCTATGTGGGCGGGACTCGAAGGATGAAGGAATACAGAGGCGTGAGAATTTTCCAGAGTACTGAAAAGGATGACGGTACAGTTAAGGCAGCAATAACAGTCTTTGACAAGAACATCGACGTCATGCAGTACCCGAATCTTACCACAGACAACATCACAGTGGTCAAGATGAAAACCAGCGCCTGGGAAATTGCTGTAGTTTCCTTCTACTTCGAGCCAGACAAGGACGTAGGGCCATACCTGGAGCAGCTCAGAAAAATACATAAACAAATTGGACCAGCAAAGTTTATAATTGGAGGCGATGCAAACGCTAAAAGCATCTGGTGGGGAAGCGACAGGATCGACCACAGGGGGGATGACGTGGCCGGAACTCTAATCGAGCTGGGAATGCAAGTAGTTAATGAAGGAGATATCCCAACCTTCGAAACTGTAAGAGGAAATACAGTGTATTCCAGTTTTGTAGACGTGACGGCCTGTTCTCTGGAGCTTCTCAATTTGGTGGAAGACTGGCAGGTTGACCAAGGGCTAACAAGCTCCGACCACAACGGCATTATTTTCAAAATCAATCTTGAAAAGTCGGAAGGCATGGCTGTAAAAAGAACAACGAGGCTGTACAACACGAAAAAGGCGAACTGGAGCCAGTTTCGTGAGAAACTGGCCCAGCTCAACGCAACGAACGAAATAAGTGCAGCCCGAGTTGAGAACATAACCAGCAAGCAAGAACTGGAACACATGGTGGAAGTCTTCACGAAAAACATCATCCAGAGCTGCGAACATGCAATTCCGAAAAACAAGTTGATGGAGAAACTTGGCTTGCCGTGGTGGTCCGAAGCATTGGCCAAACTCAAAAGCGAGGTAGCCACCAAAAAGAGAAGAGTCAGATGCGCCGCACCGGTCCGTCGGGCCAAGGTTGTGGAAGAATACCTCAGAGCAAAGGAAAATTATGAGACGGAGGCTAAAAAGGCACAGATAGCCAGCTGGAAAGAGTTTTGCGGGAAGCAAGAGAGGGAATCTATGTGGGACGGAATATACAGGGTTATTGGCAGAACGGCAAAAAGACATGAGGACTTACCCTTAAAAAAGGATGGACAAATAATAAGTCCGAAGGAGTCCGTCAAAATCTTGGCGGAAACCTTCTACCCGGAAGATCGGGAAGAAGGGGAAAACGCTCACCACCAACAAACCAGAGATGCAGCAAACCGGGCAAACGATCCGGCTCATGATGAACAACATGACCCGCCGTTTACTCGGGAGGAGCTCAGGTATGCGATGGGAAGCTTTAACCCGAAGAAGGCGCCAGGATTTGACGGGCTCACGGCCGACATATGCCACCAAGCCATAGCCCTGGAGCCGAGTACCTATCTGGCGCTGGCGAACAAGTGCCTCGAACTCGGAATCTTCCCCACCATCTGGAAGCGGGCCACTGTAGTAGTCCTCAGAAAACCGGGAAAGGATGACTACACGAGCGCAAAATCCCATAGACCTATAGGACTGCTTCCGGTGCTGGGGAAGATTTACGAGAAAATGATAGTAAGGCGGCTCAGATGGTACCTGGTACCCCGGATGAGCACCCGACAATACGGGTTTCTCCCCCAAAGGAGCACCGAAGACGCCCTCTATGCCCTGGTGAAACACATACGAGATAACATAGATAGGAAGAAACTCGTAATGGTGGTGTCCCTGGACATAGAGGGAGCCTTCGATAACGCATGGTGGCCGGCAATTAGAGCGAGACTGGCTGAGGAGAGATGCCCAGTAAATTTGAGAAGGGTGATTGACAATTATCTGGACAGCAGAACAGTGACCGTACGATATGCGGGGGAAGAGTACACCAAGACCACAAATAAAGGGTGTGTCCAAGGATCTATTGGTGGACCAATATTGTGGGACCTACTGCTTGACCCACTTTTGAAGGGACTGGAGGAGCGCGGCGACTGCTGTCAGGCCTTCGCCGATGACGTGGTCCTGATATTCTCCGGCAACACAGCAATACAAATCGAAGAACGAGCAAATGCCGCTCTCGCCTATGTTCAGGAGTGGGGTGTCAAGAACAAGTTAAAATTCGCAGCGCAAAAGACAAACTCTATGCTTATAACGCGCAAACTGAAATTTGACACACCACGCCTGAGCATGGGGGGGATCAACATCGCACCGTCAAAAGAGATCAAGATTTTGGGACTCATTATTGACGACAAACTAACCTTCAACCAACACGTATCAAGTGTGTGCCGCAAAGCAATCGGTCTTTATAAACAGTTGTCAAGAGCCGCCAAAGTCCATTGGGGTCTGGGGCCGGAGATTATCAGGAGCATTTACACAGCAGTCGTAGAGCCAATAATAATGTACGCAGCCAGCGCATGGGCACCAGCAACAAACAAACTGGGGGTCAAAAAGCAGTTCGAAGCGGTCCAACGAGGCTTTGTCCAAAAAATGATCAAGGCATACAGGACAGTCTCATTAAACTCGGCCCTAGTACTTGCCGGGATTCTTCCGTTGGATATTAGGGTCCGGGAAGCAGCCCTTCTTTACATGGTGAAGAAAGGCTTTTCTCGGCAGGTAATAGGTGACCGGGAAATGGAAAGACCGGAGGCGTACGCAGCAACACCGCATCCAGCGGAACAAGAGGAGCTTCACTTCATCTGCCTGGCAGACGCTGCACAAGTGGAACAGCATAACAACAACGGCCTCAAAATTTACACGGACGGCAGTAAAATCGAAGGCAAAGTCGGAGCGGCGCTATCCACATGGGATGGCGACGTAGAAATCAAGAGCCGGAAATTAAAGCTGGACCACTTCTGCACCGTCTATCAGGCGGAGTTGCTGGCTCTCCACGAAGCCACAAAGCAAGTACTGCAGAGCGTAGCGCCAACCTGCAACATATATTGCGACTCTAGATCTGCCTTAGAAACCGTTGTGAACGGCATTTCCCTCCACCCCCTAGCGATTAAGACCAGGGCTAATATTCAAGCAAGCAACGCAAAAGGCAAAATAATTAAATTATTTTGGATAAAAGCCCACGCGGGACTGGAGGGAAATGAAAGGGCAGACAAACTCGCAAAGGATGCCGCAATAAACCGCAAGACAAGACCTGATTATGACCTGTGTCCGACTTCATTTGTCAAGCGACAAATCCGTTTGGAGTCGCTTGACGAATGGAATCAGCGATACAAACAGGGCGAGACCGCATCGACAACGAAGATCTTTTTCCCAGACGCAGTGGAAGCTTACCGTATCCTCATGAAAATAAAGCTGGACCCAGTCTTGGTACAGGTGATGACAGGGCACGGAGGCTTCTCCGAATACCTAAATAAATTCAGATGCAAGGACAGTCCGGCGTGCATCTGTGACCCTGAAAAAAGTGAAAGTGTGGTTCATTTAATAACAGAATGCCCTTCAAACTGTATAGAAAGAGAAAGCATAGAAATAGATATGGGAATAAATATAAGCGTTGAAAATATTAGATATATAATAGAAAATAAGGAAATTAGAAATAAGTTCATAAAATACTGTAAACAAATAGCCATCAAAGCAGCAAATAGAAATAAATAGTTGTTAATGGATTTACTGTTGTATATATTGTAATATATACCAGGAGTAACCATATTGTAAAAAGTAGGAAATAAGATAGATGAATAAGGTAATGTAACAGTAGAAATAAGAATGTATTAGCTTATATTAAAGTACAAAGAGCTGTAAAACTAAAGAAATAAGTAAATGTAACAGTAGATATAAAAATGTAATAGCCTATATGAAAATTATAAAGAGATGTAAAATTGTTAAATAAATAAAAAGACCACCCTGTGTAAACCTAAATCCCCGAACTAGCCATACAAGAATAAAATAAAGATGTAGATAGAGTAGACAAAGGTAGGTGGGCATCCCACCCACAGAAAGAAAGAAAGATGATGAATGAAAGAAAGAAACGTATGAAGCATAAAAGTGCGAGAGGCATAAAAGCGAGAACTGGAATGAACGTGTACAGTAGAAATAGGCTCCGATCATGTTGGAGGTAGAAGATTAATAAAAAAAAAAAAAAAAAAAAAAAAAAAAAAAAAAAAAAAAAAAACCTAACCTAACCTAACCTAACCTAACCTAACCTAACCTAACCTAACCTAACCTAACCTAACCTAACCTAACCTAACCTACCGAAGGTAACAAGTTTCGTTTCCTTCCTTTAAAGAGAATTCGGTGAAGCAAACGATTGCGGGAGTTAATCGACAGGTGCTGCCATCTATTGTTTTCTTTTGTATTTAATGTCTGATATTTATTTAATTGGAGTGGAATAGGAAATGGTAAATGGTAAATTGGAAATGAGAAAGGGAATAGGGCATGGGGGGATTGGGGAATGGGGAAGATAAAAAGAGGAAGGGCAATGGAAAAGGGGGGGGAAGGGGAATGGGAAGGGTGAGGAAGGAGGGGAAGGGGAAGGGGGGACGAAGGAGGAGACCGGGGGGAAAGGGGGGGAAAGGGGGGGGTTGTGGAAAGGGAAGGGGGAGGAAGGAGGGAAAAGGGGGGACTTTAAGGGGAATGAGAAAGTGAAAAGAAAGGAGAAAGGGGAAAAGAGGAATCGGGATAGGAGGAGGGTGGAATGGAAAGGGGAAGGGGGAGGAAGGAGGGGAAAGGGGAAAAGGGGACGGGATGGGGAATCAGAAGGGTAAGGGAAAAGGGGGGGAGGAAGGAGGGGAAAGGGGAAATGGGGAAGGGAACGAGGGAAAGTGGGAAAGGGGTAAGGGGAAATGGGAAATGGGAAATGGGAAAGGGGAAAGAGGAAAGGGGAAAGGGAAACGGGGAACGGGTTTTGGGGAATGGGGAAGATAAGAAGAGGAAGGGCAATGGAAAAGGGGGGGGGGGTGAAGGGGGAATGGGAAGGGTGAGGAAGGAGGGGAAGGGGAAGGGGGGACGAAGGAGGAGACTGGGGGGGGAAAGGGGGGAAAGGGGGGGTTGTGGAAAGGGAAGGGGGAGGAAGGAGGGAAAAGGGGGGACTTTAAGGGGAATGAGAAAGTGAAAAGAAAGGGGGAAAGGGGAAAAGAGGAATCGGGATAGGAGGAGGGTGGAATGGAAAGGGGAAGGGGGAGGAAGGAGGGGAAAGGGGAAAAGGGGACGGGATGGGGAATCAGATGGGTAAGGGAAAAGGGGGGGAGGAAGGAGGGGAAAGGGGAAATGGGGAAGGGAACGAGGGAAAGTGGGAAAGGGGTAAGGGGAAATGGGAAATGGGAAATGGGAAATGGGAAATGGGAAATGGGAAAGAGGAAAGGGGAAAGGGAAACGGGGAACGGTTTTTTTTTTTTTTTTTTTTTTTTTTTTTTGAGGGTTGAGGGCATTATTGATTTCCAGCGACGATAAAATGATTACATTTGTCAAGTGCGAGTCGGATTTTATATATTCCATACGAAATCCGTAAAAGCGCCCGAAAAAGTAACTTCAAATGATAGATAATTTATTGAACTCTAACGTAAATTAAGAACAATTCATCTAATTATAACCAGAAATAAATTATAATATTTTTTTTTTATACTAAAATAGCGTATAAGCTCGTCAAAATTCGGTCCCCCGTTGATGTCATAATCAATCTAACCCGGGTCTAAAATCTTTGTTTATTGTCCGAGAACATCAAAATTGGTATTATTTAATGCGCAATTAAGTATATTTTGGGGTAGTATAGAAACAAGCTAAAAATAATTAGTAATTTTTTTTTTTTTTTTTTTTTTCATTACAAAAATTACAATTTTTCAGAAAAAATGTACCGGAGGTACCAAAAGGGGGGTCGATTTTATCTCTTAAAGGGGGGTCCATATGAAAAAACGTCTCTTAAAACCGCGCCATGTAAAATTTCAAACCGATCTACCGAGCCAGCACCCCTTACCTAACCTAACCTAACCTAACATAACCTAACCTAACTTTTTTTTTTTTTTTATCGAGGGGAAATGCTTTACGCATACCACCACACTTGGGCAGCAAGGTGGTTATGTGGGACTCTCCTCCCACCCCGAGGCATCCATCCAGTACAACATGACAACTGATAATTATTATTTAACTAACTTTTTCAAAAGATGGCGCTGTTACTACAAAAATAATATATGGGAATAAATTTAATGGCTAATAATAATATATCAGAGATAAATTTGTGTGTTGAAAATTCATATAAACCGAAGCAAAGTAAAATAGGGGAATGATAATAACGCTAACGTAAAAGTTTCAGTCGGCATTGGTAGAGCGCGAGGAAAGAGACCATCATACGTAGTAAATTTCGGGCGTGACGCTACAGCGTCAGCCTACACCAGGCCGACGAATAATGGTCAGAATAGGACGGTTTCGAGTCCAAAATTTGCTTACTGAGAACCTGTCTTTCATGGATCATTTTGGGTCGTTGCGTTTAACCTAACTACGGCGTATACATACAAAGACAGATAGGCAGACAGGACGACGTACTGAAGGGTGCAACTTATAAAGTTTTTCTTTATTATAGTTGAAGTAAAATAAAAGCCGTTATCACTGCTTATTGCTTTTAATAATCTTAACTAGTATCACAATTCGGTTTGTTTCACTTATCGGTATATAATGCTTCACGCAATTACTTTTAAAATTCTTAGGAACTTTGTGAGGGTTCCTACAATAAAATGTCTACTTCTCTACTTAAACTTTTTTATATTTTAATGGTCATAAACTGAACATCGTTAGTTTTTTACAACAATTTTTTTTTTATAGAACAGTGCTATGTACACAAATATTCGTATCGCATATTTACTATAACAATCGACCGCATTCACAAAGTCATGAGCAATTATCAGAAAACATGTCGAGGTCGTGGAGAACGGGATGTCACACAAGCACGGGGGTGCGGCGCGGCGCGCGGGGCCGGCGAGGCGCGCGGGGCGGGCGCGGCGCGCGGGGGGCGGGCGGTGCGGCGCGCTGCTATAAGGTGCGCTCGGCGGGCGGCGGCGCGCGCGGCCCGTTGGGCAGCGGGGGCGGCTCCTGCAGCGGGAAGGGCGGCAGGCTCCCCGCGCCCCCCGCGCACAGCGCGCGCGCGTCCAGCTGCAGCTCGGTGGGCGCTGCGGCGGGCGCCGGCGGGGCGGGGGGCGCGGGCAGCACTGGAAACAACTCCAAAGGGTCCGTCTGCACTTGCCGGTCCAAGCACGAGCTCGGCGTGCGGTCTGCAACAAGTATGATGTATGATTTTTCATTTTTTTTATTTTTATAATCATACCAAATATGGCGCTTGGACGGACGGGCGGACGGACGAACGGATGGACAGCGTAGGCTCAGTAATAGGGTTCCGGTTGACACCCTTTGGGTACAGAACCCTAATAATTGCCCAGTATATTGTATGTATGTCGAAAGTTTTATTACAAAGATTTAATATATAGGTACATATAAGTGTAAATTGTGTGCACATGACGTGTATAGTTAATACGGTAGTGTTGTGTCGGACCGGTGTCGTTGAGCGTGGAGCGGTCGGTGGAGGGCGTGGCGGCGAGCGGCGCGGGCGCGTGCGGCGGCAGCGGCGCGGCGCCGACGAGCGCGGCGCACACGGCGCCGCCCGCCGCGCCCGCCGCGCCCGCCGCGCCCCCCGCGCGCCAGCGCCCCGGCATCAAGCTCGCGCGTACGTTGCGCTCCGGTCGCAGCAGGATTATGTACACCTGTACACAAAGGATATTATTATCAATGTACACGTATAACGTAAATTGGTTATTCTAACTGTATGTCGTCGTAACGTGAATGCCCCTTTTAGGTTGAGCGACAGGTGTACCTTGGGCGCGAAGAGGCAGGCGAGCGTGACGGAGGCGCTGAGAGAGATGGTGACGGCGATGGTGGTGACGCGCAACGCCACGTGGCTGGCCGTGCCGAAGTACAGCGGCACGAACGCCAGCCAGATCACGCACGTCGTGTACATCGTGAACCCTGCACACCATGAGAGCGCTCGATCTCACTGTTCACCAATTGGTACTGTTTTACGTTAAACTTAATGGTCGAATGATAGATCGACTTGGAAAAATACCTCCGACTGACTAATCAAGGTTTTAGTATGTGGGTCAACATATAAAAAATAGGGCCATATCAAAGCGTAATAAGCTACCTGAATTTGCTGATAAAAAAATGAAAAAAAATTAAATGGGTACTAGACAATAAACTGACTCATACTTAAAAATAAATTTTGAAACATCATATTTTATACAGGTCGGGCAGTATTACCCATCACCCTTGGGCAGAGGCTCACCGATGTGCTTACTCTCGTTGAAGGCCTCGGGGATCTTGCGCGTGAGCACGGCGTAGACGGTGCAGGTGGCGATGAGCGCGGCGGGGTAGCTGAACGCCAGCGTGTAGGACGCGTCGACGTACGCGTCGCAGACCAGCACGGCGGCGTCGCGGCTGGGCAGGTGCCGCACGGCGCGCGCCGGCGCCGCCGCCTGCCACACGCCCACCACCACCAGCTGCACGCCCACCTTTGTAACGTCATCAAAAATAACGCTTTAACAAGATATTTTTCTTTATAACGTTATAGCGCAACGAAATCGAAATTTTACCAAAACAAGATACCGTTATAAATAAAGTTATAAATGGCGCGCTATTGCCAGACAGTTCACAGTATACGTTGAATACTTCTTAGATCGCGTCGTTGGCGACTCATATAAGGGTGGCATTTTTAACCAACTTCAAAAAAGGAGGTTCTGTGTTAGACCCGTATGTATGTATGTATGTATGTATGTATGTATGTATGTATGTATGCTGCTGCCTAATTCTTTTTTTATGGACTATCGGAAAATACAAGAATTTTTGTGGAACTAATCATTTGACACTCGTAATTAATCCGACGAGTTCGACTAACGCCCACGCAATTGGGCCGCCGGTACCAGCGCTGTGACCATCATTTTTATTTTTGTCATTACGTAATTAGACCCCTGAAGAACCGCCATACTGGTACAAATGAACTGATATTTTGTGTCACCATCTCCCGGTCTATAACGTTTTCTCGATATAATAATAACGTTATAGTAATGTATCGATAACTGCTTATTTAAAGGTGTGTCCACGGTACCAGAGCCGCGCAGACCGCGAGCTGCGAGCGCGGCGAGATGAACGCCGGCCGCCGCGCCGAGCGCTCGCCGGCCGCGAAGATGCGCGCGATGCGGTTCGTCTTCGTCAGCAGCGCCGCGTACACCACGGTGAAGCACAGCCCCGTGCCGAACCTGGAGCAAAGGGAACACTCACACTAACCACTAGTAGGGTTGCGAGGGGCATGTTCCTAACCCTCCCTGTATCTTTGAAGAAATACGGTTGAAAAAGTTAATTTTATATAAGTAGTCTTAAACAGTTGATTTTTATATAGACCTTTTTAGATGGATTCCTGTGTCCCGTCGTCCATTGAACGCACTTGTGCCATACTTTCATACTAACGGCTATTCAGACACGCCAACACCTTATTCAAAGAATACTTTCACATCCACCTTTATTTCGCATCCACTTTTTAAATTGGTTTCTTCTCTCCCGACGTATTAATTCCTCTTGTTATTCTTCTAAAGTGCGCTCTAGAGTGAAGTAAACTTGATGTTACTGTTCGTGCCAAAGCGAGGTGAAGCGAGGAGAGACACTGACCGCTGCACGGCGCAGAGCGCGTCGGTGGGGCGCAGCACGAGCGCGAAGGTGACGAGGTAGCACATGAGGATGCCGGCGAGCAGCACGTAGCTCAGCTCGCGCCCGCTCGCGCGCACCACCGGCGTGTCGCCGCGCCACACCCACACGCCCAGCACGAACCTGCCGTGCGACACGTACGTACTCATTGACTTATATATTACTAGCGTAAGGACCGGGCCTACGGCGCGACAAAATGGCACCAGCGCAAATTAACATTTTGACACCAACGCGATTCAGTAGTCCGCGGGAGGCCGTCATTGGCAGACGTCGTTCGCTCGTAATAAAAATGACTGCTTGTGTAGTAAAAGGCTGCAAAAATGATTATACCAAAGTAAACATGGATGTTGGATTTGATGTGAAAGCTATACGTACGTCAAGGAAAATGTGATGAAAGAGAGAGTAAAGAAAAAGTGTAAATCAATCCTGTGTTGCAATGAAGAAGGCCTATTTACACGGTGAAGAGGATGCCGAGCGCGGAGAAGGCCATGGCGCCGCGCGCGGCGGGAGAGGCGGGCCGCAGGTACTGCGCCGGCAGGGGCGCGCAGCGCGTGCGCGCCGCGTCCGGCACCGTGCCGCGCGGGCACTCGCGGCACGCCGTCTCCGACTCCGGCGCGCGGATCTGTGACCAAGCCAATACGCACACGTAAATAGCAATTCAAACCACAAATTCTTCTTGTTGGGAGCGCAAATCATCAATATGAAGTCACAGCTTTACAGTAATGAGGAAAGAACGAAGGACGGCTTGGAAGCCGTAAGGATCACAATAGACTTAATGTTTGGACTGTTTGCTCAGTGGTCAAATTCCTTGTTCTTTGCCGTAAATACTTACTTTAGACCATGGTCAGTAACAGGGGGAGTCTCACCTCGTACTGCGTGCAGTTGAAGCAGTGCCAGCAGCAGCTCTCGCCCTCCACGTACTGCTTGGCCTGCCCCAGCTCGCACTCCGCGCTGCAGACCGACTCCGGCGGCCGCGGGGACTCCCGCTTGAACTGGATCTCTGCAATTTTGAGTAACAAGTGCTTGCAATAACGTTGATTTGATATTTTTTCAATTTCAGCATCAGCGGCAGCGGTCAGACTTAATCAGACTGTAATTTTTGCTTGATTATTGTCGTCAGAACTGTACTAGCCAACTGTAGTAGCCACTGGCTCTGAACAACACTTGGAGTAGTTGCAGGTGTCACTCGGACGTGTGTCGAGCAGCACTGACCGTCCATGTCGAGCTCGAGCTCGCCGTCGAGGTAGCGGCCCACGCGCAGCCAGCGAAACACGCCGCGCTCCACCTGCTTGAAGTGCAGGATGTTGTAGCGCGCCGGTCCGTCGCCGTTTGAGTCGAAGTGGAACTCCTCACCACTTAGCCCTGCCGGGGACGAGTTGGAACGTGCTGTAATGTACTGTGGTAGCCAAAGTATTTATTTATACACGTTTAAGGCCCAATAGTAGTTATTATTAACTTGACAGTAAAGGCGGGCGTATCGTAAACAAGTTGATAAAATGTGGTTTAAGACAAAGTGGAATAGAGGTCCAGCAAGAATAATGTGTGTTGATTGGTGGTTGCCTAGCAACCCTTGCTATTTCCATATGCCGCGTGCCGGCCGCCGAGCATTGAGAAAGCGGCAGAGCTAACCGGTGAAGCGCACGTTGCGCAGGTAGCGCAGCAGCAGCGGACCGGCGGGCTGCGCGAGCGCGGCGCACAGGCCGGGCCGGCCGCCGCACTCGGCCGCGTGCATGTCGCGCAGCGCGTGCGCGAAGGCCAGCACGGCGTCCGCCACGAACTGCAGCTGCGCCTCCAGCTCCGTGTTGTCGGCCGTGAGCCGCTCGCGCCCGGTGCAGCGCCGCGCGTGCCCGTTGTACGGCGTGCGCGCCGCGCCCGCGCCCTCCCAGCGGCACTGGAACTGCTCCTCCCAGAACTCTGCAAATAAAAGCTATTTACTACCCGTTTGAACATTAAAGGCAGGATAACTCGGGCTCGCCACACCGAAAGTGGCACGTTTCAACTCTTTTTTATTAAATCTGGTCAGTTTTCTACACTGAGAAAACTGTTCATCAATAATTTAGGTGAATTCACGTAAAGTAGAGAGCATACTGATATCACCAAAAAGTACGATGAAACTACTATCGCGGCTGCTCACGATATAATATGATGAACTGTTACTACGCTTTTAGTAGGAAGCAGACACAATTTCACGGTGAAAGTCATCGAACCGTTGTGGGAAGGCCTCATGTGACCATGTAACAGTCATCATATTTTAGTATGCTTTCCTCATAGTTTTACTTGATTTCCTCTTACTTCAAATATGTCCTTTTATTTCTTCCTACTGTTTTTAAATGCCGTCATCGTATTTTTGTATGAATTCTTACTTTTATATAACGTTTTGTCGTTTAATTTCAGTAATATCCTATTATTTACTCCTACTACTTATAAAGGCTTTCCTGATATTTTTGTATGCTTGCCTAGTACTGTTTATGTGCTTTCCTCATATTTTCGTCATTTTCCTATAACTTCTTCCTACTATTTATCTATGCTTTCCTCATATTCCAGTACCTTTTCCCGTTACTGTTATTTTCCTATTAGCTCTTCATACTATTTATCTACGCTTTCCTTATATTTTTGTATTCTTTCTTGTTATTTTTTCCCACTATTTATCTATTCTTTCCTATTATTTTAAAAGCGCCCAGTGCGTCCAGTGGCCTCCTCGTCACTGTGATTGTGTTTTTAAAGTATTAAACTATTTTATTAAAATCGAATATCGAACACCACTTACATTCTATGTAGTGAAGCTTGGTATTTATTACTTTTCCTCATTTTAACTTAACGGGAAAAAGTTTCCGTTAAGTTAAAATAGGGAAAAGTAATGAATACAAAGCTTCGTTAGATAGAATTTAGGTTGTATTCGATATTCGCTTCTAATAAAATAGTTTAGTTCAATAGAAAACATACCTAATTACAGTAACGAGGATGCGACTGGATGTACTGCGCCCTTATAGAATAATAGGTAAGGATAGATAAATTGTGGGAAAAAATAACAAAAAAGAATAGAAAAGTATAAGGAAAGCGTAGATAAATAGTAGGAAGAGCATACAAAACACATACATGTAAAAGAGTACTTTTGGTGAATATTATAATATTCACCATTAATTACTAACAGAAATCAGGAATAATCAAAAAGATCACAATAAACCAGATCTGAATTGAGGAGACAGTTGTAAAAGGAAAAAGAAAATTGTTAACAAAAAGTTTTATTAACGAAAATTAATCATAATTTAAACTAAATATAGGCATACCTATATAACAAGTATATTATTTTACACAAGCGACGTGGCACTGGAAACTCATGCTCGCGCCACGTCGCCTGTGTAGTCAAGTCAAGGACAAAAACATAAATACGATACGCACAAACTCTCAAAAATACGTCTCACACGCTTACGCTTACGCCTGATATAAGGTCGTCTATACATATACCTATTTTGAGACTGGGCGAATCTATGTTTTTATCCTTGACTGTACAATTTAGTAGGATAATGCGTTAAAAAGTGACATTTTGGCTGCAAAGGAGATTTCGTGAGCTTCATGTACAGCCCTTCATATTTTTTGCGCCGCTCCTCTATGGTAACGTTGACATCGGCTTCGGTATTGACAGTCGATACAAAGCTATCCAGAATTTCTGCCCGCGACGCATGCCATTCCTTCTTTGACCGACGAGCGGGAGGAATATTAAACAGGCATCCAATAAGGAGAATAGCTGCTATGACTGAAGTCTCCGGGATCACTTCTGAAAAGGAAGTTTTTTTTTTTTAATTGAAACACTTTATTAAATTGAAAGTAACCGAAACTGAAGTCTGACAACAAAATAAAACAAAACCCTATCCTATGTTCGTAGTCGAGTAAAAAAAGGTGATGTAAGCTCACCATTAGAAATCGCCAGTGTATCTGCTATATGCTTATGCAGAAATTTTTCTTTAGTAGAAATCTGCTTGTTTCTGGCACTCTGTATTATCATGCCGGTAGAAGCTTCTAAGGCTCTACGTCCCCCAGCTTTATCCGGATAGAGTGCGTCGTAATCAGTAGCCGCCAGCCGTTAGGTGACTGTAGGATGGGGTATTTTTTCAAATACATCTGCAGGGTCCAGCTGCGCGACTTGAGAGCTGCTCCAAGGCTGACAACACCTTATCCATATCCCCTGTACAAATTAATAAGATTGTTTTATTCGGATTTTGATATAGGTACGTTTGCCATATACAAACAAGAACATACCATTATGCATATGTAATATATATTTAATTTAATAATAAAAATAGTTTCCGAGTTCTAAAAGTTCTATTCCAACAAAATTACCTTCTTCAAGTGCCCCCAAGTCGATCACAGGCAGTCACCTGACTTTGAGCTCGATGTGGAGCCGTAGTGGGACTTGGGCTTCGCCAATAGGTTTAAAGATATTAGATACGCTCGCCGAGCCCTTCTGGCGTTCACTAGCCAGCCGGAGGTATTACACTTCGACTGGTAAGCTTTGGAGGCCGAGTTCAAGATTTTAGCGGCCCTCGACAGATGTTTCCAATATGACTCATACCTAAAACAAAAATGTATTTAGTAGGTATAACATTCAAGTTGGGTATAGATTTTGTTGATTAAAACTTTTAAGAGAAAGAAAAATAGAACACGTAGAAAGATGTTCGTACTAACTCAAAAAGTACAAAAACTCGCTCTATGTATTACTGAGGACCAATTAAGGAATAACTGTGCCAAGTTTCAGCCATGTACCAAAAAGTACAAGGTTCCCATCCCATCAGAACAACCCGCAATAGAACCAATCTTCACCGTTTTAGCCAATTTTGTGGCACAATTTCTCAAAAACTATAACTTGTATAAAAATGCATGTTCTAGACACGCGGGAGCGTGTCCAGCCAAGTTAAAAAAAAGGAACTGGAACTTCAAAAAGTTATTTGAAGATTATATCCATGCAAACAAGTACCTAGGTATAGTGCGCGCCACGTAACATGAACCTACGGCATAGTATAAATAGAACAGTAATTGCAATTGTTCCTATAATACGTACCTATACCTACATAATTATTATAAATAAAAATGTCAAAACTGCACTGAGCTCTTAGTCTCACTCAAAGAAAGCCGCACGGCGGCCGCCAATAGTACCTAGTCAAAGGAATCCGCCGGAGACGAATTACTTTTCTATTTATACTATGGCTACGGGAAAGTCGACTATGACCCACCCCGAAATTGACTTCTGAGCAGGTTCATTCCATGTTACATGGCGCGCACTAAGTATACCTACCACCAGACACCTGTAACCCCTCGTACCTATGCGGTGTCAAAAATTGCTAGGTAATTAAACAGTGACCTCGGCACGGATCCGTGCTAGCATACGAGGGGGTAACCATGCTCATCAAACCAATAATCAAAACCACAAACCAACAAAAAACACAACGGCAATTAGTTAGGTTAGCAATACGAATAGCATAGGTAGGTAGTTCAACTTACCGGCAAACTACTCGACATAATTGTCGAAATTCCATTTGTGCAGTAGATCTGCCGTCTGCCATCACTTATCAATCTAATATCACACACAATGTAGGTATACCTGAAACGTGCACTCGCGTTGAGCAATAAATGACAACTGACAACTGGCGCGGCGCGGGCGCTTTGTTGCGAATGATGTGGATTCGCCGAACTTGAGACGTTCATCTAAATTTATGATTGCGTAATAATTCGTTGTATGTTTCAATGTATTTTTGTGTAATAGCTTTGTATATTATAAGAATGTTATGATATTTCAGAATTACCAATCTTCAAAAAGATAATGCTAGCATCGTAAATAATATGACAAGTCATACTAATTCTAACTTGCGTCAGTACGGTGCCTTCACCGTATTTCAATTTATGTTCTGCAATTTTACTAGGAATTTCTTAATACAATATGGTGACAGTTTCCTCATGTAATATAATTATAATCTTTCTCCGGAGTATCATCGAATTTCTGTAATATAGTTGTGTTTTAACAGGACAACACTATATTGTATCAAAATGGTAATATTATATTCGGTGACTAAATCTTATGGTGGAAGGTCATCACATTATTGCACTACTTCATCTATAAATTCGATTATTTCGTTATATGGTAGAATTCTCACATTGTATTTATCTACGGTCACTTTATTTTAGCATAATTAATTACATTCCAGATCAATGTAATGATATTTTAAAATGAAGCCAAAACGACATTTTTCTCAGTGTATAAATTGCACTACCGTGTCTATTTATTAGGTAAGATGTAAGCAACCAGCGGAGTGCTTGCTAGGCGCACCATCTCCAGAGTGGCTTTAACCCGGCAATCTGAGGCTGAGAGGGTTTACCTACAAACCAGGGGTTGCGGCGGTTGTTGTGCACGGTGAGGTTGAGGAAGTACTCGCGGAAGCCCTGCACGGGGCGCGCGAGCGGCTGCACGGAGATGGTGCCCTCGACGGCGCGCTCGCGGCCCGCGGCGACCAGCGCGCGCGCAGACCAGCCGTCCGAGCCCACCCAGCCGAACGCGCCCTCCGCGCCCGCGCGCACTACCGCCTCCATCACTCCCGCCACCTCCTGGTCCGACCCGAACACGATGACCCCTGCACCCAAAACACTTATTAACATTGTTATAATTTACATTTGAGTACAAGGCTTGATAAATAAGATTTCAATAATAAGCCTACTTTGCCGCTACATACATACCTACTCGTATTGTGGCGTTTAGCACGTTATTTAATTTCGACAGAATTCTACGGTGCAATTAGACCATTTAGGACGGGCCTTACCTAGACTTTCCCCTCTGCCGAGGTATAAAATCGAATGATCTTGCACGTTCATAAAAACTACACGTTTAGACAATTATTTCACATTATAACGAAAATACCTTGTTGTGCTATGTTAGCGTGCAGCAAAAATCAAAACGAAGAAAGACGGCGTAACATTACTATATACTGAGCCTACGCTGTCCGTCGGTCCGTCCGTGCGTCCGTCCGTCTGTCTGTCCCAATTTTAAAGAGGTTATATCTTTTGAACCATAAAAGGTAGCCCGTTGTAATATGTTTTTGCACAATATGTGATATAACGGCGGATTTTCTAACAAGTAATAAAAAAGTAAAATAAACGTTTTTTTTACGTTTTTTTGTATTTGTTCTATCGTAAAAACGGTAATAAATTCAACCTTCAAATTTGGTATGTTAATAGAACAAACCGAAAAAAAAAACAACAAATACTAAAACCGGCCAAATGTGAACGGAACCCTCAGTGCGCGAGTCCGACACACACTTGACCGGTTTTGTTAAATTGTAATAGGTAGTCAACAGAAGCCAAACTATTCTACAAAATTGATTTTATTGCCATGCCAATGTATAACAAATACTGTGAAATGATTTAAAGACTGATGACGTGGGGTAAATAGCTTGCGCACGGACCGCGCGCGCGCGGGCGCGACAGCAGGCGCGCCACGATGGCGTCGTAGGCGCTGGCGGGCGCCTCGCCCGAGTCCTTCACGAGCCGCTCCTTCACGGCGATGCAGATCTCGTTGCGCGCCAGCAGTGTCTCCAGCTCCTCAAACGCCTGGCGACACAACTCCCATGAACAATCACTTTTGCATAAGCATACAATTATTTTGAGTTAAATTAAAAATAGATTTTCAGAAGAGAGCAAAAAATTTATCTTTTTGACGAGGACGGTAAATGGAATCCAGAGCGAAACGAAGAATTCTTAAGAACTTACAGAATAAAAAAATGTTAATTTAGGTCTTTAGTTGAGATTCCAATGCAGTGTTCTGTGATTTAAGCGATACCGGCCTAGACGAAAACGAAAACTGCTTGTCACAAACGCTACAGCACGGCTAGGGAAACCCGGGAGCGTCCCACATACTACTCGTGTACAACAGATTGGGCACTTTGACCGTCGTTTGCGGGATCAAAAACATATTTTCCAAATAGGTACAGCGAAAAATCAACAGAAATATAGCTACTTACTTTGATCCCGTAGTTGGACTCCTCGTAGACGATGGAGACGTAGCGCCAGCCGAACTTCTTGACGATCTCGACCATGGCGCGCACCTGGTGCAGGTCGGAGGGGATGGTGCGCGTGAAGTACTCGAAGCGCGCCTTGTTCGACAGCTCCGGGGACGTCGAGAAATACGACACCTAGGGCAGGACGCTGCGAGTTAGTTCCTCTAGCCTTTATATTACCCAATGTTTCGTCAAAGCCTCGGATATTGTAACAACACGTGTCACAGCTGTTTTTTTTTAAAACTACAAAAGTTATCGACTTGAAATTTGGCAGAGTTGTATAACTTGCTTGCCCGCATCTATCTAAGGTAAAAAATATTTTATAAGTGTTATAAATGGATTCATAAACGGAGGAATGATAAACGAAAGGGGGTTATTACAAATGGAATGTCATATTATATTCACGGGCTTGCTCATGACTGGTTGTTTTTGTAGGGTGCGGTTGGTGTGGTTGATGGGTACCTGCGGGATCTTGAAGAGGCGCAGCAGGTTGGCGACCTGCACGGAGGTGACGCTGGACGCGGCGCCCACGACGCCGGAGATGACCTGCCGCACGCCCGGCGCCGCGCATGCGTACTGCTCCTCCTCGATGTTGCCGATCGAACCTGCGCCACCACACGAGCATTACTCCAGGTCGATCTTACTGATGGACAATTACTCCAGGTCGAATTTGCTTGATCAGCGACAGTGCCCAAGAAGCACACAATAAGAGCTTATAAATAAAATAAAATAAAAAATAAAAAAGCCTTTTATTTTATTTTATGTCTAATTTGTTAGTAGTTTATAAATCTTATAATCTAAGTTAGTATGTTGTTTTTTGGAATATGGGCCCCTCCACGGGTGAAGGCCTCCTCCAGTTTCTTTAATTTATCCCTATCACTTGCAATGTTCTGCCAATCATTTCCTGCTGTATCTCTTAAGTCATCCGCCCATCTTCTCTTCGGTCTGCCTACTCTTCTTTTCCCTTCTGGCCCTTTCCATTCTGTAGTTTTAGCTGTCCACCTACCGTCTTTGTATCGTGATACATGGCCGGCCCATTGCCATTTTAGTTTTAGGGCTTTCGTGAGGGTATCAGTTAGCTTGGTTTTTTGTCTAATGACTTCATTTCTGATTTTGTGTATTTTCTTTATGTTCAATATACTTCTCTCCATGGCTCTTTGTGTTATTTCAATCTTTTGTTTGGCTCTTGTAGTGAATACCCAAGATTGGCAGCCGTACGGCAGGCAGGGCAACAACAACAAATATCATTTAATGAAACAAGTAACGAAGACGAAGTCGAAAGAAGAGCAAATATAACGTGGAAGAAATTTTGGTCACTCAAGGAAGTCTTAAAAGGTGATTACTCGATAAATATGAAGAAAATATAATAGATACCTGCAGTAAGAGCTTATACAGCCCTTAAAATGCTTTTGCGCTACTTGGGTGGCAATCGAGTCGGTGTTGATGTTTAGTCGTTCAACTTCCACGCCGCCTTTTGCCAGTAAGGTTCTCACAAGTGAGTAGCGTTTAATTCGACGAAGAATTATTAACCGGCGAGCTTAAGCTGTCCCGTCAGGGCGTTATTAACATAAAAGTGCGTGTATTTTCAACTTTTCGTCGATGGAGCAGCAGCTCGGGCAATGCGGTAGAAACCTAACTATACTTTAAGTGCCCACGAGCGCGTGGAGTAACTTTAGTTTGCCGGTTAGCAATGACTCGTTTGCAAAGATGGTAAAGCACCAGGTTTAAACGGGCTATGCATGACACATTAAAAATAATGGTAGATGTCGACGTGAAGTGGCGCACCCTTGATGAAATCGAGCGCCATCTCGAGGCCGTAGGTGTCGTTGTCGCAGTCGTCAAGCACGAGCGCGCCGAGCGAGACGCCGGGCGGCGTAAGCTGCGCGCGCGCCGCGTGGTCGAGCGCGAACAGCATGGCCTCCAGCGCCTGCACGCCGCCCTGCGCCATCACCGGCCCGCACGTCGCGCCCTCCGACCGACCGTGCACCTACACACAAACAACGTTTTTTCGAACTATAATTTTGACTGAAAGTCACGTGTTTCCGCTTGTGGCGGAATTGCCGAATTATAAAGATGAGGGGACAATTTGACAGGTAAGTTCGGGTTTCTCTCGATAATCTTGTACTCGTCGACGGACGAGTTACCTTCGTCATCGGTAACGACACCACCCTTATTTATCTCGAGGCGACTTCTGTCTTGAACGTTAATTGGCCCTTGTAGCACAAGTGTTGCCGTTTTAACAAGTAACATATTTTATTATCTTTGCCAAAAGTAACAGTGGAAGTTTAAAGTTTCAAATTGTTGCGAGACTCAGGCTCCTCTCAAGTTGTGATGACTTCGTAACGCAAATGTAATAAAAAAAAAATCCTTACTAAAGAAAATTAAGGACCGTCGTGTTTTGAAAGGTTTTGTCGCTTAGCAACGAAACAGAAGCAAATCAGAAGAAGTTTCTTGTTTTAAAGAAAAAAAAAAACATTAACTGACGCGATAATAAAATAGAGGAGACAGACCGAGTGAGAACCAGACTCGCGCGCTGAGGATTTTGTACATTAAACTACTTTAATTGTTGAACCACTTTAGAACACTGTCGCAGAAAAACAATGATCAGCTTTGACGTGATTCCCTTCTCGTGGTTCTATGGTGACTCAACATTGAAAATATTTGACCGTAGCCTCGCACAATATGAATGACGGTAAAGTCATATTATGGTAGACATCGTACCAAAAACGTAACTGGTAAGATTACGACGTGATTGACGTAAGATTGTGTCATAAATAGTTCATAAATTCATAATGTATAATTTTAAGATACTAGCTTTTGCCCGCGATTCCGTCTGCGTGGAAGTCGATTATCGCTTTTCCCTTGGGAACTATCAAATCATTCGGGATAAGTTTATAGGACACTATCAACAAGTTAATCCATGATTAGGACTAAATTCATTTAGTATCCAAACATCTACCTATACAAACTTTCACATTGATAATATTACTTAGTAAGATTATTTGAATATCAATATTTTACCGCTAATTAAATTAAACTCCTACTTAAGATCTCTCATAAACATAAAGTTCTATCTGGGTGACAATTACAATTTCATGAAGGTTCATGTTTAAAAGAAATAAACGAGCAGCGTTGTCCAAGTCAGCAAGTCTGTTTTTGATGATAACAAACATGGTAGAGGGACATTAAGCCCAAGCTCTGTCGCTAAAGCAAATGTGCTGTCCTGTTGCTGTTAGTCTAGTGGAAGGTTAAAGGAATTTTGATTAAAAGTAATGCAATTGGCAGAGAGTGGAAATAAGAGGCAAACAATGTGCTCGGTCGGCGCGCTGCGGGCCGCGCGGGTGCTCTATAGAATTGAAGTAAATAAAATGCGGCTGCATGAAAAGCGCACTCTTAACGGCCCGGTACACTGCACTCTCTAAATAATTATGTTCCTCTAAAATATGCAGTGTGTTCGCAGCTTGCATCCGCTCTATCAAGTAATAATGGGACGTATTATTTCTTATGCGTAACTGCAACAGTTAATTCTGCTAATATTTTAGTCGGCTAATGCTTAGTCCAGTGTACAACTTGGAGAGTGTACAACTTTTTGTGTAACTTCAGTCTATTATACCTGCATTATATTTCATAACCATTTATATTGATTAATTACCGTTTTATATAATTTGCTTATTGCATTGTCTCGGTTTGTTCGATCAAATGATTCTAAGAAGAAATAGTAGTTACGAAAAATAATATAAAAGAAATAGTCAATTATATATATAACATTAGACAGCTAAATCCTGACTGAAATGTGTGGATTTAGGTGTCTTTGACTGTATGCCCCTCTACGTAACGTTGTAAGGCAAACAGAAATTACGAGTAGGCCAAAATTTAAAGTTGTTGGATTGAATAAAGCATAATTTTTTCCCTGGACGGTATCGCTGGACAAAAGTTTTTATTTGGCTCGGCCGGAAAGAGTGGGGCCTCACCATCATGAGGCCGCCGAGGATGACGTCACCGTCCACCACGGCGGCGTGCTTCACTGGCCACGGCTCCTCCTTCTTCTTGCCAGCGGCCCCCCCGGGCCCCGCCCCGGCCCCTGCCCCAGCCCCTGCTGAGCGCCGCGCGGCCATTGTCGAGTTATTGTTGGCTTTCACTTTTCGAGGTTTCCCCTTTGATTTCGGTTTCGGTCCTACACCTTGACTCAATGTAATGTTTGTTTTATTATTAAGAGGTGGTGCAGAACTGGCCGTAGTCAATACATCGATGGGTCTTTCCGTGGTCTGGCCTGGTCTGGTCATCTGTTCACGACCTGCTGGCGAAGACCGAGTTGCAGGTGTGTGTGTAGATGGCAAAAATATCTCGATCGCTTGAGAGGTCCCGGGTGGTATGAATCTTGTAGTTGTAGTTGAATATTTAGGTGAGGACACTGCCACTGCGTCGGGCGTAACTGTGTTTGCCGGTGACGCAGAGGTTACTAATGATGGTGCGAGGCTGGTCCGAGGTTCGCCGGAGGGCGGGCCGGCGGCGCGGAGAGAGAAGGCGCTGGGCGCGGGCTCCAGCTCCTGCTTAGGCTTGGCTTTCTTCTTGTTAAACAACTTGCTAAGGTCAAAGGGGCCTAGCAGTGAGTGTGGTGCGCGCTTGTGGCGCGTGTGCTTGCGGGGCAGCAGCGGGCCAGCGCCGCTCCCCGCACCCCCCGCGACCGCCACTGCCAGCGACAGCGCTAGCAGCGCTAGCAGCGCGCCGTGCCGCATGCTCAGCGCGTCATGCTCGCGCCGACACGAACGGCACACCTCGCATCAGACTTATGATGGATGGATATTAATTTGGAAACTAAATATAACATTTAAAATTTGTTTCCAACATTAAGTTATTCGTTGAACGCACAAGTCGCTTATTTCCTGAGCCCCCTATTATGGTGCTGAAGCAATAATTTGGTGAAGTGTATGACTACAATCACACGTCCAGGTACACAAAATATGTGAAGTTAAGTCTGAATTCAGTTAAATTATTTTTTTCAAATGTTACAAAGTTTTGGAACAAAGTTCTGTCAAACTGTTTTAAGCACTTATTGTAAATTCGTTTACTGTGTCTTCTGACTCTATGCACAAATGAGTCGTTCGTCCAACTTGAGACTAGTAGAGGTTAGAGACGAGCGTAGTTCCCGCGCGATCGCGGCGGTGCCCCGGGAGCGGAGCGGCGCGGGCGGGCGGCGCGAGCTCTGGCCGCGGACTGCCACCGCCGCGCCGCACCGTCGCCGGGACACCACAGAATATTCATCTTCGTATTACCCAAATATATCAGGGCAACTGTCAAACTTGAATTATAAAAAAATATTCCCCATCACTTTTTTAAAATCTAGGTATATCACCTTGTAGTTGCTGCCGCATTATTGTGCCCGGTCGGAGGTTGAATGCAGTGTTGGTGCCACAGTTTCGAATCTGCCTAACTTGACAATTGAATGGATTATACTCGTAATTCAAACGTAAACTCAGAAACCTGTCACAACTACATTCAAATAACGATTGGATTAAGGAATCAATTTAAAGCTACATATTTAAGTACATTTTGGCCCCACGTTGGGTGCCCATTTAGCGCAATATTAAATTTTTGTACAAAACAAGAAGCATCCAATCATAATCAACCTTATATCCAAATGATAAATAAAATACTTGACTCCTTGGTTGAGTTCAGTTATTTTAAATATCACTTTAATTACATCATATATCTTACAAGTTTGCACATCGTACTACGCACGTAGATTAATGACAGTCGAATAAATAAATAATTAAGACCATTATTCATTTAATAGACATAGAATGTGGAAAAATACCAGAAAACTTTAGAAAATAGCACAAAAGTTTATGTACACAACATTTTATTTTTGATTTGGCCTCGTGGGTCCTATAAAGCTGCATTTTTAGTGCTAAAACAAATTATTTATATAGCAACAACTGAATGAACACATTGAGTCTGGGCAAGGTGGTTACTTATGTTTCTGATATTTATTAGTTGTTCCAGAGACATTGTGCTCGGCGCGCTACGAGAAGTTACGAGAGCGGAACCAAACGAAACGGATCCCGTTCGTAATTTACGAGTTGTATTATATTAGGATTATCTGTTCCGGTTAGCTTGTACCCGGGAAGATTGCTGCGCGCGCTAGCCGAGAATATTATTATTACCTTGCTAATTTAGTTATCTATATCTATACATAGATATAATAAAGCTGTAAGTCTGTTTATTTGAACGCGCATCACGGCTGCACGGATTTAGATGAAATTCGGTATGGAGATAGCTTGAGTCCCGGGAATGGACATAGGCTGTATATAATAGTACCCGGAGCGAGGCGAGAGCGGGTCGCTATAATAAATACTAATAATAAATAGATATCCGGGACAATCTCACATAAATTGACCTAGTCCCAAACTAAGCGCTAGGCTTGTACTATGGGTATCAAGAATCGATATACATACCTACAAATATAGAGAAATGCATACTTAAATACATAAATAGAAAACATCCATGACTCAGGAACAAATACTCGCGCTCATCACACAAATATTTGCCCATACATTGATTCGAACTTCGTAACCAACTAGGCTAACCGCGTCGACCGCGTCGTCAACATTTTAATTAAACTAGTAGCTCAAATTTATTTTAAATATAAATTTAAACTTGGTAAAAAGCTTAAATAAAATTCTACATTGTAAGCTGCCAAAAACTAAACTGTTGTGGCAAAAAGCTATGAGAGCTCCGCCCGCGCGGGCCGTCGCGCCGCAGTTCCTCAAAAGGCGAAGTTCACAAACTCGCGGAACCCGCATGGATTCAATCAGCGGTTATGTCCGCCGAGCGCTGCGAGCGAGTTGCGGCGGGCGGCCGCGGGGGCTCGATATCGGTTTTCATTTGAGTGTCGCCGGAGCGTCGAGCGTCGAGCGGGCGGTCGTCGAGGCGGCCTGCACGGCGAAGTTTGCTTTCCACTGAAATATTAAATTGAAAACCAATGGGTAGCTTGGAACGATCTGGCCAAGAAATTATCAAACACTAGCTCCCGCTGGATAAATGGCCGTTTAATGTTTATTTATTTACTGAGACTGAAATTTTGGGAACCTTCCAATGACATACACTAATTTGTATAATTATTGTCCACGATATTGCCAATTTGGGAATACGAGTATTAGATCAACATCCATTAGCCGTTTTGTTTTGATCAGTACCTATTAAAAAGACCCTTCCTATAGTGGAACCGGTGACGCTCGGTGGAGTTGCCTTGAATAGTGTCTCATTTTAAATAATAATATGTATTTGGGTCATGTCATCACGGAACAGAAACTTGGATATCAATTTGTGACATATTGTGTATATTTCGATTAGGTATTTTAATTTGTGATTGTCCGTGCTATACGAATAAATAAATAAATAAATAATCACGGAAGACTTGAAGGATGACTCATATATTGAAAGGGAATGCAGAGCACTCGCGGTAAGAACAAATATGTTCATTCGCAGGTTTACGTTGTACAGCTGAGGTCAAAAAAACATTGTTCAAGTCGTATTGCCAGTCTTTCTACACGTGCAGCCTGTGGGTCAACTATACGAAGCGTGCCTACAGTGCTCTGCGTGTCCAATTCAATAACGGATTCAGTATGCTGTTGGGGTTGCCCCGCTTCTGTAGCGCATCTGGCATGTTTGCTGAGGCACGCATGGATGACTTCCATGCCATAATGAGGAAGAGAATTGCCTCCCAGTTGAGTCGCCTGCGGGGCAGCATCGACAGCCTATTGGCCGATATAGAGGGGAGATGGGACAATCCTTATACCCCAAGTAGTTATATAAGACCTAGGTTAAGATTGTTCACACTAACATTAGTCATGTAAGTATTTTTTGTAACTAACAATTCATTGGGCCCAGTTGCCTGATAATAAAGAATAATAATAATAAAAATCCTTAATAAACGTTTCCATTAGATTGTAGTGGCATCAACTACCGACAGGTGCTTGTTTGATAAGATAATACCAGTTTATTAAAATCTGGTATCTTTGGTATCCCGGCTCCGCGAGTGGACTATCGGCGGTCGAGCGGCGCGCCCCGCCCCGCCCCCCTCGCGGGGTCCAAGCCGCGGAGCCATCGCCGGTCAACAGACAATAAGCAGCGGCTCGAGTGTAAGATAAATAACTGATTTTCCGAGTGCGTTATTAGAAAACTTTTGGACAATCGTTCGCCCTGACAAATGAGCGCACCGCGCGGGGGCGGAACCCTGGTCGCCCTCCATCGAATTCACGGACTTTGTCAACAGTCAACATATTTGAAACACTGTCGCTTGTCATTAGTTGCTTCACAACTAATTACTCTATCAAGCAAAGCTTTTGGGAAATACATGTATGTATGAAAGCGTGGAGACCCTATTGTGTGGCCAAGTTTGACCTAGTGATGTATCATAAAGTATACAACAATCCAGGAAGATTTTCTCGTTTTGTGTGCGCTTGAGATATTGTTTTGCAGTAACCCTTAGATACAAATTCCAAAATATTTTGAAACATATTATAGTTAGATTTGAAGTTTATTTACCAAACAATCTACAGTTTAGTTAGTAGAAGCGAAGCCAAAAGAAGGGTCAGAGTGTAACAGTGTATGGTATGTATGTATGTACGTGACCAAAAAGCAGATGTCTCGCTCTAGCTCCTAAATTGTTGAACCAATTTAATAAATTGGATGTCATTTATTATTCGTCGAAAACGTGCGAGCGCCTTAAATAGGCTATACAGGATGAGCCATCCAAATATGGGAAACTCTGAAACTAGAGTAGGTATAAGATAGGGAATTTTGTTCTTAGGAACCATGGTGTAGATTAGATTTAAGAAAAACGGCATCTAAAGATTTTTAAAACCTCCAATAGACCGGGAATCGAACCAGGTAGTGTTTTATTAAAAAAGCACAAATCGTTATATTACTGTAATTGATAGAAACGATTCTTGCTTTGACACAGTACCTGTAACTTTTTCTAAAATCATGGCGTTGATTTTTGTGGTTTCCTGAGAATAGATTTCCCTATCTCTTATAGTTTTAGACTTTCCCATACTGGCCTGTTTGGATTGTTCACCCTATATATAATTTATATTTTATTTATTTATTCATGAACAATACAAGATTGTGTTTGAAATATACACGTGAATGAAGTGCTTAAAATAAGTACTACGATGACATTCATATTATAACTACCTAGGTAATATGTAATTACTTACAACATAACTATGTCATCACAATTAACAATATAGGTAATAGAAATAACACCAGAAAAGTTTACAAATTAAACTCTTGAGACTGTGAAAATATTTCAGCAATACTATAAAAACAACCTCTCAACACGAAGGCTTTTAATCTAAATTGTATATAAACATTGTGAGGGCGCGGTGCCGCATACTAGCCGCCAGTCGGTTTTGGTTGGCATCTTTTGATTTATTTAAGATTTGATACACTGTGCATATGAGTAGGCTGCAGGAGATGCAAACAGCTGAGCCCATTGATGCCGGCAGGCGTCACTGGGCTTACATTCATGGTTTAATGGTCGAGTTCCCGATGTTTTCACGACGACACATAATTTAACAGCTATGTTGGTATCTCGAGATTTAATAAATAAAACTAGAACTGCCAAGCAATCAAAAGATCACCTCGAGTATATAATTTAGAGTTAGGTACGCATTAAGAGTGGTTCCGCGCCGAAACGAGCCGGGCTCTGCGGCCGCTGAATAAGTAACGCGGCGTGCGGCGCCGGGGGACGCGGGAGACTGTAACTATTTTTTTTTACAATCACTTTAGGTCAGGTCAAGTTAAGTAAACCAGCTGATTCCAAGCTAAATATGGCTCGAATGTTTATTACGTTTTTCTGTTCGTAACTAACAAAGTATTAGGAATAATATAATTCGTATAAATAAATGAATTATTAAAATATTACAAAAGAAAATAAAAAATACAATTAAAACAAAACATAACATTCTTAGGAATATAACTGAACAAAAAGATTACAACTATAGCAGGAAAAGTTAGCCAGCTCAGCTTTATGCTGAGCAGAGCCTCAGCGCTGGTTTATACAACTTTCAGCATTGTAGATTTATTATTTTGTGGTTGATACAGATGTATTCGTGTGACTTCAGCGACGTCTGTTAGGTATAACTAGTGGAGGGACAGGATGACTCGCCGAGCTGACGCTGTTGAGTCGACGGACCGAGCAAGTTGTAATGAACCGGGATCATAGACGCCGCCGCTCTGGGACAATAAATATGAGCCAAAGTTGTAAACCACTTAAACTGGTTAGCAAGTCCGGAGTGCAGCCGTCGCGTCGGCGCGGGCGCCTGCACCGCCCGGTCCTCGCTCGGGTGTACTATTTATCCTAGATTTTATTATTTTATTTATATGTCTTTCAAATTTAGTGGAGTTGTGAAAAAGTCAGAGTAAACACTTGAAAATAAGTTATATTTTGAGTGGTGTTTTATAGTGTAGTTATATATAATTGTCTTATTGCTTATATTAACATAATATTTATTGTTTGTTTACAGTTTACTTTTAAGGACTGCTAGTCAACTCGCAAGAGGAAGCCGCCGCTGGGACAATATTATTGTTAACGTGAATAAAATAAAACTCGTGTTTACGTTACCTAGTACGTATAGGTATCATACCTACAGTACATAATGTACTTACAACTTTGCTCTATAGTTTTAAATAACGCATTGGAACTGGCTATTTTCAGAGTTGTTATTTGAATGAAATGAAATGACATTTATTTGGCACTTAAAGCATTTAAAAAAATACACACATTATTATTATTATTTACACTAGAGTTCTGATGCGGAGTCGGTTAAATACGAGTATTATTGGATCCATTAGTCACGCCATGAAAAGAGAAGTGTGCCGCTGCCTCCCACCACGCAGTGTTCTGCCAAATCAAGACTAGCCAAAGTAATGGGACGAATTCACCTATAACGGGCCCCGCGGACTTGACTACGTGAGTAAACCGTTGAATGTTCGTTTTTTTTCTAATGATGACTCACGCTAGTTAAGATTTCGTAAAGTTATAAAAAATATAGTTGGTCAATAGTTGGTCAGGAAGTAGGTCAAACAAAGCACGACGCCGCCTGGTTTGGTCTCCTTGAGGAGAGACGTGCGAGGCGTCACGAGCGGGCCACCGACCCCACTTGTCGCGCGTGCGGCTGGGGATCCTGTCCCGAATCAGCCTATTAAGTCACGAGCACCAGTGCCTTTATTCCTAGTGCTGGTAAAAAATATGTAAAGGCTTTTAAAAAACGAGCAATTGTTCGTGTTAGTCTCGGCCGCTGGAGGTGGGCCGCGCCCGCGCCGGGCGATGACGGCATTTGCATTGAAATCTGTTTCCGATGACCGTGCGCGCGCGGCTCAGCTCGTTATCAGCTACGGACACGGCTTAGGAATTCATTGGCTAAGGTTACACGCCGTTTGAGTGAGTAATACTCGGCCGTTAGCGATAGCGATCGAAGATAGTGTAGGATTCACAATTAATTAGGTGTTTTATGGAGAGGGCGCGGGCGGCGGAGGACGGTAAGCCGTGGGATATAGTTCGCGCGGCTGATTTACGCGCCGCCGCCGGGCCCTTTCGCCCGCTAGCGGGTGCGTGAGGCGATTATCTGCGAGCGAACCTTTTAGAGCGCGGCAGGCGAGATGTGATTTCCGGGGTAATTAACTGATCAAAGATTCCCGAAATCACAAAGGATAGTAGTAATACGGTCCACCGGGTACGTAAATGCCGAAATGGGCTCAGGTAGCAGCAGGAAGCGTAAGCACAGCGGTTGATGTTGCAGAAATGAAGGGTACAGGGAAAGAACATGTTAATGTACATTACAATAACATGGACATGGACATGTTCTTTCCCTTCAAATTATTCTTGTTGAGCAGCGGTGCATATTCGATGATTACAAAGCGCGTAGGTTGGTCGGGTGTCATCACAACACAGATGTATGAAAACGATACCAATCTGATACTTAAATCACAACATCACACATGAGGTAAAAATTTAATTAAACCTACAATATAGAACGCCAGTCATTGTACCAACCAAAGGCTGCACGTGACGCGGTAGCCGCCAAAAATAAACAAAGAAGAACCGCCTTCGAGAACTAACCTAAAGGCAATAAAAATATCTGACCTGCCCTGCGGGCCTAATATGGTCGCGTTTATCGCGTGACAAAACGTGGATAAAGCATCCGTCACTTTCTGACACGTATATAAGCGCGAGAGTGACGGATGCTTTATCCACGCTTTGTCACGCGATAAACACGGCCATATTAGGCCCGCTGGATAGAATAGACGATAATCTAATAGCAATCATTTCATTAAGTTAGTGAAGAATGACTTACTGAAACTCAAAATATAACCGAAGATACCTCCGTGAAAAACGTCAATCTAAGCTGTATCTGTTCACCTTTAAAGCATTGTTTTAAACCAAGTAGTTTGTTGGTTGTTTTTATTCTCTTTTATAGATAATGGGCTTGCTCTTGACTAACTCTTGCCCTTTCAGGACAACGATGAAGCGAGCTCGCCCGGTTGTGGTTCAACGCCCTTTGTTTTCACATTGTCAAACATACGTGGCATTTGTATTGTACTTATCTAAGAGGACGTGATGTCACGTGTTAATCTCAAGTTTAGCTACAAATATGTCTAGTCAAAGGTAGGCAAGCGTGTTGGCGCGACGACGAGATCGGCGGGGGCGGCGGGGGCGGCGGGGGGCGCGTCCAGAGCCTCACGTACTCCAGCCAGATACCTTGTCGTATTGAATCATACAATATTTCACTCTGAAACAAGAAGTTAATACGCACACCAAGCTGTTAAGATCTCAAATAATCCAGGAGCACCGCTCGTGCAAAACCTCAACAGCGAAATCCTTTTCAACATTCAGGGAAGCGGTTATTTCCGGAGTTGACAGAGATCCTTAAGTGCGGTGCCGTGTTCGCGGGCCGGTGGGGCGACGGCGGCGGTGGGGGGGGATGTTTATGCATCATACTCGACTCGACAATTTATGGGCCAATCCGCGGCAAAACTCGGTGGTTTAACGAAATTCCACTGGCTAGAGACGACTCGAATATTTTATTAGTGTTTCGTCAATAAGTAAATTGTGCTCCTGTTCAATTGTAAACGTGACGTGACCTCATGTCTCAACTGCTGCAAAATTCATAGAATTATAATATCTATGCAAAATGAAAACATTAACTTGTGGCTCTGTGAGCGCTCGTCCAGAAATCATGTGATCATATTTGGTCTAATTTTGACCCCCCCGTCCCCCTTGGTGATATTTGGTGATTATAACGCTACTGCTCCCCCCCCCCCCCCCTTTCAAGATCACGTGTAGTTTTAGGACTACTTGAATAATTATTATTTGGGTAAACACGTTCAGAGCGGATTATTTTGACATAAGAAAATTATTGAGTAATTTCGTTACTTTTTGACTTTCCTGCTGTGTAAAAAAATTACACGTGATGTCTTCTCGGACCCCCTCTCCCCCATCGCGATCATTTGTGATATTTTTCTGATCCCCACCCCCCCATAAACGATCACATGATTTCTGGACGAGCCCTGAGCTGTACACCTCGCGACATACTTAACTTTGCCGTTGGATAACTGTTATTCCGATACATCGACATAGGTCGCGGTCAGTTCACCAACACCGCAAATAAGTTGGTAACCAGGAAAACCCCCAAAAATAAATAAATAAATAAATAAAGTATATTTGCCATTAAGATGACACAAAGTTGTACCTCCACCATTTTGAAAAATGTTGAAAAACTGAACCGACAAATAAATTCCATATAATTAACGAAACTGCTCACAAAATTTCACGAGAATCTGTTGGGAAATGCTTGTCTTTATATACTCCGTGGGTCGAACCGACCGACATTGCCGCCGACGTGCGCCAGCGCGCCCATTCGCGTCTAATGATACATTAGTTCGCCCGAGGGTGATGGACAGACAGCTCCCTTGATTCGGGAGCGTGTCGCGAGGCTGACGCGCGTCGGCTCGACAGTCAGTGCCATAATTGAAGTAAATAAAATGACAATGTTGCCTCCTCACTTTATAAACCGGGGTGTAATTCATGGTAGTTTTGCCATTTGAACGTGTAGTCGCGAGTGTCGCGACTAACGCGGCTGTTAACGAGATAAATAACTCGGTGGGTAAACATTCCCTGCACTGTCGCTGAGCACGCAGCGCGGCGGGCGCGCGGCCGACGGCGGCTGCAGCGGCTGCACCGGCTGCAGCTGCGCTGTTCCGCATCTAGTTACCAAAGTTGAAAAGTGCGAAAGGATGTTTTGACTTATTTTCTGAGGAGTCAATAGTCTCTTGCGAAGTATTTATACCTACCTGGTACATCCGTGATTTTACGCTGTCGAAATCCATAAGAGCGTTGATCAAGACCACAGCTAAAAACTCCGAATGCTATGGATAAATATACTGCACAATAATAATAATTTGAGTAGCTACCTATAAGTAGTAGTATTTATTTGCAGTAGGTACTTAAGCCATCTCTTTTCTCTTCTTCCTTATGACGGGCAACTCTCTTGGCGTGGTCGTAGACCGCGGTGATCATCTATGACGTCATGATCCGCTTGCTTGTTTACCTCTTTTGCACCAAAAATACCAATTGAATAAAAACATACACGCAATGTTTGTGTAACTTATGCGATGAGCAGTCTCGAGTCCTTACTCCGAAGAACTACTCATGACTACATTAGGTACATTCCTGGTGAATTCGCCCGCGCGGTTTATTTCACCCGGATACATAATGTAAATAAAAGATACAACGTGATGAGCAAAAATGTGGTAAAATTTATGAGCGTAACAAAATTAATAATGCCGACCGCAACTAAGCTAATGTGATGCGCGTGTCTCGCGGGGCCGGTCCGGCGGCAGCCGGCGCCGGGCGGCGGGCCCCGGTTATTAATGGTCACGGCGCCGCGGCGGGTAGCGGGCGGGCGGGGAGCGATTTACTCCATGAATTTGTAAAACAAGTTTATAATCAGCCGGACGCCCGACGGCTAATCATCCTTTTGTCAGCGTCCGTGAGGGTAATTAAGGTTTAAGGTACAAAAAGCATGCTAATTTTAAGGCTAGGTGTTAAGTATATTCTGAAAATGTGACGCATGATTATGTAATTTTAACCGATTTCATTCCTTTAAAGTTTCAAACGTACATGTTAAGGTAATTGTTCACTTAATGGCGGCGTGTTCACTCCGAGGAGGAGGAGGAGCCTCGCCGGAACCCGCGCCGCGCCGCGTCGCCGCCGCGTCGCCGCCGCGTCGCCGCCGCGACGTGTCGACGAGGAACTTGCCGCAGTACTTGCGAACGTTACTCAGTCGATTTACACGCTCTACGGTGCATACACCTGTCACTATTTATATACCTGTCACTATTTATTGACAAACTGTCATACATTCGCAGTGATAAATAGGACCTTACAAGATTGGTGTTCGTGTGTGTCTGAGAGAAGCGGCCTAGATATCTCGGCTATATAAGTATAAGCGGCATAAGTAGTCCAACCGAATGAGCCGCGATATTGATTGTCCGTCCGGTGCCGGCTGTCAGTCCGGTTCGCCGCGGGTGTCCGGCGACGAAGACGGACGCCGGCGGAGGGACAGCTGGTCTTCGCGCGCGCGGTGGCCGCTAATAGATAGATAGAATAGATTTTTTTTATTTCAGACAACTTAAAGCCCATAGATTTACATAGGTACACTTCAGTAAATTACATTTATCTTTACACATTAAATTCAATTAAAATTAAAATTAAAATATTTACATCACTAATACAATCACGTGTGGGTGAAAGTGTGGATGTGCCATTTTTCGATACTTTTGCCATGTCGCCGCTATCTCCGCCAGAGCTACTTCGACTCCTACTGTATGTCATTTCATTTCATTGAATTCTGGCCTCATTTCCTTTCAACTATATACTTTATTGCCGTTTAAGAAGTAAAAAATTGTTTAATCAATGTCGAATATGGGCCCTGGTAATTTGTTTGAGCTTAAGCTCACACTAACACATAAGAAGTTATTGAGCTAAATGGAGAACTTAACTTAATTAAAAGCTCCGAGTATCTCGCTCACTTGACTATAATTGGCGAAACCACCCACCGACCGCCGACACGCGAGCGACGCGACGCGCTCACGATACGATACCTCGCAGTTGGCTGTGTGGAGAAATCAAGCAACACTAACCGAGTAAATACGTTGAATACGCGAAACGAACAAGGTCATTAGCAACCGATTGGTAGAAACATCACGCATCGAAAAATTCTCGTTACTTAAGAAATACCTAACAGGACACTATCTAATCACTTCAGTTACACAGAAGGGTCTCCGAGAAACGTTGCTAAACAAAATAAATTGGTATCGGTAGTTCATTACGGGAGTTGACCACCTCTGTCGCCCACTCGTCGGCCGTGGACGGAATACAAAATTGTGCGGAGTTGGTTGTAAGCGGGCCGGCGCGTGAGACGCGTGTCGCGGCGCAGGGCTCCGGGGCCGGCTCGAGGGCCCCGCGAGGACCCGCGAGGGGCGCCGGTGCTGGCGTAGGCCTGAAGCAACCGTCGTCAACCCTACGTCTCACCGAGCACCAAAATAGATCCGATTCGGGACTAAAAAATAAAACCCTTTTGAAACGCTTACGCCAACGTCCGATTAACAATTAGGTTTTTGTTTGCTTATAGAATTTAATTAAATCATTAGGCACCGCGTACCTAAATTGTCTAATTCCGTCATAATTTAAAACAATAAAAAGTTTTCTCTGTTGAATGTTTTCTGAAGCGAAAGTTTCCTCCAGCCAATCAATTGTTCGCAGCTTCATTTGAATGGAAATGAAAAAGACGTTAAAATAAAAAGACTATCGTGTGATCCCCAGGAAGCATAAATAATATTTTGCCGCCGGCCCCGGGCGGCGCCGCTACGCAGCGGGTGTATCTAAACTAAATCACGAAGTGCCGCCGCGGCTGCACATCGCAACTCCTATTTAATAACTAACTTTAACGTTGTTGTAGGTATAGTCAACTGCGATGAGTAGGTACATATAAAAGTTACTTGCTTGAAATACGGAGCAGCTTATTTATACGTTTGCTTTTATTTTACACAATCTGTTACGTTACGAGAGCCAGCGCAAACGACCATCGACAATAATCACATGGCCAGCCAGCGTTTGATTGATTGATTGGCTGTCGGATATCGATGAAAACGGTACGCGGTATCGGCCCACCTTTCCAATTTAATTTTAGCTTTGCAGTAATAAGTCGTTACTTTGAAAATAACCTGACCCCGCCATTTAATAAAGTTACATATTGTCAATGCTTATGTTTTCTCAGAGAGAACAACAATGAAAAATCACTTAATTTTTAAAAGTAAGTACCTACGGTGCCTTGTTTTGCAGACACTCATTTCATCGAATGTGCCGTTTCACCGAATTTCATTTCATCTAAAGCTAATTTCTGCTGAAACCTTATTGTTTTCAGGTTATCTTAAGCGTGGGTTACGTAGGTTAGGTTAGATTATACCGTGACCACCAAAAATATATAACTTCTGCACGTGGAAATGTCTGTCGATGAAATGAAAATTCGGCAAAGTAATAGTAGTTAATGTGACTGGTGCATAATGAGAAGCATTAGAATACGCGTGTGTGTTGAAACGAGCCGACAGGCGAGTTTCATAATAGCATCACACGAGTATTTTAATGCCTAATTATGTACAGTTACATACACTATTTTATCTACATACATATTATAAGCTCTCTATGATGTGTTCAGGAACCGTATGTTACGACCGGCATAGCCGGCATTGATCAATTTATTAGAACGTCAAAAATGGCGGCAACCGTAGTTTTTTTTTAATTCAGAGACAATCTAGAGTCGGCCTCTACTATCATTATCATAGTAAAATTGATTGTTGTAATGCTGGTCATTGCCAACGGATTCTGAACACATTATAGAGGACTTATGATATGTGTGTAGATAAAACATTTTACGAAATGAGTGTCGGTGATTCATGTGTAATCCAAATACCTACTCAAACTTTCTTATGCTACGTACGTACTAAGCGCGATATTCGCGATACGTTAATTATTGTAAAGCAAAGCAAAAGCACAAATGACAAGCACTCTAACTACCCGACTAGGGCGTCATAATGAAACAAACGATGACAAATTGTATGTCGTACTTACAGGTACAAATACCATTTGTATTTAAGAAACGATTTAAATTAAGATAACAGTGATTACAGCTTAAGAAAAAATATTTGAAATATTTACATTTGAAGCTCGCAAGCCGCAGATTGCGGCACGCGGTAGGTATCGTATTTTCGGGTGATTCTTGGAGCTTAGTTTTCAATTCCCAGAGTAACGCTGACAAATGAAATGCTCGCTAAAGCTGGCGCTCGTTAGCGCTAACGACGCGTATCGCCAATAATTCCCGCGATACCTGTACCTCTACCATGAGTTGCTATCGAAAACTCGTATTACGTTCTACAGTCGATAGCGAGTAAACGTCCTTCGAATAGTTTTTGATTAAACTCGTACCATGAGTCACATAAACGTTTACTATTCTCGCTAACGTTAACTCGATAGTTCGTGTAGTTATCCTTACGTGTGCCTAATTTCACACCAAACGAAGTTGTCTCTTTCTAACTACAATAAAAAGACAGAGTAAGGATGATATTGGGCTAAAAGATAAGTATCCATGTCATCCATTTAAAAATATAGAAATAACCCTGCTAATTTAAAAAAGTGCCCTAGAGCAGTGTCACTATGTAAGTGTAAGTGATTCTTGAATTTGTTTTGATTTTTTTGTCAATGTGACAGTTCATTCATACGTCTGTGTATAGTCAAATTAGACAAAAACTTATTTATTTATGTGCCGAAAATTATAATATACTTACATATAAGTCATTAATTTCATATCTCATGGCATTCTTTTAAAATAATGCTTTACAGGAAGAAGTTACTGAAGTGGCACTAGAAACAAATGACAGCCTATCAATTTTCCTGCTAAATGAATAACTTGCTCAACAAACTTGTTCCAGTAAGTTTCCCTATCATTGTTACTATTGAAATAAAATAAACAATTTATTATATATATTTAAGATAAAAATTCATTAAATTCATGTCCTAGGAAAGATTATTTCAATGTGTTTTTTTTCACTGCAGGCGTTGGAGACTGGAATCTACTTGTACCACTTGTACCAGGGACATCAGCTCAGCCCTCCTTTTTTCCACCATTGCTTGTGGCTAACAGCACTTGCAGTGAACAAGACTTGGTGGACAGAGAGTATCCCGAAACAGTTAACAGCCCAGGTATAGTGACTGCAATGACAGTCAATTTCCATCAGCTCTTCAAGAAATAGGTTCCAATAAATTTTGCTGTTATTATCACATTTTAGAGTAAAATGTACCTACCTATCAAGTTTCATTAGTTAATTAAGAATTCAAAATAGTACTGTAAACGTTTTTTTATCCATTACAGCCCTGCCCGAGGTGGACGGGAGTGAGACCGGAGTAACGCAAGGTGGTGAGCCTGCGGTCACAAGAACAGCATTAACAGCTGCTAATGCCAGGTGGCAGAGCCCCAAGGTCTTACCGCCCACACCGCGTCAGTGGCGAAGACGTCAGGTGCAAAACCACTAATCTCCTGTCTACAGAAGGACTCGCACCCAGACAGTCAGATTTGGCAAGGCAAGCCTTTGTCAGAGCTGACAGTGAATGGCGAGCTTTTAAACAGGAAGTGGAGCGGGAGAGGAATAGGTTAAGGGAATCAGAGTTTAGAATGCAAGAACGGTGGTTAGATTTATTTGGTAAATTTTTAGCATTAGGAAATATAATTGTAGATACTTTAGCAAATAAATAAAGATTTTGTGTAATAAATAAAGATTTTGTGTAATAAATAAAGATTTTGTGTAATAAATAAAGATTATGTGTGATGTATGAGTACTTTTTATTTTTATATTAAACAAAAAACAGAAAACATGGTACAAGTATTTGGAAATAATGCATTGATGCAAGTCTTCTAACTAATTGATCCCGCGGTGCTCTCTCCATTAATAAATCACTGGTGCCTTCATTTTCCAACACTAACTCGTGGCCCTCAAATAGTTCTGAAAATAGTAGGTACCTACAACAAACATAATAAAGATAAGGACATATTTAGTATTAAAGTTAATATATAATCATTATCTTTCACTATAAATACCTTGACTTTCTTCAGACATATCCTTGTCATTAGGATCGGGAACATTATATTTGTGAGTGGATTTCAAATCCGTGTAGTACGTTAACGAATCGCACAAATTCTCAAAAGCTTCCTTACTGAGCCTATATCCTTTAATAAAATTTATTCTCAGTTAAATTTTTAAGTGGATTTCTTAACGTAATATTTCTCATATCAGCTTGAAATCCTCCTTATTTTCGTTGTTCGTCTTCATAAGCCTACATATTCCACGCTAAATAATGTCTTGCCGATATTATTTGGATAGATAAATAATTGGAGTAACGTATTAAACAATAATTCTAAGTTTTCACGCACCAATTTGCTAGTGAAATAGTTAACTACAGTCGATACGGTATTTTTCGATGACATCTGTCAAATTTACGACTCATGGTACCGATGTTCTACGGCAACGGTTACAAAACGTTAGTCGCTAACGAATAGATTTCGACAGGTAATTTACCGTTGTACTCATACTAGCGATCTTTAGTTCTTTAAGTGACCGCTAGAGGAGCTGTACAATTCTCCATACAAATCGTTTACGCCGTCGCTAGCGAGTGCGGTCACTGTAAACTCATGGTAATGGTACTGGAACGTCGCCGATCCTGCCGCGCCTACTTTAAGTACACGACGTGCGCCGAAATACCTGCGAGTTTGCGATTTCCCTTATCGGCACCAGGCTGATTCTTCGAGCGTTTCGACCGCCCTTATTCCCGCAGTCGCATTCATGTAGAAGCATTTTCAGTTAAATTTTATAGATGTAAGGGGACTCTACAAGATAACCGAAAATAGCATCCAAAGCTACAGGAATTTCTACATTATGAATGAGGGCGGCTGAAACGCTCGAATAATCAGCCACCAAATCACTTGGCCTCATTGCGGAGCGTTGCCAACAGTTCAGGTTGAACTACTTTGTGTCAAACAGCTGGAGCCGACGGCGGTGGGACCGCGACCTCTTCCAGTCGGAATTAATCTGCCGAGTGCAGCCAATTTCATGGCACCGGGCGACGACTCGTCGCTCCTAATAATGTCTATTCTGTCGCCCCCGAACTCCATAAACATTCACAAATACTCAGCTCGTCGATCGAATAGGATAATAATGATTTGTGAAACGACTCTTAATGGCTTTCAAAATGATGGCCGTTTGTGTAAAACGAGCAGAAACCCGCCCGCGGCGGGTGTGTTCAGTGCGGCCGGCGGAACATCGTCCTAGATTAATGTATGTCGAGTGAGCGGGCAACCGCCTCGCTCGTCTCCTCAACGACGCTCAAAGGGCTTTACTCGATGTCGCTTAATAATTGACAGAAATACCGATCTAAAGCAGATGACGTAGGTACTTCAACGTCGAATAGATCAGGTACGCCTTTATCAGTCATCACATCAGTTTCTTAGATTGGCGGTGCGGCGAAATAATAATTTCTTATTATGTAATTTGTGGTATAGTCAAGAATAAATGCCTTACGCTCACAGCAAGCAAAGAAATACTTTTCTCTAAATAAGCAAGACTTAACATCATAATATAATAATATACAAACTAATAGGTATGAATAAAAAGGACTTCGTCGCGTAATAAATGATAATTTATCTATTTTATTATGTTTATTATTATTTTGTGTGTGTCGTCTATAGGTTTTAGCGATAAGTAACATAATGGTAGAGCGAACGGATCTGACTTTAAGTCTTGTCTCCCAGTGGGGTGACAAAAATTTAGTCAGTTTCAACGCCACCAAAACACAGGCGTGTCTATTCTCTGCCAAAAGGAGTCAGTTCAGTTTGACCCCTACTTTCCGAAGTACATCTGTGCCTATTACCGACCGTCTCGAGCTTCTCGGCATGGAGTTGACGTCTAATCTCAACTTTGGTGCCACCATTGAGTACAAAGCGCAAACCGCGGCCAAAAAGCTGGGCATCCTAAATAGGGTAAAGCGGTTCTTCACGCCTGGACAGCTTTTATCTCTCTACAAAGCTCAGGTCCGATCAGGCATGGAGTACTGCAGTGACCTTTGGGATGGTTCAGCTAAATACCAACTAGCCATACTTGACTCGGTGGAACGCAGAGCTAAGAGACTCATCGGCCACGACTTTCTCGAAAAAGCTAAGCTTCACAGCCTTGCTCACTGACGGAAAGTTGCCTGCTTGTCGGTGTTGGACAGACTGTACTTCGGGGAGTGTGCACAGGAGCTCCACGAGCTAATACCGCCGTCTCCTTTCTACCATCGGACTTCCAGGCGCACCGCGGGATGCCATCCGTACTTGGTTCAAATTCCGCCTTTTCGAACGAAGCGCTTTGCATCATCTTTCATAATGCGTACTGCAAAGGAGTGGAATGCGCTTCCGGCGTCTATATTTCCGAGTGCATACAATCTGAACCTGTTTAAAGCTAGGGTGAATAGGCATCTTCTGGGTGAGCTCGCTACATCGTAGACTGAATCTTCGTCCTCCAAGGGCGGGAGTTGGTCAAGAGCAAACCCATTATCAATAAAAAAAAAAAAAAAAAAAAAATGGTGTTTAGGGTTTGAAGGGATGGAACGGGTAAAATACTGAAATCTTTCAAGTTATTATAGCGTTTTTAGGGTTCCGTACTCGAAGGGTGCCTACGGGACCCTATTACTGAGCCTACGAGTACGTTGACGTCCGCACGGATGATCGCCGGGCGTGCCGCGGTGCGCCGGCGCTCGGGCAGCGCCGCAGCGCTCTGTTGCATATCATACATCATGCAAGCCGCCGCGGACGACATGTCCGCTGCATTCTCTGGATACTGGAAACGGCCAAAATTCAATAATTATTTCAGCATACATATTGGGCACCTCAGGACTTTTTTTACACGTTGCAATTTACTACAAATTGACTAGAGCTCCGGAAGAAACCATTTGCTGAGAAGAAGTGCCGTGGAAACTCTAGCATTCGTTTGAAGATCAGACTGTGTTAATTATTTAGATGTCTACTACAATGCTTGATATGATAAATCTAATGACGCGCTAGAGGTTGTCGTCTGTGTGATTTGTGTCCTGCGACCTTTTTCAGGCTCGTCTCACCTCGGCCGACGAAGGCGCATTTCCAATTATGTCCACTTACGAATTAGGTCTGATGAAGACAATGTAGTTTACGTACGCGTTATGAAGTAAACATTTGGCCCTGTCCGCTCCCGCGGCAGATAAGTAGGCGCTAATATCTAAGTGATTCACTGTCTCAGTCTCAGTATTTGTTATTCAATTCGGTTGAGCTGAGCGCTCGTATATTATTAACCATGTCAATATGTAACGCTAATCAGCGTCTCAAATATAATGTCAATTTATCAGCATGTTTATAAATGTTAGATGATTAGAATGATCTCACCTCATTCGAAATATCAAATTGTCATTACAACTATCGGACGAATTTCATAAATTTCTAGTCGATTTAATTTCACATTTAAATTACAAACAGCTAGCACCTCTGATAACTGCCCTGTCAATAACACTGTCGACACGGAGAGCGCCGCGCTGAATGCGGGCGTGAACATTGTTATGGTATCTTGAACACCATCCTGATCATTCTGAAAATTAATATGACCTTGAGTTTTATAAAAGTTATATATTTATGCTCGTAATAACGTCAAAACAATTACTGACTTTCTGCGTCAAGGTTTATGTCTAGCAAATTATTCGCATGCCTTCAACAGCGGCTAATGGTAATCAGGCAGCAGAGTGTGGTCCCGCGTGTGCGACCAGCTCCGAGGCGGTCCGCGCCGGCGGCTGCGGCGGGTGACGCGGACGTCGGTGATGGTGATGGGCTCGCTCTGCTGTGCGCCCGTGCTGCCGACCAAAACAAACAGGTACTATGTACTTCATACTCTTATAGTTACTGCCTTTATCTTTTGAACGGGAACGTTGCGTAGATGTCCCTCCCTCGCGACAGTTCCTGCAAATTGCTCGTTATTTCAGCGTTTGATCGCAATTGGAAGGAGGGATCCTTGTTTGATGTTCAGAGGGATCAGCTCGTTGCGAAGTTTCGTGAATTGTTTGCTATCGATACAGCGACTTTACAGCACAAATCTGCCTTGTGCCGTTAGCGACGGAAAACTTGATCCTTATACGTAGTTACATACAGTTTAAAGGGAAGTATTGAATACTAAACGCACGCACTAAATAGCTATTTTTCATTTAACAAACACATGAAAACTAGTTCTGTCGTAACTAATAGTAGTAATAATACATTAATGGATTACAACACACATGGGTAGAGTTGTAACATGCAAGGTATCGTGGCCGCCAGCTCTCAAAGGCCCCGGTGCGACGCCCCGCTGACTCGCGCGGCCGCCGTGAGCGTTAGAAGCTCGCTTCAAAGACAAAAACGCTAAACATCAAGAGATAATTGACGCGCGGCGCGCCGCCTGGCGCGCGCGGTGACGCCGAGCGCCGAGCCCTATGTAAATATGAACAGCCTTTAAGTATGACCTACTAACGTACTAACGTTTTAACTGTGTCTTATCAGAGCATATGTGACGTGGTAAAAGATCCGTTTACGAGTAGGACACGACGGGCTATAAAGAGGAGGGTGAGATAGTTATGTGTTCATGTATATTTGTATGTGAGCGTGTGTGTCGGAATAAACAAGAGTTATCAGCTCCGAAATGAATTCGTGCGTCGGCGTCGGGGATTATTCTTATTTTTTTCTTTCAAAATTGGATATGTGGCGAAGTTCAAGATAATTTAAGCTGCTAGGAAATCAGATGTCGACACAGCAGCACTGGCGGCAGTTTCCATTACTGTTAAAGCGATAAACGACTTGTTAACTTTATCTGAAATTAGTTTACGCCCGCGTGGAGTTAGGAATTTTTACACTCTCTGGCTATAATTGTTAAATTATTCTCTTATTCTTTTAAGCCTAAAATTAAAAGGTTTTTAATATAAAATATTTTATAAAAAAAAATGGACTCTGTAGTTTTTTTGCGGTGCTCGAATAAAGAAAGACATAAATACACAAAAAAATACCCTCTTTCTTAGGCAGTCGGGAAAAACACCAAAAACCAGTTATTTGGAGTCAGAAGCACCTAAACCCCATACTTATAATACTTTTAATGTAATGTATTTTTAAAGAGGAGAGAAAACAAGCAAAAATGACAGTGACGGCGGTTAAAACAAAATTTTTCACGATACATTTAGGAAGAAAAAATACTAAAAAAACGTTTATATTTTCCAGCTTTCTATTGTGACCTAGATAATGGAATATCTCTGTCTATTTTTCCCAAAACATTGTGTTCTGATTGAGAAGGGCAACGCCGGCCCCGCGTCGTGCCGCGTCACGCCCCGTCACGTCTTGTCACGTCTTGTCACGCCACGCCGCGGCATGTCGCGCCGGCAATTGAAAAGGCATCAGTCGGCAGACAAGTTTTGTTTGTTTTCAATAAAACTTCTGTTGTTCGGGACGGGCTGGGTCAGTCGTTGTTGTTGGAACAAGGGAATATAAATCTTAGTTTAGTAACGTTAGAGCTGTTTTGGAGTGTGCGGGCGAGAGGCGAGCGCGCTCGTCGCGAGGAGCGCCGCCGCGCCGCCTGCGGGGAGTGGGAGGGAGTGGGGGGTGCTCCGGGGCGGGATTGCGCGACCACGGAGCGCGGAGGAATGTAAATCTGACGGCAACAACTCTACTTCATGGTTCCTTTATGAAACAGTTTATACTTTCAGCTTAGTATTTATCGGAGGTCTCACGTTGGATGCGTTTTTTTACCCGAACCTAAAAATAGGTCATTACCCTGATTAACAGATTATGTATGTAACTTTGTGTGTATGTATGTATGTAAATGTATGTGACCGAAAATCGGATGTTCCGCTCTAGCTCCTATTAGACCGATTTTAATAAATAAGGTACAGTCGACCGATTACTTTTGGACCTTATTACCTACAATGGAACAAGGTGAAAAAGTGTAAACATCTTTCTGTCCTCGACTGTACCTACCTTGTCATGTGACTCGTCAAAGCCGCGCTGAGTAGCACGAGTGTATATACATATATACTCGTGCTACGCAGGTGCCAGTCGGGTGTTGTTGTTGAGGCCAGGTTATTAGTAGGTATTTAGCAGAAGGCAGAGTGTATAGAAAATTGTGAACGTACGTTTTTGTGCACATTGTTAAATACATCATTAAATATAGTTATGTATTTTTTTAGACCAATCACGTTAATACATATACATGTATGTAACATTGAGGCAGACCGACATGTAATAAAATATAACTGCAATAATCTTCAACTATTGGTGACGTTACGTTTACAACGCCTTGCGCTGGCGCCGGCGCCCGCGCCTTGTTCCGTCCGGGTTCCCACCTTGTAAGTAAACAATGTGTTGACGGTAATTGATTCCGATTTATCATCAACAGCTGATTCGATATTGACTCAATAATAATTCGGCTCAGCGACCGCCGCCGAATAATCCCGCATGCCGCGCTCTCGCTCGCGACAGATTTTTCCGACTGATTCACAAAATATCAAAAGGCCTTGCCTTGCCAATAACAGTTGCCTTCATAGCTGTAAATGTATTTTTCATACCAAATACCACTTTGTCACTACCTAATAACCCAAACTTAAATTGTGAACATGAGGAGTAAGGTCGTTCTCTCTCCTTCACCTTGGCATTTATTAGCCTCAACTGATGGTGCTTTTATGAGCACTCGAAAAAAAATATCGAAAAGCTATCAAATAATTTGTAACCATATTTTGCCGCAGTGTGCTTAAATAAGGGCGGCCTTGAAGGCAAATAAAGCACCTTACTCCGGCGGCGCGGCGCGGGTGCGGTCGTATAGGCGGTGCACAGTTATAAACCCGTTGTCGGTGATCCGCGCCGCGTCGCGCCGCGCCGCGCCGCGCCGCGCCGCTTGACGCGCTGCAGCTGGGGCTGCTGTGCAAACCGCGGATGCCGGTGACATCCGCGGGCAACGTGGTGGCGTAACTAGCTACTAGACTTACTTTGTACTCACAAAAATTACCAAAACAATGTTATGTTGCTCTTTAGGCAATAGCAACTCTTTAGGCTACTATTAAGCAATATAAATTAAAATAGAATTTTACCCTACACAAACCAGCTCTCACCAACACAGACAGCATGACAGAACCGAAATGAAGTAAGACAAATATATGTTTTCCGATTATTTAGTCTCAACTGAGTTTAAACTCTATTCCGATTAGCGTTATTCAATTGCCGCGAAACGAGCCGGCGAGTATAGTAATGCAATAACTAGCGTAATAGACAATGGAGGGTTTGCGGCGACGACACCGGTAAACAATATGAATTAGCCGTTAAACTAATACTTTGGCTATAATATGAACAAAAGGGGTTCCACCGAATCCACCCTGGAAAGTATTAATAAAATGTTAACCATTAGTTTCTGCGGTGTATGTATATTTTAACATTTATTAGGTATTTGGGAGTTGGATTCTGCAGCCAATTAGTTACGACAACCAATAGTTTAAGATGAGTTGTTTATTGTTTATGAGTTAGTTGTTTTGTTTAAATTATTTGAGTGTATTCAAGTACCTATAAGTTTAAGTTATTCAATACCAACCCGGCCGAGATAGCATCGCCCTGGAATGTGGTACCTCAGCTGCCAGCAGAACCAGCGTGCCGCCGGAGCTCTTGTATTGTACAGGTGCTTGTTCACGCGTATATATACGCGTGCTGGTTCACGAAAACTCGGTCTGCCGTGGCGCGCCTGGTCTGAACACTGAGGTACAGCATACCTCGACAGATACTACACGGAACATCCTACTTTATATCCTGCTAAAATAGGGCAGACATCACAATCTTTGATTTAACTCTAATTAATCAGGCCGACTACAGCTCAATTTAGTTAGAACCGTTCCGGCGTTTAGTTTCACTTTTTGTTGCGATCACGAGCGCCGTAGATTAATGAGGGTAATGGCGATCGCAGCCCGTCCTGATTAAGGGTTAACCATTCATTACGGAGTGCCGGCGGCCAGCGAGCGGCACCAGCGCGTTACCGGCGCGTTTCCGGCGCACGCCGCCGCCGGCCGCCGGCTGTCGGACCGAACGGGGCCCGATAATCATGTAAGTGTCACTCGGGCAAGTGAGAGCCACGTATACCGATGATAATCTTGAGCAGCGATGACTAAAACTTTTATAATACCAGTATGTAGCTACCTGATGTAACATGGCAGTCATCACACAACCGAGCAGGCTATGATAGCGATATGTGGAATAGATAACCTGTTATTTTTGCAGTCATTGTAAATTATCCTCTACTAATTTGGTTTACTGCAAATTGACCAAATCCATATTTTATTATTAAAAGAATCTTTCATAGACATGGTTTCCTAACTTAATAAACATAACAAAATACGGTTAGGGGCTTAATGAGTCAGTTAACTTCTGTCATAAACCGTCAAAGAGAAAAATGGCGATCACTGCTCCGCCGGTAACATATGACGACGGTGAGGAGGTTCAATATTGTTGAACTGAAATTTAACTTTGATTTAAAATAATAAACTCATCACTGTTCCACAGTCGTTGCTCTGCCAAGTGTTTAATGTATACACGAGAGGCTGTTTGATATTTATTACCTGGGCATCCCACCGGCAATATTACACTATCGTGTCGAAAATGAGTCGTAAATTCTTGGCGCAGCTTTACAAGTCATTCTGCATGAAATATGCAATATAATAGCGCTCGACCTTGGGGAGCTCTCTAGACTCGCTACACGAGTCTGCCCATGTCGAGGGTCTTCAGTTGAGCCGCGAGCACGCAGCCTGAGACATTAAGCGAACTCTTCACTGCCGCGCGTCTGTCACATTTGTTTGAGGGCTAACAAGTAAAATAGTGCTCGGCGCGTGCTTTTGTCAAGACTTTTATTACACGTTAAAAAGTGGCTCATGAGTGGCTCACACTTTAGACGTGAGAGTGATATGTGTAGGACGGTATTGTTAGATGAGTCGCCAAAACTAGCTAAACACATCAATATAAGTATGTATTACACCGCACGAGCAAAAGTATTATTTCCCCCTGACAAAAAACTTAAATATTTTGAAGATGAGTGTGAACTGCCGACATTGGCTGCTCGTCGAAAATGCAGTGAACTAGTATACCTTTATAGAATCCTCCACTCACATATCGATTGTTCTTCCTTGCTTGCCTTATTTAACCTTATCACACGCTACAAAGTGCGTAATCCAAGCAACAAATTGTTTCAATTACAAATATTTAAAAATAATACATCATTTTATAATCCCATCGTAAGAATGTGCCGAACATATAACGAAATCACTGCCGAGCATTCTTCTCTGGACATATTTAGTTGTAAGCTTCCCACCTTCAAAAGAAAAATACAAAAGATTTTATATAAAGATCAGCAATTAACCTGTTAACGTACATACCCAATAGTAATTGACACGAAATATACTAACACTATACTATTCTCATTGTAGCCCTCTAACGATCTAAATTAATCAACGTAAAATGTATATCTTGCTGTGCACACATAGTTTAGAGTTATAGTCCAGACTTTATATTTCTAAATTTACTGTAATTATGTACCAAAGACTGTAACTTGTTTTGTGAGCCTTTAAATAAATAAATAAATAAATAAATAATAAATACTGCGTAATCCTACTGTCCATTATAATTTTGACACATTTTGAAGTCACATTACAATTATGACATCTGCATTATTTTCGATCTGGAACACTCGCTTTAAGTCAAACTCTATCTCTGTTTCGAGATTTCCAATACGCACGCTCGCATACGTCTGAAAATATATTGATGTGGTATTTGATAGCTTTGATGTGTTCGTTTTGTTCAGAGCTGTCCGTTGAAGAATAAACCGTGTTTTATTTGTTTCTCCGTTACGCAAACTACTTGCCCATTGGTAGATACGCGCGCGGGCAGTAAAATCGGAACTTATTCGTTCGTTCGCAAACGTAAATAATAAACTTTAACAACTTAATCGAGTAGGTAGGTAACTCGATCTGTGTTTTGAGGCGAATTTACTATATTGTGACTTTAAAAATATTGAAACAAGTATCAAATAAACAAGGAAATTTAGTCAATCCTTACAGGCCTTTTTTTGCATGTTTTGTTGACAAAGCGTGTCACAAATAAATGTTTTTATTCCTTTTATAGTTTACGTGTGCCTCGGATGTTAGAACAGAACTGCGCGATACGCATTCACTTAGGTTGAAGTGTAGTTAGGTTTTGGCTGCCTATGTTGTCGCTTTGGTGTGGCGTCGTAGCTTCGTAGCAAGATAGCAGCGTAGCAGTCTCGTAGCAATTACGTGTTGTTGGTAGGGGCTAAAGAGCCAACCTTTAGGGCTGTTGATGTTTCGGAGAAAGGGGGCTAGAAAACGATCACCTTTCATGGCAAAGTGGGGCCGGCAACTATTGCCGTCTTTATTTATTTATTGAAAGGTACACTTACAGCAAGTACATAAAGCATTTATATCATAGTAACAGATTGGGGTATTAAGTCTAGTGCACAAGCCAATTACAAGTATACACAGCATTTATGGAAAAATTTGCGGATTAATTAAAATTAGTAGGTAACACTAAACATCGGTACGTAAAAAACAGGCCAAGATTTTAGTTTTAAATTTTGAAAGCGAATCGAAAAACAGATCGAGGTCAGGCAAAGTGGCACTCATGCCATTGAGCGCATTACAGACACGACGTACTCTCATTTGTTTATTTAGTAAGTATGTTAAGGCAAGCCGCTCATAGTTGCCGGCCACAAGTTGCCGTGAAAATGTTGCTCGTCGAACCGGTCTACCGTCTAACGTCTGTGTCAATACGGCAAGGATTCGGTCGGCTGGCTTGGCTGCCACGCCACGGTCCAAGTCGGGCGATCGGTGTCGCTGGAATAATAATCGAGCGCCACGGGACAGCGGGTTAACTATAAATTAGCACTATAAAAGAGATTCGATTTCGATTAGATCATAATTGTAACGTTTGATGTTAAGGGTGTACCGAGGAGTATATTTACTAAATGCTCTATTTAATACAGTTCGAGTGCTTGTCTTTACGGTGGAGTTCCAAGGATCGTTTCACATTCCAAGCCGATTTGCGGGCGGGTCTGTAACTGAACCAAATTAAATTAAGCAAGTGCGGCGGCGCCGCGCTGCAAGTTGTTTGACGCATAGTTCAGATGTGGCCGGCGGCGGTCACTAACAATTTAGGAATTTGGTTGGTACAGTCAACGACGTAAGTAATTAATCACTTTGTACTTTGTGGCTTTAAAACCAAATTTTCAACGATATTATTATACCTACTTCAATTAGTTCGATAATTAAAAATGCAATGTGTTTACGTCATGGAAAACGAAATTTGTAGGTTTTTATTATAAAATAAACTTTGTTTGCAATTGCAGTCTTAATATGTTTTCGTGCGTAGGTAGGTATTGTATATTCTCCGCAACTATTCCTTTACTTCAGCGCGACATTTCGTTGTTTCCCTTGATTGCGCGCCGCAGGCCGTCTAATAAAGCGCCGACCATTACTCGCGACCACGTGTTTTCTTTATAGTAACAACATCGAGTTGCATTTCGCTTGTAGTTGAAACGCGGACCGCTGGACTTACATAGCTATCATTAGAATCTAGAGATTCCAGGGATTCAAGATAAGAACAATTTGTTTGACGCCATTTTTAAGCGACTGTCGAGCGGTGCGAGCGTGAGGGCACAATTTGTTACACTTGATCAACTATAAGTTGACCGACTGAATCGCTTCATGCGAGCGTCGCTTTAGAGAATATCTCCACTAGCCGCCCTGTTACAATGTGTGCGGGTAATATTGCCGCGCCGTATCGCCGGCTTCAGCTAGAAGGATTTGTCCGGGTCGCTTCCGCGTACCTCGATAAATAACGAGAATACGTCTTGGATACTTTACTCTTCATTGCGTGCTTCAATTGTACAAATAAAACTAGTATTATTTTAAGGCACGCATGGTACGCTGTGTTGAGCGCGGTAACACTGCGTAGTCCGAGAATGATTACGCGCGTCAGCCGTTCGCAGACAGCGCTATGGCCGCCGGATTCCGGCTCAAATCAAAACCTAATTTATTGTTTCTCTGGAAGCGATGGCGAGATTACGTCCCGAACAATATGACGCGTGTCTTTCAAGCTTATCGATAAGTTCAGAAATTATTTGGCTGTTTTCTGGATTGAAATGCTCTGACAGGGCAAATATAGGTAGCGCCAATAAGATATTTCCTCGTGATTTGAGCTTTTTACGATAATGAAATTAATTGAGAAGTGGGAATGAAAGGAATATGAAACTAGTGATTGATATCGGTTCGTTAGCCGCTCGCGGTTGACCGCTGATCTGCGAAATTACTCCGAGTCGCGTGTCAGGCGCACGTGACCGTGCTAGAGTGTCAATTACTAATTGAGTTTTGCTCTAATACAATACTTATTATTATTGCGAGTATTTGTTCCTGAGTAATGGATGTAATGGTAAATATGTAAATTATATTATTATAATATCTCCATGGATATGATTTGGGTGTTGTAGCACTTATTTGCCCATACGTGCTTTCTGAGGTGTCTTCCTAACCAAGTTAAGCTGGCCATACACACTAGGGTATGCCTTCGCAGCTTTGCCTGTACAGTTGAACTGCACAGGTAAACCGGAGCGTGTATGTGACACAACTGTGCAGATTTCCGCGCCTGTACAGGCAACTTGTGTCACATACACGCTCCGGTTTGCCTGTGCAGTTCAACTGTACAGGCAAAACTGCGCAGGCATACCCTAGTGTGTATGGCCAGCTTTAGGTAGGTAACAAAGATACAAGCTATTCTTGATCAAATTCGTCTCTCTCTTCCTATCTATTATTAACCCCACATCAAATTCGGGATCGCATGTTCCAATATAACAATTTTGTGATTTAATTTCGTTCCTTGATATTAGTTCAGGTGCTGACATGAAGGCTTATTACGTAGTCGCTCGTAATCTTTATAGAGCCACGTGTTCACCGAATATGTTATGCACAAAGGTCTTACTCTTGCGATTAAATAAAACAATCTGAGCCCAGGTTGATCCAGGCTCAGAGCTATCTTTTGAGGACCCTTTGTCTGCGGAGGAGCGCCTCATTAGGATTTCAGAGACGAGAAACGTGCGTTACTTTAATTTATCTAAAACTGCGAGCACACAGAGCTCGAGAACAGCTGTTCAGATGCGATTCTTGCGCCACATCTGACAAAAGAATGTCCAGCAACCTCACAGAACATTTTCTTCGTTTAGTAGGTAAGTTTGATAGTCTTGAAAACTAACTAGCTGCTATTTGATGCACACTTACGTTAAAAATTAAAAGGCAGATTTATTTTGCTTGAACTGCGGTAAATACGAGCAATGTGACCTGTCTATTGCTAATTATGTTTAAAATTTATTTCAGTCACCCTACGGAATTTTAAATATTTTTGAATTAAAGTCCAAACTAAACTACAACGAGCTTAGAAATTGCTATTGGGTATCCATCACGTCTTATTCGAGATACGTTACCAACCGTTTGACTTTTCGAGTTTAGGAGCGCCATCGCCCCGGCTGTCAGCAGTTCTACTGTTTAGCTTTCAATGCCTAACATACCACAATTGGCCGCCCTTTCGCATCTCGTACCGCGTTAGTGTACGAGTATTAATGAGCCAGCCGGCTCCAGGTTTAACTATGAATTATTAAGCTATGTGTGTGTGAGCTGCCAAAGCCGTTTGCGCCGCTCTGGGGGCGCACTTTGTGGCGAGATTGTTTATATTAGTGTGTTATTTGATATTGCGACTATGTCGTCGGGGATCAAAACACTTATCTTTAATTAAATGTATTATTGTATGCCATTGTTCAAAGACGTTACGTAAGTACTCTTTTGTGAAGTCGCACGTGACAATGGCTTGGTCGGCTTGATGTAATAGAAGGCCAGAAAATTCAGTAATGTGGGAGAGGTCGTGAGTGTCCTTTGGATTATACTCGTCGGGTCTTTTGTTTTAGGTTGACGGTCTGTAATAAGGAGGATTAACTGATTAATTTGAATGCGGCTATTTATATCATCGAAGCGCTAGTACATTTTAATGGCTTTCACATCTAGTGGAAAGATGACATTTCGCCAATAACAACTTGATGTTAGAAAAGGAAAACCGGGGACAGACATGTTGCAGACGACCACAGATAGCGGACGTCGTTTGTTTATTGGCCAATCTCAAAACTTGTCAATTTTGTTCCCACTTTTAACAGTTATATTTTTGTGAGATATAATAACGTTTTAGCGCAAGACACTACTGAAATTGACTGTTTATTCCCAAGATAACCTCGACACATTGCTGTTGCTCAGCACAAAGACCGTCTTTATGGCGATTGCTTCTTTCTCGGATCGCGCTGTCGGCAGCTGCGGCCGAGTTACTCCAGACGGAGGCGGATTGCCTTCTCCGATGAATTTTCATTTTTCACGTCGCATTCCTGTAGTAAGAATTTACCAATTGACTCTACAAAAGCGATAACTCTGTGTTCAAGTTATTATTAAACATCAGCAATATCAAAAGTGTACACTCTGTTAATAAAGACACAGCTGCTATTTGTTTAGGTACCCATTATAGAGTATATATTATATATATATGTCGGGGACATGGGGGGGCGGCTGGGCGGCGGCTGGGGCTGGATGTGTCAGGAATCTTCAGGATATGGCCAGGCATCTTGGTTGGTCTCTAGTTGAGTGAGGGTCGAAGCAAAGAGAGAACACAAAATAGACGTAGGTAGGTTTATTTCCTTGATGGACATTAAACTCGATACATTTGATCTTCACTGACTTTAATTAACAATAACACGTCAACTATAACGTAATAACAGTATAGCCCTACCAGTCCCACCACCAGCCCATGGTTCTGCCTTCCTCGCGGCATAACTGACCGAATCTCGGGAGATGCGCGCAATACTTGCTTAGGCTCTTTCTCACGCGCACTTTCTTCACTCCCTACAAACGTAACTTGAAACGAAGAGCAGTTCCATCCATAGGTGTTCACTGGACGGTTTCCCAAGTAGAAGTGTTTCTTGGATGGTTCCAAAGCAGACGTCCTCACTCGACGGACTCTCAAGTAGAAGTGTTCTGCCGTCGCACTGCAGCGACCATAAAGGCTCTGTCGAGCGCGCCAAAAGGTTGTAGAGGGCGTTGGTGTCGCCTTCCGGTGGCACAGTTGTTCCGTTGAGCTCCTATACTATTGTCAATCTCCGACACGGCCATCCTGCGACGACACACGTCCTCGTGTGTTAATCTGAAACAATACAACGCCAAAGCAGTACCACTCGGCCTACCTGACCTCAAGGGTCTGCATGATACGACATCGAAAATATCTCAAGAATGCCGAATGCCAAGTTTCCTTTGCTTCAAGGTAAAGAAAATAGTAAGACAAAAATCACACTCGTAGGCATAGCATGTCAGCCCGGGGTTTACACAAACCCAAACTATCGTAGAGCCACTAAGACTCCCGGGTCGCTCCCCGCAACCAAATAAACTAGTCTCCAAAGAGACCCGAGCCCTCGCTGCATCAAATACTTTCAGAAAGCTTTTAATATCACAAACATCGTACTCGTATTACTAAGACCAATAGTTTTTGATTGAACAAAACATGTTATCAGACTTGATAGTGCCACTACCTACCAACTATGTACAAACTAATCGGTTAAACACGCAACCAACGTTTAATCACTGGTAATCACACATGACACTTAAAAACCACACCAGTCCATCGGCATGTTACGATTTGCCAGTCCTTCGGCACGTGCCAGTCCATCGGCAGTAACCCATCGTCAGAAGTTAACCATCTCAGCCGCGTAAGTGCTACTCCTCGCAAAGAGCATACTGCACATAAAAAGCAGTCAACGTGCACCTCTTACATGCTCCGGCACTTCTGATGCGGGTACAACAAAACACCCAGTCCATCGGGCATACTTTCAGTCCATCGAAAGCATAGCAACAAAACACCCAGTCCATCGGGCATACTTTCAGTCCATCGAAAGCATATCACGTGTCAATAGTGAATCCAGTTACTTCAAAATGATACCATTATCGCAGTAACACACAATTAATTTGAGTAAGTGGCATTATCAAGTTTATTATTTTACTGTGTACAAATCACCCTATTTAACCAAGTACCTTTGACAATAAAACGAAATTCAACAGTAATCACTACTGCACACAATAATAGTCACAAAAATGATAATATTTGGTATCTCGTTAATATGGCCTTGGCTACGTCTCACCAGCAAGACACACACTTGCTCTTACGTACACCCAGGTACACTATCTCAGTGTCCAAGTACGCACACGCGTCACACTCACACAGAGTGTCAGAGTCCACAACAAAGTTCTCCAACGAGAACCAACCTCCGTCGGAGCTATTCGCTTACAGCTACGACATAGCATCTGAACGGTTAACCATTAGCCGAACCGAGAACCAACTTTAACAAAAACACTATTCCAGACGACTCAAACAAACTAATTTTACGTCAAGTGGTACTTAGTTTTATCAAAACGTACTTTACTTTGACGGCCCAGTACCTACCGTTATTAATGTGCAACGCCAGTAAGTGTTATTTTTTATAACAACAGAAATAATGCGGGTAATTAGAAAACCGGTAGTAAAATAGCCTCAATAACTTTTTAAGATGATAATAAGATCCGATAACGATTATTTTCGTATGAAATGTGGGTAGCATTCAAAAATAATGAACCAGTCTATTTCAAATCATTATTGTGTTCACGTCATGGTGACAACGATGGTAAAATAAATTTAAAATTGCAGTGTAATGTAACTGTTTAACGCTAATTCGACATTACGATAGTTTACTGTACTTCTGTGGTATTACAACAAAATAACACGCACGGGTGCCAGCCAAACCACCTTTATAAGGAAAGGAAGTCGGGCGAATTGCGCAGATGTGTAACGGAAATGACTTCAACAATTCAAAGTGTTCTTAATAGTGTCACGAGTGTACAAATTAATCAGTTTGAATGCGGCGTGTTTACTACACAAGTCTACAGCGAAAACACAGTGACGATGTTTCTTAATTAATTGAAAAGTTTGATAATCACTTCGGAATGAAAACGAACACGTTAAGACACCGTTTCCATATCACAAGAACATTAGTACTGGAATCATAATAAACATTGTACGACTCACCAAAGTATTCGATAGTTCCTGACGGTGGCTGTACCATACCTATACAGTACACAGGTTAACACGGTGCTCGGCCTGTAGTGCAGTGCAGTCTCCCGCAATACAGAATGATGCAGTGTGCAGGCGCCTTGCCCTTCAAGCATACGATTGCACTGCCGCTGGTCTGCTGAGATTGAATAGCGCTAGCTGGAACCGACTTGTACGGCGCTTTCTTCATATTCTTGCTTCTCAAACAGCTTTCAGCCTGCTTACGTGTGTTTATGTTTCAGTGTCTTGCACTTAATAAAACAATTTTATCTCTTCCTGTGTTTTCTTTCTTCAACGATGCGTCTACCCTCATTTATGTCGAAGTTCACGATCTTCGCAGTAAATACGTCTCATTTGCTCGACCACATGTCCTCGTTATTCTCATGTGAGGCATGCTGAACGTATCCCACTTCTGATGTCGGGGACATGGGGGGGCGGCTGGGCGGCGGCTGGGGCTGGATGTGTCAGGAATCTTCAGGATATGGCCAGGCATCTTGGTTGGTCTCTAGTTGAGTGAGGGTCGAAGCAAAGAGAGAACACAAAATAGACGTAGGTAGGTTTATTTCCTTGATGGACATTAAACTCGATACATTTGATCTTCACTGACTTTAATTAACAATAACACGTCAACTATAACGTAATAACAGTATAGCCCTACCAGTCCCACCACCAGCCCATGGTTCTGCCTTCCTCGCGGCATAACTGACCGAATCTCGGGAGATGCGCGCAATACTTGCTTAGGCTCTTTCTCACGCGCACTTTCTTCACTCCCTACAAACGTAACTTGAAACGAAGAGCAGTTCCATCCATAGGTGTTCACTGGACGGTTTCCCAAGTAGAAGTGTTTCTTGGATGGTTCCAAAGCAGACGTCCTCACTCGACGGACTCTCAAGTAGAAGTGTTCTGCCGTCGCACTGCAGCGACCATAAAGGCTCTGTCGAGCGCGCCAAAAGGTTGTAGAGGGCGTTGGTGTCGCCTTCCGGTGGCACAGTTGTTCCGTTGAGCTCCTATACTATTGTCAATCTCCGACATATATTACTATTTTTTATTTTTCTCGTAATAATTCTGACATGTTTTCCTGCAGAACTACGCAAATATTTTATATTATTTTTACAGTTTTATATAATGCTAGAATAATTATTGCCGGTAAGTTGGTCTGCGAAGTTTTGATTCAGAAAATAATATTCCAGGGCGAGGGATTTCCGCTGACCGGTTTGCGTGGGCTGCCCCGCGTCGATACCGCGCCATCGGGCCGGCGTGCCGCGTCCGCCCGCCGAGCCCCGCCGGCTCAGCTGAGCCTATAAGCACCGCATTGTCGTCTGCGATACAATACGTCTGTTGTTGCTGTGGGAATCTTTATCTGTGTGTGGTCACAGACGATATTGTCAAGTAAACAAGTGCTTAATGTATGTGGGAGCGGGTACTTCAGTTTTATTAACTTCATTAGGAAGTCGGATATTTTTGTATTATAACGCATTAACCTTTTCAACGCCATGTCAAATTAAAAAGACGTCCCTCACACGCCAATGGCAGCTGAAAACCAGAGCCAATTTCAACCTTAAGTTATATATAGGTCTATTTTTCGCTGCCAACCGTGACGGATATATCCGTCGTTGGCGTTGAACCAGTGGTGCGGATATATTCGTCAATGGCGTTGAACCAGTGGTGCAGATATATTCGTCAATGGCGTTAAAAAGGTTAATTGAACACATTAGGATCTAATTTTATTATAAATAAGGTAAGCTCATCGTAGGAAAGCGATTACCTTTATCTAAAGACAACATTAACTTTTTTAAGGTCCACACTAAGGTCTTTCATACTCACAATTCTGCGCAATTCCTTACAAAGAAACTTGTGCTCGTGACTTTGCTAGCTGGGTTCTTATCTACTCGAATAAAAACACATCCTCGGCTTGTCTAGAGCACGCCAAGCTTCGTGACGATAGTCTGCGAAAAGTCAACGGAAACTTTTCAACTTCTCGTCACGTCTTTTATCGGAATTTTTTTCATAAATCGTCGTCGATAGCTGCCGAGACTGCGGCTTTGTTTGAGCAACGTCAACAGATCAAAGTATTGAATCAGAAAATATAGAGAGAAACGTCTGGCGCATCTCATTCTCATCATTCAGGTAATGCGCTGTATTTTCAATGCATGAGTTCCTTTTATTTTACTTATCGCTAAGTCAATGTGAGAATACTCTTAATTATTTAAATTATCCTTGAATAAGGCAATAACGATTGAAATTCCATTAAAAAAATCTTCGCTTAACACTTTCCAAGATTGTCTTCACCATATATTATTGTTGTTTCCATCCTCGTAAATCTGTACGTCAACACTCTGTCCTCTCGTTTACACATGTCGTTGACGAGAGAGACGGACAGCTCGTTCGCGTGAACTGGTTGAGGACGCGGGGCAACTGAGAGGATTTGACTTGCAGATGCGGCGCGAGCGGGCGCGCCGCCCGCGGCCTTTCTCATGCTTATTACTTCACGCAACTCCAGAAAGCGTGTGACATACTAACTCGAAGAATTAGTTACCATAAACTTTCCCGAGCACGTCTGCGATGAATCTGCAAATGTAGTCGGAGAAGTTTGTTGACAGTCATGCGCGCCTAAAACCGACTATTTGAAGCAACGTAAATGATGTTTTAATAATTAATTCGAAAGCCAAACGCAGTTTTTTGCAACTCTGCTCCGAAAGTTAAATATTTTAATGGTAAATCAAATTATGTTGACGTTATACGACGTATATTTATTTATTTATTTATTTATTTTCAGGCAACAAGGCCCATAGATAAATACCTTACTGACTAAAATACATACTACTCTGTCAAGAAAGTACCGGGAAAAGATCAATAATACACAAACTGTTTGTTAATCATCCAAATTTATTTTATCACCTTCAAAGTATGCTCCTTCAGAAACGATACACTTACGCCAACGAATAATCCAATCATCAAAACATTTTTTAAACGCTGTTTCCGGAATTGAATTCAGTTCTCGGCGCGAATTCTCCTTTATGTCTTCTACCGATTGAAAACGGGTGCCACGAAGCGCCACTCCGAAGCTTGTTGACTAGTTTGCATGTCAAACTCGTAAACCCACGTCTCGTCACCAGTAACAATGCGTTTCATGAATGTTGGGTCGGAATTGACTCGTTCTAGCATGTCCTCAGCGACTCTCATGCGATTGAGTTTTTGGAGAAAATTCAGGTCTTTTGGGACTAGCCGAGCGGTAACATGTTTCATACCCAAATGATTAGTTAAAATAGTACGGATCGACTCGTGAGATACAGAAAGTTCGGCGGCTATCTCTCTCAAAGTTGAATGAGGATTTTCAGTCACTATTTCCTTCACTTTTGCGATGTTAACTTCAGTTGCAGACGTTGATGGCCTACCAGAGCGAGGCAAATCTTCCATCACATCTCGACCGCTTTTGAACGCTTTGTACCACTCATAAACACGTGTTTTTGATAAAGTCGAATCACCGTAAGCCTTCTGTAACATTTTCAGTGACTCCGAACACGAAATTCCATTGGCGATGCAAAATTTAAGACAAACTCTTTGTTCAATGTTTTTGTCCATTATGAAATTCGCAATACACACTAGATATGATATAACTAAAAACAGCACTGTATTTAATATAAATAACAGATGCAACTCAAACTCCGCGCCAAAATAGAAAACAGTTGTGCCAATCTAACAACAACAAAAAAAACAAAAATTTGAATTTGGAACCATAAACAAATCATCCATTCCCGATACTTTGTTGACTGAATGTATATGTATAACAATATCTTAAACTATTTTGGCGACAAAACAGCGTGGCTCTGTTGAGTCGCAGCGTTCGATATGATATCTGGCTTTAGTTTGGTGTTCTTTATCACCTAATGTCCCCATTAAAAGTCAAATAAAGGTCCAAAGTTATTTTAAATACAAAGCACTAGCAAATTCTAACTCACAGGGCTGCAAAATTACATCAATTTTGAAATCATATTAATTTGTAGGGCCTTAAGCTGTTTACCCGAGACTTTCGGCTTATTATCATCTTAACAGAGTCAACAAAGTATTGGCGGAGTTTCAACGATCGTCCCGGCTGACCTCTGCCCCTTCTATTCGCGAAACATCTCTCTGCTCAGATTGTCCCGGGATCGACTGCCACGTTATTTATACGCGATTTAACTTTTGTTACACGACGAGCATAAAAGCCCGTATCCGAGGCGTTGCGAGGATGCGACTCACGCGCCGCAGAGTGGCGCTCAACACGCCGTCACTCTCTATTTTGTATTAATGCACTATGCACTCTGCATGTTATGTATGCGCGCTTCGCTGATATTTAACGAGGACATAACTTGCATCATAGCAGCTACGCAGCATACAAGCGACATGCAAGCGTTAAAAATGAAACCCTTAAAATAACAATGTGTATAGCTTGTAGTGTTCCAAATCAAAAGTATTTTACTGTTATGAGTAAAATTGATTAAGTATCAAAGGAGAAACAGGCAGCAGTTTAAAGGAAAGGTTTTCTGAGAAAAGTTAACAAGGAACATGGGGCGCATTATACCATTTTAGGATGTTTCAATTAATTTTAGTTGTTGTAATTGTTTCAGTTATTTTATTAGTCGGCAGTGCAGTGCAAATATTCTTATTTATTTATTTACAAAGAACATGGTACAGTAGTATAAGAGGTCTTAAAAACAAAACAGTGCTCTCATATTCTGTCGCATGTGCAACGTGTAAATATAAATTAATATAACCCTACTAAATTAAAAACTAATCTTGAACTATAACTTGCTAATATCCTGGAATATTGTTTATAAAACGTGAATGATTTTAAAATTATGCGTGGTGTCCCTCAAGGATCGGTGCTGTGTCCAATTGTGTCCTTGTTTTTAAAATAAATGATTAATTGATTATCCTGTGCTTAGAGTTTATCTCAATCTAACGATACCGAAGTATCTTGGTAAATCTTGACCGAAGTTACTTCGGTTCATTTACTGTAGAATGTCGACCCGGCGACTCGTGTCGTATGCCTATGTAAGTGATGTCGGCGACATAAAACAAGCTGTAACTGAACCTCGCGACAACTCGACTGCAACACTTAAACCCGGGCGCTGTTACTCTCGTACTTCAATAAAAATGCAATAAAACAAACATAATAGGAGTCCTGCATAAAACATTGCGTTCGCGGAATAAATGTAACACTATTGTATACTAATTTTCCATAGTTTACTTAAGACGACAGATAAACTTTCTCGTCTTAAAATGTGAAAAACAGTTTTCAATTATTAGCAATTCACATCGGTGGATTGTTATTAAATAATTATTTTTATATGAAAATGAAAGCTTATGATTATGATTTATTTAATAGTCTTTATCTGAATGTCTTTATGCCTTTATCTGAATGCCTTAGTTGTCACAAAATGTTAACATTATTTCCATAAATACATATAAATTACAACAATTAATTTACATACATTACATTTTAAGAAAGTTTGATTGTTATAATGAGCCTTAAAATAATAAATACATTTCAATACAATGTAACATGCATCTGACGAGATGCATGTTATGTAATTAAGTTTGACTAAATAAAATCTGTTAAAGGTGACGACCTTTAACAGGCTTTTTTTAGTCAAACTTAATTACATAATATTCATGTTTTTTTTTCTTTTTGTGTTATATGCTTTAGTTTTAGTTTATATATTTTGTGGATTATGTTTTGTTGAATTATCAAAATTATGGGACAGCCACCAACAATCGTTTCATTAAAAGTATCTAACGCTAATCGTCCCGAATAAAAATATATAATGTTCTCCAAGGTCCAGGACCTACTCCATCGATCATATTTCCAGTATGTTCGCACTGTAACTATGTATTAAGAGGCGAAATTTTTTTTTTCTGTGGCCAGCACGTATTGCTGCTTTTTTTTTTTTTTATAGTAGAGGGAGGCAAACGAGCATGCGGGCTACCTGATGGGAAGTAATCACCACCGCCAATGAATTGTTTACTCTTATTGCTTATGTTAGAGCTGTGTGTTAGAGCAACATGCCTTTAGTTGCTGGCTACACATTGCCGTAAAAATGTTGTTCGTTTAGAAGTCTCCTAATGTGGGCAAAGTAATAAGCAATCGAAGCCAACACGTACTAATCCGGTCCGCACCGGCGCCGACATCAACATCGACGACGCCTGCGCCCTCTGTCGCTCCTGCCGATTACTGCAAACAGCGCCGCGAGGGAAACTATCACAACGTGATGTAACAATAACATCCGTTCAAAAACTATCAAAACGTGATGTAACAACAACATCCGTGGCGCAACAACGTCCGTTCCGTATGTACATTTTAAGAATGTGAGAGAGACTTTGCTGAAGCTCGTAAATTCGTCGATCCACAACAATATTGTCTAAGAAAGTGCAGCAATTGTGTGCACTTTAAAGAGGATACAAGAATAATCTTTGTTGTTAAACTTAAATCGATTAAAGATACTTCGGACTGAATAAACTTTGCAGCGCCCTTTCTAAAATAACTGGTCGTAGCTAGACGATCCAAAGATAGGCTACCGAGTTAGATGTGTCAGGTTTAAAAAAAAAAGCCTGTCAAGTGCGAGTCGGACTCGCGCACCGAGGGTTCCGTACAAACTTGTATGCATGTAAATAATTCGTAAATCACGGGAATACCATATAAACAATTTCCAGTATAAACTGACACGCAATCAGTATTCACTTTCGTACTTAGTGAGTGTCAGTTTATATTGGAATATTTTTTTATGTGATGTAACTACAAATTAACGGTTTTCGGATTTTTCACTTTACTTGTGCTATAAGACATTGCTTCTTGCCAAATTTCATGATTCTAAGTCAACGGGAAGTACCCTATAGGTTTTGATTCCCTTGAGATTTCCTTAAATATGCAGCATAAACGGTCGTATCTTTTGATTGCGATGTCTTAGATGTTTGATTTTTTCACTGATCCAAGGGATTGCAGACTTAAGTATTTGATATGAATTTCAACTTGATACCTTTAAGCGTTCCTGAGAAAAAGGGTCTTGACAGACACACAGACGGACCACAAAGTGATCCTATAAGAGTTCCATTTTTTTTAATTTGAGGTACGAAACCCTAAAAATAGCTGTTTTTCTTATAAAAAACATGTTTTGGTTTTCTTCACCTCTAAATCTTAAATAAAAAAGATTATTGCGAGATAAGTTTAATTTTAACTTAACTTACGGATGGTACATGGTTTATACGCATTATACTATCGTTAGACGCGCTTCACTTGTTGACATTTATATTTATTTAGTGTACCGTGAAATCTGGCAAATTTGCCACTTCAGATAGGCCTCAAAAATGTAAGTGATGTTTTGTTTCAAAAAGAAGCTCTGGACCCGACTTCCAAGTTTAATAATAACAATCCAGCCTATATACGTCCCACTGCTGGGCACAGGCCTCCACTCACAATGAGAGGGTTTGGGCTATAGTTCCCACGCGGGCCCAGTGCGGATTGGGAACTTCGCACACACCGTCAAATTGCTTTGCAGGTGTGTGCAGGTTTCCTCACGATGTTTTCCTTCACCGAAAAGCTCATGGTAAATTACAAATTATATTTCGCACATAAATTCCGAAAAACTTAGAGGTGCGAGCCCGGGTTCGAACCCTCGACCCTCTGCTTGAGAGTCGGCAGGTCAAACCATTAGGCTACCACGGCTTTTTTAATAATTGAAAAATATATTTTGTAAAGTCTTTCGACAAACTATTTCATTTACAATATATTAAAAGTAAATAGGGTAAACTGCCAGAAATAAAACATGGCGAAGTTGAAGTACTGTATGGTAACTTGGCCAACCTCACTACGAAGGGATTAGATAAATGCCAATAAAAAAAAAACTCTCAAAAAGGCCAACAATCTAGATGATTAATTGCTCCTTAAATTTGTTTACAAGCAAGAAAGACCAAGGTGGTAAAGTTCCTCACCCGTTAATAATTTTTTGCTGTCAGGGTTGCCCCAAAATTAACACATCTTTTTTTTGTGCGTTAAAGTTAACATACTAATAATTTGTAGTCCAAATGTATTTTTAACTAAAACCATTATTTCAGGATTTTATAAATATCTAACTGGTAAATAAGCTTCGGTTAAGTAAGGTTTGTTTAAAAAAAAATCCTAAAATTAGAACGGTGTCAGTTAAAAATACTTTAGGACTTGCGATGATTATGAATGACGATACATTCCGACTGCAAATGTCTCGACGAGTCAATATGGACCCCTTTTTTTTCTCATGTAATTTTTTTGTTTTATTTTTAATAGATATCGATACCTATAAAGTCTGTTAAGTTTAATTAAAAAGACTCTGTATATTTTTTTAAGAAATACAGACATGAATAAGAAAGTACAAAACTTTCTTACGGATACTTACGTGAAAGTGACCGCCCTAGGCCATCCCAAAACATGGCAAACCTGCCATCACTTATTGGTGAAGTTGTACTTACATAATTTCGGATCTAAAATGACTGGTAAAGACGATCAATCTCTCTTAAATAGTTTTGCCAGTTATTAGTTAATTGAATTTTCCTAACAGTACCAATTAAAAAACTTTACCAATTTTATGGTAAATAAACATTTGTGATAGCACACTACAGGTAGCAAAGCTAACATCTCAGGTCTATTAGAATTTTTGAAACCATGTAGGTAGGTAACAAGAAAAGATGAAAATTTACATAGTCATCGAATGTTGTCTCACATGTACAAATAATTGAAAAATGTCATATTTATGTGTAACGGTGAGCTTGCCTGAACCCAGTCTCTTGGTCACGTGGCACCTCGTGCCCCTCATTACGAACAAACGAGTTATGTGACGCCACAGTGGTGCCCCGGCCGGGTCAGCAGGGCCAGCCACTACCGGCACGCGCGACACCCTAGCTAGACGCGTCGCGGCGCATCCGAACTTCACAATTTGCATGCTTCGCAAAAATTTGCCTGCGACATACCGCTTGACCTTTTTTTGAGAATCAAACCTGGGAAAGGAAAACTGGCAGTTGATAATAAAAACGAGAGCTAAGCGTTTGTCACAGACAATTGAAAGCGACGGAGTGGCGTTTTTATAAAAAGACTGACAATATCAAATCGTTAGACGTCGACGTTTATTGCGCGGGCAAATAAGGCTTTTGAAAACAAATCACAGACACTAGAGTTTATTCATTTTCTGGCATGTAAAGAGCTGCGAACATAAAAGAAAGGATGTTATTCGTGCCGGAGTGAAAGTTTCTTGAATCGCTGATTGGTTCGCCGTGACAGGCGGCAGGTAACATATAACATCGTTATGTAGGTAGTTAGACTACAAAGCGCTCTTACAACTAAACAAGTGTCACAGACTGCACTCAAAGTGGACGGTAAAAGGAATCGTAAAAAGATGGGAGCTTCCATTTACTTAGCAACTATTACTAACATTTACATTTATGCTATATAAAAAAAAGTTAAATGGCCATGCCTGAATATCTGCCAAAAATACATTGCTACCATAAAAGTGGATTGTAAGGAGTGGCGCAGCTATGAAAAGAGACTCCATAAGGACCACTTCAGACCCGGGAGCGAGGTGAGACAATATAAATTGTTTACCTCTAAAAAGGTACGTTTGTAACTTTTTTATTGTAACCGCTTAAGCTCGAGGGTACTGTTGGGGAGATGGAGTGTTTTATGTGCTGTTCCCGCCCGGGGCGCGGGGCTGCGGGAAACAGCGCTACTCGTATTTTCTCTACTTCGACGAGCTCGCTGACGGGTTTTACAATGTGCTATTATATTCCGTTCTCCTAATTCGTGGCAACTGACCGATATCGAAGATCACTAATTCTGAGCAACCCGTGCAATGTGGAGAATCAATCCAGGCTGATTCGTTGTTGACCTTCCCATCAATCTCTCGGCCGCCGCGTTTGAAAATCACATCGACGAAGGAATCAATCCCGGCAGCGTGGAGCTGTCCGAGTTGTCCGATCTGAGCGATGTGACGGGCCGCGTGAAATTTTAAATCTTATTTTGGTATTTTTCGTGATTCGACGGAGCCGGATAGCTTCAACTGTTGAACTTTGGAAGCTTCAATGTTTTTGATAAACCGTCACATCACCTGCTAGCAATAGCCTCATAAGTCGTTTTATGAATATTTTGTTACTGTTAAAAAGTTAATATCCGTTCTCAAAATTCAAACAACGGATTAGGTTTTAGATTAGGTAACTTGGGGTTAAAAAGCTAAAAATATGTATTTTTAAGTCCCGCGGTAACCTAGTTCGAGTAATACAGCTCTCAGCGGCATGTGAAATTATTTCGCAATTACTTAACTCGGCGTTAAGCAGTTATTAAGAAGTTACTGCGACGAGCTCTCGTAACTGGATTCAATTTCGGAGCGTTATTTGCTCAGACGCGCGGATAATAAATGAATTTCATATAACTCTGCAGCTGGTTCATCAAAAATCGATTGCTTCAATTCAAAGGGATCATTCTTAGGTGAATACATTCTCTTAAACTCTAGACACGTCGACCGGGTACCGCGGTCCCTCTAACTTCAAAAGCGGTTTCTACTCCTATTTACTAATCTCCTATTCATCACATTCTTCTGCCTCTTAGATATGCCGCAGGTCATTATAATAAGTGTCTACATTCAATAAGTGCCTGCAGTCCGCCCGAAGAAGGGTACCTATGTAAGAAACATACGTTATCAACTAAATTTTACATGTATGTATATAGAGTAGATTAGGTTAGAAAAATTCTTATTCAAATTAATAATATTAACCTTAAACAAATCTACCACACTGAAATGGTGACGGTGTAAAATTCGTTAACTTCGAACCCATATTATGTAATGTATTTTATTATGATTTATGACAGTGATTAAAATGTAAAGTTAGGCTTAAGTGATACATCAAGCGTTCCCACGGGATCGCGTGGTTACTCTTCCGAGTGCGTCATTTTCATCGCTGATTTGAACCTACCATCGTAATATGACCCGTACGCTCGTAAGCATTAACAGTGCGATAACTGTAAAAAGGCCTCCGGGTTTGCACGTAGGTACATCTCTCTCTCTCTCGCTCGCTTTTGTTCCAATGCAAGTTTAACCGACTTAACCCGAACACGAAAGACTTTTTTTGTTTTGTATTTGTATTTTAAGACCTCTTGCACTACCTATACGCCCTTGACGCTATATCGAAAAACGACCAAAGTCGAAGACACGCATGCATCATAGTTTAAACACAATGTTGGGTCACGCAAGCCTCGCCGAAGATTTCGCCGGCGAAGTGTTATTGAAGTGAGTAACACCCGGCCTCGTGTTCACACCAGCAGCCGTGATCGATCTATTTGCTTTCGAGCTGCCGCGCGGCTCGGCGTGCGGCGTGCGGCGGGCAATTATACACGCTCAGGAAATCGATGGGTTACGGCTTGCTCAGGGCTGGAATAACCGTAATTCCAAGTTGTATTATAAATGTGAAAGAGTATCACGTCATCTTCAGGCTTCACGCTACAGGAATGCTGAAGGGTTGGCCCAAATTCACATGAAAATAAAGCAAAACAACCGACGTGACAGTTGAGAAGTGCTTAGGCTATTTTTGATGCCAGAAACTAAGAATTCATTCCCTAGGAAGAGGTGATACAATAACTCTACGGTAAATTAAAGTACTACCTACTTTCTTACTAATGATATAGTAAATGCAAGTGTGTTGGTTTATTGGATACATTTTTACGGTTCAACGCATGAACCAGTCAAAGTCAGGCGCCCATTTTAGCTCCGTAAATAAAAAGTGATCTGAACATTTTAAAAATTCCTTTAATTCTTTATTACTTCGACAATCTATGATGTGTTTAGATAACACAACGTATTGATTTACTTCATTAATAACCAGCTCTGCTCGTGTCAACACACAAAATTACTGTTGACATACATACTGCCGGCGGCGGTTGAAGTAAACTCGAAAAGCGATTAAATCTGGCGTAAACTTTTATCCAAATGAAACGGGAGTCATTTAATTGAAAACCGAACGAGAATAAATAAACTGAAGCTTTTATTTTATTATATTTCCACTTGTTTAATTCTGTATCATCAGCGCCGTTCATTTGGGGCCGACTGCGAGGCCGATTTTAGTTTTCAAAACGATGTTTTTATTCACTTTCTTTAGCTTCGGCACATTAAAGTTCTGTCATGTTCGGTCACACCCGCCACGTTTGCGGAAAATCGCGACAAACTTGACTAAACTTGGCAACCGTTTCGGTTTTCTTTATCTGCCTTAATCTGCCTTTATCTGATTATCTTATTTATTTATTTATTTGCAAATATTCAAGTAATGAGCGCAATTCGGGTCAAAGTCTTTGGTGTTTTCTATGTATTTCTCCATATAATTAACGTTCATCGTTGCCTGGAGCTTCATTTGGGACTACGACCTTCTGTGTGAGATTATCCACAGATATTTATTTCTTTGTAATTGTTTATAAACGTAATGTAAACTGAATCACGACAAGTTTTCTCCGATACCCGTATCACCGACAATCGCCTCATGTTCGTGACGCGATGTGTACGGCCACACGTGACGCACTCGCCTGCCACTCGACCTGCCAAGCACGAGTAGTTACTGTCCGAGTGTGGGAGCGGCTTATTTAGCGACGGTACACTCAATCTGCATAGATGGTACATTCTCGTACTAATGACGGTCATTGACGAGAAGGAATGTTAGGATGGTATAATCAATAGTTTCAGGTAGGTACCGAAAACTGATAGAAAATATACGAGTAGCTATCTGTATAAAAAAAAAAACGAAGCTAGATGCGGGCAATGCCACATTAACTAAATCTACCCTCTTTTACGAACTACTATCCAATCTACTGATTAATTCAGATAACTGTCTATTTTTCATTAGTAAGCTGTCCCATTCTCATACAAACGTACAATTCACAGTGACGCGTTGACATTGATGTGTTACACTTTTAGCCTTAAACAAGCTAACAACACAGCACTGCTTCGTCACGGCGCGGCGAGTGACCATCAATAATCCAGGTCGAAAACAACCGGCGTGTTAATCGGATGAGTCGGCCAACGTTTGAGGTTGCGCGCCGCAATCAGTGGGGGCAGCGGAGCGGCGGCGCGCGCGCCGTGGCCAATCACCGCGCGGCGATACAGCCGGGTCATTTATCTGCCAATTAGCTCTAAGCATGAGATAAGCTCTTTACGTGTTGAGGTGAGCTTTGGACTAACATTTAGTGAATTGGACATCGTATATCAACGAAACCATTAATACTTTATTTTCCAACTGTCAGCCAATGTCCACTTTATTCACAACCACATCATCATAAAACTTGTTAAACAACGACGTAGTTAAAATTTGAAAGATTTGGAAGATTTTTTTTACCCTTTATACAAAGTAAAGTACACGAAAATAAACTCAATTATAAACGGAAATGGTTGAATCTCCCTTGTTAGATCCAGCTAAAAACATTACTCATTAGTTGATTGTCCCTAGAACTTCCATATTTACTTAACTCATTAGGACAGACATAGAGTTTAGGTACGACTTAGAAGAGGAACTCTTGCGTGCGCGTGCGCTTTCATTAATGTCCATTCACATACCGCGATCGGATAAGGTTACTTCAAATGTCAGATTTCAATCGGAAACAAGTTTTTCTGTCCGCGGTTTGAACATTGGGATCGGACATAAATTAAATAGATTGAAGCGTCTCCATATACGGTCGCGTTACAAGAGTTCGTTTGCTCCCGTCCAGTCGCACCCTCAACTGTCACACTGTGACTCGTTGGGAATATTTTTACTAAAGTATCCGTACAGTGTAACACGTCAGGGTGTAACACGTCAGGGTGTGACACGTCAGGGTGTGACACGTCAGGGTGTGGCACGTCAGGGTGTGACACGACAGGGTGTGACACGTCAGGGTGTGACACGTCAGGGTGTGACACGTCAGGGTGTGACACTTCAGGGTGTGACTCGACGGGAACAAACCCAAGAGTTCCTTTTTAAAGATTGAAACCACATTTTTTTTTTCTTTTACATAATTATGACTGAACAGTGATTGACCCCGATCTCACCTGATGGAAAATGCAGATGAGGCCAAAGATGTCAGAAAACATTTATAAACATATATTTGGTCACAGCAATAAGTGTAAATGATATTAAAGCACTTGCTATTTACCTCTTTTATTTATTTTTACTTATCACCAAATTATTATGTGACAATTATGTTTTTTTTTTATATTTTATGATTTAAAGTGTTATGTAATACGTTTTTGAAAATTTTGTAATAATTTATGTTGTGGATTTTATATATGAAAAAAAGGGTGTAGATATTTTCGTAGATGAATTGAACTGAACTCACTTGAACTCAAATCGTGTCTGTTTTGTATGAAAATCAGCGAGTTTCGCGCCGAACACGTCAGTCAAAATGTAAACTATTTCTTGCCAACAAATGTATCAAACTCAAAACTCTCTTATGCCTCCTGGGTAAACGTGTATCCAATTTCGGAACTCACCATGTTTCCACCAACTTAAATCTGCCGCCGAACTCAGCCGAACTTACACACAGACACCTATACCCGTGTGGTGGAACTGAGACGTTGTCCCGGGAACGGTAACTTGATATCAAACAGTTTCGAGTTACGTAGAGAGTTCTGGAAGGATCGGAATAACTTTTTACTGAGAGCATGTCGTCGAAATACGGCGGGGTCGAAGAGTTCCCATGTGGTAAAGGCGAAATTGAATCTTCTACGCATTACAACTCATGGGCAGACGCTGAGGGTAATTCCACTAAGATCACCTGGCAGAATCATCCAGGTACAATAAGTTAAGAAATGAACACTTGGGGAACCCTATCAGATGATTTCACTGGACTTTCGTGCAGTGAGTAATATTACGGGAGTACACGACAAATTTTAACCTGCTCTTAAAAAATGTTTATAGGGACGATGGGATAAAGCGCAATTCCCTGATGCCAGCTACACCGGTCCCCGTGCGCGCAGTGGTTGCGATAAGTGAATGTGGTATAAACAATAAGTACAGTCAACATGAAAATTAGATACACACTTTTGTACCTTGTCGCTGTACCTATAGTCACGTTAGCAATGTCAAACAAGATTGTCAAGTATGTTAATGCGCTAAAGCCCAAAAGTGAGTATCTAGTTTTGACGTTGACTATACTAGTTGTATTTATCTAAATTATGTAAAAATGACCAAATATTCAGATGTTCAAATGTTTATAATAAAGCATCACATTCACTGCCAGCAGTAGTGCTACGCCACTACGCTCGTAGCGCGTAGCCGTGTAATCCTCGTATGACTGTAGCGAAAACTCTCTACGAACAGAGAACAACAACGTGTCGTGAGTGGCGCTGAATGGGTTAAAGGGGCGCAGCGCCAAATTTCAGCCTAACCTCTATATGTATATCGTCAGTTTGTACATTATTGACATAAATACAACTGCGAGGAAAAACATGACACAGTTTTCCTCTTGTTTTTTCCAGTCCCAAATCTCTTTGATGTCAAAGAAACCGTTTTAATTACACAGGACGTCAAACGGTATCCCGTGTATCCAACTGCTGCGGCTGCTTAATTCCAAAGGTCTAAACACATTCCGCCGTAATTATAAAGATAATAAAATTAATTCTAGGATGGTAACATGAGTTGTACCCGGGTTTGCCTCGTGAGCACTTGTGCCGCCGCCTGACGTGCCGCAGTATTCTATAAATCCATGGACACCTAGTCCAGGAGACGAATCGTAAGTATATCAGAAAAATTAAATTTTTGCTCTTTCTCATCGCCGGCACACGAAACGGGGAGTGGACCAACTTTATGATTTATATTCCGGATGAAAAATAGGTTTCACCTAGAATGTTCTATTGGAAACTTACAAGTTTTCGTGAAAAATACTTGAAAATGTCTAGAATTTATCATCTCTGCTTCGGCAACAAATCTGTACACTGGTATTTATCTCTTTTATTTATGTGGTTGATTCAACAGAGGTTGAGGGGTTAAGGTTGTTGACTAATAATAGGTGTGTTGTACCTATTTTTTTTTTATTTTCTTTATTGAGGAAAACAAACAGCATACAATAGTACATAAAATATTATAACACAAATGGGTAGTTCATAAGCCAGCAAAGTTTTCACTAATGTACACATACACATTCGGAATTAGATTCACAAAGTACATACATACTCATTTTGTGAGTGAGGTGATATCATTCGTGCTACCATACAAGGTGAGTCTTTATAAAGTGCACATATTAAAATGAGGGACAAAAAATGTTATTTTTTTATTTTTTATTTTTTGTGTTTACATGTAGTACATAGTTGCAAAATATTTTTGTTTCAAGAGTCATAAAAAAGTAAAACTAATAAAAACAAAAAAAAAACTGTTATCATAATTCATATTAAGAAGAAAAGGAAAATAATATTTAACATTAATGGCAATATTTATTATGCAAGAGAACAGTCTCAAAGGAAAAAAAAAATGAAAATGAAAAAAGTTTATTGTATAAGTGAAACATTGTGGAAATCAAATTAAATTATTTTCTTTTGAAAGTACTCAATCACATTCAACTTATTTAGTAAAAAATGTACATTCACCATGTTAAAATTTAAATTCTCCATTCCATGAAAGGTTTTATATTTATTAAAATCGTGATTTCTCTACGGCAAATGTAATTTATTAACGTTAAGTAAGTTCTTGTAATATAATATTTCCGTAGAAATAAATGAAGAGGTTGTGCCTAGTGACCGCTGCACCTCTGTTAGCCGACGGAGGCCGGCGTCAGCACCGTGCGACATCAACCTTTAATAAATAGCCTTTAAGCGATTAAGTTTCCTGTAACTTTTGAACCATAATTAAATAAATATGAGACAATCTCACACAAATTGACCTACTCCCAAACTAAGCTCTAGGCTTGTACTATGAGTACTAGCCAACGATATACATACTTATACAGAGAAATAGATTCTTAAATATATAGAAAACATCCGTGAATCAGGAAACTCGCGCTCATCACGCAAATATTTTACCCATACCGGGATTCGAAACCGGGACCGCTGGCTTCGTAGGCAGAAACGCTACCTACTAGGCTAACCGAGTTGTCTAAATGTTTCCTTGGAAAAATACGTTTATTTTACCTCATAATTTCTTTTGCCGATTAAGTTCCTGCGGACCGACGGAAAGTTGCCTGCTTGTCGGTGTTCTACAGACTGTACTTCGGGGAGTGTGCACAGGAGCTCCACGAGCTAATACCGCCGTCACCTTTCTACCATCGGACTTCCAGGCGCACCGCGGGATGCCATCCGTAATTGGTTCAAATTCCGCCTTTTCGAACGAAGCGCTTTGCATCATCTTTCATAATGCGTACTGCAAAGGAGTGGAATGCGCTTCCGGCGTCTGTATTTCCGAGTGCATACAATCTGAACCTATTTAAAGCTAGGGTGAATAGGCATCTTCTGGGTGAGCTCGCTACATCGTAGACTGAATCTTCGTCCTCCAAGGGCGGGAGTTGGTCAAGAGCAAACCCATTATCAATAAAAAAAAAAAAAGAAGATTATGTGTCAACGGTAAAGGTGGTATTTGATCAAACTAAACTTAATTCTACGAGTACTAAATAGGTTGCTGATATCAGCAATGATTATTTAAATAAAATAACTTAAAAGGTTATAGAGTTGTAATTCAGTGTTTAGAAGACGCTGATCGGTGCAGATAAAATAACATTAGAGGGTCTGTTGGCAAGGCAAGGGTGCGCGGGTCTTTCTGCCAGAAACTTGATTTATACCTACCGAAGGGGAAAGAAACCACAACTGAAAGTAAGAAAAAAAATGGCGTCGACAATGTCAATAATAATAATCTGACAACTTATCCTCGTCGGTTAATAACTCGAAAAAGAATTGAAAAGTGAACGGCTAAAGAGATTTGCCTACCAGATGCGTCACTGTCACGCGACACGTTGCTCGCTTGTTCCCTAAACGCATATTGTTCGACAGGCGATGGGTACACAAAGGTGATATAAATGAAGCCGACCCTTTTCTCGCGTGAAACACAGCTCCCGCCGCGATGACGCATTGCCTTTGCATATTTAGAGTTTCAGATGATTTGTGGGCAATGAAGTGTATTTGTTGTTAAACTATGTCTGTGGTGCAGTGTGCGTGTGTTTATCACATGAACATTACAAGTCGTTGTGTGCAGTGATATTCCCGATGTCCAGCGGCAGCTCGAGCGTGAGCCTGAGTTCAGTTCCACATTGGCAGTGGACTCGGTTAGCAGGTAGTCGAGTTTGAGGCTCGGAGCTTGCTTGTGGTCAATGAACGATTGTTTCAGCGACTTGGCCAAGGTCCTCTTAATCACATAATATAATAACAATAGGTTATTGTTATATGCAAGGGTAGCACCACAACCTCATCTCGTATATTTCATAATAGCAATGCGAGAAGAATCAACTATACAAAAATATATGTTATTTGATGAGGTTGTGGTGCTACCCTTGCATGTAATAAAAATTTATTTTTTCGACAATTAAAACTATGACCGTCCTTGGATATAACCTAAAAGTTTGACTTCGAATAACATCTAACTTTTAAAACATCTAGAGCAATACTCGTACGTGATAAATAGCATGTCACTCCATTTTCTATTATAATTGCTTTTACTTATCATTTTAGCATTTTAAAGCCATAAAAGTTAAATGGCATTAGAGGAGAAATAAATAGAGATACGAATATGTATCACGGATATATTATAATAAGACCTTGTCGATCTTGCTCAGCGCCGAGTCCAATATTTTATCCAATTACCAGAGCTAATTAGATCTTTTGATATCAAAAGAGAGTGCAATCGAATTAACTTAATCAAGGCGTACAACATTAATGAACAAACACCCTCAAGAAATGTTGCTACTTGGTAGTAGCAACTAGCAACGTTTGTTAAGCGTGTTATAATTATAATTAATTGAATAACACTGTCTATTCGATTATGAATATATTTGAATGTTCACGTCTTACTGCCAATTTAGTTAAAGAATGTCCAAATCTCACTTTGGATTTTAGTTTATTAACTGCGTGGTTTATGATTTATCATTATCTGTTATTTGCCATTCATAAATAGGTATTCGCATTAGAGTTGCGGTCTGGGAGTGAAGTGCTAGCAACAATGAGGGCTACCGTTTTAGTTAGTGCGCAACTCATATTTGCCATAATTAATCTAATAGTAATACAAAATATGCACAACATTATTCTTTGCTGGCACTTCACTTGGCCATATTTGCCAAATATTGATCTTTGCCACTGTCTGTGGAGCTTGTCCATGCTTCGACCACGATCTTTTTCGGACGTTCTTATCGTAAGTAATCCATTTTTCATCACCCGTAATCAACCGTTTTAGAAATGGTTCGGATTTATTTCGTTTTAACAATAAATCGCAAATTGAAACACGTTGCATTAGGTTTCTTTCAGTGAGATCGTGTGGCACCCAAATATCGAGCTTTTTCTTGTACCCAGACTTTTGTAAATAACGTAACACTGTTTTGTGATCAATATCCAGTTCTTCAGCAATGTCGTAACTACTAATATGTCGATCTTGCTCCACTTTTTCATAGATGGCATTGATTTTATCAGTAACAGGGCGTCCAGAGCGAACCTCACCTTTCACACTAAAATTTCCAGACTTAAAACGCTTAAACCACAATTGTGCTACTCTTATTGATACCGCATTAGGTCCATAAACCGCACAAATTTTATTCGCGTTATTAGTCGCATTTTTGCCTTTTTTGTAATAAAACTTTAAAATGTACTGAATTTATTCGTCACACACGTCCATTTTGATAGCTCAAAAACAATTGAAAAATGCCGGGAACCAGTTTTTTTTTAATTTTATTGTATTTCAGAATGTTGACTTTTAATGGTATTAAAACCAGCCAGGTACATTTAGTATAGACGAAGAGGTTTGATTACAACTTATACGGTCCAAATACGAAAATACTTTTGCCCCGACCTATTACAATAAAAAAAGTATATTTTTTAAGTACCTACGGACTTAAATACGGAACGCTCGGTGCGCGAGTCTGACTCGCACTTGACCGGTTTTTTTATTTGGTCCGGGTGGACCGAGCCGGTCGGCGCCGGAGTCGGACGCGGTGCAGCAATACTCCGATACTTTAAAGGTTTAACTGAGACTATATATGAATGAATGAATGTAAATTAATATTGAAACTATAACTGCTTTCACTAGCTTAGATTGGATAAAATCTAACTTTACTTAGTAGATTTGGAGCTGATGAATAAACTAATCTTAGCTGAGATGACTTAAGATATGTCAAGTAACCATCAAGTCATAGAAAACTGTCATTCTTGACGTAGCCTAAGATGGTAAATTACCTAAATTATAGTAATTTACTTCTAATAGGTAGGTATTTCAATGTTGTAATTATAACACGTATGTTGATTTTTTAGTCTATTGCCGGCTGACCGCTGCTGTTTTACAAGTCCATCACTTTTTTGTTATTGTATTCATTAAAATAAAAATACGTACATGTGTCAAATGTCCGGTTCCATTCCAACTCGCGTCAGTGTAACGCTGCACCGAGCAAACGCCGCCCGTCGGCGTGCCCTAATTTTTATTGTGATTTCTAATCAATTAAAGTATTTTCTTGAAATCTTAGAGAGACGATTTGCTGCACAAATACATATACAATTAATTGGATATACCTACTTACTATGTAGAATAAAGCTTAATAACATTTGACTTTCGTGTAATCAATTTAATAGAAAAAAATTGCCTAATTCATATATTTTACTTTATGTGAGAGTCAAGAAATCTACAACCACTGCAGTGCCCGGCAGTGCGCCAGCCAAGTCCGGAAGCGACTGTGCTCGCAGGCACGTCTCCGGGCGAAACACGAAATGAGATAACAGTAAAACGATTTGTCGGGGTCGCCGCCGCGGCCGCTGCAGGGGATCACCGGCGAGACGATGAAGTGAACGGAAATCTTTCGACCGGCGCACACTTTCAATACTTTTTGAATCAAATTTCAAAGGTTTATTTTATTAATAAATACGAGTATTGAACACTGACTTTAATAAACCTTTACAGATTATATTGAGTAATACATATATATCACGCATACTACCTACTACACCAAATATTTTCAAAGTGAGATAGTCTATTTTTCGAGATTTTCTGGTAAATGTTAAATGCTAAAAATATGTAGTCGTGTTTATAAACCCAAAGTACTAGTATAAAGGCAGATGAAGACTCTTGAAGAAACGTACAGTAAAATCTATTTCAAGGAACATGCAAATAAAAGTTGAAGAGCTTTACAAATCGTTGTCACAAATCAGGGCGTAATAACGCCCTCTAACGCGCTCTATAATAATAGAGCGCGCGCGGCAATCAGCCGTCATTCAGTCTCGCGCGCGTCAGTTCACATTGACAGCCTCCGCGGCCCTTAAGGAGATTAAAGCGTTTACCGTTACGACGGTGCAGTCGGGCGGAATACAGAGCGGCTGATTACAGCCGCGACTGTACGAGTCGGGACTTTACACTATTTAGATACTTTTAAGCGCGGTTTGGCGACGCGAGGAATTTAAATGATTGGATTTGTTTACCAGACAACGTTTAAGCGAAGTCGTTTACTCACATGAGAACTGCTTAATGTTATCCATGGCTTTATTTTCATGCAATCAACATATTTTCAAACGTCGGTTTTTAAAAAAAATCGCAAAGATCTTAAAGCGTTAAACAAGCCTAGGAGCTTTGAAATGACGATTCAGTGGAATGGTTATAAATGAAAACTGTCCAAAACGAATAAATACGGAGTTTATAAAAAAAAGCAGTTGGCTCCATTTTAAAGAACAAGAAAATAACACAGCTTAATAGCTAATTTCAACGAAGCAAATGTTCGTGCACCGCGTCCCGGCGCCGCGCCGCCGCCCGCCGCGCTGAATGCACGTATTATTATATGTATGATTATTATTATAGGTCCAACACGCTTGTACTCCACAGCCGGCCGCCGCTCTACTCTAATTATTAGAGTCGACGGTAACGGCCAAAACAACTAAGTTACATTTAACAAAATACAATTTTTCCATCACTACTATTATTATTAATTAAGTTGTTAGGCACTTGACACGTTTTTATACATAGTAATAAAAATATTCGCCGTTCGGCAGATTTAACAAAAAACGCTATAAGTTGAAACAGAAACCATATCATTTATAAATATTAACAAAGAGCACAACGAGCGTCGCATCTCCAACGTGTGCGCGCGCGCCGGCAGTTACCCGGGTTACTGCCCAGACAATAATTCCATTTCGCGCAAACCCTTTGAAGCAATGTACTTCAATTAACATAATGAAAAGTTATTAAGTTTTCTAAAGCTCAAAGCATACAAACCTTTGTTAATTACGAGACTCGCTCTAAGTCTAAGCTCGCGTGTGTAAAATTCTGCGCCACATTTTCATAATATGTATGAAAAATCTACACAAAGCCTTCGCTACGGCTAACGGCGGCTTTAATGCTTACGAGGCTTTGCCTCCAGCGTCGCCTGCGCGCCACTCACTCGTTTAGCTTCCCTCGGGAACTACCAATCTAAGTCCATATTTTAAAGGATAAAAATATAAACATTTGAACGACGTTTTACATTAATGATCATGAAGTTTTGGCGGTTGTTTACTCTCTGTGGTTTAAACAATGATTAGTTTGAAGTTATTTGCTTTAAGTAGGATATTTATAAAATTTTGGTTGTAATAACATTAAAAAAAAAGATTTAATTCTAGTGATCATTTACTAATCGTATATTTGGCAGTATAAAGTGCTTTTTTTGCGTTATATTTTATTATATCTGGTGATAGGTCATTATAATTTATAAGGCAATAAAACATCACTTTATCCAAATTAATATAGTATGAATTATGATGATGCTGTGATTATGTAAATGAACTGTTTGTTAATTCGCATAATAACAGCATCTTCATAATTCATACTATATTTACACATATTCATAAAAATCGCAAGTCTCAGAATTCTCGTTAAATAATCACCAAGTAGTAACAAAACTTATAGTAAACTTCCACGTGTATTACTATAAATTCAGCTGCTTTCAACTCGACGTTCAAAATATTATACCAAAAATACTTGCAAGCAAGAAAAGCTTGCAGAGTATTTGACTCATTTTTATGGTTTCCATATTCGACGAGGTCGAGTCAAAGGCAACTAACTAGTGCCGCTCCGCGAGCACTGACATGTTGTAGTCCTGTGTCGACGCAATTGAAACCAGTCCCGCGGTTCGGCGGCGCCTCGTCACGCGGCTTGTTCGTTTGATCCCCACGCAGGGGCTAGGTTTACTCTTCTAGAAAATTCGAGAACCAGATCGTAATTGGAATCGACCATATTTTTGTAATTTATGTCAACCTAAATAATGAAAGGCTATCAAATTTAGCATCTCGAGTGTGATCGCCCTTATATGAAATAATAATTACTCTTACGGCCTGATACACTTATTGTTAATTTAATTAATAATCAGAAAATTGGCGTTATGATGAAGAAATTGTGCATTCTCTTTCACCAAACCGAGTTACTCAGTTGCATATCATTTAATATTCAACATATTTTCTAGCATATTCCGTCTTTGTCGTAGAGCTGCTACGACGTAGCCCGTAGATGCCCGTAGCGCTCGCTACGATGCTAAGCACTGAACGTTGGAGTCTATGTTGTTAGAATTTTGCATTATTTGATTCGGCAAATCCATTTAACTATTTCCTTTATACTACAAATTAGTTTATGGGTCAAGCAGTAAATTATGAATATGTTGATAATATTGTTCTAATCATTAGAACAATAATATCGCACGAATCGACTTAGTCCTAAATTAAGCTCTAGTAAGCTTGTTCTAGAGGTGTATGCGAACTAGAAGAGAATAAACATACTTGTGTACAAAAACACATACTACATAGAAAACATGCGACTCTGAAATATTGGCGGTCATCACACAAATATTTGCTGTTACCAAGAAACGAACCCGGGCCTGCCTGCGAGTCGCTAGGAACTCAACTAGCTTCATCTAAATAATTATGTTTAAAATTATTATCTTTACATGCCTCTCGTCGCGTGCCGTGCGTGCGCCCGCGCCCGCGTCTCTGCCGGCAGAACATTATTTCATCTGATAGAATAACGAGCGGGTAGTTCACCGCATTTCAGCCGACGTTATTTAGGCGTTGTTAATGCAGCTGACGTAATTTTAACTCCATTGTAGAATTATTTTAATATTTAGGATAAATTTGAATGTATACAGTTAGAGAAGTAGCTCTAAACAAATGAATTGAGGCTTTGAATCGTATCAATATAGACGAAGACCATTCGGAAAAAGTAAATTGAATTTGCGAAACGTTACTTGAAATGTAACGGCATAGAAAGGCAAAGAACCACACTTATTTAAAATTTTAATGGCGACAACTGAAAAAAACCAGAGCGAACGGAAATTACAGCCAAGATGGTATTTGCGCAAGCCGCGCCCGAACAGAATGCGGGTAAAAATGAGGCGCCTGCGTTACGGATTTGTATACCGAAGGTTAAAATACAATTTGACACACAGATAAAGCAGTGGCGAACGAAAAGATGCGCAGGTCTCGGGCCGAGTTTGGTTTCAGTGCGGCTCCTGTTGATTATTATAAAGTATTAGGAGTATGTTGTTTAGTGCCATAAGTAACAAGTCCAGAACTTGGTTTAAAACGAGTCACTTGTAAGATTGTTCCCTATTTATTTATTTTTTTATTAAATGCATAAGCATGTAAACGTCAGATGTTTATTATCTGTCTTATTACTCCAGGTTTTCTTACACTTCAAAGCTGAAGCCACGTGTCAAGGGACCTTCATATATAATATCTGGGAGACATCTTGTGATGCAGTAGGAATATTTTGTGACCTTTCGAAAGCTTTTGATTGCGTTGATCATGCGACCCTTATTTTAAAATTGGAACATTATGGTCTATCAAATAATGCTCTAAGACTTATGTCTTCTTACCTCAGTGATAGAACACAAAGGGTTGTTGTAAACAATACGCAGTCTGCTGGCGCTGCAGTTAAATTAGGTGTGCCCCAGGGCTCTATATTAGGTCATTTCTTATAGCGCTTGTTAAAGTACTGAATTGGTTTACGAGTAACAACTTACTACTCAATGCTAAGAAAATTAAATGTGTTAGGTTCGTTTTGCCTAATGTTAAACCGGTAAATTCTAGTATTTTTCTTAATGGCGAGTGTTTAGAAATGGTAGATAAGGCACTTTTCTTAGGCATAACTATAGACAATAATTTGCAATGGAGTCCCCATATAGCAGTTCTAGCAGGCAAATTAAGTAAGGCCGCTTACGCCGTTAGGAAAATTAGACAACTTACCAATGTTGAGACAGCTCGCTTAGTTTATCATAGTTATTTTCATAGTGTTATGTCAAACGGTATTCTGGTTTGGGAAAAAGCAGCCGACATACAAACTATATTTGTGTTACAAAAAAGGGCCATTCGCTCTATATATAACTTAAATTCCCACGATTCATAAAGAGACCTTTTTAAACAAATTAATATTTTAACAGTAGCATCCCAATATATTTATGAAAATATTATGTATGTTATTAAGAACCTAGACTCTTTCGTTAAAAATTCTGATATACATAATATAAATACTAGGAATAAAAATAAAATTGCCATAAAAAAGGTTCGTGTCCGTAAAGTATATAAATCATTTGTAGGTCAATGCATTCATTTTTATAATAAATTACCCGACGTAGTTTTAGAGTTACCCCTTCCAGCACTTAAAAATTACTTGAAAAAGTCGTTGATGTCAAAGGCGTACTATAGGGTCGAGGACTATCTAACGGACAAAAATGCTTGACCTAAATCAGAAAATTAACTAATGTTTAATGTTCAATAGCTAACCTACTACTCGTACATACCTCATAAAAATATCTTATCGTATCTTGTCTAGGAGACACGGTTTATGTAGGAAGACATGTCAAAACTGTTTTGTGTGATATATATATATATAAATTTTCTCGTAGTCATTCTGACATGTTTTCCTGCAAAACTACACAGATATTTAATATTATTTTTACAGTTTTATATAATGCTAGAATAAGTAGTGACATTGTTATATTTTTATTAAAAAAATGACTAACTGTTGAGTTTCTTGCGGCGCTTCTTGTCAGCAGTGGTCTCCTCTTGGGAAGCGCTGGTAGATTTTGACGTGTAAAAGTGCCCGTGCGGCCTACTTACTGAATAAATATCTTTTATCTTTTATCTTTTTTTTATCTTCAAAAATGTCTCAAGTGGATCCGCTCGCCTAGTTAGCACCGGTAGCTGTCCCATTCACTCGCTAAGGGCTGTCAGACATAGCAGGCTACGCGAATTTATAATAATAATTTTAATTTTAATTTTTTTTTAATAGAAAATAATTTGTTAATAGAAAATTTATCACTACGTGTGAGATACTTGTTATTAAGGAGTTCCGGTGGTCATCTCTGGTCTACTGATCACCAGTACCAGTTTGGAATTCTACAGAAAATAATATGGAAATCACTGTACGTGTGCCTATAGTTTTTTAAGAGTTCCATAGATTTCCCTAAGATTCCATCGTCAGCTCCTAACTTACTAACTTAGTGACAACGGGACCACCTTTGAAGTATACCCTTTCAAACAAAAATAAATTTCCAAGTTGATTAGCAACTGGCAAAAATATCGGATAACATACACACAAAAAATACATACATCCGAATTGAGAACTTCCTCCTATTTTGAAGTCGAACTCCCGCCTGAATTACTGCAATAATGACGTGACAAAGTGCAGATTCTATGTCAATTGTATTCTCATGTAACTGACTAAGACGTCTGGCTACTGGTACAGCAGAACACAGTTAATATGGCGCGTGGATTAAACAATAATACATTCTTGGTCAACGATGTAAGGGCTTTGACGCGCGCAATGTTAATTGTGTCGTGTTGTATATGAGTTGCTCGGGAAATACCTATTCTAAAGAAGTAGATAGTAAAGCTTCGTGTAGTAAGTCTCGCCCCGTCGTGTCGCGTCGGTGCGGTCGGGGTTCAGGCCCTCGAGTACTTGTCCGCGCGCAGCTAATGAATGTAGCTTTGTCGCCAACTTTCACTTAACTGCACTCGAAAGAGTCATTCAGTTAATATTTGTAGCTACACTTGCACGTCGTTGAAACTTTCATTTGTACCACTCGACCAGTTTCTTTGACGAGTTGCAGACAACTTGTCTTGAAGTACTTTAGTCAACCTTTAGGCAAAACGGTACACTGATTATAAAAGTAAAATGTCTTGAAAATGGTTAAACTAAACTGAAAACAGAAATTGGTTGATGAAAATGGTTAAATTTAACTGGAAACATTGAACAGGAAACTCGACAAAAGTTCAAATTAAATAAAATTAATTTAACTTTTTACTTATTTTATTTACGAATCCAACAACCAACAACACCGCTTCCACGTCAAAATCACTTGACATCTTGTTTTCTAATGATCGAGAAAACGCGCCGCGCTCCGCGGCACGGCGGCGCGACGCCGGCCCGCAGTGTGACCTGCACGCCGCGCCGACGGTCCGCCAGCGTCGCGTCGCCGTCCCGCCGCGCCCGCTATTTGACTTACGCTTTACTGTAACCCTACTGTCCATAGGCCCCTCCTGATTAATATGTTGGATGATGAGCCAAAGTAATTGCAATATTTTTATAATATTTCATACATTGGCATTATTTATAAGAGAGGGAGGCAAACGAGCGTGCGGATTACCTGATGGGAAGTAATCACCACCGCCCACGAACACCGGCAACTCAAGATGATATAAATTAGGCTGCTATCTCGCTGAACCATCTCCCACAAATCATCTGTAGCATGACCTACCCTCTGGAGTATGGCGATTGGCCACTTTAAGCGTTTAGCAGTAACGTAATAGTTTACTGCGACATCAACGCATATTGCTTGTTTTACAGCAAACCAATATGCATGTATGTAATGTGATGTATAAATATCCATGCGTTGATTCAATAAATGGTTCTAAGGTTCTTATCATATCCCAAGATGGTGGTTTAACTAGCCTCGATCCCCTGCCCCCACCACGTCAACCTTTTGTTATTACACCTTAACCTACATACCTAAGATATTGCTTTTAAGATTTTTCATCTGTCAAAAGTGAAAGTACTTGACGGCGTCAACGTTATTAGGTACGACGTAAACAGCACGTGCAGCGGGTTAGCGGTCAATCAATCATTACCCTTCTCTGGGTTCGCTGAGTCAGGTAAAAAACCACGTCACTCGTTCTATCGGCCGAGTCGTTTATACGGCAGTGCTCACCGAAACGGAGAGCGTTTGTTTAGAAGACGTTGCCCGGTGCGCTTGCTGTGCTGTTATTGTTAAATCTGTTTGCAATACCGTTTATACTTCAAATTAATATCACAAGTAAATTTAATCAAGTACTGAAGTAATTACTACATTATAGTTACCTCGGGGATCAATTGGCGTAAAAGCCCTTTTAGCGAAATGGCTTTTACGCCAAATTGATCCTCGAGGTATCGTTATTTTATTTAAATGTCTGACCGCTTCCCCGACATCTTAATATTAGACGGCTTTAAAATATTTCAAAGAGAAGTATTCAGTTTGTAGTAACTTATTAAAAACCGTGAACAGAATCTGTCCGTAACAACCTATTTTTCACGGCTGGCTGCGTCGGGACTGGTAATCCGCTCCAGTCCAGTCGTTAGTGAAAAAACGGGTGAACATGCTTCAAAAATAGTGAACATTTCCCTTTGCGTTATAATTTACCTGCATTCGGAAGCTTTGCTGCACTTTGTCCCGCGATCTCGCAAAGTGGAGGACTTCATATACAAAAGATTTTTTGTGCATCGCACGATTCCTTTGTGCATTTTTGAGTGTCCGCGAATCGCAATAACACTGGAATATGAACAAAAGTTATCTGAAATCGCTGTATTTAATTTTCAGGCGGGTGTCCTAAAACAATATAACGGCTGTTCAAATTTAATCAACTTTAATTAGTCGATACCCTTCACTCCTGAAGTAGCACTGTTACTCGGTTTGTTCACAATTTAATATGAGACTTTGATTAACTGTTATCAAATTGGCAATGCTTGGACGTTGCCAATGCGAATGCATGTTATGCATGCACATGCATTCTGTGAAAAACCTTTTCTGTTTTAGATTGCTAGGATCTAAGCATGTTAAACTGTTTTGTATTTTTTTTATCTATTGGTTGACTGGTAGATAACGCTTCGGAGGCATTAAGTCCGCCATTTGTAATTATTTTTGTTTTGTGTAATAAAATCTAAATAAATATATTATATTGTTCGTCTATACAAAGAACGAGCTTTTTATCACTTAACGCCGAAAGTGGTATAAGCAAGCACTCTACATGTTTGCCAACAACTAGATTGAAAGTAAACACAACCCTCACAAATATTATTTAAAAGAAGGAGTGAAAGGCGCACACCTCGCCAGATCACCAACCGTCCTCACAATAGTTCCCCGCGAACTCGCCACAATAACCGGGTCGTTCCGAGCTAATTATTTTACTTAAAATATGCCGGTGTTTTTCCACTGAATTTGTAACAACATTTTGCTCCAAACTCTGTGCACGTGAGGTAATTTATTATTATTCTTTCAGGAAATATAAGGTTCTTTGAGATTTTTTACATTTCATATAAGTAAGTCGTTTTAGTTGTTTATGTGTGATTTGGGGCCGACATAATTCCGTGGCTCAGGGACGCCGCGCTCGTCGGCACACGCTGTAGCACGGGACTGGCTTGAGCGAGCCAAATATTAGTTTCCAGTCACGATCTGACTTGTCAATGAAGTGTAATGGCGGTTCAGTGACCTCAAAATCCAATTTTCATAAAGCCCTCATTACAGCGATGATTGATGGCGCCCCCTGGCGGATCTCAAAGAGATTTGCTGAATTTCGTCGGAATCAACGCGCAAGCTGCTGGAATAAACGATTTTTTAACGCCGCTTCGGTTTTTCAAAGGAATATTAAGTGCTGGGAGCGTATTTTGACCGCGAATACAGCGACTTGGATTAATGATGGACAGATATAAATATTTATTTCTCGCGTCGTTTGAGCTCAGGTCCGTGTTCCAGGCCACTTGTGAAAACGGCGAATACATTGATTTTGACTCAATATAATCTTAATATCACAAAGGAGAGGATTAACAGGAAACATTCAATTTGCATAGAATTTATGGTCAACAAACTGCCACCACAACAATTTATAATCGAGTTTTTGTTACGTTTTACTATGCACAAATTAATTATTTAAATGACCTCTACAAACCTGGATTAATTTTTACCCTCTAAACCGTTTATAAGATGTAGGTAATGAATGAAAATACATATTAATAAAGATTGTGAAATTAAAAAGCGATATTTCCTCAATAATAATAAAACTGCATTAAATTGTCTGTCTACCTGTTTGTTGCTTTTATGACCAAATGGTATAATAACCTTTTTTAATAAAATATGGCGCAGAAACAGCTTGGGCCTCGAAGAAGAACAAAGGTATTAAGGTTAGATACAATTTGTCTGAGACCATAAAAAAATAATCGTAAAACACAAATACGTGTATCTAGAAACTATTTATTCCAAATAGCTACAGTTCTCGCTTCTTTTCTATACATTCACAACGATGTATTTCGTAACACCAGTTCGAAAATATAAAACAAGTACCTATTCCAAATAGCCCGAATTAGAATACATAACATGTGTGTGTCAATAACTGGTCTCCAGCAGCGGCCGTCCAATCCCGGGCCCACGCATTAATATTTATAGAGCATTTGTAAGAATAACACACAATAAATTGATAACAGAATAGTTCGCAGAGGGCGCATAAACAGGACTGCGCCGTTTGCCGGCCGCTGCCAAAAAACGACCAGTATCGTTTTCAGTACAGTCACGCGAAAAGCGAATTAAAACTTCTATTAGTACCCTTGGAATAAGACGTTTTACCATACAAAATATTTCCCGTAATTCTGTTTTAAAACGGTATTTATTTCAAAAATAGAACGGAATCCTAATAGAATTTTATATCGGTTTAAATTTGAATTTGGAATGAGTATTATGCGAATGCAATCGCCGTTTCATTGGCATACGACGTTCGTTCAATCGCTTTACCGTTCATTTTATTACCATCTCTTGACCTCGAGACAACCGCACTACTAATCTCGGTTTAAAGGTCAATAATAGTGCCCTACTTGCAATAACTTCTTAGTGCAGGGGCCAAGTTTCTGGCTCTAGTTGTCCGAAAACAAAATGCCATAAATACAGCCAGAGCCAAAAATTGCTCTTAAAGATATGTTTACAAACTATTGAGATGGTAACGATATGTAAACCCTGTCACTTTTTGAGTCAACTGTACTTCAGTCGACGCACACACGCCCAAAGTACTTGGTCGTAGTGTGCAGCCTTTAGTGTCTTTGTTGCTCGCGATAAGGGCCGCCGTAACTCAGCCCTCTGATGATCGCAGTAAAAAGTCGAGCCAATGTTATTACGCTTCAAAATAAAATGAGCCTCGCGGGCCAACCGGTGGGACACGTGTTGTTCTTTAGGTTTCAACCACGCAGTTTACTGCTGGACCCGGCTCTCACATGCGAAAACAAACGATACGTACCAACTGGATTTCATTCCATTTTGACTAAAATGAAATAACATTTTTATTTAATGATAAACTTACGTGTTGGTAGAGGAGACCAGAGGTTTTGATTAACGCGATAACCAGTACGACCAGTGATGACTGAGTAGATGGGGGTTAACGTAGTTTGGGTAAGTCTGTTTTATTGAATCTAAAAGGGATACAATGGGCTAAAGGTTAGCAATAAAGAGTTGCTAAATGGAATTATAATATTTACAAAAATGGCAACCACTACATAAAAGGTTTTACACCTTTCTAAATTTAGTCATCTTAATTGAGTCGTTAGTAAATGATTCAGTCAAAATCAAACCATTCTTGCTTCTGAATGTAGGATGCTGAATGCGATTATACTTGACTAAGTTCAGTAATGACTGAATTAAGATGACTTAATTTAGAAAGGTGTAAAAAGCCTTGTAAACAGCAGCGAGTGGGTAACTTTACCAATATAAGCACTCCGGACAGTATTGACTGATCATTATTTCCAGACTCTTTTTTGCTTTTACATCAACTAACTGTTGAGTACTTCTACAGTTTACACAGCAAATCTTCTCCACATTGTCTTCTTCTCCCTCTGTTATCGTGCGGTTCATTCACGTCGTGATACGGTTTTATTTACAACGGGATACGGTTTTAGTCACAGCGGAATATGGTTTTATTTACAATGGGATACGGTTTTATTTACAGCGGGATATGGTTTTATTTAAAGCGGGATACGGTTTTATTTACAGAGGGATACGGTTTTATTTTACAGCGGGATACGATTTTATGTACAATGGGAAACGGTTTTATTTACAGCGGGATACGGTTTTATTAACTGGGATACGTTTTTATTTACAGCGGGATACGGTTTTATTTACCGCTGTTATTTTCGGTTTAAGGATACAATGTGTCCGAAGCAGGTTTTAGATTTCTTTGTTTGCTTGACTGGTTTGAATTGCCATAGCTTGCTTACCGTTTCTGTATGACTGCAATAATATAAATATTTATTAAAAAGCTTTTTGAGCAATTTAATTATTTATCGCCTTATCATTAGTTTCTCTTAGTAACTTAATACCTAAAGTATATATTTAGTTTGTTCCTTTTGATAAAGCTTTGTCATTGAAGTACCGATGTTTCTCGTGAACTGCAAAAGTTAGTTTTTATAGAGGTACAGAGATAATTGGGCAATGGGATTATGACCGCTTTCTGACAACTTTCTTAGCAGCAGTAGTAAAATTCTAAAAGTCATGTCCAAGTTAGACCTAACTTAAACGTTAAACTAAGTCAAGTTTTTACACAATAAATGTCTCCTTTAGTGTAGTATCAGCTTCACGTATAGTTTATTCATACATGCCCAACACACATAATGCTAAATCATTTTCGGTTCACCACAATTCGCTCAAATTGATCCAGCGTTGAAAGCAATTTAGCTTTGAGTGGTATCGGCGCGTTGTTTTATGGATGTGAAACATTTCGCGAAATATTGAGGAAGGATCATTCTTCATAACAATTCAATTTAATAAAATTGAACGGATGATTAAGCAAGTGCTGTTCCATCCAACTGTGACTAAAAGTTCAAAATAAAACAACAATGTGTCATGACCCTGACTACCTATCCCTCCATCTAAATTGCTCGTAAAAAGCAACTTTTCTCCTGCAGCAGTAAAACCGCTCTTTCGTTACATAATGGCTTTGGTCGCTCCGTCACTGCGTTAATTCCCGCAAAATTGCATTTCGGGTGCATTTCACGGAGCTACGAGATGTGCTACGAAGGAGTTACGACTCTACGAAATTGCTACGATGCTACGAGATTCGAATCGTAGATGGTTGGATATTAAGGTGCAAGAGGTTTCGAATGACAAGTAGGAATCGATTTTGATACGTGTCACTTTTATCTTAAGTTACTTTTCCGTTTCTAGTGTTACTATTTGAAATGCGCGTTGTAACAGAAGTTGCTAGCTTTCAGAGTTGTCATTCTTAAAAGTGTAATATAATATAATAGTATATAATTGGTAGAAACGTTCAGTCGTGTTTGCATATCAATCTATGATTTAAGCTGTTTGTTTTCCTTAATAAAGGAAAATAATGAAACAATACAACAGAGGCCCTGCAGTCTAGACGGCAAGATGGCGCACTTGAAAGAATCGTATTGCACAAGGGTAGAAAATACTTTTGGCATTATGTAAAATTTACGGCTCTTGTATATATTCCCCGGCGAAAATATCTGCATTCAGTTCGCATTTCGAAGTATTATACCGTCGGCGACCCACAAAACTCGATATGTCTTAGATCAAAATAATAAATTAAAAATATTCCTCTTGCGCCAAACTATTGAAATTCAATCCAATATATTCACGAAAAATACCCACGAATACTTGAAAATACAACCAATAGTTGGTGGATCTTGTGAAAAAGAGTCGACGTGTGCTCGCGGCTACACTCCCGATGGGGCAGCCACTGCAGCCAGCCACATCGCCGACCAAGACGTGTCGTGTCATCTCTCTGCATATTAGTTTGCTGCAAGCTGCATCCCAAGTGGCCCTCAAATGAATGAGTCCCGAGGTACGATTGCTACATTTGCTACTGATATGAAACTAGACAACGCTACAAGAAGAAAAAGATGAAGAGTTTTGTTGATTGTTTACAAATATGACTGGCCTCCTTATTTTATTGTCTTACAATTATCGGGTTATCGAATATTTTAAACGTTGTTAGTTGCCAAATGGAAAAACATCAAATGAGTTTTATGCAGACTATTTAAGTTGCAGGCAATAGTTAAGGCATGAATCTAAGGATGTGTATTTGGCGCCCGCATGCACAACTTAATAAATTAATTTAGCTGTGACGCGTTTTACTTGTCCGCTTCACAAAAACGAGCGAAACGAGTAGAACGAGCAAAACGCATCATTCATCCTCATTTCAGCCGAAAGAAGTCCACTGCTGGACATAGGCCTCCCCCAAGGTTTGCCACAAGGACCGGTCCATCAAGGTGGACGGACGACATGGTTGGATTGCGGGAAACCGATGGATGCCAGCGGCGCAGTGTGAAATATAATTTGTCAAAAAAAAATATTGAGTAAAATTATCGAAAAAGGCCCGTCCGAAATACCGCAAATTGAAATTGAAATCAATACGATCGAAGTTAATGCAAAATACCCTACTGCTAGCCTACTACTCTACGCTACCAAGTCTCTATTTTTGACTAGAAGTACATGTTATTACGTTTATGTAATTTTATTGCAACTGACTTCAGAGATTAAAATAACAGGGCAGCCGTGATGACACATTTCCGCCTATCTGTGGCAGACACCCTGTCATAAATAGGAGTACAACTTCAAAATCGAAAATTTTGTAAAGTTCTGGTTGGTTGTGTTGGCAAATTTAATTGTAATTTGCCACGTTACCTTTAAATTCTTCTTTTGTGTCAGTGATTTTTCTGCATGTCTGCGCAGGCGCCGGCGCTCTCCCGGAGGGCGCGTTTATTTATTCAAGCAGCCCCGGTACCCTCAGCACCGACGGTGTAGTTTTAACTCGACATGCTTTATTACTAAAACTAAAGGACGAATGGTTCCCGCAAGGGAGAAGGAAGTTTTAGACAGTTTGAAGCAAAAGCAAAGATGAGTTTGTTAATGGTCGCAATAAGAAAAGGTTAAATATTACGTCATTTAAACACAGTTACACAACCAGCTGCAGGTCCGGTTTATGGACTTATGACATTAATAATAAGTAGTATCAATGTAATTTTTTATTTAAAAAATGACTAACTGTTGAATTTTTATGCGGCGCTTCTTCTCAGCAGTGGTCTCCTCTTGGGAAGCGCTGGTAGATTTTGACGTGTCAAAGTGCCCGTGTGGCCTACTTACTGAATAAATAGATATCTTTTATCTTTTTTTTTTAATAATACTGAAAGTCAAATTCCTTTTGAGGTCCCAAGTAGCCAAGGAACACTCGCAACGCCTGGGTCGCTGAAAGTTATAATAATATATTTTACCAAATAATAGTAAGCGGCGTTGTCCAGCTCGGCGCGCATAAGCTAGACGCTCGTTACGTTGGGAATTTAAACTTCCTGCAGGGAGGTAAACAATTTCGAGACGGTCTTCTTATCGCTCGGTCAACATGCTATGGCCCGGAGTTATTGTAAGAGTCGACAGTTTTTGTATATTTGCTGAAACTTGTAAAATAACTACATGGCAGGAGGTGTAAACAACAAGCTCTTTTGGGGCTATTTAAATTTTTGTTGACAATTGAGCTGTGTAAAACAAACACTATGGTATAGTGTTGCTAATGAATTGTTCACTCTCGTCACAACCGTAATATAACATATTATCAATGTTTCACTCGCTAATCTAAAAGCTTTTTGCTTATGCTTCTTGATCAAGTAAGTTCTAGTAATTCTTGATCAAGCGTGGAGCGCAGGATATAACTTTCATGATGCAGGTGCGGTACCGCGGCCTGGTCCGCCGGCAGCTTCAGTGCGGAACACTTTGTGTTTATTTATGAGCCGTGAACGTACTCGTATTTGCTGGTTTACGAGGCGGAAGCTTCGGCTTCGAGAGCTGCGACGTGTAAAGGAATATTGTCTAGTTAGCTAGGAAGCTGGAAATGCTTCAACATTGTGCGTTCATAATTGAATGTGAATTTACTTATATATTTAATAGGAGGTACTCTAACGCATTCAGACTGCATGCCTAATGGATTTTTTGCCTTTTTTTTTGTAATTCAAGACTAAAAAATATCTCAAATTATTACGTTGATTTAGTAACTCTTATTAACATGTCAAAAAGGCGGCCATTTTGTGTGAAACCGACCAAGGCAGGCGCACGTCGATTATGCATCAATAAGGGTTTTGTGCCATTTATATTTTATCAACAATCTAAACTCTAGGTTTGAAGATATTTAATAAAATGAGAAACTACTAAACGGGCTACTGGCTTTCAAAAACTTAAAATAATACTTTAATTTTCAATGTTTTTATTTATTTAATCATCTTAATTGCACAAAAAACAAGTATAAATGGCGGCTTCGATGCCTAATGAACATCTCTATTAATCGAGGATAAATTATTTTAAAAATATCATTATCATTTAATCCATTTTGTATTTTTAAGACTTTTCATTTTAAATTGAAGTGTTATTCCAACAACCACACAGCACATCTTGTATTTTGTTGCGTGTCGCTCAGTGTGTCTCTATCGTTACAGACTACGTAGAAAGGGGGATTCGAGCGACAAACACGTTGTGGAAAACTTGAGCTCGCCGTCCTGGAATAATTTTATTGACACTTCCCTCTAATTCCAACCAAGGCTTACGCAAGTTCGCCACAAAGGGCTAAGACTGATCGGTATTCGAAATACCCTTCGCATCGTCTAATATTATTGTGTCGAATGATCGTTTGGTCTAAAATCTTTTCGCCCTACACTCTTTTAGGCTGAAATTACAGGATTTTATAAATATCTGTTGTGTAGCTTAGTTAGGTTAGGTTAGTTTTATAATAATTCTGAAAAAAAAAACCTTTCAATTGAAAAAAACCTTTTCTACTTATCAAACGATTATCGACCAAACGATACATAGGTCAAACAATGACTATTTCACCCGATATGGACCCCGAAATACCGACATATTAATAATAAACTTTAGGGCCGAAATAATTTGAGGGCGGATTGCAAAGGGTCGGTATTTGAGTTTAGGGCGTGGGGTGGAAGTGATAGCCAGACAAAGCTTGTGCCAAATTCCAATTTGAAACGGGGAAGCATTTGACGATAACGGACAGAAATAACCACTCGCTTTATGAAGAAATTCCTTATAATGCGTTTGATGTCTTGTATATTGTAATTTAAATGTCTTCCTGAATCTTGTAAAAACACAAAATATAAATTAATATTTATACGTGGGAATAAAAACAAAATAAATTGCAGGCAGACAAACTAGCAAATCACATAGCGGCCCTTCTTCTCAGCAGGGTCTCCTCTTGGGAAGCACAGATTTTGACATTAAAAGTGCCCGTGCGGCCTACTTACTGAATTAATAATACCAACGTTTTCGAATAAAAACAAAACAACAACGACAAATTATACACATTAACACATTATTTTTAATCAAAGAGCTGTTTAAAAATGTCGGCTTATACTTGTTATAATTAAAGCCCATTTACTGGCGCCGCCCCGGCTCCCGCGCCGCTCGACTCGAGACAAGGTTTAATTCGAGATGAAATGTCGACTGCATATTTTTTACATAATAATATCTCGCATCGGACGTTTACCTCGACTGGGATGAGTTTGGGGGCCCGGGTCCCTGTTTCACAAAGCCGACAGCGACTGGTGACAGTCAGTCCACATTGCGTAATTCAATAAATAAATAAAATACATAAAACGGGTAACATTCACAAAATATACCTAGTCACAAACTAAACTTTAAACTTGTAGTTGTACTTTAGGTACTAGACAACTATAAACATACTCATTTAAAGAAACATATGCTTAAATAACTACATATAATATATCTACGAGTACTCGCGTTTACACAAATATTTTCTCTTTCCTCATTGATTCCGGGACCGCTATCTTCATAGGCCCCTGCCTAATCAACTAAGCTAACCGCGTCGTCGTATTAATGATGTAGAAACTCGTTTGCTTTGCAATGTATATCAAAATGTCACCTGTCATCATTTTGTGAGTAAGGCTGCAGGTAGCGGGCCAGCAAGCGCCCCGCCGGGCGGGGCCGTGTTTTCGCCGCTACTTTAATTTTAATTCCCCGCGCCGCCGCCGCGGAGTCAGGGCGGATGTAGGGTTGTCAGCTTTTTGGGCAATTGAATAACTGACACAATTTACGATGGTTATTAAGAAATCATTCGCCATTATTTTTATTTATTCGCAAATGTAAAAACGTCGTTTGATACAATTGCGGAACTGTCATTTTCACTCGTCCCGAGTCTTGTCCCTCGCCTGCAGCTCGGGCCAAGACACCTCGGGACTCGAGTAAAATGACGTAACTTCCGACGTGCATCAAAATGTACTATTAAATAATTATGTATACTGCGTTTCAGACCATCTCGTATGCGGCAGCCCTAAAGCGACGCCAAACATGTGAGATTTACATGAGAACGGGTTTCATTCCTTGTTTTTCCTTCTCCTCGCTTTTCCTAGATATTTCAATTCCACAACTTAGTTTAAGTGCGGATCGTTAAAACTAAGGACTCTCGCGCGAAACTGTTTCTGCGAGTAGTTTGGGACACTTGATGTAAGTAACAGATTTAACTTCTTACAAACATTATGAATGTGGAATTTGTGGTGTTAGAGATGTTTGTGACGCGGTTCCCCTGACCTACAGCCGCGAGCGCTTGGAATAGAATACGGGTTTGTGCTTCTCTCTCACTCGCTCGCATACGCTCTCGTGCGAGTCTAGCCGACTTCATCCAAACCCGATCATATTCTAAGTTCTCACAGACTGTTGATGACTTTCGTTATCCAGAAAGTTCGTGAACTATCCATCTGTACTAATATAATAATAATATAATAAATGCGAAAGTATCTCTGTTTATTTGTTTTCTTTTTTAGCACGACAGACAAAACTAAAGTTATATAACGGCCCTGTTGGTTGGCCCTTGTTGATATCAAAATTGTGCAAGGTGGTATAGTAGATTTCAAGTGTAAAAGGTCGTTAATCTTTTAGCCACTTTAATACAAGTTAAAGTGTGTGTGAAGTTCCCAGTCCGCACAGGGCCCGCGTGGGAACTATAGCCCGAACCCTCTAATTGTGAGTGGAGGCCTGTGCCCAGCAGTGGGACGTATATAGGCTGGAATTATTATTATTATTATAATACAAGTGTGTGTTTGATTTTTAACCCCCGACGCAAAAAGAGGGGTATTATAAGTTTAAAGTGTATCTGTGTATCTGTCCGTGGCGTCGTAGCTCCTTGACGAATGAACCGATTTTGATTTAGTTTTTTTTTGTTAGAAAGATGACTTAATCGAAACTGTTCTTAGCTTAGTTTTATGAAAAGCCAAAAAAATAGTATAGAATAATAATTCATCTGTTACACGAGTTTACATAATGTCTATATATCTTTACAAATTTTATAAAGAGGAAAGAATTTGTTTGTTTGTAATTGATAAACTCTGAAACTACTGAACCGATTTTAATAATTGTTTCACCATCAGAAACATCTATTATCCCGAAGTAACATAATATGCTATAGCTTGTTATACCGAAGCGAAGCGGGGCGGATTGCTAGTGTAAAGTAAGTGTCGGATACATGTCATGTCATGTTCCGTACACGATGTCCCACTAAAAATTCCACGGTTTATAAGAAGAGCAATTTGTATTTTTCCCAAAATCATGCACCCCCCCAATAACAACCTTGCCAAATATCTCTGCATCAAAACGAAACTAAGCTAAATGTAAATAAATCCATTCAAAATCCAATCGTGAATAAACTTGATACAGCTCAGTTTCCATATGCTCCTCCTTGGAATAGGATCCGTTTGTGTTGTGTAGTTCTGCACAGCAACGCGCGCCGCTGCTGCCGGCGCTGCCTGTGAAGAGAACATTCATTTGTACGCCGTTGTTTGCGGAAATCCGTCTGAGGTTGTTTATTGAGGAGCTCTATATTGTGTTTTGAATTTGCTTAGCATATTGAATAATGCGCTGAATACGGGACCGTTTGTGGCGAACCTTTGGGTGATATGATGATGATGATGAATGAATAATTTCACCGTCATTGACACACGGTTGAGAAAATTTGGTGTATTAGAAATGCCGATATTCAGTACTGTACACCTAATTGACAGTTACATTTCTATTTGTGTAATTACAAATAAAATGCAAAAAAATGTAAAAAATCAATTATTATTATTATTCAATCTGAATCTGAATCTGAGTCTATTATTTATCAGGCAGGCAGTTGTGATAACTGATAGATGCCTGTACCTGGCTATTCTTTGGTCAAGTATTCTTTGTACTTCTAAGGTAAAAAAAAGAAAGTTCAATTTATAAAAAAGTAGAATTTAAATGAATTTCGCAATATACTCGTACTAATGTTGGCGCCGCTCTGTTGACGAGGGCCAAACATAATAGCGACGTGCCGCGGAACCGAGACTCTGGCCGTGCCGGGTACGGCCAGGGTCTACATCCACGCCGAAAACGCCGATGTAACACTCTGGCTAACAAATGGCAGTGCTGCGCGTGCAAATACATCGCGCGGGAACTTTAACATTTTAATTTATGAAATAGATGGTGGCATCATTTGATGGGCTTAAACGAAAACTATGTAATATTAATATTATTAAACACTAAAGTAACACCTATTAAAAGTGTTCTAACATAGTTATTTCATGCAAAAAAATACAAGGTTGGTTCCCTAAAATAAATGTGCAAAATGCTGGAGCTCTATGATCGATGTTAATAATGTCGAATACTGAACCAACCAGCTCGTTTGCTAATCTACGCAGCGCAGGGTTGTGTGGTGTTTGCGCCAGGCCGACCAATTACCATCTCGCAGCCAATCTGCTCGAGCCAGCGTGTTCGGTACCGCTGATATTCTATACCTCTAATCTATACTTACATGCTTCTACCGTATTTAAGGTAAGTATATAAAGTCAACCATATAGCAAATCGAATGAAAATTAAAAGCTTTATTCTGTAAGTAGCCCTGTAGGCACTTTTACATGTCTGAGTTTTCCAGCGCTTCCCAAGAGAGAATTGTCTTGGAAGTTACGAAATTAATGTGGGGAAGCAAGATTGAATGTAGTTTACATCGCTGATAAGTCAAGATCAGAACCTGTACGGTCAATAACATTGATTTAATAATTAATTTAAGTCGTTCAAGTGTTGAACTGTCGCAGAAATCCAATGATTAAATTTGACGTTATTCCTTTCTCTTGACTTGTCGTAGCAACGACAATTAAATGTGATGAGTTATGTATAGTATTGTACGCTCGCTTGGGATGAAAATAGCAGAATAACACGTGCATAACAGACGTATCTATTTTAAGGTACCTAACTCAAATTACGTTAAAATTAATGCAGTTTCATAAAACGGATGCGCTCCGCGTCCTCCCCGTTCTAACTTGTTTATGACACGCTAAAAATATCCAGTAGTTTTCCGACGCCATTCAGTTTGTCGCCCATCTAGAGAGCGCCGCGCGACGAGCTCGCGTCGGGAATCAAACTGTTCCTCCAATCAGCGCGGTTGTTTTTGACGACACTGATTAAAGTTTGTGTACAAAGCCGAGCGCCGCCTAGCTTGATTATCGAGCTCATCTATTGAGAGTCACCTCAGCCCGCGACTTATAATTTCGAGTACAATTAGTTTTTTGCTGTCTCTTGAAAAACAAAATTTCCTAGGACAAAAAGTATTGTAAAATGCTACTGCAGGACTATTTGTGAGCCAAATTTAGTCGTTCTTGTATAATTAAAAGACAAATGATCTTGTAAAGATAGTTAAATTTTCTAACAATATGATTTAAAACAGACTGACATTCTCATAGAGGTCCTGAAATCATTTAATGGAAAAAAAATGTCGGATGTAGGTTGTATTCTAAAATGACGTATTCCTTGTACAAAGGTCAAAGGTAGCTCGTAAATGGATTCAGTTGTTGCGTTTGAAAGTTTTGTCGCAAAGCCATTTGTGCAACTTTAACGCGGCTTGATGAATAACTGGCCCAATCCGCCGAGTACTACCGATTTGTTGCAATTTTATCACCGGCCGGCGTATTCGGCCATCGCCGTATTTCCCCCGAGGCGCCGGCGCCGGCGCCGCTGTGCACCGGGGAGCATTGGTCTAGAGCATGTTGCCACAGATTATATACTAGTTACTTATGTTGCGTTTGACATGCCATTCTTTAATGAAAAAAATCATAGTTTAAGTTAAAAAACGTGTATTATGTTTGGAAATATCTGTGGTAATGACAATTTTGTTTTTTTTAACTGCATCTATCATTGTGTAAAATCTCATCGAAACGTTGACTTTTCTAAGTAGGGGTAAACAAGCCGTCAAATTAATAAACTAATTTATAAGGTCTTAATGACTTTATGTACTCACCTTATAACTTTAATATAATTATAATACTTTCTGAAAGAAAACTAACAACCACGACCCTCTATTGCAAAAAACAGCGTAGTCACTTTCGCACAGTAACAACGAGTCTATTCCGGGCGAGCTTGTCATCCTTGTCACCCACCGTCGTCACTTTAATTGTCACCCCATGCGTGACGGCCATGGCGGCGTAATCAGCTAATAAAGTCAGTTCCCGGATGGCCGGGATCAGGCCCGGGACTAATTCCCGGGCCGCGGTCGGGGCGCCGAGTAATCCCGCGGTTTGCGGCGCGTCGGGGCTGCCATGAGACAACCATGGCTTATTAGTAGTATGTGAAAACTAGGACTTTATTTTGTCAAAAATACGAGTAAACTGTGCAGATTTATTTTCAATTTTGTCTTTAATCCCGAAAGACGCTCTGGTCCCGTGGGTGGTCGACGCGGACGAAATCGCGGGCGGAAAGTATAACCGTCCTGAAAATCTAACTACTATTATAAATGCAATAGTTTGGATGGATGTTTGTTACTCAATCACGCCAGAACGGCTATACAGATCTGAATGAAATTTAGCACAGAGAAAGATTATAGTCTCATGTTGCTGTGCCCTTGCAGGGCGTCACATGCATACCTTTAGCCCGTTGTTCCATCTGTTGTAAACGAAATGTGATACGCAATAAATGATTTTGAATTTTGAATTTTGAATTTAGTCTGGAATAGCACATAGGCTATTTTCTATCCCAAAAAAATAGACAATTCCCGAGGGAACAGTGACAAACGACATAGTAAAGCTAAAAGCTAGTTAGTAGTTATCCATTTTAAATTCTCGCTTGACCTTTTAAAAAAAAAGTTCTAATTGGCTCATAGTTACCTAAGTTATTTATTATTATTTATTTATTTCAGACATTGTCCATAGTATTAATATTACAGAAACTTACAACTATGTTAGTAAATTATGCGTGTACTTCCGAACTTCCTGCTTTTTTTGGAGTCGGCATAAAGCGTTATTTATCTGGTCATAGCCAGTAATAAATAAACTCATGCGGAAGCGCATGGCCCTTTAGTTTATCGCAGAATAAATCGCGTTGTCTTGTATGTAGATGACATGACATAATAAAAGTCAGTGCGGGAACACACTATTAATTCCTTCAAGGGCGTATATCGCTTCTGCGCTAGCTCTAAAAGTAACTGTATGTCTCGCTACGGAAGAGGCATGTTGCATCAAACGTGAGATTTGTGTACAGAAAACACAGTTGAAATAACTCTGGAGACTATTAGTTATCATGACGGAGGTCGGCTTTTTATGGAAGTATTTTATTTCAAGCAAATGTGATTTAATTTACGTCTCTCTTTACTTGATGTACCTCAGTGCTGCTGGGTAAAGTAAAGTACACGTATAATGTAACATTCAAATAAAATTGGTTCTTAGTATTTATCCCGAAAATGCGCTAGCTAATACGAATTTCTACAAATAAGAACAGAGGAACAGAGACGATTTATAGCAAACAATAATAAAGTAAAAATAAACATATTATTTTCAATCCTACTTTCTTCTTCTTTGAAGCTTTGAACTTCCTTCTTTGTATCTACGAAAGGTCAAACAAATTTAAGTCGATTTTTGGTAAAAAAATGTATAGTTCAGTTTGTGTTGCATTTAGGAAATATTAGAACTCGTGTCGATTTTTTTTGATGTGGACGTTTTTTGCTGTTGGTGCGACGCGCCGTCACAGTCTCGCCTGGAGCCTGATCCGGGCAGTTGGTGGAGCGGTGAATAAGTTGCATTCTACTTCGCTATCGACTTTGAAAAATTGTACTTCCTAATGTATTCTTCGACGTTCCGGCGAGAACATCAGCCGAGACAACCTGACGCGGAACCGAACCGCACCATCAATCACCAGCGCTCCGCTAGCTTTACATATTATGACGTGTGACACGCGCCTTATCGGGCTAATGGTTTTCCAAGTCCTTTTCACAAATTTTGATGTTAGCATGTAATTTGATTTCAAAGAAATATATTTCTCAGTTGTAAACCTTGTCAAACATTAGGTATTTTAAAATGATGAACCCCTATTGCATTAAAAAAAAATAAGAAAAACTTACCAGCTCGCGATCAGCGGTGATTCAATTCTACGAACTCGCCACCGAATTAACCAGAGACCTTAGAGTTATCCCGCTTGTTCGTAGGCATAAGGAATATTTAGGTCCCCACCAGCTTTGGTTGCATGTTTCGTCGTCGAATTAATGTTGCGTCGATCGGTGGGTATTCCGATAAGAGAAACTCGTACGTTACGTAAATAAGCACCAGCCTTCCCCCGTTTGCTCGTGACCAACATATAATGGCATAAAATATGCTTTTACGCAATTCAATCCCGTATTAGATTTATAACAGCGCGGCCAAGGTTGGTAGAAAGCCAACTCTACCTTACACATACAAGCACGCAGGACTATTGAAGCTTGCCGGATATCCACCGACGAGGGCACGGGGACAGAGTCGCTGCCGGGGTCGCCGGAGAACTCGCGCCATTGCGAACCCAACGGCGCGTGAGATCGGGGCACATGGCTATGCGGAAATGGAAGGCAACGGACTGAGATTTGGCAGCCACATGTTTAACAGTGTTTCACCCTCTTTTTTATTGTAAACTGCTAAAGAGTTTCCTATGTTTTTATTTCCAAAAGATAAAACTTGACTGTTATTAAACTAGTAAACTCCTCATCGTCATTTATTATTAAGTGAGGAAGATAATAGAAAATCAATTGTTGATCAGAGTTAGCACTTGGTAAAAAAATGTTTCCAGTAGTTCTAAAGACACCTGGGATAGCCACGAATCTACGCCATTCAGTCAAAACTAAGTTTAAGTAAGTATAAGTCCTTTTCTGACAAACACGAGTAGTAAACCAAATTATCATCTTCTATCTATTATCTTATTGGTCCTTACATTTAACATGATATTTCAAACTTAAAAATAACTTTAAGATGTAGCTCGAAAGCCCCGGCTTCCCGGCCCATCACTCTCGAAGCCAGTGCTTGAAGCTAGGCACGAGTATAAACAGTCGTAATGAATGGCTCGGCGCCCGTCGCTCTCGTTATCAAATCGTTACAAATCGTCTCCGATTCATTTCGGTCCCGATGGCGACGATTGGACGCGGGGCTCTACTAGTTACTCACAGTTTAAAGTTACATTAACTGCGCCCTTTTCTTTCAAATCACTGAAAATTAATAGAGATTGAACTTCTATTGTTTCGTATTGGTGCTTCGGAGCTTCGAAGTAATAATTCTAAAATCATGTTGTTATTATTATTTTGACATTCGACGTGAATTTTGATGCAGTTTTTTCAAATTGTAAAAAAAAATAGGCACTCGGGGGCTTAACATGCATGCACGAGATGAAATTTGACAGGTGCTAGGGAAATGAATACATCTATTCCATAATCTAACGTAAGACTTACCGCTTAAGGTTTGAACTAAAGTTTGAAAATCGCAATAGTCGCTTAGTAATAAAAGGTAATAAAAGTCAAGACGAGACACTTTTATTTTAAACCTTAAGCGTTAAGTCTTACGTTAAAATATGGAATAGATAACATGTATTCATTTCCCTAGCACCTGTCAAATTTTATCTCGTGCTTGCATGTTAAGCCCGCTGGAGAAATGTTGAGCACTCTTTAGAGCCTTGTCATAATGAACTTCAAACTTACCATTATGTCTGATGATTTATGTTCCTTGCCAATACTGGAACCGCGGAAAGATTTGGTTACTTCCTTAACGTTTAATTTTACACATTTTGTAAATGCCAAATTTTAACTTGTATTAACTTAATTTATCCGCTGTTTGAATATTGCTAACGGCGATTAGTCAATTATATTTATAATGCCAAGGTTCAAACATTCTTTATATTTCCATTAGCCGATTGTACCCAATGTTGCGTCGTGCTTACGAGCAGGTCAAGTTATGATGGTCATCGAGCGGAGCGTGGCTCGGACGAATGACTAGAATGCCATCGTTGCCATTCCGGCTCGTCCCGGAACTCACGCCGTGCCGGACGAACGGCTTTATGAATATTTGACTGACTCAACATTGTTGTATTTGAACGCGCGCGGTAAATTGATCATTTGCTTAAATTCTGTTCATATTCTAATTCCAATTCATATTTATAATAAATGTTTTTGGACTTTACAGTAATGCATACCTAATTATATTATAATAAGTATTTTGGATGATTAAAGCCTAGGTACGAAGCTAGCGGTCCTGGGTTCGAATGCCGGTATGGGCAAATAGTTGTGTGATGAGCGCGAGCATTTGTTCCTGAGTCATGGATGTTTTCTATGTATTTAAGTATGTATTTCTCTATTTAAGTATGTATATCGTTGCCTGGTACCCATAGTACAAGCCTAGAGCTTAGTTTGAGACTAGGTCAGTTTGTGTGAGATTGTCCCCTGCCATTATTATTAAGTTCATTATTAAATACTTTACGTAGATTTAAATTGTGCACTGCAGCATTGGATACTTAGCTATTACTCTTCAATTTACTTAAGTATTTATAATTAATTATCTACTTAAAGTTAATTTAGAACAACCTTGAAGTTTGCCAAAAGTTTTTCAAGAAAATGCCTTGATACGAGTATATCACTTAGTTCTCACAAATCCTAACTTTTCTAGGCTAAGAAAGTTAGACAAACAAACTTCTTATTTTATAAGTAATGGACAGTTTCCTATTTGGCAGCCTGTTCCATGACAATGATTAATCCTAAGCCTCGACAGCTCGGATACAGAAGTTAAAGATACATTTGTGGCGGAAATAGCATAATGTAGACGTAGCCAGACGCGAGATATTGAGATATTAAATGAAGGACGTAAAAAATAAAGTATTTACTGATGCATGCAAATTTTAAACATTTACTGGAATCAGTTGTTTTATTTGCTTTGTTTATTTAATTAACAAAAAACAATGACAACCTCTATTTTACTTTATTGTTGAAGTTATACATTTAGAATTAAAGTGGCTCAATTTCAACATTTTTAGATTTTGAATGAAGCCTATATTAATAATTTTATGACTCGAAATATAAAACTTAACATTTTGTATTAGGTCACTTTAATTTTAAAGGTGCGGACCAACTCTTATTCACTAAAGACAACAATATGATGACGATATGAAAGGGGTAAAACAAATTGGAATAAAGCTTGTGGATAAAAGAGTCTCTGTTTTTTTTTTCATTGAGCATTAGTTAAAGTATAACACTGAAACTCGGCCCAATACAGTCTCTTAAAACTGAATCTACGCTCTCACATTTTACGACATACATCATAATATGCACAATGGTGCATTTGAGTGCAAATGCGGCGATCATTCTTCCAGGTGCACGTCAGATTCCCACCCAGAAAATAATTAGGAAGTGAATAAAAACCGAATGTGTTTAAATGTATTGAGATACTGAGTAAGTTTGTGCGGCTGCTCACTTGAATTGAATTTTATTAAAGGCGAGCTCTCCAGAACCACCCGACGTCCCGCCGGACATTAAACAAAATAAAATACAAAACCCCTGCGGACTAATGGAAAACCAACCTTAACGCTTTAAATATAGCTTTGTATTTTTGAGGAGGAACCTAGAGAAAAATATAATATTTGAGCTAGACAGGTTGATATGAAAGGAAACTGAAAATTGAAAAATTCCTAGTGTGACTTATCCGGTAACTTGTAACGAACGCCACACGAGGGACGGCGCAACTTGCAAGTTTTAGTTTAATCTGAAAGCTTCTGACTACTACTACGAGTATGAACGGTTCTGAGAAGTAAAATAAAATGACAAAATGTTATTTACATGAAACAAATACAACTCTGTCCGCGTTAAACTCCATACTCGTACAGTTTTTAAGCCCCAACGACAAACAGGGGCGTTATTAGTTTAATGTGTGTATCAGTGTAGTTGTGTATGGTACCTATCTGTGGCATTGTAGCTCCTAAACGGATGAAACGATTTTGATTTTTTTTTTGTTAAAAAGGTTATTTCATCGAAAGTGCGCTTATAGTAGCTTGTGTGACTGTTACATAATAAAAGGCATTAAAACACGAGTGTGTGTTTATGAAACGAGCCCACAGGCAGGTTTCATAATAACATCGCGCGAGTGTTTTAATGCCTAATTAATTATGTACATTACATACACTGATTTATCTACATACATACTATAAGCTCTCTGTGATGTGTTCAGGAGCTGCACGTTGCGACGGGCCCGGCGGCTTTGATCAATTATTAGTAAACTAATTTTTGCGACAAGACAAATAGAACGTTAAAAATGTAATGGCGGCAACCGTAGTTTATTTTATTTTATTCAGAGACAAACTAGAGTCGGCCTCTACTATCATATCGTTCGATATCACGTAACATGCGAGATTTGTCAAAATTGTATGCAATTGACATTTCATTTCGAATAAAATATCATCTCGAATGATCAGATATTAGAATTGAGGTCAAATAAAAAAGCTTTGTTTTTCAAAGATGTTCAAAAGAGTGTAATAATGATATCGAATTTGATGTTATTATTAAGCAATAGTAACATTTTCACAGAGAAGAAATTTGTTCTAACAGAACAGTTTATCTTTATGCTAGTCGTAATTTGCGGTTTTCGAACGCTTCATAGAGGGTTTACGATATGCCTGTAGACAAACTTAGTTAAATGAAATTCCGTTGGGCCATTACAGAGTTATGAGCCCTGAAGGCAGGAGTCCCGGTGTTGTCGGCGTTTGACCCGGCGAGGACTGCCGAAGCAGTAAGCTTGCTCTTTAGTAAACCTGTTACTGACTCGACATCAGGTTTTAGTGTTTAACATTATTACAGTAGTTGCAGATAACGTACACAGTAGCTTGTGCCAGCACAAAGTGTCCGAAACCAAAGTACTAAAAAAACGAAAAAACGGCTTATTTACTTGTCTTGGACACAAACGTGCCAAAAGTTTTAAAATCATTCTTAACCATTAGTTTTACTTTTTAGTTAGCCTTAGACACTTTATGGCTAGCTTTTCTCGAATATTCCCAAGGCAATCTCAGCTCTAACTCTTATTTTTTTAATCAGCTTAATGCAACCCCATTAGATTATCTCGTATAATTAATCACAACTCAAGACGGCCTTCTTTGCAAATTCTTTTTCATGCTGCCCATTTTACTCTCGAGCATGATACGGCAGTGCGAAAGGGTCAGAAAGTACATTCGTTTCTTTATTTGTTAGCTCAGTAACCCCTCTGATTGATTGTCCCCGGCCGCGATGGATCAGCACATTTGTTCCAAGCTTGTAACATTCATTCTGTTCAGGATACTTTGTTAATGTACTTGAACCTTATGTAGAAACGATTAAGTATTATGTAGATAAGACATTTCAGTAAGTGGTAGCCTTTTAAAATTAAAATAAATATGCCAGCGTTTAAAAATGAATGAATATTAGTACTAATTCTGCGTTAGTTAAGAAAATAAATCAGGGATTTTCTTAACTTTACAAAGTGAAATTAATGGTTCAAAGTATTAGCGAACTTTCTAGAGTTTGTAGCGTGGTGAGTCTTGCTCGGTGCCGACCCTAGTCAGTCACTAATTAGTTTTATTTTTTATGGTGGTCATCAAAGTAGATATTCAATTTGAATTTAAGTCTGCATACATACATGCATACATACAGCTCTTCAATAAAATACGTCCCTTCTGCCCTAAATCAACTCTCTGAGACCGCAGAGTTCCTGGCCCCGACATCTTGGAAGCCACTCCATTACTAGCGCCTGTTTGCCAACCTCTGTTCCAACAGAATTACAAAGTTCAAGTTCAAGTTGCGATTTCTAGCTTGTGTCATTGTATCTATTTCATAACACACTTATCAGAAAAGGATATACTGTGAGATGAAGTCGTGGGAACATTTTGCTGGTCCAGTGGAACGTTTTGTCTTAAAATGTTATTTGAAACATTACCTTGTTATTCGAAGCTAGCAGGAAGTGTGCTGACGATAATGCACCGGCTGCAATATTGCAGGGCAGCAGGAATTTCAGGCAATATACGTTTTGATATTAGTTACGAGTAGGTGTTGCTATAATTTAGTGTGCCATTGTGTGACGGGGTAAACCAAAGAAGTTGACTACTGGTGAGAGGAAAATATAGCAGAAAATATTAGGTTAAAATAGAAGATCGCAATGACCTGGTAGAAGAATACGACACTGAGTTCATTCTGCCTAGTTAATTTGTCCGTTGTTTTTATTTAAATTGTTCTAGTTACAGATAACTCCTGTGCTGTTGCTTTGAATAGAAGCTTAGAATTATGTTTGGGGCACAAAACCGATAATGCAAATATTAAATATTAAGTAAGATTAAAGTAGAATGGAGTACTAAATCGTCGAATTTTACTAGGTGCAACCTAAAATTCCCTTTATTAAGCGTAAGAGTGGTTACAAAAGATAATGCAGCCATTACATTTCAAACAGCGTTCTATTTTTTTATGTGTTGTCTTAAATATTAAATTTGAAAGACTGGAGAAACGTATTTGCTTCAATACCTAAAATTGTTTCTGCGCTTAAAGCACAGTCCACTGAACTTTGAACTGAGCTTCAACTAAGCCTGGCTTACTGGCCTGTTGCGTGACGAAGCGCGAAGGGTAGGGATATTTTTAAATTATAAATTTTAATTAAAATATCCCCGGACAAAATATACATTAACATGTTTTCTCACGTTTGGAAGCTTTAATTAAAACTAAACCGACCAGCTGCAGCTCAGCTCTGGTTTAGATTACTTATTTCTATTAACGCTATCCCGGCGGTGTCATGGCGGTCTCGCGGATTACATATTACTCGAAAATAATATATTATGCATTAGGGCGTTTTACATTCTAGTGTTCTAAAATTAACGACAAAATCCTAAAAGCTTAACCGCGTAAGTACAATTATTGTTAATATCTTTTCGCCTCCGTTGTATATCAAATACTTCTTTGAAAAGTTAAAAAATAATGGTCTAAACGTGCCAAAGGTTTTTTTTACATTAGACTGAACAGCGATTGACCCCGGTCTCACCTGATAGAAAGTGCAGATGAGGCCAAAGATGTAGCTCACTGGTTCAGTAACAGCCGATTCACTCTAGCCTTGAAGAGCCCTAAATTTAACTGTCCGGAAATACAGACTAAGGGGAGCGAATTTCATTCCTTAGCAGTTCGCATTAGGAAAGATGAAGCGAATCGCTTCGTGCAGGCCAAAGGAACACTGACAACATAAGGATGAAGACGCTCCCCCCGCCTAGACGTTCGTTGGCAAAAAGGAAGTGGAGTAATTAAGTCATATAACTCCTGCGCACACTCAACAAAATGTATCCCGTAAAAAACAGATAAACATGAAACTCTACGACGGTGTTCAAGGCTCTGCAGCCTGTTCACGATCATCGGAGCATCACCAAAGAGTCTCCGGGCTCGGCGCTCCACCGAATCCAACGCGGCCAACTGATACTTGGCGGAACCGTCCCAAAGGTGGCAGCAGTACTCCATACACGACCGAACCTGAGCTTTACAACCTGTCAACCTGTTCAATATTTAATGAAACAACAAGTTACGAACATAATATAATACGCCGGTTTATGCCTGTTTCCTAGACCTTTCCAAGGCCTTCGATAGAGTCGATTATAATATGTTGTGGCAAAAACTTAGTGAAACAGGCATACCGGCCGAATGTATCAGTGTCTTCAGGTACTGGTATTCAAATCAGATAAACCAGGTGAGATGGGCTAATGGTTTGTCCAAAGAGTACAAACTGGAGTGCGGCGTGAGGCAGGGAGGAATTACGTCTCCTAAATTGTTCAATCTATATGTCGACGAGCTGATTGAGAGGCTGAGTGGGATGCATGCTGGATGTCATGTGGGCGGTACCTGTGTCAATAACATCAGCTATGCTGATGATATGGTCCTGCTTAGTCCCTCAATCAGCGCGCTTGAACAATTGCTTGCGACCTGCGAGTCGTATGCCCTGTCTCATGGCCTCCAGTATAATGTAAAAAAGAGCGAGGTCATAGTGTTCAAGGCAGGCAAAATTAAGCCGTACTATGTACCTCCCATTTTGTTAAATGGTATTGCCTTGAATGTTGTGAGTAAGGTGAAATATCTGGGTCACATCTTGAAAGACTCTCTAAATGATGACTGTGATATTGAAAGAGAGCGGAGGGCGTTAGCGGTTCGGAGTAATATGCTAGCCCGCAGGTTTGCTCGATGTTCTACCGATGTAAAGGTGACTTTGTTTAAGGCATACAGCCAGTCCTTCTACTCGAGCAGCCTGTGGGTTAAGTATACGAAACGAGCCTATAGCGCCCTCCGCGTTCAATACAACAACGCATTTAGGATGCTACTGGGGCTGCCTACCTGGTGTAGCGCATCGGGTATGTTTGCGGAGGCCCGCATAGATAGCTTTCAGGCTATTATGAGAAAAAAGATTGTCTCACTGTTGAGTCGGGTTAGGCAAAGCTCTAACAGCATCCTGAGTGCCATAGCGGCAAGGTTTGACTGCCCAATATTAATGTTTTGGGTGAGGCAGATCAAGGGTGTCGCTGAATTTGTGCTATGAAATACCTACGTACCTAGTTGTTAATTACTAACCTAGTTTTAAGATACATTGTTACTAATCATCTGTGGATACCTATCCGAAATAAATAATTTATTATTATTATTATTAATACGCGTGTGTAATGAAACGACATTCTAACAAGCAGTTCTATAACCTGTGTCAACTACTAACGACACAAATTCATTTAGCAACACAAGCTCTCATCACTCTGTCGGGCGTGTCCACATATACCTTTGACGAGTGTCACCAAATTGACAACATTAATTACTGTCAATATTTAGCGCCTCCCACGCGAGACAATTCACAAATTGTAGGCAAACTTGGATATGAAGTTGAAGTACATAATTTGCTGTTATTATGTAAATGTTAACTGAAAGCAATTGGAGTATGAGTGATTCGACGCTGAGTTTACGTTTATGGTTCGTCAAACCTATTAGGCACTAAATAGGCAATTCCTAGGACTTTTTGGAGGCCGGTCTTTATTTAACCCTTTTTAGTGGGTTTTTGAAGACGGTTTTTTTTTAATTTTAAGTCCTTAAGTCCTCTTTTAAACACGAGTGAAAATATGTTTAATATACAGAAAGCGACTAGCGACTCACTGTGATTGTGATTACATTATGTTATATTTAAAACCCTTTCAGCCTTAATAAAACGTTATCTTTTGTTTTTAAAACGAAACCGCAACTCTCACAATCTCCGACCTCTACAAACTTTTACAAAAATAAAGCGATTAGAAGTTCACAGCTTCGCGATAAGAAGGGTCCGTAGGGGACATTACGGTGACGTAGGAGACATTGTCGCCCGTAACGCAGCGGACTGATAGCGATGTGGCCGCGGGCGGACGCGTTACCAACCCTGACACTGCCAAAACAACTCTAGTCACCACAATGACAAACTAATTTGGATTTTATTTCAAGTCTGTGAGGTTGAAAGTTGTATGCTTGGAAGCATGTTGTTGTTTGGGAGTATAAAGTCAAAAAAACATTGGATTTTATTGAAGATTCAGTGTCACCCTCGTATTGCATTCGCTTGACGCATTACGAATTGAAATCTTGAAAGCGCAAATTGATCATGAAAGCGCACAGGTGTGGACATATATTTTTTTTATTTTTTTTTTATTTATTTATTTACTTTACTTTTTATTATTTTACAAACTTACAAACTTTTTAGTTCGACATATACTTTTAACTATTTATAAATTGACAATCTGTGTATCCATCGGTCCCAAACTAGGCACAGCCTGTATCTTGGGAACCAGGGGTACTTGTATACCATATTAATTTAAAAACAAGGTATGTTGCTATGATTACATAATGATTCGTTCCTGTAGATTGTTGTTCAGAAATACCTATGTTAGACAGTTTTGTGACCAAGTTTCACCTTGGGAAAATCAACAACATCATAAATTTATATTTAAATATTTTGGAAGAAATATCCTGCAATTACAAATACCTGTTACTTTTTTTTTCTTAGATATTAGTTTCTTAGTAGCTCAATGACATAAATCCCTAAGCAAGTAAACGAAATACTCAAAAGCTAAAAAATAATCGTTTTCTTGATAATTTAACTGGAGTTCATGACAGAGAGCTAAAAAAGGAAATAAGAAATAAATATAAGTTTTTTTTTTCATTTTGGTGAAGATAAAAGATAAAAATAATTATGATATTTATAATGTCCCTCATTTATTTATTTATTCATTTACTTGTTCAAAGGCTCACAAAACAAGTGACAATATTTGTTATATAAAGATAAACATTTAAAAATATAAATTCTTGAATATAACGCTAAACTATGTGTGCACAGGACCAAGGACCAAGGTGTGAGAGCGTGCCGAGGGTCACACGGCCGCAAGGCTGTGGGTAGCAGGGGGTTGTGCGGAGTGGACTCGCTGGATGAGGGGAGGGGTAATGGACTGTGGTGAGGGAGGAGGGTAGCGTGAGTAGAAGTGGAACCCCGGGACACAGTAGTGTGCTCCTGGGAGTGAAACGGAAATCTCGCAGCCGGATACCCGACAAACAACACAGTCTGTTTCCCCTACCAGGGGGGGGGCAGAACTCATGGCACAGGCAGGGATGGTCTAATGGCGTGAATGGAGCCCTGGGCACTCATTAGTGAGGCACCCAGGAGCGAAAGGAACCCTAAGACGGTAACCAGCCGGATATAGTGATATGGGGGCTGCCCCCGCGCTGATGAGAGTAGGGATGAGGGCATTACTTGCATAGGGAGTCACAATATGCAAGCAATACCCTTAGGGTTATATCATTCGGCGAGCCCACTCGGCATAATTGCTGCCGCGAGCGTAATTGCTGCACGGGCGGTAGTAGCGCACCCCGTGTAGGTTAAATGTAGCCGGAGATGTGGCAAGGGAGCACTGCCGCATCCTCCTTATTTATTCTTCCCATAAACTAACTTCAACATGGAAAACCTAATAAAACAAACAAATAACGAAAACACTAAAGAAGAAGGGGGGAAACCTCAACAAGGTGGAACCCCGGAAAGCGAGAGAGAGAGTAAGAAGGTAGAAAGAGGGGCAGAAGTGGGTGGGATGCCGAGCACCGACAAGACGGTGCAAGGGGGACCCCCGCAGATGCCGTGGAGCAAAATAATTAATCTGTCCTTGGATGAAGAAGAGCGCCTGCTGAACCCGCCGCCGCCGAAGGAGGGAACCGCTAACGCGGCAACCCCGACGGAAGACGACGGGTTCATCAGACCACGTACCAAGGCGGAAAAGAAGAAGGCCAGGCAGGCAAGGAGAAATTTAAATAGGCTGGCGCTGGCGGCGGGAAGAGACCCAATCCACAGTCAAGTGGAGGGGAGACCCCCGCCGCTGACACCAGGTAGGGCACCGAAGGTGAAGCGGCAGGCAACCGATCCTGACGAGGGACCCTCGACACGGCCTCCAGCGAAGAGGCCCAACCATGGCAGCTCGCCGGCGGGCCTCCGTGCTACCGCAAGGGAAGCGCGGGAGTTCGCGGTGGCGATTTGTCGTGAAGACGGCGCACCGCTGGATGAGTCGCTGGGGACCGAAGTCAGGAGAATTGTCAGCCGGTTCATAACGGAGGCCATAAAAGAGCAGGGGATTCGGGGGAAGCCACTTCAATTCGCGATGTCGGGGTTGGTGTCAGAAGGATTCTTCCTTGTGACGCCATCCACGGCAGAGGCGAGGGAGTGGCTTCTCGCGAAGGACCTTGGAGCACCACTGGGACACAGACTAAAGGCCCGGACCCTCGACAGAACGAGGGTTAACATCTGGATCCCGGGCCCGCCTGAAGAACTGCTGGAAGATCCGCTCCTCTACCTGAGGGCCCAAAATTGGGACAGGGAGGAGGAGCTGGTAATCCAGCAGTGGACACAGGTGAGTAGGGAGGACCTCGCCACGGGCATCCGGGTATGCTACTCGGTGCCTAAGAGCGTGGAAGATGCGTGGGGCGAAGAAGCCAACAAGTGGCTATTCTTCCAAGCAACACGCATCCGAGCGCGGTTGACGAGGTCCGAGCCTCACAAGGCAAAGGTGGAGAAAGCTCCAGTAGGGAGAGTGGGATGCAGCTGCAAATGCAGCTGTGGAGGCCCAGAACTGCAACCCGGAAATCGGGAAGAGGTAGCCCAGGCCGATGACCATCAACCACAGATGGAAACCGACGGGGGCTCCTCAACCTAGATATACGGGAGGCAGGAAGTAACACTACACAATTACACAACCGGTAACGGACAACACAGACATGCAACACACACAACACAGCAACACACACACAAACAATTACAAAAAAATAAGAATATGTCAAGTAAACCTCCAGCATTGTAAGGACGCAATGTCGGAACTATGTCAACACATAGTAAGGGAAAAGACGGATATAGTCCTAATGCAAGAACCGTATGCATGGAAAAACCAGGTCACAGGACTGGGAAGCCTGGGGGGCGACCTCCACTTCGATAGAAATGGTGAGTTACCCCCAAGGGCATGCATTTACGTAAGTAGAGACATAAGAAATATGGGATGCTTAATGACCATATGTTTCAGAGACCTAGTCGTGGTAGAAATCAGCCTGCTAACAGGAGATGGGGAGAAAATCAAGATAGCAGTGGCGACGTGCTACATACCAAGTGAAAGCAGCGCGCCAACAAAAGAGCTGGAGGAAGCAATTACAAGATACAGAGGTAAGAAAACACCCATTCTTGTGGGTTGCGATGCTAACTCACATCATGAGGTGTGGGGAAGCAGCGACACCAACAAGAAGGGGGAGGAGCTACTAGAATTTATAGTAAGTAATGACCTGGACATACATAACATAGGGACAACCCCCACCTTTGTAACCAGGGCCAGAGAGGAGGTACTAGACATCACAATAACCTCAGGAGAACTGAGCAAACATGTAAAAAGATGGAGGGTGGACCAGGAGGACAGTATGTCAGACCACAGAAGACTGCTATATAACCTGGACTACTACACGGAAAGAACGAAAATAAGGAACCCAAGGAAAACGGACTGGGAACAGTATAAAAATATATTGAGAGAATGGACACCGAACTATAAAGCCCCTAAGACTTGTGAGGAACTAGACAAGGCTGCCGAGGAGCTGAACGGTGCCATATTACAAGCCTACCAAACGGCATGTCCAGAAAGAACGAGCAACGGAGATAGAGGACAACCGTGGTGGAACAAAGAGATACAAAAACTCAGGAAAAGAACTCGGAAAGCCCTAAGAATAGCTCTAAAGAAGGGCGGCGACCAGGGCTGGAACGATTACAGAAGGATTAGGAATCAGTACACTAACACAAGAGAAAAACTAAGAGCGCAAGGATGGAAAACATTCACGGGAGAAATACAGCAATATTCAGAGGCAGCAAGAATAGTGAGGGTACTGTCCAACGAGAAATCCTGCCAACTAGGCAGTTTGAAGGTAGGTTCGACCGAACTAACGGATCCCAAAATAGTACTGCAGCATATGGTAAGCACGCACTTTCCTGACTGCAGGGTATACGACACATCTGAAGAACTAGAGGAGAATAGTGATGTAACTAGAGAAGTAATGACAATAAAGAAAGTTATAATAAGTGATGAGGTAGGGGAATGGGCCATAAAATCCTTCTCCCCATACAAGGCGGCAGGCCCAGATGGGGTGATACCCATTATGCTACAGAAGGGACTAGAACTCATCTGGAGCAGCCTGAAAGTAATATATGAAAGAAGCATAGAACTTGGATACATTCCGGCTATCTGGAATGAGGTGAAGGTGATATTTCTGCCGAAGCCTGGCAAAAACAACTACAAGGATGCAAAATCCTTCAGAAGCATCAGTCTATCATCATTCATGCTGAAAACACTGGAAAAGATCATAGATGTAAAGGTAAGGACAAGCATGCAAGGAGGGAGACTACCCCTACACGGGCACCAGCATGCTTACATAGAAGGGAAATCGACAGAAACAGCCCTACACAACCTGACAACAAGATTAGAGAGAGCTATAGAGGACAAAGAGATGGCACTGGGATGCTTTTTCGATGTGGAGGGCGCATTCGACAGAGCCAACTTCAATGCAATAGAGAAATGTCTGGAAAGAGAGGACATAGAACCAGAAATAAGAAAATGGGTAATAGCCATGCTCAAAAGGAGGGCGATCACAGCACACCTAGGGGGTGACTCAATAAAAATAAGGACGTGCAGGGGCTTTCCGCAGGGAGGGTGCCTGTCACCACTCCTATGGTGCCTCCTGCTGGACTCGCTTATAAGAGAAACTAATAGGGGAGGGATACATATGCAAGCGTACTCGGATGACGGGGTACTCTTGGTGAGGGGTAAAATCCTTAGTGTAATGAGAGAAGTCATGATAAGAGGGATCAAACAGGTATTGACCTGGTGTCAAAGCAGAGGGCTAGACCTAAACCCGACCAAGACGAAAATACTACTTTTTACCAACAAGAGAAAGCTTCCCACATTTACACCTATAAAAATTAAAGGTGAGGAAATAGAAATGATCAAGGAAATAAAATACCTTGGAGTAGTACTAGACAGTAAATTACTATACAAGACACACATAAAAGAGCAATGCAGGAAAGCCGTGATATCCCTATGGCAATGCAGGAAAGCAATAGGCAGGAGATGGGGCTTAAGACCACGCATAATACAATGGATATACAAGGCAGTGGTCTTACCAAGACTGCTATACGGAGCAATCGTGTGGTGGCACAGAGTGAGAATAAAAGAAGCAGATAGAGAACTGACGAAAGTACAAAGACTAGCATGCCTAATGATAACAGGGGCAATGAGAACAGCACCAACACAGGCACTGGAGATAATGCTAGGGCTGAACCCCGTGCACCTGGAGGTAGAGAAAAGAGCCACAGAACAGTGGTATAGAATAAAAACGAGCAAAGAGTGGATAGGGTCTGAGAGGGACAAAAGACACGCAAGCATACAAAAAGAGTCAATGAGAGACATGGAAATGCTCATGTTAAACAATGACCTAATAAAGAAAAGGAAGATATTTGACAAGAAATATAGAATCCACATAGGGGGAAGAGATAACTGGGAACGAGAAATCCGGGAACCAAGAACCACATGCTTCACAGACGGCTCGTGGAAGTCATCGACAAAAAGAGCGGGGGCAGGCATATACAATCAAGAACTGAATGAGCACACAACACTACCGCTGGGCAATTTCACCAGTGTATTCCAGGCGGAGGTGTATGCCATCATGAAATGCGCCCAGACCCTCAAGGAAAGAAGCAACACAACGGAAAGCAACATTATAATTTATTCAGACAGCCAGGCAGCACTCAAAGCGCTGGAGAAACCAGAAGTAAAATCCTCCCTGGTACAAGAATGTAGAAATGAACTGAATGACCTGGGCTCCACATCCCAAGTAACACTGGCGTGGGTACCAGGACACAGCGGAGCAGAGGGAAATGAAAAGGCAGACGAGCTAGCCAGAGCAGGAGCGGACCAACAATACCCAGGCCCAGAGCCGGTATTACCGATATCCGCAACAGTTACGAAAGGAGTCATTGCTAGAAGAATAGAGGCAAGAACAAACGAGGTATGGAGGACGGCACAAGGATGCAGACAATCCAAACTCATGATGAAAAGGGTAAACAAGAATAGAACCAGGTATTTAATAAACCTTGGTAAGTATAATCTTAGTATACTAGCAGGGGTGATAACAGGACACTGTCCACTCAACAGACACCTGACAATAATAGGTATCAAGCAGGATCCTCAGTGCCCACACTGTGGCAAAGAGGAAACTAGCCAACACGTCCTAGCCGAGTGTGTAATGTACTCGTCACTGAGATACCACACATTCGGGGAGGATAAACTGTCGGCGGAGACATTAAGTAGCATCAACCTACAGGACGTACTTTTGTTCTGTAGGAAAACAAGAAGATGGGATCCATGCTGGGTGGGAGCGTCGCCGGACCAGTAACCTACGGCTCAACCAAGGGGAACAGGGAGGAATGACCGTAGGAACGATCGACCGCCCGCCTGCTCCGGCCGGGCGTCCCCACCCATCATCATCATCATCATCATGTGTGCACAGTAAAATATACATTTATGTTAATTAACTTAGATCGTTAGAGGGCTATAATTTGAATAGTTTAGTGTTAATATATTTCGTGTCAATTTACTATTGGGTGTGTACAGTTAACAGGTTGATTACTGTATTTATAACAATGTTTTGTTTGTTACTTTTGAAGATGAAAAGCTTACAATTAAATATGTCATTACGCACAGGCTTTACCTTATACATTATAGCACTTTGTATTGCACTTAATGAATTGCCTGTCAGTGCCCAAACGCAAAGTCTAGTAAAAATTCTAGCGTCTAATGGAGCTGCTGGCAAACCAGTAATCAGTGCCCCGAGCTTAGGTCCAGCTCAAAACCGCGTGCATGGTGGAGCCGCTGGGATATTAGCGTTTAATGAGGCGTGAGCGCATAAAGTGGAGAACTTATTTCGCAGACGATTGCGTTTTATTCCTGTTTATTTTTCCGTCGTTTAACGTAACTGTGCGGGGAACCATTGACTCCCAAAGTGGACTAGTTTGTATGAAACGGGGTTTTTTGTTGGCGTTCTAGTGGTAATGACGCCAGTTTAAGGTCCGTCGTGGATTACCCGTTTGGGGTTTTATGTAAATAGTTCAGTAAGCGTTTTTGAGGTCGTTTTACGTTTAATGAGTAATTCAGTGAGCGTTACTGTAGAAATAGTAATATGAATAAAAATGCAACCCCTGCGCGCTCTGTTGCGTCCTTTGACGTACTCGTTCATAATGCGTTAAATGTAATCAGAATTAACCATGTATATATTAATTCGCAATCGTATGACTAACGTACTGTAGTAATTACATTAATATTATAAATGCGAAAGTTTGTGCGTGTAAGTATGTTTGTTACGTCTTCACGCTGAAACCGCTGGACGGAAGTACATAGATGAAATTTGGATCCTGTACAAACTTACTGTTCCCGTGAGATGGCACAATTTACTAATTCTACGCAGACAAATTCGTGGGCAGAAGCTAGTAATAATTAAAAATTAAACAGCTTACTGTAATGCACCTAAATATCAAGTTACAAATAAAGTACACCTATTAATAATCAATTTTCCTCTTTAAAACCGAATTCAACCTTTTTTACAATTTTTTTGAACAAAACAAAGAATATGCCAACGATAAATAAAAAAATAAAACTTGACACAAAGTTGGCGCAGCGGGTTATTGAAACTACATTTCATTTGATATTAAAGTAAAAGAATACAAATCGAGTGACTTTAGTGCGGAACTACGCACAAGCTGCCAAATATATTAATATCCTGTTCTTATCCGGAAAACACTGAGCGGAATCGTCCGTAGGTAAATATTTAAGTAGCTATCTGTTTTTTCCTGTTCAAAATGACAAAACGCCGTCATTTGTCTCGCGAGAGAACAACTCAGTGACAAAAGAGGGACCAAGTTCAACACGACCAATTTTGGCAGCTGTGTTATATAAATAAGATCGATGAAATCAACAAAATAACTCTGACATTGTTTTGAAGGTATTTAGAGTCTGAAATTCTGTACGTCCCATACTTCTCACCCTAATTGATCTTGCAAAAATGCCACAGATTTATCGTTATTTAAAGTTCCATTTCAGCGGCAAACGCCGTGTTCCTACAGGCATCATTACTAATATTATGAATACGAAAGTGTGTTTGTTTGTTTGTATCGTCTTCACAGCTCAGCACAACCAACCCATCCACCCAACCAATGAAATTTGGAACAGAGATAGTTTACATTCCGGAAACGAGCATACGGTACGTTTTATCTTGGAAAATTGAACAGTTTCCAAGATAATAGCAATAATAGACTTCTACCTAAGCTAAGTACTTAAGTACTACATAAAAAGGGTAAAAAGTTCTTTCTAGTGTTTTACAAAAAGGAACAAACCGTGAGTCGATGGGAGCGCGCGCGTCAGCCGCCGCAGGCGCGTAATTGCGGCCCTTAGGCCTCGCCCTTATCTGGAGGAGGCCTGCGGGACTCTTAGCACGGCTTGCTCGCGATTCTCGATAAAATGTTCTTCTTACCGCAAAAAGTATGAGCGCTGCCATGGGACGTCATTTAATTTTATTGTTTTTTTTTAATGACTTTTGACTTTTTGTATGACTGTCAAAAACACAGTTACGGAAAAATCTGTGATATTCGGTTTGGTATAATTATCACGACATAAATAATGAAACTTAATTAACAAGACCAAAACTTTATATTCTCAAAAAATAATTGGAATGTTTACGCGAAAAGCGATTAACTTACACAAATACTTTAATTGAAACTATTCCTTAACAATGTTTGGACATTAAATAAAGTACTTATTGGGCTTTTGGCTTCTAGAGACTTAAATAATACCAAATTAGACCACTCCAGTTAGCCCCGAGTTGAACAAATCGACAAGTTAGTTATAAAATTAACAAGTAAAACTTAAGTATTCACGTAAAGATTACGGTCGCACGACACGGTGCTTGTGTGTGATCAAAATTTAGTTGCAATCGTCATTTATTTGTATGCTTTTGTGTACGCTTGCGAACGCAAAGTTAAAGTGATTTCAGCCATCCTACCGACTGCGCCAGCCAATCAAGCCGGCCCGTTAAGCGCCCTTAAGACTACCCTCCTCAGGAAACTTTCATTTTGTTTAGGACGGTGTCGCCATTATCCTTATTGGAATACTTTTTATTTATCCGAGTCGGACTTGGAATTTTAAGGAAGCCGGACCTAAAAGTTCTCTGGAGATGTTAATCCCAGTCATTATTCCGTTGTGAAGGTTTGTCAAGCTTCAGACTCATTCACGCAGTTGTCATTTACAACCCAACTCTTCCAAAACTTTTGATTTATTAGGATGATTTATCGTTCTATAAAATGAAGACGGGCTTTGTCATCAACTTGGTAATAATGTGAAATTTATACTGAGTTACTAACTAATATTTTTATATTGAAATTGTTTAAAGGAAATAAAATTAAATAAACAAATAACGTCACCCTTAGGTACCTACTCCTTTGCATCAAGTTAGAATATCGCACCCCCAGTACAACACTGCACTAAGTCAAAATATTTCAGTTTTCAGCAGAATCGATGAAAAATCGTTATCTTATGTTATGTCAAAATTATTGTAATTAAAAAAATCTATTTTGAAATTTTTCGACATAATACAGTGTTATACTGGTTCCTTGTGTCTTGGAGTATACACTTGTTAAGATACACAGACAAGCAATTTATTACTTTGTCGGAAATCTCAGCTACCTTTACTGTCTTACCCGTTTTCTAGCCGCGAAGAAACAGTGTTCGCACTATTGTGTGTACTCTTAGACCTGTCAGTTGGCAATGTATCGATAATGTGTAATGTATGTATGGCAATCTTGGCCGTGGTTCTTTAGAGCCTACCTAACATTAGGTGATGAAAAGAAACTCACCAAATTTTGTGAAATGATACCTATAGCTATACCTTTATCAAAGTATCAAGTTTACAGGAAACTTCCAGAACTTCGGGTATGCGTTGACAAAAAGCAATGTTGCTACACCGTTGTTTCACGATAATTGAAACTGCGGCAAGTTTCGCCATCGATCACAAAAGGGTCCACATTCTCATCACGGCACTAGAATTATTCCTATTTATGACGGTAGACGTGTTATACGAGTTCCCTTCCAACTGGGGGTTTCTACGGAAATAAACAATAATTATTAAAGGAGATTGACTAAAGGGTTGGATGTGGTGAGAAATGGACTTACAATATTCCAAGAGGCAATCACCTGCAACAACTGAATAATAATAATCGATAGTGTCGTCAAGACGCTCACAGGAATAGCGCCCTAAAATTAAAAAAAAATTATAGGTTTTATAGGTAGGTACTTTTTTTAGTTTGGTGTCTCAAAACGGAGAAACTATTACATTAGGATAAATTTGCAATCTATCCTTTATCAAACGTATGGAGAAGAATATTTATGTGTTTTAAAAATATATCTACTAAGCAAATACATTGAAATTGACTCGTGGCATGCTTCATAAAAATCAATACATTTGTTCGATGGCGCTCTCCGCCCGCCGCCGCCACTGAGAGTCGTAGTGTTTGTAGAAACACCCGCGTTGGGAGCCATTCACAAGCCATTAGCCGCGGCCCGCGGCTCTCGTCGTCGTCGTAAACCTAACGTTTCGCTGCGACTTGCCAACTCGTCCCCGAACACAAGCAAACAGCCAGAGACACCGGCAAGTGCGATAACACGAATTGAGAAGGCACACGTCCGCCTCATTGGTCTAAAAAGTCGTTACAAAATTCACAAATCTATAGTTCAAAGTTCAAATAATTTACCGCACATCACATTACATTTCGTTTAAAATAACAATACTACGGAGTCAAGACTTTTCCTAGACCCGTTAACAATTTTTGCAGGTTCCTTCTAGAGGCCCTTGTACGCTTGTTTGCCTTTTCTGCGCCACTTTATTCAAAATAACAGTATAACTTTTAACTATTTTGCGATAAAGCATATTGTATCTTTCTTTAATCTCCATACTAACCATTAACACGAGTTATCGTAGAATTTTAAGTAAAACAAAGCCGGTGAGCCTGCGTCGTCCGCAGAAGCACCCGTCGGCGGCGTTCACACGCCATTAGTGGCTGCCCTCGTTGTCTAATGTGTCGCGCGACAACCCGCCGACTTGTGCCGCATTAGCATGACACCAGCCAGGGCCTCGGTTACATTGTGCCTACTCGAGGGAACACGTGGAAAGTTAAGGCACATTCACAGGGCTGCACCGTACGCGTTGAAGGAATTATTAACGTTGTTTGTCATTCCGTCAAGAATAAATACAACCGATAACTTATTTATTTAAGTGACGTATTTCTAAAAAAACATACTTATTATTTTATGAAAAAATGAAAGCAATTGACTTGTTTCATCTCAAATGTAATCTAATTTATAACGTTTTATTAATGTAGTTTCTTACTTATATTGCGACACTAACAATACCTTAACCGCCGGTTTCACAATCGTCAAGTAAAGCATATCTGTCAAATAAATTAAGCTCTTTCCCTTTCTTACACTTGAAAAGACAAGGAGAGGGCTATCTTTATTTTGACAGATGAATTTACTTGTCGATTGTGATACAGGCCCTTAAAGATTATTTTATATTGACATGTGTTCATTTTATTACTATCATCAACATAAACAAAGGATGGATCTGCTGGACTTGGTATCTCCGAATGATCGCCACAACGTTCGGTCCTGCTCTGCCGCTTCCAACGCATTTCCTCGACCACATTTTATTTATATTCAGTGATTGAACATCTTTAGATAAAACGATATTATAAAAAATCCACGGAGCTTTTAGAACAAAACGCCCTCCAACAAGAAAAAAGCGCCTTCTTATAAAATCCCAACAGCGTATCTAAATTACTACAACGAGAGGCATTAGGTACTTGTCTTTACGCCGCCGCTGACAAGCCACCGATAAATAATTTCCGCCTCGTAAATAATGTTGTTTCTAAGCTTGTGTCATGTAGATACATGAAGAATACGGCGAAAATTAAATTCGGATATTTTAGAGGTTATTTTTAAACCATAATAATTAAATAATCACTTCGATGATCGACGACGCTCCTTGAAGAAGACTGTTCGATGCAATGCTCCTGACACGTGACATGCGCCTGCGTGCGTTTGCGAATACTTCGTTGCATTGACGACTGATGATAATCGAATTTAGTGCATTTACGGAAACCGCATTCGAGTTAATTATTATAACATTTACACCACATTTAAATAATAAATTAGACGATATTAACAGTTTGTATGATAGGTATTTTAGACAATAAACGTTTTCTACTCTTCAGTCAGTATTCAGTAAATAATTTCAAGTCTTCATAAAATTAGACAGTATCGTGTACATTACAAACAGTGTAACACATTTTCATTGCAAACTTAGTAGTTTAGCCAACACTTTAGATACAGTGTAAAGAGAAACCGAGAATGAACACAACTCCTTATCTTCAAAATGTATCTTTTATGGTTATTACACGAACATAACCATAAAAAACTTTGTTATCAGGATAAAATCAAAACCCACTATGTCTTTTTTAATACAGAATCAAGATCCATTTACAAAACCTGTTAGATTTTTTCGTGTGATTTTAGTCCTTCCTGTATGTTTCGTCTTAAGCGGCAGCCTCAGTTGGAAAACGATGTTTCCACGGCATGTCGTCGCCAACTATTACTATCTTAAGGTGGACATTCACGGTCAGTTAAACTGATCAGTTAACTGACGTACATTAAGAAGCTGACCTTGAGTTCGTATAATTTCAACTTAAGATTTCACATTCACGGTCAGTTTTTGGATGTACGTCAGTTCAACTGATCAGTTTAACTGACCGTGAATGCCCACCTTAACTCTTAGCTCGTACGTTAAAGCAAGTAAGACGCCCGCAGTTACCGGCCACACATTGCCGTGGAAATGTTGCTCGATTAGAAGCTCCCTCACGCCGACAGCCGCCGCCGTCTTTTTGCAAACGAATCGCAGCCGAAAACCCTTTGCGGTAATTTAGGACGGTGACAGACCTGAAGCCTGATTTATGCCTCGACCCCAATATTACTTGTAGTTTAAGTTATATCCGCGTACGAAGCATTATATTAGTTGTATGACCTATTTTATGTAAACAGTTGTCTTCAGTGTTAGTTACAACAATTTTCAACTTTTCATTTTGGTAAGGAAGTCAACTTTTCAATCAACTTAGTTTTGAAAGGCACTTATTTACACGTAATGTTTGTGCAACATCGACGAAACACTACTTGCGGCACATGTTTATACTACGTCCACCCAAAAACCTTTCAAACCGGTTACTTTGACCTTTCCAAATCTACATAATATATTCCATACAGCAAAGCTTTTATTGTGGTTGTTTATCCAGCTGACAAAAGGTACAATCAGACAGAGCTATCAATTCCCTCGCTTCGCTCGCTTCAGACCCAGCCTCATTAATGGGTCATAATATTATATCTAAGTATTTAAATACAAAAAAAGGTTCCTTAAAGATTAATGAAACATCACTGAAAGTTCATCTAAGCATTCATAAATAACCATTTAAATACTACTACTATGAGTATTACTATGAGTATGTTTATTTACTTACTATGAGTATTTTTTGTAACAGCAAATAAGAACTTTATGTATTAATAATGTATGATTTCATTGCTAACAAAGATTTGTTTGGTCGGGAGAGTTCGTCTTAAGATAAAAATAATGGATTTCCTTAAATTGATTAAGTGATTAATGATGCTGTCGTGGGAACTTTAGTTATGAAAAAGTTTCTGTCGGGTTGACCTTGCATATATGTTTCTCGTTAAATAAGTAGGTTTTCTACACCTAGCATGTAAAGTTACCAAGAACCACAAACACAAGTGCCGGCAAAATACAGTGAAAATGTGGTATATTCGTGTACTCGTGTGTGTTCAAGATTTCGCAGAAATGTCTCCGAGGCGTTTCCCCTTTGACAATCCAACGCATATCGCGCGTCCCCGCAGGTTCAAAACAAAACTGGCAAAGGAAAAAGGCAGTATAAGAGTTGGAAGTTTACGCTGTTACTGCGTTTTGGTTTTGGATGGCAGAATAAAGCCGGGAGCGACGGCGATGCGAGCAAATCGCGTATCAATACAAATTGTGGTTCACACGGGGCAAACAATTTGTGCCTGAGTTATTGCCGTGGTTATAAAGCTTAATTGCAAAAGTTGGACAAAACAATAGACTTTGCTTTGAAGCGACAGAACAACATTAAAACTCGTATTTATCAGCACGAAAGTTTTACAATAAATTAATTTACAAGCAACTGGATTATTGTCTAATGTATATTTAAGTACCGATATTGGAAGCATCAATCATCATTTTAACATTTTGTTAATTAACTTTTCTTTTAATTTTACTACATATAACTGAAAAAGTGGTTTAAATAATTTTGTGAAGGATATACTACCTATATCCGATTGTAAATAAAAACAAATTCATCTTGTAAATTTATTAAATCATTTTAGTAACAGTTATTTAAGCATTCAGTGGACATGGAGAGAAAGACAAAAAAAATACTTTGAATAAACAAATGAATCTAATGATATGTGTAACACCTACATAGAGTAGATATCTCGTTTTAACTTGGCTTTAATGCCCCTGCTAACATAGTCCCGAAATAGCTAAAGCGACGGGAAATCTACGCGCTTTATCCTGGGATTTAGCGAAGTGAAATTCATCCACTGAATCGAACCCAGCAGGAGGGTTGTGATGATCCCATGTCAGCAGGTATTTGTATATATATATATTTATATAGATCTAAAAATTTTTTTTCTCCCTCTACCCTTCTCTTATACATAATCGCCAAATATATAACTATACATATTATAAGTAAGGTGACTTTGGGCTCGCCTGATTGGTTGTAGGTATGTTCTTTCGCAAGGGGCTATATAGGTCCTATAAACAAATATTTAATCTAAAATGAACTTGAATAATGGCTCAAACTGTGGATGTATTTTGTACACATTATTTATAACTTTCAAAACAAATAAATAGCAAAAGGGAAGCATAAATAAATCACGGAATAATTTAGACATCTGGTATCTACTATATGGGGGTTTTGAGTGGAGCAAAAACATCAACATGAGACATTAATATGTATTTGGTTATAATGTTAATCCATTTATCGTAAGTTACTTCTAGCGAAAATTATGTAGGGTAGATTGTCAAATGAGGGTATGCGTCAAATTAATATTCATAGTATGGATATGCTTAGACAATATCTTTTTATATTTTTCATTTACTATTCCTTGGACGATAATAAATTTATAACAAATTATAATATTGAATAATCGGGCTAGTACAATGGTGAAACACCTAATAGGAACATGTTATTTGTCCAAGATACATTTTGTTATCTAAGCAAATTATAAGTGACAAATACATTTGAAATAATAAAGAAATATAAACATAGATAAATTACGTACGATTTACTACCATTATCTTGCTTCTATCAACTATTTGTTCGTTTATTTGTCAAGTTGATATAGGTTAGGCGATTGATTCTGAACTAAGTGCATGAACATTTTAACACATGAAAGAAACTTGACATTGGCACAGTTGTAGGTAGTTAGATGACAATATTATAACAGAGCAAAACTAGATGCGTTAATTACATACGTTTTATTCGGTATTTAATCAGGCTTGTCCATATAATACTTTCGTTGGTAATCTACAGCGACCATTTTAACATGGAATATCGAGTCGTTATTGCGACGTTGCTACAGAAATATCTCGTTATTGCTGATAGGGAAGTTCATTGTTACGAATTAACCATACGTTAATTTCGTTATTGCTACTATGGAAGGACGTTATTGCTGAAGGGTCAATGATGTTGGTCGCTAAGAAAAGAAGTGAATAATACGGAAATGGGAAGGGGAAATGGGATGAGTATAAAAGCGAAAACTTAGGTAGTATCGGGATCTTTTGAACGGGACTGATGGGAGAGGACGAAACGCTGCTGGACAGCATCTCTGAAGCGGAAGTAGATTAATTAAAAGTAGTGCCTGGATGGAGAATTGGAACCAATTAGATGAGTATAAATCCCTAACCCTGATAGGACGTTAAATTTATTTAACGTAATCATAGGAATGCGTTAAAGCGTTCTAGTTTCCGACTCGCTGTTGCTAAGACACCTTTCGCCCTGGTTTACCAGGCTGTGGCCTGAGTCTGGGTTACAGGCAGCGAGTATATCCTATATTAATGCATGCTATTTGATCCCAACACCTATATACAAACGTGTGGCTGTTGCAGCAATGTAGTGGCTTACATGTTTGGCTAAACGCCGAAAGGCGGTGCAGATCTTCAAGCGGATCTGCCAACGACTTTCGGGTTGTTGAACTTGCTTGTCCATGCGCCGGTAATAGTACACACTGAAGGGGCCACGAGTTGGCACATAGCGGCAAGGGCTGTCCTGACCCGGGAATTCCAACAGATCCTTGTCCAAGAACGGAGGTGTGTACTTCACTGCCGGGGGGGTCCCCCTTTCCAAACTCCTTATCCTATCCTTGAGCTGGCACCGACTGTAGGAACCCGGTTCAAGCAGAAAAGGGCGTCTTTAGGCACGGGTAGGCAGGGTGTGCATGCGGCTAAATTGTTTATTCTGAAATCTAGGAATATAGGACAGACTAGGATGTGCATGAAAATGATCTCTTTTAATTGTCCTTTATTTTATTGTGTTGCCTTTTATTTTCTCATGATGTGGTTTACTGCATTTGATATTGTGTTGTGTTATTAAAAGGGGAATATGCACGAATTCTTACTGTCAGCCAATATAAATTACTTATAGTTTTCTTTCAATTCATAAATTTTGGAAAATATAAAACAAGGTCATGTATGCTAGGCTTTTCAAAGTAAATACGAAAGCCACAGTAATTTAGTTATTTTATTTAAATTATTCAAATTAGTCTATTCAGTGGCAGAATAATAAATATAATTCAATTAATAAACTAATTTAATTGGTACAGTTACCCTACGCTCACTTTATTTTAGAATTGATTTTGTGCATATACCCTGACAATGAAGGTAAGTGCTTAAATTAAGTGTATAACCCAAAATGGTTTTAATTTTCATGTAATGTGCACCCCATACATTCCTTTCTTGACTTAGGCGATACCACATTCAAGTTTGACGATTTAAATTTATCAATAATAACAATCAAAGTTAAATTCAGTTATTGAAGTATTAGCGGAGAGGTAATGTTGGTTGGTAATATAGGTACAAAGAGATAACGGAGGTAAAACTCCACTGAAACTTCCATATTATGGTCAAGCCAAGATTAGGTTAGGAATGTTATGGGAAATTTCATTTATGTGACTTTAATATTTTGACATACAGGTACCTTAACTATTATTTACAAATTTACTTTATAATCTATCTTAATTTCACAGCATCCCTGACTGTAGAATATAAAAGGGGTAGGTAATAAAAAACAGACCATTTGAAATAAAATAAATTCTGCATTTGCTATGTTAGTAGCGGTGGGCTGTCATTGTTATATTACATCCAAGTCTTCATATATCACCAAACTTAATGAATTGTTGACTGTTCATACATCTCTAACAAATTGCAATAACTCTGAAACAAACCAATAAAGTTAATAATGTAGGTATTAAAATTCTTTTTGGTGGGTCATTACACTGAGAGATCCAATGATTTGATTTAAACAAGTTACTAGTTACAAATTATATACTATTTTTAATAGCAACTAAAAAGGTCTAAAATTAAAATTAAACTAGCAAACTATGATTTAAAAGATTTAACTACTTACTTAGTTTGGGGGGTGATTGAACATTCTTGCGTTAATTGATGCCGAATGCAATTTCATGCATTTTCTATGCCTTGATTAGTCCGAAGTATGTCACTTTTATAACTTATTTCCACACATGACTCCGAGTTAGGTAACCTTCGCTTGTATCTTACTATGAAGGCCTTGCATTGAGTAGACTTTAACATGAGAATCTTGCTCGATATCCAAGGTGCACGAAGGCGTTTGTAAATTCACTGTTCTGAAATTAACCCCATAATTTATTATTGATGTTTACATATATTAATCACGGATGGACATTCTAAATTGGTCATAATCAAACGGTTTTATTGGTTGTTAGATACAAGCGGCATGTACGTAAATAACACGTAATAAAACGTAGGAAGTGTATAGTTAAACTCGGTATTTGTAGTAACAAATACCTAATACAATTACCTATAAAGAGGCGGCATTTATATTTATGGCCATTCGTGAAACCAATTAATTACAAGAAACAAATCATAAATTCTTCAATATCAACAACGGTTTGAGTTGCCATTGGTTATTTTTTTAATCTAGCAAAAGAGTAAGACTAAGGGCTGTCGTCCATACAGCCTAGCTTGATTATCTTTTCCAAATTACATATTTTAGATAGAACCGATTACAAGTTATGATGAGTAATAATTTATCCAAGTCTTCAAATGTATTAGAAAGTTGAAATCAAGCTTTTTAAATTATTTCCTAAAACGAGTGTTGCTTTGATTCATTCGAAGTTTGGCAAGATGGAATTAAGGTTGATAAGACCATAGATAACGTAGATTGGATCGCTGTCTGTATTATAAAGCGCACTACTCATGGGACTACAACGTTTTAAGTTGGCGCATTCACGAGCCAATTAAATTAATTATATAGAATATGAATTGCAAAGTATTAAAAGATACAATGTGCGAAAATAAGTGGGAGTGAGGTGTAAAAATAAACAAATTTTAATGGTGAATTATATTCTTCGGTCTTGAAGGTCATTTATATTTTCCCTTTTAATATTTAATTCTTTAAAAGCCGGGTTAGTGTTGTTTATAGAATTATGCTATTGGTGCATTACTACTTACACTTCGTTTTGTTATTAACGAATTATTGATTCAATTAAAGTATTTGACAATCAATGATTGTCTTAACTAAATATATATGTGCTAAGCACTTGAATTAATAGTTCGCCCGTTTGATGGGGTGATGATTTAGTCGCAATATATCGGCTCTCTGGCACGACCTAGGCGCCTAACGGCCTAACAGGCGATAGCTCGTGACTGTTCCGAATAATTGGGCTAGGTCGTTACTCTGTAAGCGTGGGTATTATGAAATCTTCCCTATAAGTGTTAAACCGTGTAGGATTACTTGCCTAGTGGAACTGGTTACTCGTGGAGGCACTCTTCCACGTTATGATTCATGATAGGAGATCTGACGTCAGTAGCTGTAGATATGAGGCTCAAGATGGCTGCCATTAGAATCCAGGAAGAAAGTAGGTCCTTGTAATATGCCGCTGTATTGAAGATTTTAAGGGAAGGTTACTTTTGAGATAGTATTATCCGCGATTTAATAACACTACCCCGGCTTAATATTATTCCCGGGTTTTCTAACATCCATACTATACACCATTTTCCATAATTTTGTTCTAATTGAAGTAATCTCGAGTTTTCTTTTAAATTGGACTATTGATTCAAATAAAATATTTGACAATAAATGATTGTCTTAACTAAATGTATATGTGCTAAGCACTTGAATGAATAGTTCGCCCGTTTAATGGGGTGATGATTTGGTCGAATACATCGGCGATTGGCACGAACTAGGAGCCCATTGGCTATAGGCGCGTGACATACTCGAATAATTCGACAAGGTCGTCTCTCTGTAAACGAGGATACGAAAATAATCTTCATAGAAAACTCATGGTCGGGAATGTACTAAACCCAACCGAAAGGAAAGGTACGGAGCATACGATGGTGAGTTTTGGCCGGAGATTAATTAAAGTTAGCCTAGTGCGGTTCACATTGGTGTATAGAAAAAGTCTCTCTTGGGTAGACTAACTAACTACACTGACAGTAAGGACATTTTAGTGGGGATAGCAACTTTTGCTTTTGGTGGAGCGATGCCCAAGTCTGGAGACGAGTCGCACAGAGGCGTGCGGAGGCTGAGTTAGGCTTGGAGGGGCACGCCTCTCCCTCTTCATTTTAATTTTATTATGAGGAGGGACCAGTAGGGATTTAAATGTTCCATTACGCTCATTAAGTATAAATGACCTTTAATTATATAATGTTTGCAATTTGATTCACATATTATCTCCCCATGAAATCTAAATAATAAACAAACATCAGTAGTTAAGTAGTTTCAAAACTTTACGTTGTCCCAAGTTTACACATGTGATTTAATTAATATTTGGCTATGAAAGTTAATAAAACCAGGGTTAGGTGTCTATGGTAACTAGATTAAAGCTGACGTATCGCCCTGAGTACCTAGTTTTGTTTCACGACACTGTGTGTACCATAGTCAACTTCTCGCGGCTGGGTTTTAAATAAGGGAGTTTGTATGAGAAAATTATTAATGTAAATATTATTAAACGCATTATTAGTTACATAATGGAAAATTCTAAAAGGAGGAAAATGTTCAGTAATATTAGCCTTTCAAAATTGTAGTTCCGTCAAGATTTCCAACACACTCGAGTATTCCTTAAAAGAACTAGTTACTTTCGGGTACAATTTAGGGTCCTACCTTTACGAAAACTAGACGTTTACGCTGGCCAATTATTACTTATATATTTATTTATATTTTCGACTCTTAATTTGACTCTGTGTAGAGTACGTTTCGTTACATTTGGTGCCGTGACCAGGATATGTTTTGGGTTACTACGGCTAATATTTAGTGGGCTTGGGCTGGGTTTTATAGAGTTCCGTAAGATCAAGTGTCAAACCTTTGATGAGGAACTTTATAAGACTCGGCCTTGGCCTACATTTGATGTTCGTGAAATGGAGTGGGTCGAAAGAGTGTGTTGGAAAGGTTAATTATTTATGTTCTAATTACTCTCGTTAGGTTTGAAAGTAAAGGTTACATTAAATTTAATTACATCAATCAAATTTATTAATGTTTCAGGATTACTAAATTTTGTTTTTTTAATTCTAGTAAAGTTAGCCAAGTTTGTACTAGGAATATAAAAACTTGTACACGTATAATCGTCAATGTTTTATTAAATACATAACCTTTTTAATTACCTAGTCGAACATAATGGCCTTTTAAATTAATCTAAAATATGCATACATTTACTAAGAACCTTCCGAATTATTTATATCTGCGTAATGTTGTTATATACCTAGGTATATCTATTTAGCTTGCAACCACATTACACTACGTTAAATTTTAATTCTACCTATCTTATATTATTATTACCACTTCGGTTAAGTGCGCGGTTGTTTGGAAAATAATTATTACATTCATTAGGATAGTTTATTATTAGAAAATTATGCTCTTATTGTTTTGTTCCTCTTGTACGTGAGTTATTATTATCCGTTGTGGAAAAAAAAAAAGTTCATAAATCGAAAGTTAAATAAAGTTCAAACTAATCACTACTTCAGGTTCATCAAAGCATTGCTAGGTGGCGTTGGTAGTCTATTAAAACGCGTAGGAGTTAGGTTCTTCGCTAATAATACAATTGATCTTCAATTCAAATAATTTTTTTCACCTCACTAGCTTATTCAAAACTGCGTTTTTCCACAAGAGTGCAAGGAATATTTGAAATCCGAAAGTGTTATTAGTTACTTTGTTTAACCATAATATCATGTAAAGGCTAACCCAAACAGTACAATTTTCGCCCATCTGATTAAATTGTCTGATCAAATCAGGTGGTGAGGACGCAGAAATAATGTTGTATTGAATTGTATTCAATTAAAAACATATAGGGCAAACAATTTTAGTACATGATTTTAACTCGAATCACTTAAAAGCTTACAAGGAATTTTATGTTGATTCATTCATTTTAATTATTCTGAGCGCATCACAAGTGACAGTGCAAACTCAAAACTCATGAAGACGGATTTTACATATCTCAGTTGTTTTTTCTATGTAGCATTTTTCCACGCTTTAATGAGGTGAACATATTTGGGTTACGCTCGGCGGCAGAGTTGGTTACGTTTCATGTATTGCCACACTCACTACGCTCAGGATTCTATTTTCGAACCACTCGCTACGTTTAGGACCCTATTTTCGAACCACTCGCTACGTTCGGGATTCTAATTTTGAGCCACTAGCTACACTCGGGATATTATTTTCGAACCACTCGCTACGCTCGGGAACCTATCTTTGAGTCTCTTGCTACACTCGGGATATTATTTTCGAACCACTCGCTGCGCTCGGGATTCTATTTTCGGACCACTCGCTACGATCAGAATTCTAATTTCGAACCACTCGCTACGCTCGGGATTCTATTTTTGAGTCACACTCTACGTTCAGGATATTATTTTCGGAACACTCGCTACGCTCACGATTCTATTTATGAGTCACTCTCTACGCTCAGGATATTATTTTCGGACCACTCGCTACGCTCAGGATTCTAGTTTCGAACCACTCGCTACGCTCGGGATTCTATTTTTGAGTCACTCTTTACGTTAAGGATATTATTTTCGGACCACTCGCTACGCCCACGGTTCTATTTTGGAGCCACTCACTACACTCAGGATTATATTTTCAAACCGCTCGCTACGCTCGGGATTCTATTTTTGAGCCTTTCGCTACACTCAGGATATTATTTTTGTATCACTCGCTACGCTCACGATTCTATTTTTGAGCCCTCGCTACGCTCGGGTATTATTTACGGACCACTCGCTACGTTCACGGTTCTATTTTTGAGCCACTCGCTACGTTCAGTATACTATTTTCGGACGACTTACTACGCTTAGGATACTATTTTCGGACCACTCGCTACGCTCACGATACTATTTTTGAGCCATTCGCTACACTCAGGATATTATTTTTGTATCACTCGCTACGCTCACGATTCTATTTTTGAGCCCTCGCTACGCTCGGGATATTATTTACGGACCACTCACTACGCTCAGGATTCTATTTTCAAACCGCTCGCTACGCTCAGGATACTATTTTTCGGACCCACTCACTACGCTTAGGATTCTATTTTCAAACCACTTGCTACGCTCGGGATCATATTTTCGAACCACTCACTACGCTCGGGGTTCTATTTTCGAACCACTCGCTACGCTCGGGTGCCTATTTTTGAGCCACTCGCTGCGCTCGGGATATTATTTTCCAACCACTCGCTACGCTCACGTTCTAGTTTTGAGCCCCTCACTCGCTACGCTTAGGATTCTATTTTCGAGCCACCGCTTAGCTCGTGATTCAAACCTAGAATCGGGTTTCTCTCTCGCGGTCAAGGTGCATCTTTGCAGCCTTGTATAACAAATAACTATTGTATAGGATCATAGGGTTAGGTACTCCGCACATCGGAACAACACTAGGAACCGGTAGGTGCAGCTCGGGCTCGCGCACCGAGGGTTTCGTGTTTGAATCCGTATTTTAAAAAAAGGTATACCTTTTAATGTAATTTCATTGTGTGAGATAGGGCCCTTTTAAAATCAAAAATTTGATTTAATTTTGCCGAATTTTGGGTTAGATCTTTGAAGTTTTTTTTTCAAAATTTCTCGAAAACTAAATTTTGAATGCTTCGTTTGTTTTCCCCGTAAAATATAAATGGTTATCTGTGGGTTAGGAATTTTTTGGATTATTCGGTCCATGAACTAAGGAAATAGGGGGGGGAGCATAGGACATATTATTCCCTCATGAACTGTAGTAAACTAATTCCTCACGGACTAGATCCGGGGAAGTAGCTATATTTTTATATTTCAACATGCATTGCGTTATATATAAATAGTAACATTACCATGATGAATAAGTAAACTAAACTAAACTTTAAGTAAGGGTTGACGGTTTTCTAAAGTGGGTTCAGGAATTCTATTAGTTGTGTGGTTTGGGGGGTGAATTCGAATTCTAGTTTTAACCATTAGTCAGTTATAGTGGGGTTAGGTGTTAACGTAATTATTGTAATAAGTTAGCGTTTCCTAGGTGGTTGAAAAACTAAAACATTACGTAATCCGGGGGGTGAACATTAACACTGTGAATCCCCAAAGTATAGGTAATCATCATTAAAAATGAAACTCTGATAAGTGAACGAATGATTTATTTGATGGAAGTTGGATTCGGTTTACATTTGAATAAATAAGTTACACATAAAAATGAAAATGAAAAAAAAAATGAAACATTAGAATCTTTGAATCTGTTTCCAGGTAAATGAAGGGTAAGTTTGTGGTAGCGTGTAGGGTCCAAATTTTCTTACGCCTTAGACAAAATTAAATCTAACTTTGCTTGTATTATAGTAATATCTTTATTTCTGAATCATTTATTTAATAATAAAAGGTTAATAAATGATACCAGCTAATTTCATGGTCACCCGACGTTTGAGGTGCATATTGCATATTTCAGTTATGGTTGACAAGTTGTCATAGATTAAGAAAGTAAAGTAACTTTGAGGATGTTTATTTTGGAAAACAGTTGGTTTAAGGAAGTCTTATTTCTAAACTAGTCTCTTAAAATTAACCGGGCGTAGGGTGACAATAAATTCGGTTGAAAGTTAAAATTCTAATTTAAAATAAAAGGTTTATAAAAATCATGTTGATTTTATGTATCTCTGATGCGAATGTATTTGCCTTCAATTACTGTGTAAAGAAAATTGGTTCCTGTATGCAAGCTTGCAGATACACTCCGTATTATTGACTTATATTTATCATTAGCATTATACTAATTCTACAATTATTATAATTCATCTTCACTTAACTTTTCTTCATTGTGGGATGCAAACTTATTATAGATACATGTTTAGTTTATTGACAGGAGTTCAGTTATTTTCTTTTTTAATGTATATATATCATAAATGGGAAATGATAATAGATAAATTTTATCACATCATTACTATGCTTGACAGGCAATTCTGACAGAGTATTGTTTTGAAATTTACTTACCAAATAATTATGATTGAGTAAAATTTGACCATCCAAATAATAAAACCTGTTAGCAATAACAAATAAAACTGCAAAAACTAACAGGGATAAATTTTTAAACATTTTCAAGGTAAACCTTTTATACCTTTAAGAGTAAATCTTGAACCTTTTCTATAAACAATCTTAAACCAGCAAACATTTGTCTCTTATTTATTAAATTAATGTTGACCATGTTTTATTTTGAATACTAAAAGATTATTTATAAATTCATTCTTGCTTATAATCAAACATTAGGGCACGGTAGTTGGAAAAAATATAAAATACAAAATTAAAATTAAAATTCAGTTAAAGCTAGGGAAGTTTTGCATGGTATTTTGGATATAAGGGTTAAATAGTGAACTAGGTACGTGGGGTTTGTAATAATTATAAATTAAAGGTTTAAATTTTGTTTTAAGTTTGTTTTAATTTTATTGTATTAGTTCTACAAATAAGGAAAAAATATTTATTTAATGTAAGAAATAAATGAAATGATAATAAAGGAGAATGAATAATGCATGTGTTAGGGTTGGTATCAAAATCAAACAAGTTTTATTTTGGAGAAATGACGGATGATAAATGGATTGAAGTTTAGACTAAAGAACGGATCTCCTTCGCAATCCATAATATCGTGTGTCCTAAAGTCAAATGCCATATCACTTTTACTCTTAACATTTTTGACATATCAATCATTTCTCATAATGATTATTTACCATGGTAATTTTACATCCTAATGATCATAAACCATAATGTTGCATTTCCTGATGCTCTAAATGCCTAATATGTTTAGTACTAATCTATTAACACATAAAACTTAGGGGTCATGATATACAAAATCATAAACCACATGTCCTAGGATCAAATGCCATGATGATTGCTTGCCATAGTGGTCATAAACTATATTACATTACCTAATATCCTAAAGTCGAATGCCATGTTTATAGTAGGCGTTAAATTTATTAGTGTAAAGTAAGAATCATTACCTTTTCTACCTTAAGGCAGGTCAGACTTGGGTTAGGTTAGGTACGACGACAAGCGAAGCGAGGAGGAGTGTTAGGTAGAACTGCGATCCTAACGAGCGAGCCGCGGAGGCCTATATTGAGTATATTAGGATGGAGGGGTAAAATTGATAGGCCACCACTATATTTGACATAATTTTTATTTTGGGAAAAAAAAATAAACAATCATGTGAAAAAAAAAAAATATATAAACATAAAAATAATGCAGGCTGGATATCATGTTTTAGGATATGTAACTATTAAGACGTGATGGTTGTGGCAACCAGTATTAGGGCGTATGACTGTTAGGGCACTTGATCATTAGTACTTAAGAAAATAGTGCAAATAAGCATTGGCATATTCAATATTAGGATAATCAATATTATGGCATTTACATTGGGGTGAACGTTGTTGTGGCGGGGGATCATTGTGACCACAGTTATTATGGAATTTACAAATGGGAAAAAAGGATATTATGGATTCCAATATAGACCTCTAAAGAATTTATGGCGTTATAACACGGAGAATTGGTATTGTGGAATAAAGTTACCACCGATGATACGCGAGAATATTTTATTATTTAAATTTAGACATATTTGCAAGAGGGAACAAAATATTCATAAACATATAGGAACTATGACGGTTTTTAAAATTCGATAATGCAGGTTAAAGCTTCACTATACAATTTATTAAGGTAATGGTGTATTGTTATCTTTGGAGATTTATTTAAATTTTGTTGTTTATTGTTTTATTTTACTATCGTATTAAAAAAAAAAAAAAAAAAGAGAGTGAATAATAGGGGAATTTAATATTATATTTTTAACTGGGAACTAACTATTGGAAACATTGTAATAGAAATCTTATTAGGAAAAAAAAATATATATATATACAAATTGTAATTTGTGATTAAGATTTTCCTATAGATTTGGTCTTATTCATTGTGCGACTTCCAAAAGATCGTACAATTATTAAGGCCAAAGGGGGGTGATGTGATGATCCCATGTCAGCAGGTATTTGTATATATATATATTTATATAGATCTAAAAATTTTTTTTCTCCCTCTACCCTTCTCTTATACATAATCGCCAAATATATAACTATACATATTATAAGTAAGGTGACTTTGGGCTCACCTGATTGGTTGTAGGTATGTTCTTTCGCAAGGGGCTATATAGGTCCTATAAACAAATATTTAATCTAAAATGAACTTGAATAATGGCTCAAACTGTGGATGTATTTTGTACACATTATTTATAACTTTCAAAACAAATAAATAGCAAAAGGGAAGCATAAATAAATCACGGAATAATTTAGACATCTGGTATCTACTATATGGGGGTTTTGAGTGGAGCAAAAACATCAACATGAGACATTAATATGTATTTGGTTATAATGCTAATCCATTTATCGTAAGTTACTTCTAGCGAAAATTATGTAGGGTAGATTGTCAAATGAGGGTATGCGTCAAATTAATATTCATAGTATGGATATGCTTAGACAATATCTTTTTATATTTTTCATTTACTATTCCTTGGACGATAATAAATTTATAACAAATTATAATATTGAATAATCGGGCTAGTACAATGGTGAAACACCTAATAGGAACATGTTATTTGTCCAAGATACATTTTGTTATCTAAGCAAATTATAAGTGACAAATACATTTGAAATAATAAAGAAATATAAACATAGATAAATTACGTACGATTTACTACCATTATCTTGCTTCTATCAACTATTTGTTCGTTTATTTGTCAAGTTGATATAGGTTAGGCGATTGATTCTGAACTAAGTGCATGAACATTTTAACACATGAAAGAAACTTGACATTGGCACAGTTGTAGGTAGTTAGATGACAATATTATAACAGAGCAAAACTAGATGCGTTAATTACATACGTTTTATTCGGTATTTAATCAGGCTTGTCCATATAATACTTTCGTTGGTAATCTACAGCGACCATTTTAACATGGAATATCGAGTCGTTATTGCGACGTTGCTGCAGAAATATCTCGTTATTGCTGATAGGGAAGTTCATTGTTACGAATTAACCATACGTTAATTTCGTTATTGCTACTATGGAAGGACGTTATTGCTGAAGGGTCAATGATGTTGGTCGCTAAGAAAAGAAGTGAATAATACGGAAATGGGAAGGGGAAATGGGATGAGTATAAAAGCGAAAACTTAGGTAGTATCGGGATCTTTTGAACGGGACTGATGGGAGAGGACGAAACGCTGCTGGACAGCATCTCTGAAGCGGAAGTAGATTAATTAAAAGTAGTGCCTGGATGGAGAATTGGAACCAATTAGATGAGTATAAATCCCTAACCCTGATAGGACGTTAAATTTATTTAACGTAATCATAGGAATGCGTTAAAGCGTTCTAGTTTCCGACTCGCTGTTGCTAAGACACCTTTCGCCCTGGTTTACCAGGCTGTGGCCTGAGTCTGGGTTACAGGCAGCGAGTATATCCTATATTAATGCATGCTATTTGATCCCAACACCTATATACAAACGTGTGGCTGTTGCAGCAATGTAGTGGCTTACATGTTTGGCTAAACGCCGAAAGGCGGTGCAGATCTTCAAGCGGATCTGCCAACGACTTTCGGGTTGTTGAACTTGCTTGTCCATGCGCCGGTAATAGTACACACTGAAGGGGCCACGAGTTGGCACATAGCGGCAAGGGCTGTCCTGACCCGGGAATTCCAACAGATCCTTGTCCAAGAACGGAGGTGTGTACTTCACTGCCGGGGGGGTCCCCCTTTCCAAACTCCTTATCCTATCCTTGAGCTGGCACCGACTGTAGGAACCCGGTTCAAGCAGAAAAGGGCGTCTTTAGGCACGGGTAGGCAGGGTGTGCATGCGGCTAAATTGTTTATTCTGAAATCTAGGAATATAGGACAGACTAGGATGTGCATGAAAATGATCTCTTTTAATTGTCCTTTATTTTATTGTGTTGCCTTTTATTTTCTCATGATGTGGTTTACTGCATTTGATATTGTGTTGTGTTATTAAAAGGGGAATATGCACGAATTCTTACTGTCAGCCAATATAAATTACTTATAGTTTTCTTTCAATTCATAAATTTTGGAAAATATAAAACAAGGTCATGTATGCTAGGCTTTTCAAAGTAAATACGAAAGCCACAGTAATTTAGTTATTTTATTTAAATTATTCAAATTAGTCTATTCAGTGGCAGAATAATAAATATAATTCAATTAATAAACTAATTTAATTGGTACAGTTACCCTACGCTCACTTTATTTTAGAATTGATTTTGTGCATATACCCTGACAATGAAGGTAAGTGCTTAAATTAAGTGTATAACCCAAAATGGTTTTAATTTTCATGTAATGTGCACCCCATACATTCCTTTCTTGACTTAGGCGATACCACATTCAAGTTTGACGATTTAAATGTATCAATAATAACAATCAAAGTTAAATTCAGTTATTGAAGTATTAGCGGAGAGGTAATGTTGGTTGGTAATATAGGTACAAAGAGATAACGGAGGTAAAACTCCACTGAAACTTCCATATTATGGTCAAGCCAAGATTAGGTTAGGAATGTTATGGGAAATTTCATTTATGTGACTTTAATATTTTGACATACAGGTACCTTAACTATTATTTACAAATTTACTTTATAATCTATCTTAATTTCACAGCATCCCTGACTGTAGAATATAAAAGGGGTAGGTAATAAAAAACAGACCATTTGAAATAAAATAAATTCTGCATTTGCTATGTTAGTAGCGGTGGGCTGTCATTGTTATATTACATCCAAGTCTTCATATATCACCAAACTTAATGAATTGTTGACTGTTCATACATCTCTAACAAATTGCAATAACTCTGAAACAAACCAATAAAGTTAATAATGTAGGTATTAAAATTCTTTTTGGTGGGTCATTACACTGAGAGATCCAATGATTTGATTTAAACAAGTTACTAGTTACAAATTATATACTATTTTTAATAGCAACTAAAAAGGTCTAAAATTAAAATTAAACTAGCAAACTATGATTTAAAAGATTTAACTACTTACTTAGTTTGGGGGGTGATTGAACATTCTTGCGTTAATTGATGCCGAATGCAATTTCATGCATTTTCTATGCCTTGATTAGTCCGAAGTATGTCACTTTTATAACTTATTTCCACACATGACTCCGAGTTAGGTAACCTTCGCTTGTATCTTACTATGAAGGCCTTGCATTGAGTAGACTTTAACATGAGAATCTTGCTCGATATCCAAGGTGCACGAAGGCGTTTGTAAATTCACTGTTCTGAAATTAACCCCATAATTTATTATTGATGTTTACATATATTAATCACGGATGGACATTCTAAATTGGTCATAATCAAACGGTTTTATTGGTTGTTAGATACAAGCGGCATGTACGTAAATAACACGTAATAAAACGTAGGAAGTGTATAGTTAAACTCGGTATTTGTAGTAACAAATACCTAATACAATTACCTATAAAGAGGCGGCATTTATATTTATGGCCATTCGTGAAACCAATTAATTACAAGAAACAAATCATAAATTCTTCAATATCAACAACGGTTTGAGTTGCCATTGGTTATTTTTTTAATCTAGCAAAAGAGTAAGACTAAGGGCTGTCGTCCATACAGCCTAGCTTGATTATCTTTTCCAAATTACATATTTTAGATAGAACCGATTACAAGTTATGATGAGTAATAATTTATCCAAGTCTTCAAATGTATTAGAAAGTTGAAATCAAGCTTTTTAAATTATTTCCTAAAACGAGTGTTGCTTTGATTCATTCGAAGTTTGGCAAGATGGAATTAAGGTTGATAAGACCATAGATAACGTAGATTGGATCGCTGTCTGTATTATAAAGCGCACTACTCATGGGACTACAACGTTTTAAGTTGGCGCATTCACGAGCCAATTAAATTAATTATATAGAATATGAATTGCAAAGTATTAAAAGATACAATGTGCGAAAATAAGTGGGAGTGAGGTGTAAAAATAAACAAATTTTAATGGTGAATTATATTCTTCGGTCTTGAAGGTCATTTATATTTTCCCTTTTAATATTTAATTCTTTAAAAGCCGGGTTAGTGTTGTTTATAGAATTATGCTATTGGTGCATTACTACTTACACTTCGTTTTGTTATTAACGAATTATTGATTCAATTAAAGTATTTGACAATCAATGATTGTCTTAACTAAATATATATGTGCTAAGCACTTGAATTAATAGTTCGCCCGTTTGATGGGGTGATGATTTAGTCGCAATATATCGGCTCTCTGGCACGACCTAGGCGCCTAACGGCCTAACAGGCGATAGCTCGTGACTGTTCCGAATAATTGGGCTAGGTCGTTACTCTGTAAGCGTGGGTATTATGAAATCTTCCCTATAAGTGTTAAACCGTGTAGGATTACTTGCCTAGTGGAACTGGTTACTCGTGGAGGCACTCTTCCACGTTATGATTCATGATAGGAGATCTGACGTCAGTAGCTGTAGATATGAGGCTCAAGATGGCTGCCATTAGAATCCAGGAAGAAAGTAGGTCCTTGTAATATGCCGCTGTATTGAAGATTTTAAGGGAAGGTTACTTTTGAGATAGTATTATCCGCGATTTGGTCGAATACATCGGCGATTGGCACGAACTAGGAGCCCATTGGCTATAGGCGCGTGACATACTCGAATAATTCGACAAGGTCGTCTCTCTGTAAACGAGGATACGAAAATAATCTTCATAGAAAACTCATGGTCGGGAATGTACTAAACCCAACCGAAAGGAAAGGTACGGAGCATACGATGGTGAGTTTTGGCCGGAGATTAATTAAAGTTAGCCTAGTGCGGTTCACATTGGTGTATAGAAAAAGTCTCTCTTGGGTAGACTAACTAACTACACTGACAGTAAGGACATTTTAGTGGGGATAGCAACTTTTGCTTTTGGTGGAGCGATGCCCAAGTCTGGAGACGAGTCGCACAGAGGCGTGCGGAGGCTGAGTTAGGCTTGGAGGGGCACGCCTCTCCCTCTTCATTTTAATTTTATTATGAGGAGGGACCAGTAGGGATTTAAATGTTCCATTACGCTCATTAAGTATAAATGACTTTTAATTATATAATGTTTGCAATTTGATTCACATATTATCTCCCCATGAAATCTAAATAATAAACAAACATCAGTAGTTAAGTAGTTTCAAAACTTTACGTTGTCCCAAGTTTACACATGTGATTTAATTAATATTTGGCTATGAAAGTTAATAAAACCAGGGTTAGGTGTCTATGGTAACTAGATTAAAGCTGACGTATCGCCCTGAGTACCTAGTTTTGTTTCACGACACTGTGTGTACCATAGTCAACTTCTCGCGGCTGGGTTTTAAATAAGGGAGTTTGTATGAGAAAATTATTAATATAAATATTATTAAACGCATTATTAGTTACATAATGGAAAATTCTAAAAGGAGGAAAATGTTCAGTAATATTAGCCTTTCAAAATTGTAGTTCCGTCAAGATTTCCAACACACTCGAGTATTCCTTAAAAGAACTAGTTACTTTCGGGTACAATTTAGGGTCCTACCTTTACGAAAACTAGACGTTCACGCTGGCCAATTATTACTTGTATATTTATTTATATTTTCGACTCTTAATTTGACTCTGTGTAGAGTACGTTTCGTTACAGGGTGCGCGGATAATCTAGCTGTCACTCGATCAGGAATACGATATGAGGTTCAGAACAATGACAATGATACGAAACAAAACGACAAACAAGATACTATGTTCCCCATATTTGACCATACCAGAGGCCAACTAAGCCCCTGAGCATTTTTAATTAGAACAAACAAATAACAAAACAAAATAAATACTTGAAACGGAACTAAGCGAAACCATTTTAATAAAAAATCATCCAGATAGATTAAAAATCGTTTTATAAAGCCGCTTTATAGATGTGAAGTAAATATTTAATTTATTTGCATATGTTTTTGTTAACTAATACGTGTATCTTTATATTCTCTAAGAAGTACAGGGATTATCCTCTGTATGGTTTAAAAGGGTAATGTTAAGCTCGTATCTGTCCTCAAATACTTTAGATATTACTGTAATGTACATATTAATACGCACAATACGTTACTAACCCTATTAATATACGCTAATTTTCAACAGGATTAAGTTGAACTACAGCTCTGTATAATTATACGCGACGCTACAGATTAAATTAAGAAGACGTTAAAATGTTAATCGACTGTTAGTTAACACTAATCGTCTATTAAGTGGTTGGTGAAATCCGACATTAGTTAAACAGCGTCCTAGGGGTGTTAATAAATTGTTCTTGATGACGGGCTGAGATGCCCGTCCCAAGACACGACAAGGAAATGTCAAATCATAGAAACTAATTTCTGACGTCTTTGAGTCGGACTTAGGGCCGTATTAATAAACTGATCTTGTGTGAGACGCCCGTCACAAGATGTGTCAAAAATGACAGATTTCTATGGATTGACGTTTACTTTGACGTATCTTGAGACGGGGATCACAGATAAGATGAGTTTATTAATACGGCCCTTAGAGGCTAACATTTACTCAAAACATCTTGCAGAATTGATTTCAAAAACTCAATAAAACACTTAACAATATAATCAAATTAAACAACACCGTTCGCGAGGCCCTCTCGGCGGGCAGTTCAAGCCGTATTGAGTTCGCAATAATTGTGTTTGCGAACTCTGAATGTTGTAATCTGCGATTTGATACAATTTTGATTGGCGAGGCCCTTTTACTAATTGAAATTTATTTCCAGAGATATAGAGATTATATTTTTATTTTTTAAGTCGTTTGCAGATTTTGTGTTGTAAAATGTAAAATATAAACGCACAATTGTATTTTGGATGCAAAACAGAAAGTATAGTCGTGAAATTTAGAGCCAAGTTTGCTAAATAAGTAATTCAAATTTAATAATACTATTTCTGAGGAAATTTCAAGTTTATTTCATTGTAAATATTCGTATACCTACGTACGTGCACAACGTACAAATACATAAACAAATTTCCACGTCTTCAAGGTTGCGGGTCTTCTGCGAATATTACTTAATATGAACATATAAAGTAATATTCGCCAAATAATTTTCCTAGAACACACTTTTCGCGAAAATACAAATGAAGTTTTTTTTTGGAAAGGTTTACGTCAGCTCTGTATAATTTGTGTGACTAAAAATAGTGAAATATAAAATATCCATACGTTTGAGTATTGAGTATCTTTGACTTACATTTTTAATTGGAGTCAAACTGTGTTATTTATTATAATATACGCACGCCCAAAATTAATTTGTCATAATAAGTACTGCTCCAATTATATTTTCGAAATCAAAATTGTTGACGCGCACAAACAAAGGCTTGCTTCAGGGGTGTTATTTTCTTTAATAAAACCTTCGTCAGCGAGCTCACCGAGGAGCCTAACTTTATCCGTCATTGCGTATAAAACTATTGTGTTCTTACGCTTTATTTTGGACTTTGGTCATTCGTCATTGACTTTGACGTATCGTTTCCTAAGTCGTAGGTATCAGTAGGTACGTAAAGATGCTCCTTCACCGGGAGCATTCGCTTGCAATGTAACAATTAAGATTAGAGCATTATACCAGTGAGTGTGGAGAACCGAGCATTACTGTCAAGTCAGAGAGGCGTATTGTAACGTAATGCTTACAGTTGAATCTTGGATTGTTACGTGCTGTGAGGGAGCACCTTTACCTCGAGCTCACGGGTCTGGGTTTTAAATAGAAATTAAAGTCGAATGAGCGATTCAGATAATTAACACTCAAATAATCCCGACAAACAAATCGAGCCTTCTTGCCTTCCTGACGACAGACGTCTTAGGAAAGATAGATGAATTGTTTGCTAATTGTTCGGGCAGAGAGGATTTGATTAAAATTTTTATTTGAGATAATCTTTGTCAACAGAAATGTACTTTATAATTATTATTTAATAACAGACTGAGAGCCGTTCGTACCCTTTCTGATTGATCGTATTATTGTATGGCATGCAGAAGATTCTGAAACCATTAAATTTGACTGCAGTCCTTTTCCAGGGTTCTTTTCTTGCTCTTGCATTGAAACCTTGAAATTAACTTTTCTCTACGGTGTTTTCTCAACAATAATTTATGTTATTGAAAAGTGGCTTACAAACAGTACCCATTCACTGAAAGACAGTGGCTTAGCTGCGCCAAAGGCATTGGTCTATGGACGACGGTGACCGCTTGCCATCAGATCTGATGACGTCTGTCTTAAATGGCTGTAAAAAAAGACAAACGAAATGATGACGAGGACAGGGAACGAGCTGGCGGGTTCAGTAACAGCGAAGTCACTGATACGGCATATATGCCCAAGTTGTTACTTAAAACCCTCCATAGCTCCCCAAAAATACAGATGGTTCTAATTAAAATTCAAAAGGTCTGAATCACAAAAATATGTACAGGTGACGACAGATTCCTACACCACAATATAACTAACGGCCGCACTCAGAGACGTCAATTAAGTTTTAAGTTTCATTAAAGTAGCTGCTGTCACTTTCTTTGCTATAGCAATATAATAAGACGCAGCAACTTTAATGAAACTTAAAAAATAATTGACGTCTCTGAGTGCGGCAGTAAGTATGTCACTTTGACAATAGAAGCCTAGGTATAAAATTGTTTAACTTACCTCTTACTTCGCTTCGTCTTGAGTAAAATTCTAAAGAGAAAAAGTATTATACTTATTTTTCTACAGAACTATTTTTTCTGTTAGGAATTTGTAATACTTGGTCTGAGGAAATTACATTCCTAAAATTATACTTCGCAAAAGGAATTTGCATTATTAAGAAGAATTTGCTACAAAAGTCACAAATATTGTACGCTCATTGATAAAACGCTGCGGTGAATTAGAACATTTTTACGTTTAGCGCTATGCTTCCCAATTTGAATACAGAATGAATTCAATACGCGGTTAGCCTAGTTGATAGTGACCCTGCCTACGAAGCTAGCGGTCCCGGGTTCGAATCCCGGTATGGGCAAATATTTGTGAGATGAGTGCGAGTATTTGTTCCTGAGTCATGGATGTTTTCTATATATTTAAGTATGTATTTGTTTATATAAGTAAGTATATTTCTTTGCCTGGTACCCATAGTACAAGCCTAGAGCTTAGTTTGGGACTAGGTCAGTTTGTGTGAGATTGTCCCTGATATTTATTTATTTATTTATATAGAGTCAACGGTACACAGAAGTATTTTAAATTGAATCTCTTCAAATATGTTCCCGAGTTGAAAAATGAAAACTGGGTCAAATGTTTCTTCGTTCCCTGGCGGGTCCAGCTCGATCACCTCGCTCGAAACAGAATTATTCATAAGCAGTAAAATAACTTCCATTCAGAGTGAGCCATAACTTAACTTCAATTTTACGATTTTCGCGGGTTCCATAAAACGTTAATACTATTCCGAGAAAATTACGCACGTGGAAAACTCTTTGTAGAACTTCTATCCTTAAAATCACATCAAAATACAAAACTTTTTTTACTCTCATACAATCTCCTCAACTTAATACAAAGGTAGCAATGGAATGTTAACAATTCGTATTTATCGTAACAGTGTTAAGACTAGCGCGGTGTTCTCGCGTGGTTAGGTTATGGCCGATATAAACTCGTCTGAGGTCCTAGTCAGTTCTGTGCTCCTGGTGCGTACAAAGCGTCCTATTCTTGTTTTATTATTACACTCGTATGTTTCACCTGTAAAATGAGAACTAATTTACTTTTACTGCTCATATATTGGTAGTATTCGAATTTTATAAGGTTCAAAGTATGACGAATTACAATTCATCGTTGAAAATGTTTTTTTCCCTCATCAGGTCAAACGCAAATCCATATAAGATAAAAAAAAAAAAACAGCTCGGAAAAGCCTTCTTTGTCGCTCAAAATCTGCGTGTAAAAGTTAATTTTACATGCTAGCGTGGAAAGTAATGGTGTAGCTGTTGGGGGCGCAGGGTGGAAATGCGAGGATACGATCACTGATGTGATGCTTGTAAGATTGTTTTTTAGAACGAAACCGAGGTATTCCATACGACTTTTCCAATATATATCCCGTAAGTTAGGTACACTTTGCAATGTCGTTTACCATAGTGGCCTAAATTTAAAAAAATATTACGGTCAAAATAACAATATAGATAGAACAATATAGCCTATGAGCGATGAAGGTCACAAAAAAGAACCAAACACCCACAAATATAGCGCATGCAACTGCGTCAAAATAATATGAACATTTTAAATTCAATGAAACCATTCCGCATCTGACACTGTTTTCTCCCCAGCGTCGCACAATTCCTGCTCAACTTGCCATTCAAAACGCCGTGTCTCTAACATTCCCTTCTCAAGTATATTTCCCCGTGCGTCCAGGTATTTACCCTCACAATACGCTTTGTCCCCGCTCCACGCCTGCGATGGCGTCTGGATACACCGAGTTTGTATGAGATACTCGCCTCGCTGTCATGTGGAATTGAGTTGCTATTCAAATAAAATGAGAATAAAAATGTCGGGTAAAGCAATTTCATACATTTCTTACTTATGAGCTGGAATTTGAAAATCAGGAACTACTTTTGACATTGGCCTACGTGTTGATGCCTAAAACAACAAGTGCACGGCGTACGAGATGATGTATTATATGAACGCGAAATATGTTGCTATCAAATTGCTGGACGTAGACTAATTTAGATTAGAAGGCCTGTTATACTTAATCAATATTAATGAATCACGCTGTATTTCGTAAATTGCTAAGACTTATAATTATTAATATTTATTATAGATGCGTGTCGGTTAATTATATATAAACATATCACAAGATAAAATAATTAGGCTTGCTAATTTATAGATTAATATTGAAGATGTGTTTGTCTGTGACGCATAAGTATTATGCCATAGAACACGTATTACTTAAGGAGGGGTGTTATAATTTTGACGCCTATGTCTGTCTGTCTGTCTGTGGCATTGTACTTACCAAAAGTTTAAACCAATTCTGACTTGTATTGTTTAAATAAAAGCCAGTTCAACTTGGGTACTTTTGTTAAAAATCGGTTCATTTGTATATTGTATATAAGTAAGAAATACTTGCTATCTGGTCGGTGTTCCTTGCTTGTTGTTGTGCACAGTCCAGTTAGATCTGTACACTATGGAGTTGTTGTCTTGATGGATGTTGGAGTGCAAATAATGATCTTCTTATGGTATTTTATTACGTTAAAGGTTAAAGTTAAATAGTAGTTAAAGTTGAATTAAAATAGTGAGTTATTTCTTCTCTTAATGTTTATCGGTTGCAAGTTATGTTATGCACTACTTAAAATTATATTATTACTAAATATTGCTTACGGCCTAAAGTAGGTCGTAGCGTAAACAGAAAAATGTACAGTATAGTGAGACTGTACAACATGCATTAGGGCCAGCCCACACGGCGGGGCGAAGCCGCATCGCAAAAACGACGTCGCATCGTAATACGAAAGTCTACTACATTACATTTGTGTCGTAGATTTTCACGATGCGTCGTCGTCGTGCGGTCTTGTGGCCTGGCCCTTAGCACCTCTAGGATGCCTTACCCCGGTAATAATTTGGCTGCTTGCTTAGGACTCGGTGGAGTGACAGTTACTAATTATGAACTTTCGCAACAATGAAAAAAAGTTTACTTTTATGTATATTCGGTCAAGTACCCTGCATTCACCGTGGTAATACATAATTATTTTTGATTCTTCTCTTGGTTAAAATTTATGCCGAATAAATACTTTACGCCGAATTTGAACAAAGACGTTACCTGCAGTCGTAAAATTGCCATTACAAAGAGACAGACATACCTTCTTAAGTGTAATCATGATTACTGGCATATCAATCTAGAGTTTATTAAACGAGTACATTAAAATTTATAAAAGATAAATCGACGAGAGCGTCCGCGAGTTTTTACCAAAGTGCGATACACGAAGGCCCCAAACGCTAATGGCGGTAACACTTGCAAAAGTAAAACGGTTCAAGTCCACGATCAAAATCGTTCAAACATAGATCTTAACATGATATTCCAAAGTTAAATTTAATAAAGTACTACTTTGTGTTATTTCTTTTTTCATTGTTTGTACGAATCGGTTTAATTTACTGCGAAATACTTCGTGAGACATCTCCCGCGGCGGTTGCGGCGATACCTTGTTAATGTTGTCGGGTACGCGTACACCGGAGACTTTGAATACTTGAAAAGACTGACAAATGGGCATACTGAAGCCGAGTTTCGTTTTTTTCTCAAAGGTTCGGGTTTCTGAACCCTCGTTACTTCTTCATACATTAATGAATGAAAGTCACGAAATGGAAAAAACATATATTTACTTACTTCTATTTATAGCATAGAAAAACTGATTACTTATACAACCAAAAAGATTACGTACTTGACAGCTAGTAGGTACAAAATAAGGGATCCCTGATTCCTCGCATCCCTACAACTCTGTATCCTATCCCGTGTCAATTAGATGCGAACCCACTGACCTGCTCCGGCACATTGTGTATCCGATCTAATAGAATAGTTTGTTAGCCGCTCCATGAATAAATTCCGCATCTGGAGCCCCCGGAATAACGTATCGCTGTCCCGTGGGACAGCCGGAATTCCGTTACCGTACACGTGAGAACTTAAATAAAAGCTACCGTGAAATCCAAAAGCTCCATGTTTTTAAGCCTTAGTAAAATGTTTTTTTTTTTATTACGTTGGCTGTCGGTCTGTCTGTCGGTGACTTTGTAGCTACTATAGTAAAGAGATGGACCGATTTTGAAGCAGCTTCTTTAATCATTTTTAGGTATTTTTTATTTTTAGGGTTTAGAAGTTAAGCACCAGATCTTAAAGCAGAGGTAGAAATTAATACTAGGGTATAAATAATAATCCAGCCTATATACGTCCCACCGCTGGGCACAGGCCTCCACTCACAATGAGAGGGTTTGGGCTATAGTTCCCACGCGGGCCCAGTGCGGATTGGGAACTTCGCACACACCGTTATATTTCTTTGCAGGTGTGTGCAGGTTTCCTCACGATGTTTTCCTTCACCGAAAAGCTCATGGTAAATTTACAAATTGTATTTCGCACATAAACTCCGAAAAACTTAGAGGTGCGAGCCCGGGCTCGAACCCCTCTGCCCTTCGGACCCTCTGCTTAAGAGTCGGCAGGTCAAACCATTGGGCTACCACGGCTTTTTTGGGTATACTAGGGTATTAGGTATTTAATCAAATAACATACATAATATATAGTATTAATATTTACCATGACCATATATTGATACAATTCACAAATTAGTGCCGGCTAATTGTTTTCCGTACAATATTGATTCGTATAGTTTTTGGTACTGAGTAGGTACATACAGTAAGCAAGTAGTTAAGCGGACGTGATGGTAAATTTTACTTAATTTTTTATATACAGTTGCCATCAAAATATATCGGAACATATTAAGGTGGTCAAATATAACTAAACTCTATTGTTAAAAATATTGATTATAGATAAGATGATGTTAGTGGTTCCGCAAGGTCGGCCTGACGAGCCCTGCGCCAGGCCCTACCGCCACCACCACTTAATAAAACTGTATGAGGAAGTACCAGGACTTTTAGGAAATTTGGCTAAGTACCAACTAATAGAAAACCGGTCCCAATAATCCCGAAACGTCATATCCCAGCCGGCTCGACTAATTTGTCCACTTAACTACATAATTGTACTGTAGCTACACCATCGTCTTTGATAAGAGAATAATTATTTAAGACATCCTATCTCTTCCGAGAGGTTTATAATTTACTAGGTTAAATGTTTAAAGGGTTCCATCAGAAATGTTAAGCTTGTTTGTTGATGTAATTACTCGAGAAGTTTACTTGATCGATAATTTATTATTAACATATTTAAATAGAGATGTTTCACGTTTTATGTACTGCTTAAGTGCTATTTTCAAACCATGTTTTTGATTAATTTGTTTCTGTTTATTAAATCGAGTTTCTTTAATGTCGGAAAGTATGCGGAAATCACATTTTTTTGCTCATAATTATGAAACAGCTGTGCTCCATTTTGGCTTACCACCTCTTAAACATTTTACGAGCAGGTTCATTAGTGTTTTACAAAAACAATTTCGTGAAAATTATAACTTTATACCCTACACGTTTTATAAAATATTCATTTCACAAACTTCTTATAACTAGGTACTCAGACAATTATTTTTTGAACGTTTAATTTGACAAACACTCATTTAGCAAATTATTTATTTTATAATTGTCTTGAATGTTAAAGTATCGTTTTTGTTTGTTTTTTATTTCACCAAACGATTTGATTGACAATTTCATTTGTTTATCAAATGGGTGAATATCCGGGCGTTTCGACCTATTGACGAAATCAATGACACCTACCATAAACTTCTGATGCTAATAGTAAGTACCCCCGGTTCTGCTTCTGTTTACATCAGAAGTTGCTGGTGGGTGTCATCGATTTCGTCAACAAATTGAAAACGGTAATGAGGCGGTTGAAACGCCCGGATATTCTCCCAAATATCATAAAATAGAGGCATCATTTATCAAACGCAACGCCAACAGAAGGGTCCTATTTGTCTCAGTTCAACCTAACACTACTGTTACTGCGGACCGATACTTCTCGGATTCGGATCGAACGCAGTGCGTAAACGCTCTAAGGATAAAAAAAAACTCCAAAATCACACTGTGATAACTTGGTGTGAAACAAAGTCCTAATAAAAAAAAAAAGTAAGTACTTAGGTACAGTTATTAGGTCGTGGGCCGAGGTTGTAAGTAAACAGGAGCAGCTGTGGAGGTGATCCTACAAAAATGATGAGTAAGCATAGTCTTGCGTGATCAAGATCATCTGCTTAATATTTGAACTAATCGGAGCAGAAGTGGCCCACCTAAACCCATAATTAGTTAATTAGTACAACACAATGCAAATTTTAACATTTAGTCCCCTTCTGCTCCACTAAGTACGTCTTTTAATAAGAAAATTGAAACATTCACCAGTTAATTATGTAATTAGATTTGTAACAAAAGAAATAAGAAAACACCAAATGAAGGCTTACAAAGAAAACAGCTTAAGCTTTATTGTAAAACCTCGTTTATTAAAACTTGAACAAATTATTCACGAAATTCCTTGAAGAAGCTCTTTAAGACCTACACGGCCCTTCGCAGAACAAACAAACGGAGACCTGGAAAACAATTGTACTTAATTGCAATTGTAATTGCAATTGTGCTATAATGACACGTGATCACTTGAGGTTTGCGTCTTGTGTGTATGTAGTGGTAAAGCCACCACAATAATGACTCGGAACAATAACTACTAAACAGATAAAACCCCCACAAAATTGGGACCCTTTCTTTCAGAGCTCATAACTCTTAAATGCCTTAACGGAATTTCACTAAACTTAGCTAAGAACACTCTAGATTAAGTCACCTTTCAAACGAAAAAACTAAATCAAAATCGGTTAATCTGTTTGCGAGCTACGATGCCACAGATAGATACACATATACCCAGATAAACACGTCAATCTTACAATAAATACAAATACAAAACAACACAACACCCCTCTGTTTTGCATCGGGGGTTACAAATTGACACACACACGTCATCACCAGTTGCGGTTGTCATGTGTTTGTACGTACTTATACAAAGGTGAGATTGGAGTGATTTTAGCTGTCCACAAAGATACCATAAAGCTTTGTTATTGCATGCGTGTGCCTTCAACAGTACGAGTAGACATAAATTGACCAAATTCCACCCGCTCAGGGATAACTAAACAACAAGCAAAGTTCATGAGCCTAGTTTCGGACGCTGTGTTGCTAAGTGCTTACCATTTTTTTCAAAGGTTGATTTACATTTCAATAGCACTTCGCACAACCTAATTGTTCAATACTGTAAACGTAGCAAAAAATAGCACATGAAAAAACAGGTTCAGTCAACTTTCACGCAAAAAGCTTTGTGATAATATGTAGTACAGCAGCAAAACCTTTTAAGAAATTGAACACAATGAACTTTAACGGTGACATGTTTACCAGTGCATTAAAAGATAGTAGGAGGCCATTTGCATTTTTAAAGTTTCATTGTCTTGATTTTTAAACTTAAGTAAATAAAATGTATATACACTTATAAATACCCAGGTGGCACTCTATTGAGTGCATTGAGAACATTTAAACGTTAAAATACGGACTATTTAGTTCTAGAAAACCACTAGTATAAACACAATTAACTATGGATCGCGACAAAGCACTTACGCTGCTGACTAAGAGTCTTTGTTCCGCGCGCCAACTTGTCCTGCTATACTATGTACACTGGCTCAAAAGTCGCACCCATTCCAGCGTCTGATGCATCTCACCTCTCACTTGGTCGGCGGCATGAGGTGCGTGTCGTCGGTATAGTCGTGCACGGGCACTTTGCACTTGTGGTCGCGCGCGGGGCACGCTCGCACGGGCAGCACGGTGCGGCACCATACGCCCGCGCCGGCCGCGGCCACCACGGACACGCAGCCTTCCGCCGGCACTGGACTGCCTGACCATCTGCCGCAAAACAAAACCATTATTAAAATTTGGTTCCAGAACGATGTTGTGCTATTTGCCAGGTTTTTTAAAGCTTATCATTATGGGACATTTGCTCCACTGCTGACACGTCAAGTCGCCATTAAATAGATTGGAACATGTAAAGTGACAAAAATGTCTATGGCGTAAGGTACAGCTTGATTTCGCCACCGTTTCGTCTCTCTTCTACTAGTGAACAACAAGCGAAAACACTGAAGCCGCATTCACATTTGTCAGATGTGTTGTGTCGTGATGCTCTCTGACGTGATGGAGAGCGTGCACATTTTTGTGTCGTGTTTTGTCGTGTTGTGACGTCATCTGTCGATATGTTGAACAAATGTCGTCACAATGCATACTTGTCTGATCCGTTGTGACGCGGCCGCTCCATCACCCCTCCACCTCGCCCATTCCGACGCAGTCCGGGATCGCTTGTAATGCGACACAACACATTGTGTCAAGGCAAATGTGAACGCAACCAATTAGATGTAAGAAACAGTTACTGTTCTGACGCATCACGACACAACACGTCAGATAAATTATGAATGCGGCATTAGTCCTACTTGGCGGTATACTGTAGATAATAATACGCACTCGTGCATGGCGGACGACGAAGGCTTGGCGGATTGGCGAAGTTGTCGCCATTCCGTCTTTCTTCTACTAGTGAACAATAAGCAAGACGCACTGAGTCTTACTTGGCGGTGTACTGTAGATATATGCGCTCGTGCGCGGCGGGCGACACGCGCAGGTGCCGCGGGTACAGCTTGAATAGTTCCCCGCCCAGCCATTTCGTGCTTAGATCTATGGTCGACGTCGCTGCAAAAATAATACTTACTTTATACAACTATTTAACTTGCTCATCTATAGGTAGATTTAGCTGGTTAATTAAAGCGCACGGTTGGAACCGAGATATTGAAGATTTGTGTTTCAAGAGATTGTCGATATAGAAACACATTTATTGTTCAGGTTTGAGCGGCCAGTCATAAAAGTAGTAGATTATGATAGATCCGTTCAAAATAAACATATATATTCTGTAATATAATACTTTAAAGTGCTCACTTGCCCATGTGAAGCTAAGAAAATATAATTGTAAATGTCTCCGACACACTTTAGACTTTTATAGTATATGACAAAATATGTTTATTTTGAACTGATCTATCCTAAGCTATCACTTGTATGACTGGCTGCTCACTTCAAAAATGACAACATTTTTACCTTAACCCCTTTATACATCATTTTTGGTATTTATGTTGACCACGTGGAGTTTGTTGATGAGCTCTACCGTGCCCGAGATAAAGTTTGTGGCTATTATTTCTTTCGACAACATGGTTGGGCTGAAGAGTAACGAGAAGCCGCTGCGGGTTATTTGCGAGACTTTGAAATAAAGCTGGTCCACATGAGTGGTGGTCGCTAGACGACACAATTATCGTTGTTGCCTTATAATACAAAAAAAGTCTATGCCCAATTTGGCTTAAAATACATTTTTATTATACACTCATTGACCGAGCTCCAGGCCACTAGGCAGAACCTTTTTAAAAATAGGTGACACATAAAGATGGGTCTGCTATTTTTTGAACGCAATGCTCCCTAATATATTACGGCTCGTGACGCACAGTTATTATAAAGAAGAGGAATTAAAGTATTTTAAGAAACATTCCAATTGAGCATTCAGAATAAATTACAAAAATAACGAAATGTATCTATTTCCAGACTTTGTCAAACAAATTTATTATAGTTGAGTCTAAAAAATCTAACCAAAATCTTCCAGCGGTTCCTAAGAGGAGACTACTGCTGCAGCAGCTGCTGAGAAGAAGTGCCGCAAACAATCTATCCCAAACCGCATAACAGCAGTCTTTTAAATTCATAATGTCTCGTTAATAATTCCGCGACCCCGATCATTTAGTTCGAACCTTTTCCAAAGAGAAACAACGGACGACACCCTGTCAAAGTAGAAAAGGTTAAAATTTCAGGGACTGAGACTGAACTGAAATAAACAAGAAGTATAAATAATTTGTAGGGACGGGCCACATTAAAGGTTTATGTTTCGTCAATTTGGTTTTCGTCACTACTTTAAGGGTTGTTTGAACCAAAAGAGCGGAAACTCGTTCGAAATTATTTGAAAGGTTTTTTTAGTTGGAAAAGTTCTTAGAGATTGCTTTCATCGGCTCACAATTAGCAATGCGTGTTTACGTTTAAGATTTAGGTATAACAGTCAAGCTGAGAAACTAAGAGGTCTGCAGGATCAACAACATTATGTTTGTTAAAATCTCGATAGCAGCTGTTAATTTATAAATAAGTGCATTTAGTTATAGAATGGGAAGATACCTACTTACAGAATTTGTGTTTTTAAAAGAAAACCACAATTATAGCGGCATAAACTATATAATAAAAATAGAAGTTATAAAAAAAACACTCCCGTCTTAGCATCCAACGGTTTCCTATTTCAGAGCCGAATTTATAAAAATAAATTGCCGCTGCTTCCCTTAAATATACCGACTCCAAAATCCTTCCTATTACAACAGCTAGGAAAATAACCCTTCTCTTAAAACCACGTTAATTTCTTTGTCAGACAGATAAAACATCAAGATTACCTTGACCTATTTAAAATGTTTTATCTTGAGTAGACACTGCAGAACCTTCGTAGTCCGAGATTCAGCGACTTGAAAACCATGATAATTATAAAAGTCGAAAGATTGCTTGCTTGCGAGAATATTAATATTTGGAGCGGAATAAGAATATTTGTCTGGACGTTGCCTCTTATTCTATGAAAGGTAAATACCATTTTCCCGTTTTAAATTTTTCCCCGGTTTTAGGTTTCAGGGTAAGAACTCCCTCTGGTCAGGTAGCCGAGCGGCTTCATTGTTTTTATGCCGCGGATCTGGTTACTTCGTTGAAGAGCATAAAATAAGGATTACAGCACGTACCTATATATATTTTAGCCTACCTACCGTACCTAGGATACGTTTCTATAGCCTTCGTGGGTATGATACAATTAAACATGTTTAACTTTTGTTTGGTGGCATTTTCAAAAGAAAACTGTAAAAATAAATGATTACTTTTATTTCAATTAATCATTTGCTCTGGGTTACCTTTCATCGTGTTTTGTTCCCATAAGAATAATTTCAAGCGCTGTGTGGTGAAGAAGAATGGTTAAATATTCATCAATATCATGAATTATTGTGATGCCGTCTAAAGTAGTTGTTTTATTATGAAGACGAGCGCATCAATTTGATTAACTATATTGCACAAAAAAATGAGAACTAGAATTGAACAATGCCTGATAATATTCTCTATGAATTGACCTTTAATAACCACATTAGCCACTTTAGCATTTAAAGGTTTTTAATGTGCTGGAAAAGTCTGGATTTCTCCATGAGATAAAAATACTTTATACGAAGGTGCTCTATGGATCTGCAAATGCAGCAGCTTGGAAAAGTAAACACTTACTGCTGGAGTGCCAGACGGTGAAGTAGGTCTTGCAGGTGTCGCCGTCCGTGACGAAGCCGAAGTTGATGGTCTTTGGCTCCAGGAACAGCTGGGGGAAGTCCACCTCCAGCACCAGTGGGAGTTTCTGAGAAAGTAACATCATCTCTTATGCACGTTCTTATGCCTCTAGTAATAGAAAGAAAGAAAGAAAGAAAGAAAGAAAAACATTTATTCGTGACCAATATCAGCAAAGGACAAAAAAAATACACACAGTAAGAATGTAGTCACGAAATGTGATGTCACATTACTATTGAGCCTCATGTTAGATATTATTATTATTGCTGATGACCATACAGATGAGTCTCTGTGCGGTATATTTTGATCCTGTAGGATCTTCGAAACAAAATAATAAGACTAATTTTTGTAATTTAATAAATAAACCAAACCTACAAATATTGGTATAATAGTCACCGTCACTATCCGTACAAGGTGCTTAAAACATTATAATTGGAACACGCTGTAACGCTTGTGTCAATTTAGTCGTTCATCTCTTCAATAATATCTAAGCAACAGCTAACGAGGCGCTTGCCGGTCTGGTCTGAGTTAAGTCTAACAGGTAAAACTTTAAGAGATTTAAGAGACTTTTGAGTTCATAAATAAGTAATTAAATAGGAGGACAATCTTATACATATTGCTTTAGTCCTTTAGAGCTTTAAAACAACTATTATCTGCTTCCTCTTTTTCTTGTTTTGCCTTTCTAACAAACATCTTCAATCACGTTAATCGTCTTCGCTTACCCCTCTATTTTCCTCGCGAGACAAACGAGTTGTAGTAAGACTCGCAACTCCTGTCCATTCTGGAATATTTCTTAGTTGAAACTTCATCCTACCCACGGATTAATTAATTAAGCTTAATTTTTGTACCAACTGTTCGAGAATAATGTAAAGGATCACTGACCTGGATGAACCCGAACTGGTCGGTGAAGACCATTTCCTCGGTGGAGGTGGTGCGGCGCGGGTAGCGGGGCGCGTCGCACGGGCCGGTCGTCTCGTTTACCGGCCATATCTCCTCCGTACGCGCGGTCACTTCTACGCACATCTGGAGGCAGAGACAATGTGGAAACTATACAGTGTCGTAAGATTGTAGGTACGATTTCAACATTAATATACGTAATCTACGTATACGTAAATGAAAAATATGTGAATGTCTATGGACCTCCGAGCCCACTTACCATCAGGTGTCTTGTGTGTTCGTTTGCCTCTTCCATATCATAAAATAACACACTCCGAGAACAAGCCCCAATACCTACATATAACGAGCGCCAGCTGTTTGCAGCTGCTGCCCGCTTCTCAGCTTCCTCCTACCCCGATGGCAGCTTTAGCCACCTAAATAACTTTAGTTTTATTCTGAACTTAATCTACTCATAATTAAATGAAATTAAGCTACGATGGGGCTGACATAGCTGCTAAAAGTGACTCAGTGCCTTTAATAAATGGAAAATAAAAACATACTAGCACCTGCGATTTAAGTCCGTCAGTTAGATTTTCAAAATAGGTATATTGGACACGTATTTTTTCTTTTGTCAATCTAAGAAAAAATTACAAAGATAAAGCGCGTCAAAGTTCGGGAGTGGCGGCTTGTGACATCACTTCTGTGTAAAAATTGTACCAAGACACGTGAAAAAAAATACGTGTCCAATACTTTTTGATAATCTACCTGATCGACAGACAAAAAAAAATGTCATCATCCCTAGTGCTGGTTGTCTATACACACTCAGCCAACAGAGAAAGAGCTCCCGGGCACCAGCATCAGTTAGTTGAATGCGACAGCCGTTGCCAGCGCATGCGCCGCCTGAATCGCCCACCACGGCAACTGCGTCGTGGTTATCTATTAAACACACTCAACCAACCGATTTGGAGGTAAGCAGCAACTCTTCTAAAAGAGCAGTGCTTTTAGTATTTGCATGGGCCGAAGCTCAGTAGCTACCTGGCTACCTGGTAGCCGTGAAAGCAATTGCTGCAACCGAAGATAATCTGCATACTACCGCGATAAGAAGAAGACTAACCGAGAACGAGCTCCTAGGCTCCAGTTCTAGCTTCATCTGCTTGAAGCGCTTGGACTTGCCGTGCTGGCAGCCACAGCAGTCGTCGCCCGGCTCGCCGACCACGGCGCACCACGGCGGCCGCGTCTCGCAGCTCAGCTTCAGGGGCGCGGAGCCCACGTTCTGCACGTGCAAGTGCTTGCGGACCCTGGGAGGAGGAAATGGATCAGTGGGTCTATACTACAAACTATACCGCAGAATAGGATTTACGTCAATTCCATTCATTTTAACAGATTTCTAAAGACATAAGTGATTGCGATAGTCTAAAGTCCGACAAGTTCGTGTCTGACCGTCTCGCGGGACGACAAATGGCGGGGATGAAACATCTAGCGTAGTAGGAGCGGGCAGTGTCGCGAGAAAGGAAAGCGCGTACAACGGCGCGGCTCACACTACCAGGCATCTGGCTTCCCCCGTCGTCTGTCACCCCTCGAGGCGGTCACTGATGGTTTTTAGATTAGTTGCATTATGCAAGATTTACTTAAGACTGCAGCAATCTGTCAAAATTTATGAAAATTTATTTATTATTTATTTATTCAAATTCAAATAATTACACAGTATTACAGTTAGATACCAAGGCACTGTGAAATGACACCGTCTTGACCATACGGCAGCTAACGTCAATCATTTACATTTGCTTTTATCTGAAGTCGCTAGCATTAGCGAAATGTACCTTTTTTAGGCGTAACACAGTGTTATTCCCTAAAAAGCTTCATTGCTGGAAGAAAAAATAGCTCCACCTAATGACGTCCTTGTAGGGCATATCGAGCGCGCAGAGCCGTATGCGCAGCTCACGTAATGAGAGACGCAGCCCGATCTCGCGTACAGCCGTGCGCAGTGCCAAGCGCGCCGGCGCCGGTTCGTCGCGCGCCCAGAAATCTCTGGAACAACCACAAGTCAAGTGGACATATCTTTTTGATTGTTTGTAAATTTTAAAATCATTTAAAGGTACCGTAAATTGGCCAACCTTCTTGTCTTTAAGGAAAGGCGATCATTGGTGAGAATTAGCGCTGCATCATACATAAATACACGTGCATATGACCCAGTGTCATTCAAAAGTAGGCTTAAAAGGTTCCTTTTGGGTGGCCTTGCTCCATCTTTGTACTGACTCTTTGGTCTAAACAAGAGTCAAGAGCAAATCCATTTAAGAAAAAATGTACTCAGTAAAAAGTGGCTGGTGTTCCACGTGACGTCACAAGATGACTGACTATAAAAATGCCCCTTATGTCTCCTGTCACCCGCGTCCATTGGTAGGCAGGGTCCTCAATAGCAGCTGCCTTTGAGGCACCAGCTCCACAGTCAAGGTCACCAGTACTCGCACCCTTTGGCACTGTACACACCTGGGGCTCCACATGACGTCACAATATGACCCTGTCACCCGCGGTTATTGATAGTCATGATCCTCAGGAGCAGCACCTCAGATGACAACAGTTCCATAGTCAAGGTCACCAGCATTCGAGCCTACCAGCACTGTATACGCGGGGGTCCACGTGAAGTCACAAGGCAGCCAGCTAGAACAGACACCCCTTGTCTCCTCTCACCCGCGGTCATTGATAGGCATGGTCCTCAGAAGCAGCACCCCGGGTGGCACCGGCTCCTCGCACATTGGTGGCTTCAAGGTCACGCGCCAGTCGACACTCGCACCCTCTGGCACTGTGCACTCCTGAGGCTCCACCTAACGACACAAAATGGCTGTATAGACCAACCGTCTGCCATCCAAAAGAAAAAGGCAAGAAAAGGAGTGTATGAGGTGCGCGTACTACCTTTATAATTTAGATTTGGCGTTCGTCCTGTTATTTGATTTCACGTAACTTGATAACAACGTCAATAAAATTAAACGCCTTTGTGGATTGAAGACACTAGCATACGTAATACATATTGCATAATTGAGCTACCACTAGACAGTCCAGCTCTCAAAAGAGTGCAGGAGTAAAATTAGAAATTCTTTTACTATGAACCTTATGGATACTGCCAATAACACCATGTTATTATTTTACCAATCGATTGCTTTGGTAACTGTGGTATCCCTGAACTGTCAGGTGGTTAAAAACCAGTTTATCACTTTCTCTTATTATCAAGTGGCAAACGGTCTCAAAAACTGCATCAAAGCGTTTACTACACACCCAAAGCATCACTGGCTTAAAATGACTATAAACAAACTGTAATCCCAATGGTACAAACGCTGTAAAAATCGTTGTCCTGAATCCCGTGGTCGGCGGCGAGGTACAGCTCTATGCCGGTGTCCATCTCCTCCTCGACGGAGCTGACTATCGACTCCACATCGAAGATATCAGCTGCAGTCATCATAATAATCACACATTTACTTGTCTCATGTCATACTAACACATTTCTTATCTATAAACGTACTATTCATGTTTAGAGTAAAACGATTATTAAAGGGCCCTAGTTTTAATAGTTCATTACTCTTTCCAAGGTAATCGGAATGAACGGTGTTAACTTTAGATCTTAAAATGCAGAGGTTAACTATCAATTTAGGGCACACACTAAGTAGGTAGTTTTAGTTATAGTAGCACGAAAGATACTACAGTATATACATTTTGCACACGAGTGTTATTCGGTAATGATTTATAGACAATGAAAGCTTGTCTCAATCAATTTTGTCACTTCACAATACTTTGACTTGGTATCTATGTACGAGTATATTAAGTTCAGCTTTCCGTACTACATGGCCAATATTCCGGAGTCAGGCCAAATGTCTGAACATTGTGTCCAGTACCATTTTGTACTCACAAGAAACAGCGGTGACACAAGGGCAGGTCACCGGCAACACGTCGAAGAACCGCATGTAAAGTCGGAAGGGCATCACGTCTTGGACGTGCTCTGAAACAAGAACACCAACTTACCTCTGGTGATGTTAGCTTAGCTTAGCTAAAAATTAACATACCTAGTAGGTAGTTTAAAACTACGAGTAGATATAATACTTAGGGTCATGATACTCATGGTGTTTACAGAGTCACACCTTATTTTTGCTAGCTAGTGTAGTAAAAGATAGGAAATTACAAGCTATTTCAACAATAATGGAGATTGATTCTCGCTTAAATTACTACAAGTATCAGCAATAATGGTCGAATTTTACCTTCAATTTTGAGTTTTACCTGACCGTTATCAAATTGACACCAAAAAACATTCGTTCACCCGTTCACGAAAATAATGCTACAAGAGCGTTACCGTATCGTTAATTATTAGTAGTTGCAGATATGGATCTAAAACATAATGCCTAAATGGTGCTAAAACCACTAAGAAAGACTTGCAAATTCCTGCTCGGAATTTTGCTCAATACCTTCGGGAATGGGCGGATGATTCTTACGACTTTAAGCAGTAATTTTGTTTTGCTTGGATAGTCAAAATGTACTGAATGCAGTTTTCTCTAAGTAATCTCACATTATGATGCAGTCAGCACTATTCTCAACTATTTGCACGTTTCAAGAGCTACTAAAAGCAAATTCCCTCATAGATAGAGGTCGTAAAGCGTGGCAATGTAGAATTTAACTATAAAACAAACAGTATCAAAGAATTTAAGAAATCAAATAAATGAGGAAGAAAAAGGTTAAGTAAAGTGGCGATAAAATGCAACGGCAAGCAGTTTGACAGTTTAGTATAACTTTGTAGGTATACTATAAAATAGTTATTTTGAAGAGCCCGCTTACGAAGTCTATGACGAAAATCGATAGCTATACAACTGTGTCGCTACAACAGAATCAGGGATGCTTAATAACTGGCGAGACGTAAACCATAACTTTAAGATTTCATTACCTTTTATTTCACCTGAGTTAAGCTACGTTTTACATTTTACATATTTCCCCCAATACTAGAAGAACCTGAAGTACCATTTGACAACTTTTTAAGAAATTGTCAAAGAAACTATCTCAAAGCAAATTGAGTTTGCTCCTCTATGGTCCATAGGTCCCTCGAGTAATCACAAACTTTCAGCGACTCATGTTTAAGTTGAAGAAAGTTGGAGAGTAGATTAATGACGCGGGGGTCCTTCGCAGGCTCCGGGGATGCCATTTAATGAATGGCGGTGAAACTAATCTTTAGTTTTGAGTGCAATTACATATCGAAATTGCATTGCGGTTACGATCTGGCCGTAGCTTTGAGCAGTCAAGTGGCGAAGAGCAAATAATTGCATAGAGATATATGAGTCATGCCACGCAACGCCACGAAAGCGATGAGGCCATTTCTATGCACTAAGTCGTTAGAAAGATAAATAAAATAATTTGTCCCATTAACATGAAGACTAAGCATAACGGACGGAAGTAATTAATTTGAAATTTGATATATTTTATAGCCCGTAGACAAACGTAGGATACTTTATATCCCAAAAAATCAATCTTCACCCGAGGGAAGAGCAAAAAACATACTACTTCTATTTCGACGGGGTAGCAGCAAAAACTAATTTGTTTATATTTGAAATGTGAACACGTACTTTAACTTAATGAGAGATATATAAGATTGGCTTTGTATTGCGTATTGCTAAACCTTTTAAGAATATTGGTTCATTGTTTACGTTGTATATAGCTTTTGTAAGAACTATGGTAGAATATGGTTCTACTGAGTGGCAACCTATTTACATACCAAGTTCACATTCAGAGATTTGAACCAATTCAAAAAAATCTGGAACATTTCGATCCAGCATACAAGGATAGGCTGCAACAATTTGATGTTTCCCCTCTACCCCAAATGATGCAGTATCATGGATTTGGTCACGCTCTATAAGATAGTTGATGGTGATTTTGATATAGCGACCTTATTTAGTTACATGACGACACGGTTAGCCTGGTTGGTTGTCACCCTGCCTACGAAGCTAGCGGTCCCGGGTTCAAATCCCGGTATGGGCTAATAATTGTGTGATGAGCGCAAGTATTTGTTCCTTTCTATATAAGTATATTTATCGTTCTCTAGTCCCCATTATACAAGCCTAGAGCTTAGTTTGGACTAGATTATTTATAAGATTATATGTTAACTACATGTTATTGTACCCATTAATATAAAAAAAAAAAAAAAAAATAGCCGATAATTATGTTGTCAATTGTTGAAATTCTTAATAAAACGACAAGCAACACCCAGCAACCTTCAGCGACCGTAGACACGACACCTCTACCCCTTGTCTGCGTAAGTCCCAACTAAAGACTCTAATATCTTCTTTGTAACCGCTTACTCTGTTTAATAAACTCATAATTTTACTATACACTTTTAGTGTCGTATATCCAAGCGCTATCAAATGCAATTCTAGAACTAGACGTCCTTACAACAAGCACCACAATCGCATGTAATATGAAAAGGACTTGAATCAGTTTGGCCCGGAGGTTGTTTTTGGGCCTGAAGAAACTACTAAACGATCTTAAGCAACAAGCCAGTTGCAAAGTCCAACGCGTTATTTTCCTAATTCAATAATATTTTTCTGAATACACCGAGTCAGTGCATAAAAAGCATATCTGCAACTTAAAACTCATAAGAGATTCAGCGCTCCGCGGCAATCATCAAGGTTTAATATGCAACAGAAGTTCTTAAAGTTTTGTGCCCGTTTTCTAAGTCAAAAGGACTAAAACAAATCCAACTCTAAACTAGTTATATCAGTTAGGTCGCATAATATCTCAAAAATAAATTTATTAATTAGGTTTTAAGCAATGATGTCTTTATTTTTTTCTGAAAAGGGCAACATACTCTTGAAATACTTAAAATTAATTACGCTAATGAATCCAGCTTTGTTCATGTAATTAGAGTGTTTAATTTTCTTTTTATTCTTGTTACTTTAACAATAATAATTTGGGAATCATGATTTTTTGTATTCATAATATTATTTAATTAATTTTCTTGTTTCATCTTGATTCTTTTTTACTTGTCTTTTAATTAGGAAAGAAAAGTCATTTTATTATAACTCCATTTTCATAATTTTTGTAACAATTTCAAACCTTTGTCAGCAAAGTGATCCCCATTTTTTCAGCTCTTCGCCAGTTTATTCACAAATTACAAAAATAAATTTATTTGTTTATTTATTCACAAATATCTTCGTTTGTAGATTACAATTTTATATATTTTTTCTCAATTTTACAATATTTGTACTCACGTTCTCGAAAACGGCTTTAATGATTTCGATGAAATTTGCATTATAGGGGTTTACGGAGGTGAATAATCGATCTAGCTAAGTCTCATATCTGGGAAGATTCGTTTTTCCCCTATTTTCACGCAAAAAGATTTGCCCGCGCAATATTGTTCGTAATTTCGATACGGCCGCGCTGCCGTCTGATCTGATCTGAATCTAATGGTTAGAGCATTGGCCTGTCTACGCCAAGACTGCGGGTCCAAACCCCAGCTATGGACCTGTTTTTTTGGTTTTTTTTTGGGTAAATCTTTGGTTATTGTTTTTTTTTTGTATAGAAATCGATGATAATTCGGTTTCGACCCGAGCGACGACCCTCGGTCTCGCAGGTACTTAAGTTAACGGCGTACACTGAGGTAACCGTAACACATCAATACGAGCATCGTCGTGGGTTAAAACCTGGGGCTATTTGTCAGAGTCCTTAACCTAAGGGCCGCATGTTCGTGCGTGACCATACCGCGAGGTGACGGACGTTGTCAGAGGCGAGCCATCAAGCCGTTATCCCGTTTGCGGGGGCGGGCTGTGTAGCGGGGAAGAGCAGCTCGCCCGACTTTTGTCGCCGTCTTCCCCAACATTTGTCACCCCGCAGACGCTCGCGCAACATCTTGTCGCTCAGCACGCATACGCATACTCACCATGTTCTAGAAGCATGTACGCGTGCACCAGGAGCGGGGAGCGCGACGAGTTCTTCGCGTGCACCGTGCGCGTCGGGTCCGACACAGACATCCTGTCGAGAGATGGAGCTTTAAATTAATTACTATTCCGTATCATAGTATCGTATCGTAGTCATTATTAAATATTAAGTATTGACATTTGACATATTAAGTATTAACATAAGTTAAGTCATACTAACAATTATGGATCCCTGTTGTCTGATTTGAATAAATGAATTGAATTGAATTGTATCCCTATTACCTATACCTATTATAACCGGGTCTCTATTGTTTGTAATAAATTCATTTGCCATAATCATCACTTGACATAGAGGTATTTTTTCTAAAAACGTATAATTTTCAGGATTGTTATAAAATAAACCTAACCTAACCTAACGGGTTCCATGCAATGATCTTTTAAATAATCTTTTTAGGTTTTAGAAAAAACAATATTATGGCAAATGAAACGATTATGGCAAATGAAATTATGGCAAAAGAAGGGATCCCATTAAAACCATTACCCTATCCAATTCGTAGAACGCTAGATTAAGCTTTGGTCTGTCGATCGCCACGCACAACGCTGCGGTACGCGGTATGCGGCGCCGGACCTGTAATTGCATTAAAAACGTCGAGAATGGTATGTTGTCCGTCGACGCATGCGTCAGCGGTTTCAGCGTTGCGATCAACAGACCAAATCTTTAGTGCTTTCTCTATTATTTTAAACTTGAACTACTGAGACAGCGGTAATCCAGCAATCCATGAATAGCGTAATGTGGCTCAATGAGAAAGCTAAGGTTAAATAATTAGAGGAATTAATTTAAAAAAAAAAACATCTTCAAAAACATACCGAAATATTGTGATAGAATCTACGAAAAGTAGTAAAACAGCCGTAAAACGTACATATACTGGTACAATACTACGTTTACTGACGTACGTTATCTTATAACAAAGTAGTACCTAAAAATATTATAATACAATATCAACAATAAGATAAATTATTTCATTTAATTAAGTTAACGTATCATACCTTCAGAGCATCTGAAGTCCACCTGAGCAGCCTTAGCAAACAACTTGAGCCTTCGTTAGGACTTAAATCTATTTGCTTCCGTCCACCAAGCAAATACAAACTACCTTTACTGTTCCACTTTGAAAAGGCTTAAGATTATTACAGTTTGAAGAAAACATACGCTCTTTAAGAAGCAAGCAAGTTTAAGAATGATGGTCGCAAAGGAAAGTAAGGCAGATTAAACCCCTAGCGAGTAAATTTGAAAAGAGCTCGAAGATTTAATTAAATTATTCCGTTAACAATGGTACCTGAGGTCCCGTAGACCCTTGGGACTATATAACTTGAAAATTTGAAACAAAAGGGAATGGTTTGAATATGGAGGTATCGGGTTAAGTGTCGATTTAAAGTGTCCTTAAATATCAATTGCTTTTATTGGAATTTAGAAACGACATTTTGCGGAATCGTAACTCGATACATAAAGGGAAAAATAATGTCACATGCAATAAAAATATTATTCTGATTGACGGGTACTGCAAGTTTTCAAGTTAATACTAAATATATCCGGTCCTTTAGAGCGAAGATTGTAAAGGGCGTCGGTAGCCTAGTGGTTAGACTTGAGGTCGAAAACTATAGAGTTCGAACTCCAGCTGTTGTTGATTTTTTATACCGATGAGTTATATAGCCTAAGAACATAATATACTTAAGTGCGTGGTAATGAAATACATCGTCAGAAGGCTTGCAACTAAGTGTGAGAGAGAAGTAATTAACTACGTAATAGATACTACAAAGTTAAAATGTACAATAATACCAAAAATCATAAGAAATAAATAACGACTAAATGGATCTCGATCTGGTGAAGATCGCGGGAAGCCGATGGATGCGAGGACCATAAAACTGGTAGTCGTGGAGATCCTTGGGGAAGGCTTGTGTCCAGCAGTGGACGTCTTTCGGCTGATATGATGATGATGATGAAATGGATAAAAACCCCATACATAATAATTTAATAATAAGCATTCACGTGTTAAAGGCAAGAAGACTATAAGAACAGGCTGTAATAGTTACAAAACTACACAGTTTGTTTCAAACTTAAGAGGATTGTGAGTTGACGGCTTTCCATATAAACGGCGATAACGTTTTCCAGTCGGAATAAAAACTATATCCGTTAATTTTGTTTTTAAAAATATTTATTAATTATAAAGAGATTATGGCCGAAATTAATTTTGTATGAGAACATTAAAACGGGAATAAATTGATTTTTTTTTTATAATATTGGAAAAAACAAACTTACGGACATAGTTTTTGTTCCGACTAACCACGTATAGAAAATTGGTCGATATCGGAAATCCACTTAGCACAAAGTTTACGGCTTTAACGAACCGTGGATCGGCGAGTTGCCGACGGTTGAAATCCAAATGACTGGAAATCAATATTCGGCACCGACGGCGCGAACCTTTATTGAAACCACTCAATCATAAAGCCGACATTGATTTATTTAATTCGCGATTTAGCTGATTCCAATAATTTTAGAAAGAGTTGCATATTTCCACTCATAAAACAAAAGTAAATAGTCGGAGTGCGTGTCGATCTAGATCGAAACCAGATGGTTTTGAACTTGGCCTGGCCTTGGCACTCCGCCGTATGTTTCGATAGTAACGAGTTAATGAAGGCGTTGGAAAGCAGGGGCAGGGGCCTCCTTGCCCCTGCTGCTGGTTAGAAAGACAATACTGTGACATAAGAAAAGTCTCGAAAGTTCCATGTCTAAGCCAAAATAGTGGTAAGTACCTTGAAAGCAGGGGGCCTGCACAATATACAGTACGCAAACTTTTTTGAACGATTTTCGTAATCAAAGAAGATTGTCGTAAGCGAGCGGTCAGTCTTGTCAGCCGCTTGTGTCAATTCCATACATTTCGCCTGTGTTATGCGTAATGCATGATTCGATTAATTGGTTGCACGTACTCTAGATCCCTCGTACTGGCTAAGCAAGGCATAAGCTATCGCCTTTTGCGGATTGATTGACTCTTATACAGAGCTTCTTGCACTAAAATAACACGTATCCCAATATATTTAGTCAGTAAATCACCAAAGTAACGAGCAACAATATCTCCCGTGGCGCGTTGTTGAGGAGATCAGGGATATCGCTCCGCTCGCTCCCGCGCCGCGCGCCGTGTTGAGGCACGTCCCAATACGCTCAGTGCATAATATAATATATGTATACATTAATGACTAACAGTTACGAGTAAGTATTACGCTATAAGAGTTTGTTACTGTTCCTCATTAATAACACTACAAGAACATACTGCCTGCAGTGCAGACACGGATGTAGAGCAGACATGTTATTGTTAACTTTAGTACAAGTATTAATTACTTATTATTATTAGTACTTTTCTTGTACAGCTAACATTAAAATATTTGCAGTTTATTTCTGACGGCGCTGTTTTGTATGTTACATGTATGAAATGTAGCTTGTGAGCCTGTTTTGTAATTCGTTTTTATATTATTATCATCTCGTTTAATATATTTAGGTTTAATTATATTTTTTTCATTTTCAAAACACAAAAAAATCTACATTATTATCGTTATAATAACCAACGCATTTTAACCAGCTTAACTATAACAGTACTCCCTTAATTAACAGTATCAATCGCCAGAATATACTCGTATTTTCTCCTTATTTAGCGAATGCTGCCTCTTTTGATTTGTCATCTAATTACTCGGACCTTAATCCTGCTATTGTGTAGAAAAAGGCGAAGGTTAACTGTCGCACGCACCCGGTGTCCTAAGTTACTACCAAAATAGAAAGCCAAAATAACGTTAATCCTCTCCTTATCTCTCGAATTGATCATAAATGAAGAGTGAGAAGGATAGGGCGTGAGAAATTTCATAGGAAAGTGTTTTAGAGGGGAAAAGTCTCTACTCCGGTCTCGTTAGGAGGTATTAGCCGGGGGCCGATTCAGGTGTTGGCGACAATCACCTAGTGGGTCTAATCCAGCCTTTAGAATAGCGTTACGGCCTTTGTTCGGGAAATATGTTGCACGCGTGGACAGGGCTTTAAGGAGGAGGTTACTCTAGCTGTTCAAAGAGTTTGTAATACAATACAAAACTAGAGAAAATAATATTTATTTACAACGCAATCATTAAAACAGCTTATTGTTACAAACAATAATGACCAAAAAGTGGTATTAACAAAAAGCGTAAGCAGACAAAACATATTACTTCGAAGAACGGAAAAGCAACTAGGCGTTTTCTTGCTAATATTTTAACAGAAAAAGTGTGTCTTCACGGTTCATCGCCTAACACGATCGATGTTTAATTTGATACAGGGTTCTCCCAAGACAAAGTGTATATTTTAGTGTAGAGCTCCTGAGGGAAAAGCGATAAACGCGATCACTGCGCAGTCAGGGGCTAAGGCTTGTGGGAAGAGAGGACAGTGGCGACATCTCCCTCCAGGCGGGTGTGACGCCTGGCTTGGGATCGAAGTCCGTTGGGATAAAGTTGTAAGTTGTATATTCATGCAACTGACTGGGGAAACTTCGATAGCGCGATGATGCGCACTGTCAGATTCGTTGCGCACGGACACTAGAAGCGCTGCCGGAGATGGTTGTCTTCTACTTGCCACAAGAGTGTCGCTACAAAGCTAGTAAAAGAATATATTGTGGTTACCACATGGTGGCCTCGTAGCGAGGGTCCCCGCAGGGCGAGGCGAGCGGGAAGACGAGCGGGGCGCCCACCGCCTCGACCCACACGTCGACCACGATGGGCTCCACATCCACCACCTGCGGAACAGTGTCTGATGAACCGATCGATTTTGAACTACTTCTCAATACTGGAGCGGGCTAAAATTTTATCCTTATTTTAAGCTGGTCTCATTATGAAGTCGGAAGGCAATATCTTCGCTTTAAGTACAGCCTTGCCTTCCTGTAGTTCAATTTTGGACTCGTTAGATTGATCTTAATAAGCAGCTGACGACTGTGCAAAAGTCTCAAAAATGTTTTTTTTTGTTAGATATCTATTACAATTTAGGCACAGTAATATAAATTCAATTCAATTCTTTATTGCATATCACATTTACAAGCTCATTAAGATGTTACATTAGGAGTAAAAATACACAGGTATACATGTGACACCCTGCAAGGGTACAGCAATATCCCTGTCAAGCCCGGTACTTACCATGAGCACCAGCTGCTCGAAGTAGCAGCCCCAGCTGTCGGCGTACACCTCGACGCTCACGTCGGTGTTCTTCCCCGCCGCGCACGCGCCGTGGCTCGGCGAGCACTGCACGATCACGCCCGGCGCGCGAACGTCGCCCGCCCAGCGGTCCTTGCCTAGCGACACACAGTTATACATCATTCTAACTCTAGCCACCCATACACAATACACGCACCGTTTCAAGCTGCACGACATTGAGTTTTCAAAAGTCATTTTAGACCCAAACTTTATTCCAATGCTCGCTGAAAAGCAAGAATACGAAATCATAGAATAAAGTTCAATGTTTTTTATGAATCCCTTTGTAAAATATGCTTGGAAGTTTTATTCGCCAGCTAAACAGGATTTGAAAGTATTCGCAGGAATATTCAATCTGTTTTATTATTGGGTATCCTGTCATTTTACCAAAAAACGTTTCACAAACAGGATTTTAATAAAACTAACCGAACCTAACCTATAAGGTTCTACACGATGGTCCTGAAATAAATCCTGTAATATTTACAGTTTCGGAAAAAAAGCGGTTTGTCAAATGATATGTTTGTGAAATTAATCAGTTTGTAGAACATTTTTTGGTAAAACTTTAGTGAACCCTTATTATGAGCGTAGTCAAAGAATCTGGTCCACTGCCAGGGGGCAAACGAGCAAGCTGCACAACGGTACTGGTAACTTTTCCCGGTGCTCATGAATATATGCAACACCGGAGTCACAGGTGCGTTTAGACTCGAATGAATGAATACGATTCCATTTTTTATAGCATTGTAAAGATAACCGGGCACACAAGCATTGCCAATCGTGAGGCTTAATTTCACTGGCTAGGAGTAAGCAGCTAGCAGGTGAATTAACGTGTTGAATAGAATGAATGCATTAAGAATAAATCTGTAAATTTCTCGACTATCTTACAATTTTATTCAATTGACGCCACAGCTTCTGTTAGTAAAAAATTTAAAGATCTTATTAAATTTCTTACTCGCTGCAAAAGAAATAACTTTAAAACAATTTCAAAGGAACTTTACCAATTACAAAATCTGTAACTGTGCAGCGGAAATTTTACCGCCTGGAATGAAAATGAAAGGTTGGAGAAAAGTGCCGAGGAAACATGATATGGAGGAAAACATATTAATTATCTTACTGGAATACGCAAATTCAAAGTATATTGGGTAAAAGCATAATTAACATTTTCAACGCCGATAATCTCACAATAAATAATTTCTAATTTGATGATGAATTGAACAATTGCAACATCATTACTGGGTAATAAGGTTGCAATTGCTACAGTACTTTTGTGTAAAAAACTGCCTTTTATCTTATATATAAATAATATAATTATATTCCGACCACTGGTATATCAATAAGAAAAAATATTTCTTCGTAGCTTACCCCGAAAAAATATATGTCTAAATTTCCTTATAAATAACCACTTATTCAAATTCGATTGCCTACGAGGAACAATCGCATGGACCCTGCGATCGTCATTTTTATTTGTGTGCTAACAAAAGATTATACAAACAAGCCCGAAGCCATTTAGCTAATGTAAAGTAAAATGTCCGTCTTCCGATTGCCGTCTTCACTCTGTAGAGGTAAAATGCTCGAATAAAAGTTTTTATTCATTTCTATCATTTAAATTGGCTATTTGACTAATGATAACATAAATTATTTTTACACTACCATTAAATCAAGCTTTCGAAAATAACACGGAAATTAAACGATTTTTAATTCATCAAAAACTATAAAGGAACACTGAAAATTGTGACGTCACATTATACTATTTTCATACTAAATTCATACTATCGGGCCGTTTTGACGTTTCAATAAAAGTTGCTGATTTGATCAGTCAGTCAAATAGTCGATTGATTACCTAACACATGAAATATGATACGTCCGTGTGTTTTCCAGATTCCACAAACAAGCCCGGGCGAGCAAACAACTGCCCACTCGAAGTTGTAATTATTATTTACGTCCGTCCCGCCGCACCCATCATCTGTTATTAGAAAAACTGTTGTTGTTTATTTTCATCTAAACGTTACTTTTCGTTACGAGTTTCAGCCATTACTTTCAATTGAGTTATAATGCGCTGGAAAAATATTATTTGCCGCTATGCTTTTTATTTTACAAGCGTTTATTTAATTTCACACATTGTTTCTAGTTTAAATATTGCAAGTCATTATTGGAATGGGTTGAAATTTAGAAAAGTATTTTGTTAACCTAATGGCAATGCAATATTGTGGTATTTATTAAAATGTGTGTATTCGTAAACGTCCTGAAACGTCTGTACCTAGTAGGCGCTCTTGTCCAAACTTGTCGGGCTATATAGCTGAGCAAACAAGGTGCCTAAGGGGCATTCATGAAAATTCAAAAGTATACCCACAATCAGTAGTCTACTTCTGCTTGAAGAAACAACTAGTGATGCTACCGAACAAAAGCATTTCCTCCAAAACTTTACCTGAAAAGCTTTGCCATTCCAATTAGAGCTTTACAATTTACGCGCGTTCGTAATTGGAAATCAATTTATAATTAACACAAGTGTCAATTAACTAGTTTACAAATACCACTGTTATAGATTAAGAGTTTGCTTCCGACTACGACCCACGTATTGGTATCAACATCTTTGTCCTTCTTGGGGCTCAAACTATCTTTAAACCCAAAATAAAATCGAGTCAGCTGATTATCGATAAAAGCGTGACAAATATATAAAGATAGAAGGATTAATTCACTTTGGAAATTATAATAACTAAGTATGGTAACATCACAAAGTCAACTGATTATCATAATAAAACATTGATGTTAATGTGTGTGTAAACAGACTGTATTCAATCAGGAAGTAGGTCGCTCGATGGTAAAATTGTAATCATACACGAGATGAGATTTCGAAGTTTGATACGCGAGAAATACGAGTGGGGAATGCTTTGTGGATTATTTCGTGCATTCGCTCGCATTGCTAATAACATTCCAACGTTAACTTACTGCTTTACTGTTCTTTTTATTTATTAAAATATTTTATTTCGACGAATGTTTTATGTACCTATTTTTTACAATGATATTACTATATATTCTTCGAGTAAGGCTGGAGTTACACTTGTAAGTTTTACGGCCGCACTCAAGACGTCAATTATCTTTTAAGTTTAATTAAAGTAGCCGCTGTCACTTTCTTTGCTACAACAATAAAATAAGACGCAGCAACTTTAATGAAATTTAACGAAACGGTCATTTTTTGAACATTTTTGGTTATAAAACACCCCATTTGCTATAATCAAATCACTTTCATTTTTCAATCCTTGATGCGCGTTATCTTTGTCAATTTTGATCGATCTGATAAAACACAAAATAGAGTAAAATATTTTTTGATAATTTAACTGACGGACTAAATAGAATGATTACTTTTTTACCCTGGACGCGTCCATGACGCTGAACGGTTGCAACAAATGCACGTAAAATTGATTAGTGGGGCGGGACTTCGTGGATTAAAAACACTATGGTATTGGATATTATTTTTACCCAACTGCGTGAAGCAAAAAGAAGGGTAATGTGGTCAACAGTCTATGTATGTTACACTCTAGCTAATAAACTTTTGAACTGATTTTAATAAATGGGGTGTCATATGATTTGTTAAAATACAGGGTGTTTGGCACATGGTTGGACAAACGAAAACAGCGAATAGGTATGCTACTTACTTAGCTCTATAAATCTATATAATATGCTACTTACTTAGCTCTATAAATCTATATAATATGCTACTTACTTAGCTCTATAAATCTGACCTAGGCCCCAAAGTTTCGAAAATATATATAAACTTTATATCCGCATTTTGATAAGTTATTTAAGTTTAAGTGATGAAATTCGTCATTTTTTTGAAAATGTAAGAAATATCTTTTTTTCCTAAACCTAGGGGCCTTTATAGATAGGGCTAAGTAAGTAACATTTATGGCCCCGCCTCTTCGCTGTTTTTGTCTGTCCAGCCGTGTGCCAAACACCCTGCAGATATTATTTACTATTTTTGAGTTACACGGTCCTCCGTGTAACTTAGTTGACGGCAGTAAATTAAACAGGGATCTATAAATGTATGCATACGTTAAGTGCAGTACTCAACGTTACAAGATGGTTAATGAATATCCCGTGTAGAACACGGACGCCTGCTGGGGCATAACTAAACTAACCTATAACTGTTGACAAGCTTAAGCCGCGTATCGACTGCGCGCTCCAAACCCTCGAACATTGGCGCGCGCAGTCGATACGCGGCTTTACAATAACATTATGAATATTGTACAATAGTTAACTACCCATATTTTAGACAAAATTAACCTTTTTATCGCCATCTCAAATACAAAAGTCGATACTCACACGCCAATAATAGCGAAACACCAGAGCAGATGTCAACCTTACCTCATAGACAATCAGGTCTATTTTACGCTGTTAAGCATGCCGGATAAATATCCGTCGTGGGCGTTGAACTTGCGGTGTGGATATATCCGCCAATAGCGTTGAAAGGGTTAATTATTAGAATGCCATTGCTCAGAAAAGTCGTATTATTGTTTGCTTGTTGTCTTCGTAGTCCAACAATGTAACTGCTGGACGGCCAGATCGTGCCCAGACTAGTGATATTAGTAACATACTAAACCAACTTCTATTTTGGTGTGAAAACGCTGGCTTGTATGGAGTTTTGATGGATGACCGCAATCTCCCCTACTACTATATCTCATACCTACCGCCGCACACAGAGACGTCAATTAAATTTAATGGTTGTCAAAGTGACGTGTTGTCTTATTCTATTGCTATAGCAAAGAAAATGACACCAACAACTTTAATGAAACTTAAAAATTAATTGACGTCTCTAAGTGCAGCCGCTAGTCTTTATAAGGTGTATATAGTATTGGTTCACAAATCTTTATGAGTACAAAAAAGGTAGTCTTTTTCTCATGTAACTTTCATAAGATTCCAGTAGTTTAGTGTTATTGTTTCATCAGGCTTATTACTACGTCTGTGCATATATGTGAATAAACGAGAAAACTCATTTATTAACTAATAATACAATATACGTACACACAGAAATCAAATAATTAAACTAAGACTTAAAGCTAATTAAATACTAAGAAAAATAGAACCAAAACTAAAACTAAATAATTCTGTAAATTAATATAGGAGCTTAGGAAGTAGACTAACTTCCATCTAGTTAGTCAAAGGATTAACCTCCCGCGGCCCAACGTCCTATATATAGGAAAATTTACAAAATGACTTTTAACTTTTATTGACTGACATAAAATTCTGTTTCGAACTAGTGAAGTTTTGACGTGGGCTTTAGGACGTTAAAAAAGTAGCATACCTATTCTACTGACAATAATACTACATAAATAACTTATCTAGACTACCAGGCTTACAAAGAAAGGCCATATATTAAATCTCAACAATACCAAGATAAACCCTCTTATTCATGATCGCACAATAACTAAAGTATGCTTGTATTTAGTATGGTTTGTCCGTATCTTTCATTGTGACATTTGAATCTGACAGAAAGTGACAAAGTTTTACTAAAATAGGTTTATTATGCCTTTATGAATAAGGGGTAAAATCTTTCGCAAGCCCCTCCCTAATGAGCAATAACAGGGTCATCACTCCACCCAAGAAACTGCTCTATTTATGGCAGGAAAATTATAAGATAAAGTCGTTATCTCATGTTTTATCCCATTAGCAACATCAAACATCACGCGATATACTTACTCAGGACTTATTCCACCCCCCACTAATTCTGACACACTCCCACCATCAAATATACTTAATGTCTTCTATTCACTTAAGGCGCAAAATACTTAATCAAAGCAGTGATGGTCACCACGCTTGCTCTTGGACTGTGCGTAATACACACACGGTTCAAATTCCCTTGAAAATTAATTCGGTATTATATATTAGTGGACTTTATTTGATCGGTTACCTACTAGATAATAATCGGTAAGTAGCGATCAACCCAAATAACACAAACTAACCCTGAAGCATTAAGTATAAAGATAAATTAGGGCAGAAATTGCTTCCCAGTTCCGGTGATTACTTAGCAACATTATCCGTCGAAACTTCGTCTTCTCGTGTTCCGCAGGAGATATCGAATATTTACGAAATTGCGCTTCGTAGTAAAATATTATTGCGACGCGATGCGATGAGCTTTTTCCCACCACTTCGTCAGCGTAGAAGTCGATTATCGTGTATTCCACGGGAACTATACAATTTTCCGGGATAAAAACTATCCTATGTCTTTCGCATTTATAATATTAGTAGGGATATTAGGGATAGGTTTGCTATTATATACTTTAATGGGTATGTAATTTCTCGTATTTTGTTTTTAATAACGTCAGAATGAGCTAAGATAAAGTCCCTTGGTTAAAGAATCAATTTCTAAAAGGAAAAGTGAAAAAAAAAGGATAAGTTCCTAAGCAAACGAATAAGAAAAGAAAAGGCCGACGTGGTTTTTAACATTTTACTAAGTATAGTATGTTTTTTACGCAAAAGGAGTTTCGGGTTATGAGTTAGTACCCAAAATTATTATATAGGTAGGCATTTTACCTCTCAACAAATTACGTCTTTTGAATAATGTGGGATTTTTATTTAGGCGAACTAGTTTGACAGATTTTAATTTTGCCTGATGAGAAAATGTCGAAGTGTCAATATCGACTCAACCTCTCTGTCAAGTTCTATTTATGTATACTCCTCCCGAAATGTCAGCTTATTATAACTCATTTCATATGAATATTCGATTATTAAATTTGAACATGAATTACAAAAACGAACAGGTAAATATATTTGCCATTGCAAGCCGTATTTCACTACATATTTAGTATAAAACAGAGTCGCTTCCCGCCGTGCGTGAGTCTCTCTGTATATACGCTTAGATCTTTTAAACTTCGCAACGGATTTTAATGCGGTTTTCACCATCAGTTAGATAATTTTACATGAAAGGTTATGTATATAATAGTACCCGGATCGAAGCGAGGGCTGGTCGCTAGTTTTTTTTAAATTACGAACAGCACTACCTAACCCGTACTGCGGCAGAGCAAATTGTACGTTAAATCGCATCATTAATTAATTTTATTTCCCTTCGCTCACTTCCCAAAATTTTACTACAAATTTGGACATAATTTTACTGCAAATTTTCTAGTTAAATTTTTAGGGATAATTGTTGACAAATAATTAAAATGGAATGGACACATAGAATATGTATGTAATAGAATTAATCGATTTGTATTTGTTATTAATAGATTGCGTAGAACGACAAATCATAAAACTGTAATGGCAACTTATCACGGCTATGTCGAGTCTGTGCTAAGATATGGGCTTATTATAATATATGGGGGAACGGAGTAAATGCTAAAAGAGTATTTATTACTCAGAAAAAGTGTATTCGATCCATTTGTGGTGTATGTACGAGTATCTTCACAAACTTCGTGCAAACCACTTTTTATTAAATTAAACTTACTTCCGCTGCCGTGTTTGTACATATTTGAGATCGCTAAATGTGTTCGCCAAAACATTAAATTATTTAAAACGGCTCGCGATGTATTCCCAGAAGTACAAGGAATTTGCACAGACTTGTTGTAGGAAAGCAGCAAAGGACTACAATGTTTAAAAAAAACTGCTACTCAATGTGTGTACTAGTAATTTATAATAAGATACATTTAGAATAAGTTTAACGTTACATTATTTAAGTGGTTACTGACCAAAAGATTTTATTCAATTAACTAATGAATTGAAAAAAATAATAAATAATAAGTTAGTTTGGTGGTTTTTGTCTGTATACCTACGTGATACCTACCTAGTAATAATTTACATTTGCATGCTGTGCATTGACAGCTGAAGAAGGCGCCTCTTTTTGCAAACATAATTATATACCTCTGTACCTTCTAACCCTTTTTCTATGCAAATAAAGATTGATTTTGATGTTTTGCTAGTTGCTACAATAACATCATCATTCAATTGTAACAAAGCACGCATTTTATCACATATAAATATTGTCAAAGATAAATTCACAAATCTTTATTTTATATGGAATAGTTTCAATATCGCATGAAAGGAGCGGTCGGCGCAGAACAGAGGATTTATGAATCCCTTATGGTATTGCCTGTTATTTCGTCCATTCCACGAGTAGGGTTGTCGCATATTATTACGGCCGTATAATAAAAACGTCTTTTACACCAGGCGATGACGACGGACATATTTCTTAAAATATGGCTGAGAGACAAAAATAAATCGAGTTGGAACAGGAAAACCTAGAATGGGTGAACGTGCATCGATATTCTAGCCAGAAGTTCAGTCATTTAGATAAGTTGTTTGCTAAGCCAGATGTTATAATGAGCTCATGGTGATGACCACACATTAATATGGTAAGTTTATGTTTTTTATATTGTGATAATACTAATCTTAATTCCTTACCATATCTGCCAGACGGTCCGATGGACTTTTTTACGGTAGGGTATTACGTCACAGGTCTACAATGTTATGACATGCAATAGATTTACGAGTACCTATGAAAGAACCATAATTTACGAAGTGTTCTCACTGCTTGGCAGCGCTATGATTCATTAATGATACAATAATTGTTATTTTTGTAACAGAACATACCTTTATACACAAGTGAATACCTACACTTACGTAGGCGAATCAATATTTTTTTTAAGAAATACATTTAGCAGTCTGGAAGAGATCGCTAAGTCTACATTACATATTTGACAAAAGTACTGTAAAACCGGGCAAGTGCGAGACGGACTCGCGCACTGAGGGTTCCATACACATTTGACTGGTTTTTAGTATTTGTTGTTATTCTATAGGGTTTGTTTTATAATCATACCAAATTTGACGCTTGTATGTTTTACCGTTTTTACGTCACAACAAAAATAAAAATACGTTGAAAAAAACGTTTCTTGTACGATGACCCCAATACGTAACAACATATATTCTGAAAAAAAAGATCAACCCGTTATCTATTACGATTCAAAAGGCTCTTTATAGTTAGGACAGACAAACAAACAGACAGACGGATGGATATACGGACAGCGTAGGCATATTAATAGGGTCCCGTTAGGCACCCTTCGGGTACGGAACCCTAAAAAGGCCTAGGTATACTCGTAGCATAAACGTAAAGTGGTTAAGGTTATGAAATTATAAGGCCCTAACTTCATCAAAACTACGTCTGAATTTGAGCCACTTTAAATCTCTCTAGTACATTTTAATCCCCGCCCATTAAACAGTTAGCAAATTAAAAGCCGTAACCGCGCGATAACTAGCCCGGTATCGGCTAACTCCCAACTGCCGTCAGGCGCGGCGGTAACTTTGATACGCCGACAGTTAGCGGACTCATAATTGACAATTTATTTGCATAATTATTGTAAGAAGTTAAGGAGGGGAAGGAAGGATTGCGGTTTGGTGAAGTAAAAATGAGATAGAAGGAAAAGAGACAGCAAATATTTTTTTAAAGCGACTTAAGTGTTGAATTCAGTAACTATCAACGGAACGGAACTACTACTAACGGAATTTAATAAAAATGTCTTCAGAAAATATTTATTGAATAATATTTTTCCATAAAAAGAAACCGTTTGACATATTTGTAGCGCAAATAATTATGTAGTATAGATTTGTATTGCCCTGAGATTTTCGCTAAGACTTTCCCATTGAGCACGATATTTTTATTTAAGAATGTTCTGAATGTTTTCAAAGCACAAGCGTGAGCAGAGCCCCAGTGTTATATCTTTATTGTACTCACGACCGCTCTTATTGTCAAGTTAATAAGAGCTACCACAACATTAATAACACGTTAGCAAAATCGTTTAAAACAAAATAAAATAAAATATCGTCAATACGTCATGACAAGAACACGACGACAAGAACACAAGGGTTGTTAGTACAAGAATGATTATTATTTATAGATATATATTAAAGATGCTCGTACATATCTAGCTGCGTACGCGCCTAAAATGCGTCGATCGTAAATTGTTTCGTGGTGATCACGCCCGCGCCGTGTTAGTATTTCTGTCTGCGAATAAACTCAGACGTGCTTTCAAAAATTGTGAATTGAAGACAGGTGTTTTGTTAATAACTTGGTTTAAGGAAAATCAAAATAGTTTATCCTGCGATATTATCTCGTCTTCTCCTGCAGCTTAATTTTTGTTTGTAAAAAATTTCAATCAAAGTGATTTTTTTTATTTTATTATTGAAATTAATCGGCGATCTTACTCAACGGTCAATCTTTTCTTGCCATCAAAATACGTTTAACCTGTTCCCAAGTTGACTGTGCGAGTCATTAGAAACTTCCCCGTATCTTCTAACTTATTCAACCCTTTACAAACTCGTCCCGGCATTACCCTCGCCTGATTGCGCCAGAGAGGCGAAGGATATCCATTTTTAAAGTATCGGGAAACTTTACTGGAACTTTGTAGCAAGTTTATTATAAAAATGTCATTATTTTAAAACACTTGGGCTGATTTTACCATACCATGCCCCCGTGTTATGGCGGCTTTTATTGCGGTGGATAAATATAGATAAAGCATCCGTCACTCTTACACCTACATATTGGTCAGAAAGTGACAGATTTTTTATCCACTTCGATAAACACGACCATATAGGCTCGCTGATATTTAGTACTTTAATGTTAGCTACCTCCTTTTCCTTCACATTCGAAAAGGAAAAGACATTATATTTGTTTAAGAAACAATGCGTTTTCTTTTTTTTATCGCCAAAAAAAAGGCAAGCATGAGGTTGCCTTTCCGCGGGAGATGTGCGAGGTAGCTAAACGGTGAGCGAGATCACACGGTGAAAAAAATATTTTCCAATATTACCAGATTGTATTGTAGTTATGATTCGGGTGTAGGAAAACAGATTTCAGCTATGGTTAGCAGATTTTTATTTTATGACATGTCATATTTTTGTTAATACTAGAATATTCTAGTTAAAATATTCTAGTACACGAAAACTTTGATATCGTTGTGTTTACCATAATAGTTACAGAGTAAAATATGCATTTAGCATACAACAGATTTTGTAAACTACACAAAATTTGTTTCCTACGATACTAGGTAAATGGTAATAGGTACTAGAAATTATGTTGTACAGAAGTAGAATTTTCTATTCATGTGTAAAAAACGTATAGTTGTCACATATAATACAATAAAATCAAGTAGAATTTACAATATTCTGTTACAGGAAACTAGATTTTTTTCTCCGGGCAAAGCTTCCCGTTTCCACCAGCGCTAAGCTAAGCTAAGCTAAGCTATGAAAATAAACGATCCTAATTGGTGGATATCAACACATTCTATACGCATCTTACCTAAACCAAAGACAAAGCAGCCTAAAGGCTCCTTGATGCACATGAAACAATTACATCAAACGGATCGGACAGATTTTCCACAGAAAGCGCTCACTTTATTTACCTTCTGAAAAAAGTTGAAAGCAAGTACTATTTCAGGGTTTCGAACCTCCTTCCAACAAAATGGACCCTTAACGCTCATTTTGAATTAACTGCTCTTAGACCTTGAGTGGGGCCGGAAGGGTTCTTTAGTTTACGGAAACTTGAGAAGAGTTGTTTTTATAGCATACAGGAAATGGGGGATTTTAAGACTGTGCTGAACGTTGGATTATATTTTAAGAACCAACGTTTTCGTACGAATCCGACTAACGAATTCATTATAAATCTCGACACATAGTGATTTTATTTGTTAAAAATAGCTTTTTGCCGTGAGTGCGTCCACATACAAGCCGCTAAGCCGTAAATACAAAACAAACAAACGAAGAAACGCACGTTTGCTTTTATAGTAAAGGATTTTTGGACCACAGTTTCAACTGCTTTATTAAACGCTTAATTGACGTCCAAGTTTCATATTATACTCTAAGGTCCGAACGGGACGGGAACGACCTTCACCCGTCTGTCTTTCAGTTCAGGATATGATTGAAAATATGTTTTTTAAACATTGCACTTGTTTGTTTAATAGACAAATTATGTAATTAGTATATTAATTAAGCAAAAGCTTTTTATTCGTTTTACAAACATGTTAAAACCATAAACTATTTGTTTTAAGAGTTAAAAGCTTCTCTACTCCTCCAATCCGGCGTTCGACTGGCTCGTTAAGAAAAATTTCTCGCCAAATAGTGAAGTTGGTACAGTCTATTAAAATTAGGTAAGGCGGGAATTCGACGGACGCGAACAGCCTTAGTGTTTCTGATAACTTATCTTTATACTCGTACCTGTTTTGTATTTTTAATCCACGCGGGCATTGCTTTTCTAGGAAGAGTAAAACAAAATAATACAAGAGTAATATATAATAATCTTTGGGGGCATATCATGTCCTATCCAGCAGTGAAAGTCATTTAACTGACACTACTTGAATTATGATCACTTGATGTAGTACAAATACTTCCAGAAATGGATCTGTTTTAATTTTCCTATGTTTACATTGATTGTTTGTTTGATAAAGAAGACAGAAGGTGGTAACAGTATTTATTATCTGCTGAACTTAACGAGCCACTGAGATAAGGCGCATTAGATTTGTCTCGATTGACGTCCTCCTTGACGTGTCTGTGAACGCCTAACTTGGAAGGTGAGACCGAAGAAGGCTGGCAAGGCCAATTTTTTTTAAAGGCACTGTTAAGTTTACGTTGAGACGTAGGAATACAACTGACCTGAAGAGCTTATGTGCAGATAGTACAGGAAGGTTGTTTCGTCGCGATAAGCAGCTTATGACCGTGCAAAAACAAATACAGCCAGCAAAACGAGCTTCTGTCACAAAAACTTTTTTGACCTGAAATTTATTTATAATACCGAAGCCTTCCCAAAAATCATTAATATCACTAATAGGTATGTACGCGAATAATATTTTGCCAAATAGTGTTCTAACTTATAATCTCACAATCGTTTGAATACGAACATATCCGATCAAAGCTTTGTTATCTGTTTAATATTGTCACGTAATCCAAGTTAAGGAGCAGTTAAAACGGAACGTTTCCGACACTTAAGCCGAGTCGCAGGAATCACGCAGTCTCTATAAACCCTGAAATTATCGCCAAAATGCCTTTTATCTTTGGCTTAATTTGATAACGGTGAAATTCGAATATTAACGCATAACAGATGTTGAACTAAATAATATTGAACGCAAAGTAACACTTGTCTTACACAACTGTGGAAACCATTCTCAATATTATCTAAATAGCTATCATATGTCTAAGGAAGAAAGGTTACAGTCTTGAGATGTCGAGTTTCTTGAAGCGCAGACATGTGAAAGTGCCTACAGAGCCTACTTACAGAATAATGATTTAAAGTGTAACGTGTGTGTGTGTGTATCTATCTGTAGCATCGTAGCTCCCAAAGAGATGAACCGATTTTTATATAGTTTTTTTCTGTTACAAGATGACTTACTTGAAAGTGTTCTTAGCTAGGTTTGATAAAAATCCGTTAAGCCATTCAACAGTTATGAGTTCAGAAAGTAGCGGATTTTGACGGAAGTTTTCATCTATTTAATAATTGCAAATGTCTGTGGGTTTCAAAACCCGGTAACTATCAGTTAGCCTTTAATTTCGATCTAATTTGCTGTCATAATGGCAAAAATAATCTCGATGCTCGTACGTTATTTCACAGTAACTCAGTAACGAAATAGTTGTAAACAGCAACTACAAAAACTAAATTAAAATCTGAACCAAATGACCGTAAAGGTCCAACCGGCACTAATAAATTATCATATGAATAATGCAGATGTTTTAATTGAAAAGGCACAGGAATTTTCAATGTGGCCCCGACGGCCTTAACTCCCGTTTGGCCAACGCCATTGTTAAAGTTTTGATTAAATCCTGAATATGAACATGATTATTAATTTAATTGCTTTATTTTTTTGGCTATATTCATTTGCAATTTTTCAAAATTTTTTAGCATAGCAAATTATTCAATGTGTGTGTCTACAAAGACAGTAGAAGAGACAAGAAAAGTAAACTAAGGGCTTAGAAATATTAAACAGATCTTTGAGATTTTACTACTTAATCTATGGTCATGTGATCATGTCATAATAAATGTTCACGTAAAAAAAGTCCTGGCTGAAAATGATTATACAGACAAAAAGAGTGCATTACCCTATAAGCGACTAAAAGAGACAGGCTAAAGCAAAGCAGGAAAGAATTAAGGCTTAATCCAACTTAACTAGACTATTATCAACCTCAAACTCATTTCTTACCCAACACGTCCTCTTCTAAAGAGTCTACAAGGAAAGAGACGACATGATTGATAGACATGAGAAAATATATTGTATTACCAATGTTCAAGCTTATGATAAAACTTGCAAATAAATCCTTCCCTAACCAATCCAGGACAGGACAGGAGTATTGAGCGAGCGGCTGTTACTTCAGCAAATAGTTCAAAACTCGACAAATTAGTAACGACTGGGTCTTGTACGTTATTGGAAAATAAACTTGTTGGCAAAGTTAAAGTTGTCTCACCCGGAATCAATATTGGTATTGAAGATTCACAAAAAATTAAGATATGTATCTACCTATCGTGGAGGGTGTCCCATTGTTTTGCAGACACTCGTTTCACCGAATGTGTCGTTTAACCGAATTCCATTTCATCGAAAACTATTTCTGCTGAAACCTTATTGTTTTCAGGTTATCTTAAGTATGGGTTACGTAGGTTAGGTTAGGTAAGAAATGAAAATTCGGCGAAGTAAAACATTCTATGAAATAAATGTCGGTTATTCAAGGGTAAAGTGGAGATTGTTGAAAATACTTAAAAACAAAAAAAATACAATAAAATTGTAACAAAATACACATAAAGAGTATGTTCCATTTGTTCCATGGAACTCCGAGTGTTGTATTAAACATTACTTCATACCTCAATACAATGAGTAGTTCCATGGAACTAAGTCAAAACCAGCAGCTCTGTTAGTTGGATATATTTTTTTTGTGTGGTCGGCTTGTCAAAACTTGATATTTATTACATTTGCTTTTTAGGGTTATACCAGCTGTAATTTAATTATGCCTCACCTCCGATCATTGCGGTGTAGGCGTAGTCCTTGCGGCGGGGCCAGCGCCGCACGGCCAGGCGCCAGTGCGCCGGCACGCGGCCCACGTTGCGGATCACCAGCCTCCGGGACTTCACTGCAGCACATGGGAGATATTTCCAGTGTATAAAGAGTGATCCACCTCCGACCAGGGCTTCGGTGGCGTAGGCGTAGTCCTTGCGGCGGGGCCAGCGCCGCACGGCCAGGCACCAGTGCGCCGGCACACGGCCCACGTTGCGGATCACCAGCCTCCGGGACTTCACTGCAGCACATGGGAGATATTTACAGTGTATAAAGGGTGACCCACCTCCGACCAGGGCTTCGGTGGCGTAGGCGTAGTCCTTGCGGCGGCGCCAGCGCCGCACGGCCAGGTGCCAGTGCGCCGGCACGCGGCCCACGTTGCGGATCACCAGCCTCCGGGACTTCACTGCAGCACATGGGAGATATTTCCAGTGTATAAAGAGTGACCCACCTCCGACCAGGGCTTCGGTGGCGTAGGCGTAGTCCTTGCGGCGGGGCCAGCGCCGCACGGCCAGGCGCCAGTGCGCCGGCACGCGGCCCACGTTGCGGATCACCAGCCTCCGGGACTTCACTGCAGCACATGGGAGATATTTCCAGTGTATAAAGAGTGACCCACCTCCGACCAGGGCTTCGGTGGCGTAGGCGTAGTCCTTGCGGCGGGGCCAGCGCCGCACGGCCAGGCGCCAGTGCGCCGGCACGCGACCCACGTTGCGGATCACCAGCCTCCGGGACTTCACTGCAGCATACGGATAATAATTACAGCCGCAGAGTAGCACAGGAGCAATCACAGTCGAGATCTATGTCCAGCAGGCAGTCGACATGTTCCGGTTGACAAAATGATGAATTTATGCTTTCTTGTTGTTCTTGTTCTTGTTTGTTGAAGCAGTCCCAATGTCAGCACCCTATCAATGATCGGCCCCATCAAATTTATTTCGAGTAGAGGTATAATAAATTCGATTATTTTGTGTGTTGTGTGCAAGTTCTTGTGTCTTGGATGATTTTTATGACGTATATAAGTACATTTCCAAATATATTTCTCTATATAAGTATATTTAACGATACGTACGATTCATACGACTCAGAAGACTAAATCATAGATACAAGTAGACTTGAATCAATATGGAGGAAGTATACACAATTTCTTACCAGTCCTCAGCGGCAGGTTGCTGTACTGCAGGCAATACGGACCTTGTGGCAGACTCGGATTCTTCTTATGGTCACATTTACAAATGCGGGTGAGGGGCGGTGGCTCGTACACTAAATAATACCGAATGGGAGTTAGTCAACGGTAGCCAATATTATTATTATTTGGGGGGGGGGGGGGGGGGGGGCTATCGTGCCGCTTTGACCATTGCTGATCAGAAAATATACCTATTGTGGCAGCCCTTTGTGTATAGCTCACCGCAAAGGCCCGTTGTGTCTAGAAATTTCCAGATGCTTTGGGCAGTGAGGAGTCGTATCTCTTATGGGTCCATGATATGTCGCTCTAGATGGATACTTCTGTTGCGCATCAGTGATCTGCATAAGCAGAGGTTGTGCATAGCTGTCTCCTTTGTTTCCTGACAGAACCTGCCATGTCACGTCAACGGTAGCCATAGTAATTTTCATTAATTCAGCTACACATTACATTAGAGCATTATTGTTCTTATTAGGCTGTCAGTTGTCATGCTAAAGTAAATCTGTTATCTATAAGTGGAAACTATTTTGGCTCGTATATTAACTATTGTTTTATTCTCTTTGTGATATTTTTGCTATTTATTTTCCTAATAATAAAAAAATAAACCTACTAATTGAATTTTTCCTATTTCGGAGAGGATTGTTTTGCAGTTGCTCCACATACAGTGAGATTGTCGAGCGAGCGAGTATCATGTCATATCAAATCATCCATACATACAATATTATATCATCCTCGCCCTCAAAATATGCTAGTAGTATGGTTTGTCCTTATCTTTCATTGTGACATTTGAATCTGACCTAAAGTGACAAAGCATTCTTTTACTAAAATACTCGTAAGTTTGTTGCGCGTTTATGAACAAGGGGGTCAGTCTATTAGCAATGCTATGACTGCCCACGTCATTATCATTATCAAAATGTATACACCTAGAACAACGTCCAAATCATGAATTAGCGCACCTATTTCAACAGAGTTCACCTCTGCTTCCTCCGGGTCCAGCGGCGGTGGTTTGTACTTCTTCGCCGGCTCGATATATACCATCTTGTAACGGCAGTGGCAGACGTTTCCTGAAACAAAACACTTTTCAACTGTCCATTCAAAACGTGCCTGACAAATAGTTATAGCACACCCTTACAAGTTTTATATAGCCTATGACACTCGCGCGTTTTTGAAGAATCATATGACACCCTATTTATTAAAATCGGTCCAACAGTTTAGGAGCTAGAGTGGATCATCAGATTTTTTGTTACATGCATAAGACTGTTAAAATCATTACCCATCTTTTGGCTTCGCTCCGTCGGGTAAAAACGAATCAAAATTTTCTATTATACCTTGTTCGGATGTAGGACTAGTTATATACACCTCAATTTGTCCGGTTTTGAGTCATTGGAACGGAACTCTTAGCTTAAGCTAAAGGTATGTCAAATGCCAGCCTTTGTTTTAGTATAAACAGTGAAAGAGCCAACAGGTTCAGCGAACAGCAAAAGCAGGACAAAAATATAATTTAATTTATTCATGAACGCGATAAAAATAATGGTCATCCAGCGCATCTGACGCGATATCGTTTGCGCTCGGCGCGGGCTGCTGTCGAAAGTTCTAGGCACGATTATGACTTTTATCATCATCAATGGCCTGGTTGAAATCATTTTTGGAATAGTATTATGAATAAACAAAGGCTCGTGCGACACCAAAGGCTAAATGGTTTTAATAAAAAAAATGGCTTTCTGTACTATGCTGTGCTTGTGGATGACTAAACGTCTACTATTGATACAATTGCACTCATACTGTATGGGTGCAAAAGTTAACAGTTACTTCGAGTTAATAAAAGTATTATAATTGGTTAAAAATAATTGCAAGATTTGACAAACATGACGTGAAGTAAATAAAAAGCTTGTTAATAGAAAAAAATAGGGGAAAACCAAGTAAAAATTAAAAATTACTGAAAAGTTGTGTTGCTAATTTAAAATCATGTATTTCAAAAGTAGCAGAGTTTAAAAAAAAACAGTAATAAATTTTTCACAACGTGGAGTATAATTTTATTATGCATGTATATTAGAGCATAAATTTAAGTTTCTATCGCGATTCTTAAGAATCTTAAGATAATGAATTCTTTATTACAAAGCCGTTGAGAATTTATAAGTAAAAAGCTTTTTAAGCCGCTCTAACATTTTAATTAAATCAATTTGAAAAGTTTTCACAAATAAAAACTTAACTCGATTTTGTTTTTCAAACACAAACACGTGTTTGAATAAGGGATTATGAAAATAAATTTTCAAGCTCCAGCATTGAGCTCAAGTGTGTTTTTTGTTTAATTTTATCATCCATCAAGAATATGGATAAAATGGATTTTACCTCAAGTGATTGTCTTGAGCACTCGACTTGACTTTGCTTTTATTTAGAAACGTTAAACATGTCAATGTCTCCACAAATTCTTTCTTCGTAATCATAACGTGTAAAACAATGTTGTATCTAAAGGGTTGTTCTTGTTACCTATCGACAATGACCATTGCGGAATTATCAATCGTCCTGCAAGTTTAATTGTCACTTTCTTTATTTGGTTTATGTATGTTGGTGTCTAACTTATATATTCCAAAACTGGTGAAACGCTTGCATACTAATGGCTGAATATGAATTGTCGGCACATACAATTGCGCATGATGGAACGACTAACAGTGTGGCACCGGTGCTGAAATTGATATAACTCTTCGCTTTTGTATAAAAGGAGAAAAAAGTACTTGCACTTATTGAGATGTAATTTAGCCAGATGTGAAATGACTTCAGACTTACTGCTCTCAAATTGCCAAAGTGTTTTCAATAATTCAGGAATATAAAAAAGAAAAGCGACGTTTTAACAAGTAGAAATAGAAATAGAAAATATTTATTTCGCATAAATTTATACATATGGTATATTTTCATTCTCTTTACCTAAGTTGGTTCACAAAGATTCAGTGGTTTTTTTATCAATAAAATCCCGAACCAATACAATAAGCCATAATATTATCGATTAAGGCAGATTGTTTCGATCTATCTAGGTGAAATGTGGTCTCAGAAGCTAAAGGCTCGTAATTTATGGGCCTGATTTATTGTCAATGCCGGCGACATTACAGTGTTATTACCTTATGCAAAAAATCCAAACTCGTCCAACCCAAGTTCGATGGAACTAACCCAGCTTGACCTCTCTCGGCGCGCGTTTTTGTCATATACGGGGGTAAAGATACGCTAGATCGATCGAAAGAGGAACTAGTGGTTGCGAAAGTTAATACTACCTCTAGGCCGAGGACAAATTTGGGTATCACTCGCTGTATTTGCTAGCCGTTTGTCGAAAAAGGTACCTGTCAAGTCGGATAATTTATAAAGACCTCGGTCTTCTTGAGAAATATATTGTTTATTGAAATATATTGTGTATTTGGTGTAAATCATTAGTGCTGTAGTTAAAGTAAGGCCGGAGAAAGCGATTACATGATAGTACTAGTAAGTGTTGGATTTGACGTGAAAGGACCTTTTATTGACCCAGGATTCCGTCTTGCACGACATTGCACGACCGGCTGAGCGGCGAGCAAATTTTTTAATACATTGCGTGTAACGTCTATCGTCGAGCATCTCAAGTATCTCAACCGTGCAATGAAAAGAGAATTCGCTCGACGCCACCACCCCTGCCTCTCAAAGCTGTGGCCAGGCTGTTAGTATTTAATGTTGGCAATGAATTTCCAATCGAATGCCCTAAAAGGCCTAAAGTAATCGCGTCTTATATTTAATTTTATTAAAAATATTAACATCACACTGCATTTACTATTCAGCAACGTCTCGTCTTTCGAAATTCAATACCAAGATAAGGTAGAACGCTCTCAAAAGCTTGCAACTTTCCTTCAGTAACGCTGCCAGCATCTCTAGTATAAAATAAATATACATGTTTACAGTTACATGTTAACATGTTACATGTTTATTATTTCCATTCCCTTCCCACCTAGGTGTAATAAAACGTCACATGGTATCAATTCGGTACGGTTTACTGCCGCCCCAGCGCTGGAGGATCAATTATTTATCTTCTTCTAATGCAGGCTCACTCGGAGCTGTTCGTTTTCATTCGGAACTACTCGGGTTTACGTTTTTATATCTTAATACTGATCATGGTACATTAATATTGGTATTCTTATCCGAGAAGCAGGTCACGTAATTGTGTCACATGCGGCGACGACATATGGTTCTTCAACTTTGGTGCGGTAAACGAATTCGAAAGTTTCCTTAATTTGTATAATTCTGAACGCAGATGCCACGAGGCTACGAGGCTCAAGCACACCAAATACTCAAACCTCAAACGTGAGTATGAGTATTGAATTGGTTTTGGTAGCAGTTGAGACGAGTGGTGCGTGCAAGTGCTGTACGTAGGCAAAAAACTTGTATTAAGACCTTGGGACAGCGATTGAGGAATAGGCGCTGCAATCCCCGGTCCGGTCCTTGTCTGGTTCAACCAAATAATTGGCAATACAACGGGGCAATGCTGCCAGTATATACCGTTAAGCCAGGTTCTAGCCATAAGCTGGGGAATAGTTTTAGTTAACGCTCCCTATTGTATCGATAGTACTTCTTTTTCGTGTCACAAGGGAGGCAAAATAGCACCTGTCTGCTACCGACTAAAGCAAAAAGGCAGTATGCCTTAACCGATAACATCAAATTTAATACAAAATGTATTATTTATCAGGGCTCACGTCATCTCATTACCACATTTATCTTTATTCATAGAAGCGTGACGTCATAACAACCAAGTGTTAATACATTGCCTTATTAACTAGGAGCGTAATTCGATTTTTTTACGCAAACGCCTTTCGTTAAACAAGAGGGAGGTGGGGGGGTTAGTAATAAATTAAATCACAAGATGGCACAAAGTGGGAGAGTGTATTCTGGGAAGGAAGAATTAGGGACAATTTAAGGTCAATGGTATTCCTGATTTTTGCGAGGCTGGACAGACCGCTCTGTTATTGCAATACTCAATAATGACTCCAGTGACTCGCAAATGTTCCAGTGCCCGGCAGTTTAGAAGTTTTGTTTTGGAAAGCAATCATTTTCATGCGCTATAAAGATTTGATAAAATGCAATTTCCGCAGCGGTGTTCAAGGAGAAATTGACTTCAGCTCAGAATGGCTAAGATCCGAACTGAGGAGTGCAGATAAGAGACTAGAGTGTTATTTACGTCTCCAAAACGACGGTTCAGTAGTGATACGTGTAAAAGAAAAGAATGTCAGATGATAAGATACGTACGTTTCGTCGGTTTATTTATTTTATTAAGTTATTAGCACCTTTCAATGTTGTTGAACAAATAAATAATGAATTGGTAGAGAGAAAATGTGTAGGCGTGTCTCGTTGCTTGATCAACAGCAGGCGATGCGTGCGTGGGATACCACGTGGTATGATAATACCACAGCATAAATGGAAATCTGCGGTTTACTGTAGTCGTAAATTTGCGTTGTGGTTTTTACGGTTTCGGTGAAATTTAAAGCTTTTGTTCGAGGTAATGCCGTACGCCTGAGTACGTGCTTATTGCAGTGAGTTCAGTGAGGGAAAATACCGATGATTCCCATCTTCCACCCTGACCACCACATAACTATGGAACCCTTGGACGGGCAGGGTGGAATACGGGAATCACCACAAAAAACTGACCTCAATATGAAATAAATTAAATTACTTACTTCCACGTTTTGTTTTGAAACAAATAAAAGAAAAATCACAACAAGAAATGTACATAAATAGAAAGAAAGAAAGGATTTACTTATTACCTAAGGTATTGTTAAGATCCTTCATCCGTAACAAGTTCCTCTCGCCTACGTATCAGAATACGGCGCCGGCGCTGTTCTCGGGACGCCGGGCTATAATTTATCGCCTTCCCTTATCAATAATTCACATTGATTGTGTAAACATGAACCAGCACTTTTCAAATATTGGATAAAGATATTGTTATTTCTTTGGATTTTGTTAAGATACGGCAGACAGCGGACGAACAAGATAAAGCCTTATAAAATAGTTTTCCAACTAAAACTGGTTAAACAATAAATGGTTATAAGTTCATCACCATAAAGTTGAAAATTCAGCCAATTATTCGTGAACTTAAGACTTATTCGACGAACAACACGGCTGTTGGGTAACCGAAAACGCCATGGATAAAAAGGGATGGATTTAATTTCCTGATACGCGCGATAAAATTAATATTATTTTAGGATAAACTCCAGGATTCTCTCGACTCTGTGAAATGTGCATTTTTTTATCAGTGCTGGTCTTAACAAAACATTAAATTCACCAAAAGCCTTAGGGTATAGTATTTATTATACCCTGGTAATGTTTAACCTTCAATATTAATTACTTCAAATAACTGTCTTGCTTGCTTGATGCCTAAGCACGTTTTTCAAGACAAACGCCACCATAGAACTCTGCCGCAATGCCAGGCCGCATGACTCACGTCTTGAGTGATCTGACATTTGATACGTCACCTCTTTACGACGGGGCCTTCAAGACTGTACACCCGTTTGTACGTAAACACGACGATCGAGGGAGTTAGGGATCCTTTACGCGTCTTATTTATTTATTTTTACTTGATTGCACAATACTAAAAGTAATGGTGCTCCACACTGACGTTATATTTTGTAACATGATAATAAATAGAAAAAAATAAAAACAAAATGTCATATGAGAAGGAAAATATGTCAAACCACTTTTAAAATAGGTAACTTTTAAGATATATTTTCCTCCTCATAGGACATTTTGTTTCTATATTATTTTATTTTATTTACCGCGGCTGCCGCGCCGCTCACACTCTTAGGGATAGTCCGCCATTTGTACTGAAGGTGCTCTCACACTGACTTTTTATTTTGTCAAGTAACATTTGCAACATGATAATAAATGAAATAAAATAAAAACAAAATGTCGCCTGAGGAGGAAAATATATCTTAAAAATAGTTCAGCATATTTTCCTTAAGTTAAGGTGATGCGGAAAATTATATAACTCGTAGATTCGGATTTACCTCGGACCTCAGCTCTCTTTCGGTCTTCAAATTCAAAGGCCTCCACCGGAAAGGCAGGTTTTCTCTCGGTGTCCCACGGGAATTTCTCCATCTGTGGCCGGAAAAATAATGCATAATAATTTTAAACATTATTTTAACTCGTCGAGGAAATTTGCACCTAGTTACGAAAGTAGGTCAGTAAATTGGCTTAGGGGGTCAGGTAGCGGTGCAAACAAAATGAAGTTATTTAAGTTATATTATATCTGAGGGAAATAACTAAATACTTTTATTGTGTTTATATATATATATATATATATATAAGTTTAGTTTTGTTATAGTTACTGTGCACCTACTACCTATGTACATTTCCAATTGGACACGTGGTTGACTGGTAGAGAGTGCCATTGGGCATTAAGTCCGCCATTTGTACTTGTTTTTGTGCAATAAAGATTAAATAAATAAATAAATATTATGGTGGTGTTTTAAAAGGCGTCGCCGACGCCCAGGCGCGTAAGTCCCAATACGGTGCTAAGTGCGGCGCTAAGTGATACAAAGCGTTTTTAGCTAGCGAGTTTTAAACTAGATAAAGTGATCGCATAGCGTGATATTACTCCCAGCGAGCTGCTGGACTTTAAAACGTGCTCAGAGTACCGTCCAACTTTTTAGTATTCTTTTCGTAGTCACATAAATCAATGACCATCCCACCGGAGCCTGCGAGCTGCTTTTATTGGTACGGGGACGAAATTGATATTTCATGGCCACAAAATAAAATACGTTTTATATATCTTACAAGACGTCATTTTAGTATGTATATCTATACCATCATGCTTTTTGCAATAAATATAATAGGATCACACTGAGCACTGAGGTGGTCATACTTTCAAATCTACCTAATTTGAATATGGTACGGATCTTTTTGTCATTTCAGTCACTGGATAAAATAAATGTATATTAAATATAGCGCTAGCATTGTCTAAGAACCTGATAGGTAATATTCAGTTACACAGAACCAAATATACAGGTCGATTCACAAGAGCTGGCACGAAAACGATCGAACGAAACAAATGTCATCTATTATGATTGTGTGCTTGCTGTCCCTTTAAACGTAGTTCGAATTTTAAACCGAAAACCTGTATTTAATGTACATACATGTATACTTTAATTTACTTGTTCGATCCATTCGTGCCAGCTCTTATGAACCTTACATCACTGAGTAATTAACTTGTCAATCTGTCTGCGATCTAGCCGCTGCAAAAAACGATCTATTCCCAGGCAAGCTTACTTCAATAACAGAAATATATAGTTAAGATGGGTTCTTATAAATGCGACTAATTAATTAGCTAATGTACTCTTTATAATATTAATGGACATCGGATTATTCACGAGAGTCGGTTCAGGGAGGAGTGACAAATGAGCACTTAGAAACAAGAATACTCATAAACACAGCTCATAAATTTAACAAATACCCTATTGGTTAACTTAAGTGGTAGCTTTTCTGCTAGTTATAATATATAACGATTAATGAATATCGTCACAATACTAAGAAGGTAAACTGGGATTCTCTAACGGCCGCACTCATAGACATAAATTAACTTTTAAGTTTGATTAAAGTTGCTGCTGTCACTTACTTTGCTATAGCAATAGAATAAGACGTAGCAACTTTAATCAAACTTAAAAATTAATTGACGTCTCTGAGTGCGGCAGTTAAGTCTTTAGCCCGTGTACAATGTACAGTCACACCCAGGGACTGTAATACCGGTATAATTTGGATATCGATATCGGATATCGGTATAAATATCGATAATTAGGTATCGATTTATCGATACAGGTATCGATATATAATTTTCGATACATTAATATCGATATTTTGACTTACTTTACCAGTATCGGTACTGATACTAAAATACCGATATTATATCAATAATTAATTCCCCCTCGCATCCCGCGCCCTCCGAATCCTGCGTCATAACTAGGGATCGGAAATTCGGATGCTTTTATACCTAAACTTCGGCCTCAGTGCCTACACCGCGTTGATGTTAAGTAGTATGGAGGTGGACTCAATTTTGCTAATAAATTTCCCGGGATTTCCCGGAATGCCGGAAATTAAGATACATATACTCATACGTATTAAAGTATTTAAATAACATATTTTAGTTGTTTCTTTTTACAAAATATGTGTTTTGTTTGACTATCAGTACCTACACTATTCTTTAACATCAAACTAAATTATTCTTATGAAAACTAATGGTACTAACGTTAGTTTTTTTGTTAAATCACCTAATTAAAACAAATATAAATATAACTAAGTCATACAATTAGTCCGGTAGTCGTTGCTGGAATGTTCTATAGCTGTCTCTGTCTCGTTTTTGATCGCGACGATTCTGGAAGGTTCTCAGTATTGCTATCTCTTTATAATCATGCTATCTCTTTCACTCTTTTTGAAAATTCACCATATTCTCAAATGTACTTCAAAGGCCCATAAGGGGTCCTGAAAACGCCTGAAAACGGGTTTTCAAGTTATCGCGTAATCTGGCAGAGGGTGGCCTGAAACGGCCTGAAAACATGTTTCAGGCGCCTGAAAACAACGGCAACTTGGTCGAAATTTTAATAATCTGGTATGTGATAGAGCTACCTCTGAAACGGACTGAAAACTTGTTTCAGGCGCCTGAAAACAACGGCAACTTGGTTGAAATTTTGATAATCTGGTATATGATAGAGCTACCTCTGAAACGGACTGAAAACATGTTTGAGGCGCCTGAAAACAACGGCAACTTGGTTGAAATTTTGATAATCTGGTATATGATAGAGCTACCTCTGAAACGGACTGAAAACATGTTTCAGGCGCCTGAAAACAACGGCAACTTGGTTGAAATTTTGATAATCTGGTATGTGATAGCTACCTCTGAAACGGCCTGAAAACATGTTTCAGGCGCCTGAAAACAACGGCAACTTGGTCGAAATTTTGATAAACTGATATGTGATAGAGCTACCTCTGAAACGGCCTGAAAACATGTTTCAGGCGCCTGAAAACAACGGCCACTTGGTCGAAATTTTGATAAACTGGTATGTGATAGAGCTACCTCTGAAACGGACTGAAAACATGTTTCAGGCGCCTGAAAACAACGGCAACTTGGTTGACATTTTGATAAATTCGTATGTGATAGAGCTACCTCTGAAACGGACTGAAACGATGTTTCAGCCTGCTGAAAACGCTTCCAAAGCACCAAAAATCACGATAACCAAATAACCTCACATTTGATATTATGTATGCCCGCGTAGAAGTCGTTTATCACTGCTCCCTCGGGAACTGCAATTTTCCGGAATAAAAAGTATCCTATGTATCCCCGGGACTCAAACTATCTCCATACTAATAAATTGTATATACCTTACTGAAGAAATAATTGATTCTCCATACAAACTTCCACCCCCCTCTTCACCCCCTTAAGGGATGATTTCCGGGATAAAAAGTATCCTATGTCCTTTTCCGGGACTCAAACTATCTCTATACCAAATTTCATCTAAATCGGTTCAGCGGTTTAAGCGTGAAAAGGTAAAAGACAGAGAGACAGACAGACAGACAGATTCGCATTTATAGTATTAGTAAAGATAGTATAGATTGAAAAATGAAATGGTTTTAATTTGTTTGTTCGAGATATAGAATACCTAATAAGTACATACAAAGTGCAACAAAAGTAGTGGTCGATCGTTTTCTGATAAGAAAAGAATAAAGGAAACAGAAATTACATTAAAAAAAATAAAAAAAAAAGCAACATACAGACGAATTGAGAACCTCCTCCTTTTTTGAAGTCGGTTAAAAATTACATTGAAATGAGAAGACGTACCTGCCCCATACAAAAAAGAAATGTTTTTACGTTGTAATTAATGTTTTTTTGTTATTATTATTCGCATAATAATATTGGTTTTTGTGTCTAAGCATAATAATATTTTTGTCTATAATGAGTGGTGATATCTAACAAAATATTTACACGGAAAGCCACTAAATTAGCAAAATACATGGCTCCGGTTATATATATATACCCTTAAATGATAGAAAAAGTTAGTAATAAGTAGTATTTTGATAAAAATGTCATAAAACTATTTAAAAGTGTTAAAATACACTGATCAATTTGTATTTTTTTATAAGGAATCATTATTTACCACCATAAAATCGACCTTCCGGTATAATTTTGTGTATGATTTGCTTGCAACGTTTATATTTATTGTAATCAACAAGGAATGAAGAAAACTATAGCCAATTACGATTTTTAAATACGGAAATATGCAAAATGAAAACAATATTCTAGCTAATTGAATACCTATAAATGAGACATCCTTAATTATTTTTTCTGCGATTCATCTTGAATATTATAGATCAAATATGAAAAAAAAAAATTTTTATAATTATTTTTAACAAAATTTTCAGGATATTCTTAAATTTATTCATTTTTTTTAAATAACTTATTAACTCATATTTAGTTGGATTATATTTTTACCTAATTACTAGAATTATAATATATTCGATACACAAGAAAAATCAGCTATTATAAATTATTTCCGTTTCACCATACTAGCGTCCGTAAATTTCCTGGAGTATAACGTCAAAGAAACTGCTCGGTCAATCGGCTCACGCGCCGCGCGTGGTAGGTACATTCCGTCCCTGACGAGCCGTTTGGGGGGCGGTGGCGCGGCTCAGCGCGGAGCAGAGCACGACGCGGCGCGCGGCGTTGCCGTTCCACTCGTTCGAGCTGGCAACGTCGCGTAGGTATGTACCTATTAGTATCGGTACCAAGTATTGATAAAAGTATCGATATCTGTTTACCGATATTTAAGTTTACCGATACAATTATCGATATATTCGGGCAATATCGATATTGTTATCGATATTTTCTTAAAAATACCGATATGTCTCGGTTATCGATATACAGTCCCTGGTCACACCACGGGAATATTTGAGCCACTTATGAACATTCTTAATTCGGGCGGATTATCAAATCGTACACGGTATATTACTATTAGAATTTTTACGATTTGACAACTCAACCGAATTAAAAAATGTTACCAAGTGTTTTACCGTGGTTGGATTATATGAAAAGATGAAAGACCAGACCTGAACACGCACTCCCTTATTCATAATAAACGAACAATAAACCTATTTCTGCTACAGTATGCTTTGTAACTTTCTGTCAAATTTAAACGTTATAATGAACGATAAGGTCGAACTATTTTTGAAGCACAGTTTAGTTATTGTGCGTTTATGAGTAGTATACGCTGTTCTCTTGTTTTGCAGACACTCATTTAATCGAATGTGTTGTTTCAATTTTATTTCATCGAAAGCTAATTTCAGCTGAAAGCTTATTGTTTCCAGGTTATTCTAAGCATGGGTTACGTAGTTTAGGTTAGGTTAGACCTGTGACCACTAAAAATTGTAACTCCTGCACGTGGAAATACCTGTCGATGAAATGAAAATTCAGCGAAATAAAACATTCTACGAAATGAGTGTCGGTGATTCAAGGGTAAACCGTAAGATACAACGACACAAAAGAGGCCTAAACCCGAATTACGAGTAAGTAATGACACAAGTCTAACTGTGACCGGCCAGGACGTAAGCTGCGGCTTCTGAATCGGTCTGAATCCTGATACTCAACCTTGATCTCTTTCCAGTGGTAAGCTGTATGTTTGGTGGCTTTTTGTTTTGACGTTAGGGAGTCAAAAATGTCATGTGGCCATCCTGTAATAAGTGTACGGTTGTACAAAATTTCAATATTTTGAATTTGATCGGTCATATAAGCACTCGGAAATACGGACGCGAATAGAGTGTGATGGTGATTAATTTCTTTAATTTTTAATATTATTTTGTATTATCCTGATGTAAGGCATTATGTGAAATATACCTACAAGATAGGCTTGTAAGATCGTTGTTTAAATCGCGGCTTGAAAAGTACAATACGCGACTCTGACTTGGCCGGTATATCTTTGCGCCCGATTAATCAGTTACGAAAATTCGCAACGAGGCGCGAGGGAGTGTTTGGGCATTGTCTTTCGAACATTTTTCATTCAGCTGTCGGACTTTTTAATTTCCAAGTTTACTTGATGAATGCGAAAGCGGGGGATTCGGTATTTCGTGAATGTGGGTTGTTATAAAAGTTTTAAAAGGAAGCGAGGTAATTTTTTTGTTCAAGGTAAGATAATTGTTTAGCAGAAAGGTGAGCTGACAACGTCGTATTTCGTACGAAACTTTGATAATTGAAATGAAACTGAATGATAACTGTGACATCTGGTGTATTTCATTATATATAATATAATATTTTTAACATGTAATATAAATTAAAGATTAAAATGAAAATCTTTGTTCTGTAAGTACGAGTAGACCCTATAGGCACTTTCACATGTCCGAGAGGCTACTGAAGAAGAAGCGCCGCGCCGCGACAAACTCAACGGTCTTTTTTGCAAAATAAATAATAATCCAGCCTATATACGTCCCACTGCTGGGCACAGGCCTCCACTCGCAATGAGACGGTTTGGGCTATAGTTCCCACGCGGGCCCAGTGCGGATTGGGAACTTCGCACACACCGTCAAATTGCTTTGCAGGTGTGTGCAGGTTTCCTTACGATGTTTTCCTTCGCCGAAAAGCACATGATAAATTTACAAATTATATTTCGCACATAAATTCCGAAAAACTTAGAGGTGCGAGCCCGGGTAGGTACGTAATATAATATAACATTATTATACATAATATATTATAACTTAAGTTAGCGTTTCAGTAAACGATAATACCATTATAAGATATAACCAGCCTACATCCATTATCAGTCACGGGATATACCCCCGTTCCTCCCGAGCGGTCAGTGACGGAGTGACTCACTCACTCACTACTCATCAACGCATTAATTCATTACAGCGAGCGAAATGAATACATCTATTCCATATTCTAACGTAAGACTTAACGTTTAGATTTAAAATAAAAGACTGTACCGATTGTAACTTTTTTATAGCGATTTTATCCAGACGGGACACTTTTATTTTAAACCCTAAGCGTTAAGTCTTACGTTAGAATATGGAATGCATGTATTAATTTACCTAGCACGTGTCAAATTATATATAGTGTATGCATGTTAAGCCCGCTGAGAGAAACTGATAGCCTGTGTTCTAATACGATAAACTGGCAGGTCGTGTCGGCCGGAGGACTATATTTAGTCTGTGTCGCCCTTTAGCTCTTGTGCAAAAACATGTCTTTTGCGGCGCAGAATAGTTACTTTGTTCATTGGGGTGAAATATGTCGTAAAAGTTGAATTGGAAAATAAATTAGCGAAGTAGTGTATAAAGAAGGAGCTCAGCAGCATGCATGTCGGATGCCACGTTGGCGGAAAATGTGTTAATAATATAAGTTATGCTGATGACATGGTGCTGTTGGGTCCCTCAATCAACTCGATAAGGCTATTCGTTAAGACATGTGAGAGCTATGGCGCCCGGCACGGCCTTAGGTACAACTCCAAAAAGAGTGAACTGATGGTCTTCAAGGCGGAAAAGTACAACCCCACAGTTGTACCTCCGGTCGTGCTGGACGGTGTTGCTCTAGAAGTAGTCAATAGGTTTAAGTATTTAGGACATATAGTTACGGATGATTTGAAAGATGACCTGGACATTGAAAGAGAACGGAGGGCCTTGGCAGTGCGAGGTATATGCTCGTACGCAGAATTGCTAAATGTACGAATCCAGTCAAAGTCACGCTTTTTAAAGCGTATTGTCAGTCACTGTATTCAAGCGGTCTGTGGGTGAGGCATACACAGCGTGCTTACAATGCGCTCAGAGTGCAATATAATAACATTTTCAGGATGCTGTTGAAACTGCCACGACATTGCAGTGCGTCAGGTATGTTTGCTGAGGCGCACACTGATGACTTTTACTCTGTCAGGCGCAAAAAAGTGGCCTCACTACTGCAACGCGTGCGTGCCAGTGGCAACGGCATCCTGAGGATGTTCGCTGGTCGCCTCGACTGTCCTCTGACAAGGCACTGGATAAATATTGTTATTGGTAGGATTAAGTAGGGCTAGGAATAGGTTTAAACTATGTTCTAATAAATTATATAATTTAATTTAATAGTGATTTAATTGAATAATTTAATAGTGACATGAAAATTGTAATTGTATAAATTTAAAGTGATAAATGAATGAATGTAATATAATTTAATTTAATAACATAGATATTAAGGAATTTTACTAACTATTATATGGGGAAACCTGAAATAAATATTTTTTGAATTTGAATTTTGAATAAATTTATTATATGAACGGGTAAGGGTAATTCTTCGAGCGTTTCAACCGCTCTCATTCCCTTGGTCGCATTAACGCCGAAATTCCTGTAGCTTTGGATGCTTTTTTCGGTTACCTTGTAGAGCGCCCTGAATTCTATACAATAATTGAATTCTATCCTAATCTACAGGAAATTCGACATTACTGGGAACAGGGGAATGAGAGCGGTTGAAATGCTCGAAGAATTACCCGTAAATAGATTTGATAGCTTCAGTGTATTCTCGCACATAGATAATTAAAGTTGGAGAGTGGATAGGTTCAGGGAAGTTTTTGTGCTGTGAAACTGGACCTTTCAAAAAAGAACGGTAAGAAAATTAAGAATAAATATTTATTGTTTGAGGGTTTTGATCTCAAAATAAACAAACCGAAATCTTTCCGAGATCAGATTGGAAGAAAATATTAAAAATTACCCTACATATACAACATGTCGTAATAATTCGCTTTTTTAATCAAATTTACTAGAAATTGTGGTTCGCGGAACCCTATTGTTAAAATGTCAAATCATTTGTCTCAAACAATTGCGAACAAAATTTTTCTTTTGTAAATTTGACAATAACGTCAAATAATTCTTATTATATTTCTTCACTAAAATTTTCAAATAAAGACGACATTAATAATATATACTAATTGAAAGGTGACACAAAATTAAGTTAATAACGTTCCATAATCATAAGGAAAAGATAAAGTTTTCCTTATTTTGTCTTTTGGGAAGAATTATTCATCGCACGACTTCCTTCTTCCAAACTTGATAAATAGGTAAGTATTCACTTTTTACCTCCACCTACTCGGGAAATGTTATGTTGATCCCAAAAAAATATATTTAAGTACTAGTAAGTAAGTTTTATGTACAAAAACCATACAATTAGGACACAAAAAAAACTAAACGAAAATCGGTTCATCCGTTTGGGAGCTACGATGCCACAGACAGATACACAGATACACAGATAGACACGTTAAACTTATAACACCTCTCTCTTTTTGCGTCGGGGGTTAACAAAAGAGAATCAATTACCAAACGGTTACGTACCTATTTAGTATCTATTGGTATATGTCCCTACGGCCAGACCGTACTTCTCTTTTTCGTATCTGTGCTTAACTTTTTCGTCACGGGTAAAATAAAAGTAAAAAAAGAAACTGCAATGAAACTATGATACTGTGATACTATGAAACTTGTCGAATTGTCAATTCGTATTAGTTTTATTAAATTAGAAGACAAGAGATACAGCGATTGTTAATGTCACATTTATTGTATGGTAATATCGTGCAAAAACGCGGAAAAATCACGTTTCTTGTACGGAACCACCTTTAATTTTTAATTTCATTAATTTATTATTTTTTGTCATAGCAGCAATACAAATAGACTCTGTGAAAATTTCAACTGTCTACCTATTACGGTTCATGAGACAGCCCGCTGACAGACGGACGGACAGCGGGGGCTTAGTAATAGGATTCCGTTGGCACCTTTGGGTACGGAACCCTAAAAATAGAGCGTATTTAACCTATTTACGAAACCAATATCCGAGCTATCACATTTCTGTTTCGTAGCAGCAGTATGATGAGCTAAATCCAATATCCGAAAAACCACGGAAAAAACTGTTTACAGTTTACTGTAATTTCCGTGGAAAAGGAAGTTTAAAATATAACCCATTCTAGTTTTCTACTTGTTATTCCCTTGTTTTCAACCGACTTCAAAAAAGGAGGAGGTTCTCAATTCGACTGTTTTGTGTGAGCTTGTTACGCAATAATCTTCGCCGATTGGAGACGGGTTTTATTAAATTTAGTCATCGGAACATCTAGCACATCTTGTATTTTCTCGCTTGTTGCTCAGTCTGTCTCTCTCGTAACATACTAGGTACTAAGAAAGCGATAACCAAACGACAAACAAGTTGCGGGCAAGTTGTAGCCCCGCTGCGGGCTTCTATTCCATAAACGTAAGACTTAACACTTGAGGTTTAAAATAAAAGTGTCTCGTTCAGACTTTTATTACCTTTTTGACCGGGGGTCTTAGGGCTAAAACGCTAGTGCGTACATGCTCTAAGCTAAGCATGATATTTAATTACTCTACCAACTTTTATTCGTGCTGTCACTTTATTCTTGTGATGCATGTTAGGCTCGCTAGGGTCCATAGAAAATCAACGGAACTCTTTAATAATCGAAGGTGGTTCATTGCTTTTAAACATTTAATTATTTAGCAATGGGAAGGGCAACCTATGGGCGTCTAGTTGTATCACACAGAAATAGAGTTAACAATTGTTGCCGGTCATAATGGGCCGCGAATAATGGTTCGTGTAACGGCACTTTAACAACCGCGTTCCTAATTACGGTCTGTAATACGGAAATTACGGTACTTTAAAACTACTTACACGGGCCCTAAAAGCATTACTCGCTATAGGCAGTCCAAACACCCTACTTACCACTGTCCCTACTTTCCTGTACTTAACCCAAAACTACCCATTCCCTATTAGCAAACAAGCTAAACGCAACCTCCAGAGCAATATAAACCCTAATCAACTCAGCATTACTAAATGAAATCGACGCTCATCCTTAGGACCAGTAGGTAAGAACAGGAATGTGTACGGCAGAAGATTGGCATGTTTTCTAAATTGTAAATTTTAATTTTAAAGCAAATGGAAAACATAGGGCTTTTTAAAAGGGTTCATTAAATAACACTTAGTGCGTGTCAGTTTATACTGGAATTTGTTTCTATTGTATTCCCGTGATTTACGAACTTTTTACATACCTACAAGTTTGTGCGGAACCCTCGGTGCGCACTTGACCGGCTTTAAGGTACCAAAATGGTAAAAAAGGAACATTTATTTCGATTTCGGTGTCTGTCCGTCTGTATGTCGCAGCAGTCTTTATCAGCAACTACTCAAGCTATCAACTTGAAATTTGGCATACTTGTATTAACTTGCTTGCCCGCATCTATTTTTGATAAAAAACATTAAAACATTTCTACTGATATTGCAAGCGGGGTCATTAATTTTATTTTTAAAAAGTTGTTCTCTAGAGCTAAAAAAGTCTGTTCTCTCTGACTCTGGGGAATTTTTTATTAAAAATAAAATCGCTAATGTAATTTTGTTGGACAGCGTAAAGTTAGTCCTGCCTAACTACCTAAAGTAAGTTTCATATTTATGGAATAAGCGTTTAATAAGTTAAATTTTTTAGGTTTCTAAAAAACACAATTACTAATAAGTATACATTCAGGTTCCAGAGCTAGCGTGATAGTGATAGGCAGTCGATGGTTATTAAAAAATAACCATACTGTATTATCATACCTTGATGACTATCTACAGGGGGATTAAATACCAATCGTGCAAATAACAGTACTCACTAAACTCTAGTAAAGTACAGTTACTACGTGGTTTCAAATGGAAATGTTGGGATAACTTAGTTGTCACACAGTAGTTCCCTAATAGCGCTTAAGTTTTGGGACGGATATATCCGTCGTAATAGATTCACTAAGTAAATTTGTACATTAGTCAAAGTCAAAGTCAAATATTTATTCAGTAAATTGGCCACATACGGGCTCTTTTACACGTCAGTAATATAGAGTGAATCTACCAGCGCTTCGGACAAGACCATCATTGCGGAGAAGAAGCGCCGCAAGAAACTCCAGCAGAAGGTCATTTTTTCCAATATAAAATACAATATTACTTAAAAGTAAGTTACATTACAAGGTAATAAAGTAGATTAGAGCAAAGGATTCCAGACTATTTAATTTTAGTGACACTGGTTGCTAGAGCGCTTCTGAAATTACATGCCATTGTATATGTATAGTCACCAAAATAATATTTTAAATCAAAGGGATCAAATATTCTGACACGTCTATTACTAGAGGCCTACTAGCGCGTCAAAGGTTTTTAATGCTATGTTGGATAATAATAATATATTTTTTGCACTAATTATTAAACTACAGGCTCTTTAGTGCAGAAATAATAAGCAAACCATAGGAATGTTGTCGTATTTGGGATTAATGGGAAGATATATCACAATAATGAAGACCGCACATTATGGTGGTGCTTGTGTGGGATTAAATGTCCGTCGCGATTGTCATTTATTTCCTATAAGCGCGGGTCGCTTATAGGAAATAAATGACAATCGCGTCGCACGGGTGCGATTGACCAAAAATGTTCTTTCATACAAACCTTATCCTGATAATTACGAACACAACAAAAAAACAGCCAAAACGGTCGGGCCGTTTTTAAGTGATGATCTTTCATATGCGGCAGCGGCAATATTTTTATTTATGTAATATATGTATATAAATGCTTAGCAGCTTGCAAGGTTGAAACTAATTTGTTTTGAAAAATCCTAGCATTTTGTGAATGTGCACATCAAAAATGCGCCGCCAAGAACATTCACCGCCATGCTAATCTTTATCATTTCCAACCTCAGCACAAAATGCATGAAAAACGTGTATAGAGATTCGCGCATAACCATAACAGTAACAGTAAAAACAGCGGTTTATTCAAAGAAGCTTGCGGTGAAAGCGCTTTTTGCGCTAAGCTTGCTTTTATGAGATAGAACTAACGCGCGCACGTGAAACTTCTTAGGTAAAATCGTGGTTGAAAATGTTGGAAAATGGAGTATTAAATTAAACCAAGCAATTTTTTAAAGACACTGCCATGATGATACCGCCCAAGACACCGATGTGGTTGTGAAATCAGGTTCGTTTTACTTCGAGTGGCAAGAAGACGTGGTCACATTTATAAAAATAATTTTAAGTTTTTTAAGAACTGACAACAAAACAACATTTCACAGCCGCTGCCGCCGAAACAAAAGAATACCTACATGCCGGAAACTCTAAACTTGATACGTACCAAATAAATTCCTAACTTAACTTTCTGTTTTTTTTTTTATTTATTTATTCATTTAGGTACTTGCTTAGGTACTTTTTACCCGACTGCTAAAAAAGGAGAGTTATGTTTTTGACCATACCATATAGTATAGTATATAGTATATTATATGGTTTGATTTTATAAGCTTAGATCAAAATGGCTTTATAAAAATATATAACATGGGTATTTAAATATCAATACGACAATCTCAAAATATGAAGCGCGTCAAACACGGAGCTATAATATATATTTTGGTATATTAATATATATCTAACCTTACGATATATTTTATATTACGTATATTTTCCATACTAGTTGACATACTCCATACACGCAGCTATAATAGGTATATATTAATATAAATTATAGCTGCGTGTGTGGACTCTGTCAACTAGTATGGAAAATATATCGTAATATACCGTGTTATATACCGTGTTGTTATATATATATATATTATTGCTCCGTCTGTGATGCGCCTTATGCAGTCGGGTTTTAATGGCTCGTTATTTGTTAGAGTTTGCTTTCTAAGTGCCCACTTTGAATTCCACGTTCCTTTTCACGAGTTAACCTTTTTAAAATTAAATAAAACAGCTACGAGCACATTTAAATATGGCTCATAGCTGTCTAGAAACACTTTTTAAATTATTCCCAATAATAGATGTAGACGTCTTTTGGCTGAAATGGTGATGATGATGAATAGATGTTTATTTCAACCGAATTAGATAGTCTAACAAAAAGCAAGCTTTTAAAACCTGGCTACCCCTGCAGCAGCAGGACTGAGGAGGTACCAATATAGCCTATGACATTCCTTGGGTAAATATCTATCTAACGATACCCCGCACTTTAAAATCCGTTAAGACGTTTAGCCTACAGGAGGTCACAAAGAAACATGGATACATACGTACAGCTGATACAGGACAATGCTCTTACTTACCTGAGTGCCGCGTAAACACACAAAAGCGTCACATTGCTCCCCGCGTCCCAGAGGAACCTCGAAGATTATCTTCACTCCCTGAGAAATAAAGTAAATTGGTAAGTTATCCTCTGCTCATGCGGGCCACTGATGCGCAACAGAAGTACCGTCTGTGGGTCCATGATGGAGCGACATATCATGGACCCACAAGAGATATAACTCCTCACTGCAAAAAGCATCTGGAAATTCCAAGACGCAACCAGCCTTAACTTTGCGGTGAGCTATAAACAAAAGGCTGCCACAAGATCAGCAATGGTCGACCCGCCCCCCCTAAAATAAGTATTCGTTATTCTTTTAAATTAAGTTTAAAATTGTTTTCAACATTATCCGTCCGCTTAGCTCTATTTTATGTAACAACAGAGTTTGTTAGCAACAAACATTTTTTAGGGTTCCGTACCCAAAGGTTGCCAACGGAACCCATTAATAAGTCTCCGCTGTCCGTCAGTCTGTTTGTCAGCGGATTGTATCTCATGAACCGTAAAAAGACACTATCTATATCAGTATCTTTATGCTCAATTAAATTAAAGCTTAAAAAATATTTACTAGATACGCAGAAATCTCAGACCCAGACATAGGCAGTCGTGCTTTGCCATATCGCTGCTTATATTCCCAAAGCCAGATCAGAAGTAATCCCAAGAACACATAGACTAGGATATTAAGTGCTTGCGTTCCAATCTCTAATTAGTTATAAGTTGCAGATAACGTGACGGTTCATGCGTATGAGCTTGGAGTGAGCGCCATCATCCTACTTAGTTTTAGTTTTACTCTGGCTCCAGTGAACACCAGCATGACGAAACGCACATCAACGTTTTGGCACATAAAGCTGAGTGGAGACAATTTTGGTAGGTTTAAAATTATGTAAAACAAAATGATAAAATTAATCTGTAAGTTGTAAAATTCCTACCAGATAAACTTATTTTCTTTCTTTTCTTTCTATCTCCGTCATTTTATAAGATTAGGGAATTTTTGCAACGTCTTAACATCTTTTCAAGAAAATTGAATGTGAAAATAAAAAGTTATTTCTCTTGATGAGATTACTTGTCAGAAAGTTAATTAAGTGATGAAAGTTAAGTGCGCGATAAAAATATTGAAGTTTTAATTGCATTATCCTTTTTAAAAGATTACCAAGTAAACGTGCTTTAATAAGAAACGTGTTTTGAACAACAACACTAACTTCTTTATAACCTTACTCGTATTCTATTACATTTTCATTTTTCAACTCTTGCTTTTACTTTGAAATAATATTTGTGCAATGAAAACTTGGAAAAGAGCTTCGAGGAGCTTTGCTGAAGTAATTGAAATGCTCCACATGCACAAATGGGATTTATTTGTAGCCGTGTTTGTCCAAAAGGGACTTTGTTGATTCAGAATAGTTCAGAAATATTTAATTAGTTATTATAAAAGCCTCCCAAGACCAGATACATAATTATGCTTGGATTTTTATAGGCTTTTCCTTAAGTCAATATTAGTTTTAGTGATTATGGATAAGTACACACCAACCACTTAAGTAGTAAATACAAGTATAAAATATGAATAATTAAAAAAACCGATCACGTACCTCGTGCACCGAGGGTTCCGTATTTAAGTCCGTACTTCAAAAGTATACCTTTTTATGTACTTAATTCGTATGCAATAAGGTCTACTTTGAGTTCCTTAAATTAAATACAAATTTTCAAGGCTTTTTGTTATTTCTCAAAAACTGTAAATTTTGAACACTTGGTGGTCTCTTCTTGGGAAGCGCTGGTAGATTTTGACGCGTAAAAGTGCCCGTGCGGCATTTTTATATCTTCATTTTATTTTTCCCGTAAAGAATAAATAATAAGCTATACGTCAAGAATTTTCCAAATATTTTGGTTCTTAAACTTCGGAGATAAGGGGAAGAACCATAAGAGTTCCTCTTTTACCATTTTGGTACGGTACCTTAAAAACACAGTTAAGAAAAAAAAACAATTTTTAATTTGATTCAGTGAAACAACCGTCCGATGTTGTACAGAAACATGGATGATAGACGGGGTCAAAGAGACCTTAACGACCAAAGAATTACCATACAACAAGCAGCGGACGTCGTTCTTTCAAATCTTCCAACTTTTTACAGCGCCTGGGTACAAAACGGAAAGAACCCCGGACCCATCGCTCACTCGTCACACAAAAGGACGTAATCAATAACCTTAAGAACATTGGGCAAAACCGTTTGGGCAACGTTTCTAAATGAGCAACCATTTCCTGAATGTTTTTATGCCACAGAAAGAGAAAAGGTTGTTTTTCTTAAACAAGAAAGTTTTCACAATCTAAACAAACAAAATACATGAATTAAACAAATAAATACATTCTGATAGGTGTGTGTTAGTTCTAAACAGTATGCGATATGATCTCTTTTGTGAATTAATACTTATCCCAATGAGAAAGATGGCCTAAAAGCAATTATTTTGTATGCATTATTAGATAATTGTTAAACAATAAAAGGTAAGCCAGAACGCATTTAGTTTCGTCTTTTACCGCCCATTTATCGAAACCGGGTGCGCCAAAGTTCATATAAAATTGCAAATTAGATTATTGGAACTCCGAAAATGTATCTCATACAATTTTACAACCTAATGATGATTGAACATAATTTTTTTTATTACTAACGATCGAAACTCATAATCATCAGATTTCATAATATCACTAATTATACACCTTGTTTATACTAATATTTGTTTTCATATATTTTCTGATACTAACGACCGAAACTCCTAAACATTCTAATTCATAACGTTAGGTACGACGACGAGCGAAGCGAGGAGGAGTGTTAGGTAGAATTGCGACCCTACAGCGCGCAAGCCGAGCGAGCGAAGCGAGCGTGCCGCGGTAGCGGCCGGCGAAGCGCCAGAAATGAACATATTTTTAACTAATACTTACATATAGTAGACGATGAGCGAAGAATCACCCTTCTATTTCTAAGTCCCTGCTCCGTTGGTAGTAATAAAAATGTATGAACAGAAAAAGTATAAGGAAAAAAATTATGAAGAGTGATTATTATGAATACAAATGAGTATTAATAAAAAAAATATGATTACTGTCTGTTATGAGTTCCGATGGTAGTAATAATAAATTATGAACAAGAAAAGTATGAGGAAAAAAATTATGAAGAGTGATATTAGGAATACAAATCGGTAGTAAAACAAAAAATCGGTATAAGAATTTTGTATGAGCCAATATGGACCCATCAAAATCTGCTTATCAATGCCAACTCTTTCGTTAAAGATAATACTTACCACCTTAATTTAATCAAGAAGAACACGAAACGCCGAAGAAAACTTGGTCATCAGGTCTCGGAATGAAGTGCGTTAGCTAATAATTACGGAAACAGATCCGGGCTATTTACCAAAAAGGGGAAGTTAAACAACGTATATTTAAAGGAGTATTTGTACTGTGATGCATGTATCAACGGTTTAGGCGTAGGAATTGTTACACGCTTCGTTTAAACCTTTGTTACGTTTCATTAATCGTGCAAAAGAGACTAATATACGCTTTTGATTCACTTTCATCGTTTGTTTATAATATACGAGTAAAATCTGTAAAAGTAAATTAATATACCGTTCCTTCAGTTGGCATTTTGCATTTGATTATTTAGCCAACTTTTTAGTTTATTTTTGTTCTTGTGTTTTGTGGCAACCTTTTGTCATGCCTGACCTGATGCTGTAACCAAAATACTCGTAGCTGGCATAGTTGTTAATTTTTTCATTTCCTTGAAGTTTGACTAATTTTTGTTTGTGTTCATTTCTTAGATAAAATACAGAAGTCAGTAATGAGAAAAAAGAAAAAAAGAATATACCAATCTTATAAAAAGTAAAAGAACACTTAGTTCAAACAATATTAAGCTGTTAGGAACATAATTAAGCTGCATTTTTACCAGAGCTGCGCGAAGCAGCTATTTAAGCGGTGCGCGTGAAATAAATCCACTAATAGCATCACTTAATTTTCCCAGTCTCGTACATCGTACTCGCTACTCAGCACTACCTACTTTATTGGAAATGTCGCCTTACCTTCCAAACCTTCCAGTTATAAAAGCAGCATTAATCTTAGAGTAACATGCAGTGATATGTGTCTGCACTTTCCAGTAATCTACCTAGTAAAACAGTTTGTTACTCGTTACAAAACGAGTGAATATAATGTTACTTTCTGAAGAATCCGTACAAAGTTGTTGAGCGTAGTTCGGGGAACACGTTCTGCTAATGAGTGTAGTTGGCGATTAACTAAGTTACAGTTTAGATCTTCTGACCTAGTATTGTTTGTTTGCAACTTTTATTAATGAAAATGTCAAAGAAACTGTGTGCTTTAGAAGCCGAAAAGAAGTTTAGAAAGATTCGGAATGTTTACAAAAAGAGTTTTCCAACACTGTCCTCGTTAGTTAAACTTTATTTAGTTCTTTGAAGTAACTATGTCTACTTCTCGTTACTATCCTAATGATTTATTATACTCAGACAATGTCAAACTATAGGTATAAATCAAAATGTTGATGTTTCGTCATAACCGAAAACATTTAAGAAAAAATAAAACCGTCTTCAAAAACCTACTAAAAAGCGTTAAATAAAAACCAGCCTCATAGGAGTCCTAGGAATAGCCCATTTAGTGCCGAATAGGTACATAGAATATATCCAAGCCGGTGTCAAGTAGGTGTACACAGTAGCAATGACACCATGATTCTTGCCACCGACTTCGATATATTCGTACCTATATATACCTATTCGGCACTAAATAGGCTATTCCTAGGACTCCTATGAGGCTGGTTTTTATTTAACGCTTTTTAGTAGGTTTTTGAAGACGGTTTTATTTTTTTGTTAAAAATTTTTTTTTTCGCTTTTTCGTGATGCACCTCTTATTATTATGTGATGAACTAAAGCACATAAACATCACATTAAGAAACAATAGCCTAATACCAATCTCTCATCACCCTTAACAAAATGTCGCTGCTCAAGATGCAGGGCCGTTAATCATTGAGGAGTTCTCCCGGTACTTCACCATCAGTTGCACTTCACCATATGTGTTATAATGAGTATAAAACTAGCTTCATAGTCTTAATAAAGAAATCTCATTGCTGGCGTCAATCACTTACGACTAAGCCAGTTCCGGTGGTCACCTCTGGTCTTCATCAACAGTTCCTCGTCGCCAAGAGGTGCTTTTGTAATGCAATTTCTTAAGGTCTTGCAGGTAATACCAAAATCGCTGTATGTGTGCCTATAACTTTTGAGGAGTTCCCTCGATTTCTCATGGATCCCATCATCAGATTCTGATTTTGTGACAATGGGACCACCTCGGAAGTATACCCTTTCAAACAAAAAAAGAATTTTCAAAATAGGTCCACAATTGACGGAGTAATCGCGTAACAAACATACAAAAAGCAACATACAGACGAATTGAGAACCTCCTCCTTTTTTGAAGTCGGTTAAAAATTAGCCAGGCAGAAACGATAAAAGACAAACCACAACAAATTCTTTGCATGTTAAAATTAGGGTGGGGCATAGTAGTTCGCACGGTTCAGTGGTGGTGGGACCTTATTGTAGTTAAGGAAAATTCCGTGGAGAAAAATACAATTAATCATTTTATTGTAAAACCCATGTATTTGCGTGTGAAAACTGAAGCTAGAAAAAGTTTTCTAGCATCAGTTTTCACACGCAAATAGCTACTTCGAAATGATATCTATGTACTTATGATTTGCACATGTTAAAACGCTTATTTTATTTTACGTCTTTGTGTTTTTGAAATTGAAAAATAAACTTTATTTGTAAGTTACAGAGGAAAACGTGAGGTGCTCAATACTTTTGGCCAAGGCTATAGATTGACCCAAGTATAAACGTTCCAGAAAATTCGTCATGAAGGTGTGAGACACTCACGTCGATGGCGGCGTCGACGACGAGGTAGAGCGGCTTGTACGCATGCGTGACGTGCGCGCGCGACACGTACAGCCGGCGCCCGCACACCTTGCGCGCATACAGCATTACCTGGACAAAAGAAGTTAAGGCAATGATGAGAAACAAAATTAATGCACAAAATGTAGTGTTTCCTAAATGGTATCCCATCATTTTATTGAATTTCACTTCATCGAATGTTTCATTTCATACAATTTTACTTCATGAAAAGCTATTTTCTGCTGAAACCATGTTGTTTTTAGGTTGTATTTTTAAAATAACATGAATTGCATATAGGTTAGGTTAGTATTATGACTAACGATAAAATTAAACTTAAGCGGCGAGAAAATGCCTTTAGGTGAAATGAAAATTCTGCGAAATGATACCTATTATTTTATGAAAGTTAGGATTAAGTTCGTTTAATCATTTTATTGGCACAGTATCTGCGATTAGCTTTTTTTTATTGATCAGTCATCGAGTGTTTTTACTCATAAAATGATTTAACTATCTAATTACCTACTATGCCATAGGTTAGGATAAACAAGTTAAAAAACTAAAACCTGACTACAAAAAAGTAGCCTACAACCATCGCACAATAAACACGAATCGATAGATACCCCATTTGTCAAAATTGGCTCATTAGGAACGACGCTAGAGTGGAACATGCTTACATACATATTACACACATTACATAGGGTGTCAAAATCATTACCCTTCCTTTGCTTTGCCGTATTCGGTTAAATCATTGTTTAAATAAGTGGAACTAACGTTTAATAACCTAACTGGTTAGGTTATTAAACGTTATCTAAAATAACCTCTGAGAAATGGCCAAAGACTTCAACGGGCTCCGAGCACGTACATTTTCGCTGGAGAGACTTCGTCACTAGAAGATTTCAAGTATTAAAAAACTCACGACAAAATTGGGATCAGAACTCATAACTTTAAAATGGATTAACGGTTTTTCATCAAACCAAGCTAAGAACTTTCTAATAAAAAAAACTAAATTTAAATCGGTCCATCCGTTTAGGAGCTACGACGCCACAGACAGATACACAGATACACACGTCAAACTTATAACACCCCTCTTTTTTGCGTCGGGAGTTAAAAAGGATTTTAAGAGCATTTACGTTAAATGAACCAAAATGCGTACCGAATTTGCATAGCCCAATTAAAGAACCCCTTTAGCTCGTTACAGCTCTAATTCAAAACCCTGAAGCAATCAACTCCAATTCGTTAGTGTTTTGGACAAAATGATCCTTTTGCTTGAAACCGCTTAAAATATCCGACGAGGTTCTAAATAAATAATCCAATTTGTCTTATTTAATTCAAACTTCTAAGGTTTCATTACGTTTTTTTAACGTTTTTCTTTTTTTAGGGTTTCGTGAAACCAATTAGAAAGGAATTTTTATATAAGTGCTTAATTTTATCTTTTCTGTCCACCATATGCCGCAACAATAATGTAGATTAATTATATTACTTATAAGAACAATATTAATGAAATAAGCTATGGTGTAGGTACATAGATGAATTCTGTAAAAATTTATCAGAGATTGTCAAAGACGAAAGAAGTTGAAAATCCGAGGACTTTTAAAAATAAAGAATCCACTTGTCAACAAGTAACACGTTTTAAATTTAATTTAAATAAAAATCACGTTTCAGTTATTTTACTTTATGCAAGTGTTTTTAAATTATCCGGCGCTAACTTTATTAAAAAACTTCGTGTTTAATGTAGCAGTTTTAAGTCCGTTTAAAACAGCTTTTATGGTAAAAATGAGTTCAATAGCTCATACGATGGAAATTAAAGTCCCTCGGCAACGGTAATTTGGCGCTGTTCCAAATTAAAACAAACGACTTAGCCGACGGCCATTGCATGCTACATTAAGCTGAAGCTGAAATGAAGCTTCTGTCACAGAATAAATATAGCTAAACTAGTAAAGAAACTACAAGCAAACATTCGAAACATCGCCCTCACACAGACGCACGCTCAACCAGTGGTCTCGACGCGACACCCGTCACCACGGTGCCACATGCCAGCACTCAGCACTGCCATGTCCGCTTAGAGGTCGTTGAGACGTGCGTCTGTGTGAGTGCGACGTTTCAAACGTTTGTTCTAAGTTTATTTACTGCTTTAGCTATATTTAAGCTGATGCTTATGTCACGGCAGAAATGCAGCAGAATTATAAATAGTGGTTCCTAAACAATTTAGGAACAAACAATTAATTTATCGTGACATAATAAGTGGTAACGCTCATTGATTCATGACTTTTTACTTTTGGCCTGCCCTTTTGTGTGCTCTCAAGTGGCCAACGTAGCCAATCTTTAGGACAGGTGAAGACACTATATCGCGATTAACTAAGAGTATACCAGAAAAATATCAATTACATGAGATTATTCTCAAAAAAATTGTGGTCATTTTTCCGTGCCATCTACACTTAATACGTTTGACAAAGCGAATGATAAACAATTAACTTTTGTCGTATTATAGTGGTAATTAATTGTCATTACCTGGCTTAACGTTGGCTCATGTAGATGAAGATTAATTTCTAGGTAAATATATATTTGTGTAAAATTGAGGATATCGCCACAGTTAACATTGTACTGTGTAAAACCACAGTTATAACTATAAAATCGTATCCTGTTATTTTACAAAAAAAAATTCACAAACTGATTCATTTCACAACCGCAACCGCGTTTTTTTTCCAAAACCATAAATATTTCAGAACCATAGTATAACTAGAACCCTATACATCATAGGTTAGGTTAGTTTTATAAAAATACTGAAATATTTACAGTTTCGGAAAAAAAGCGGTTTGCCAAATGATAATGTTAGTGAAATGAAACAGTTTGTGAAATGTTATTTAGGGGAGGCCGGGTATGGTTGTCTCACGGGTTGGTGGTCACAGCGGCCAATTAAGAATACTAAACGAAGGAATAATTGAACCGATTAGTTTAGTATTATTTTATGGCTGCTGAGACAACCAACCCGTGAGACAACCATACCCGGTCTCCCCTATCAAGTGATGGTAAACCCTATAAAATAAATAGTTAATAACCCCCGACAAATTTGAGCCTCCTACTTTCAGAGCTTATAACTCTTAATCGGCCCAACGGAGTTTCACCAAACTTTGCTAAGAACACTCTCGATTAAGTCACCTTTCAAACAAAAAAAAACTAAATCAAAATCGATGCATCGGTTTGGAATCTACAGTCAGATACACAAATGCACACGTTGAATTGATAACACCCGTCTTTTTGTGACGGAAGTTTAAAATAGACACAGAATATACTTACTACGGAACGTTGAACAAAAGCCACGATATATCAGTACCTTAATATTAGTTACTCCATACCCGCAAATGTCGAAGTCGTTCGGTATGAAAATCATTTTCAAAATATCTTCGCCTTCTGTAGACAAAAATAAACGAGCATCATAAAAAGTAGCTCTTGGTGTAAATACGCGAACTTAGTAGGTGAACACTTTATTGCACAACAAAAAAAGCAGATAGTATCTCCTAACTATAAAAACATTACACTTCTTTGGGTAGTAAGGTAGAAATCTGGTTCTCCAACCTTTCTTTAAAGTTCAAAATTGTAAAAAGTTAAATTAACTTCTTAAAAATCAGTCTCTCTTCCGTGGACATTCTCTAAAAAGGTTAATTGTCTAACGAGCAAAGATCCCCTAGCCCGATCCGCCACAACAGACAACAAGACTCCTTTGTAGCAACTTCACTCTCGACAGTTCGCTAACTAGCTTCCGTGAAGCCGGACGCGACAAATTAATGTTTACTCGTAGTTTCACAAATCGAAATGGCCAAGTTCCGCCCCGTATCATGGTCGCCTTTATCGCAGTGGCTCAACGTGGACAAAGCATCCGTCACCCTCGCACTAACATACTGGTCAGAAAGAGACGGATCCACGCTTATCTACAGCATCGGTAAACACGACCATAACAAACGCTGTATAGTTGCAGATAAGAAAATAAACAACTATCGTTCACTTTCGTGGATTTTTCGGAAAGATAAAGTGAATTTTAGGAATACAAAACATTTCTATTATTATTATTTTACTTAATATTCTTTGATCTCAACTTTCTGGTAGTAATATTTTTATCATAATTAGGATAATTGCTAAAACTCACAAGCTAAATAAAGTGAAAAAATAATATTTATATTTTTTTATCCCGGTTTTAACATGATTTTTAGTGTAGCGTTTTCTTTTATAATATTCAATCAACTTCAAAGTAAAACAGAAACCAGTCTTACTTAGCTGCTGGCTCACAAAGTGACTAATAATCAAATAAATAACACCACGAGATATTTCAAGAAATAATGGTCTGATAAGCCTGATATTAGCGCCAAACTTCAAGTACAGTCACACGACGGAATTGTTGAGCCACTTGCTAACATACTTAATTCGGTCGGGTTGTCGAATTGACAAATTCCAATAGTACCGTGTACGATTTGACAACCCGACCGAATTAAGAATGTCAGCAAGTGGCTCAACAATCCCGTGGTATGACTACGTAAAAATGATAATTCATCATGTTACATTATTCACCTGAGAGTCCAGACAGTATCCAAAGTAATACGGTTGGAAACATAACAACAGCGTTTTCTTGATAGTGTTCATAAGCTTCGAAGTAAAAAAATAATTGGTGCAAGGTTCAAACGTTAGTGACGCTGCCCACGATCTCGATCTGCTACCCAAGTAGCACACAAGCCTGTATAAAAGCTTATACAGCTCTTAAAATGCTGAAACTATAACTGTAATGGCTGTAGGTATAAGCTCTTATACAGCTTTTGTATCACTTGAGTAGTTACTGGAAGATCCAAGATCCAGACAAATATTTATGTGATAGGACAACCAGCGATATCCTTACCTATCGGCTTCTCCCACCGCACAGTGGTGGGTAACGGCGTGAGGTTGGTTATTCGCAGGTCGTAGCAGGTGTGGCCGCCGACCATCAGCGGCTGGTTGGGCCGGAGCACGGAGGTCCCGCGCGGGGAGTCGGCCTCCCCGGGGTCCAAGCCGCAGCGAGCACCTGGTGCCAGCACGGAAACACTTCAGGCCGCTGTTTTATTTTCATGGCATGGAGAAGGAAAATGAAGAGGCGACCCACTTGATGGTGGCAGCTTTGAGGCTCTCAGGCATGACGTAAGCTCAAGCTGATCGCGGATGCGTTGTCTAGTGTTGGTATTTTTTATTAATTTGTATTTGTGCCAATGAAGCCTTCATCTAAGCCTCCACTTGAACTTATAATCGCATTTTGATCATGCGGCCCCTTTTAAAACCTTTTTCATTTATTTCATTGACAGTACTGTTGAGTGTTTAAAACTTAAATTAAAACTACTTTTACTCCAGATTTCTAATCGTCAGCATTTGCTTTAATATACAGACGGAATCGGACTAAGTATTCGCTACTTTTTTCCTTCGGAACCCTAAAAGTAATTAGTTTTCTTTAATTTAGCCCCAACGTAGCGTATAAGTATAGTAACCCCTCTAGCGGGAGTAATGATAATGGGTAACAAAATACCGTTTAAAAATAAAGGGCTGTACAGTCCACTTTAGCCGCATGTAAGGCCACTTTATGACAAGGAGCAAGGGTGACGAAAAGGTTGTTATTCTAACCGCTACTGATTGACGTTAGCGCAAGGCGTCGATTGATAGATAACTCATCGGGACGAATTAACATAAAGCCCATTACAGACGGCAGCCATATGTATATTAACGTATATGACATCTCGGGATACATTATCTCTGTCGTGTGTGGTTTCCTGAAGAATTATTTGAGGTAATGTAGAGACATTCGAGTTAAATTAATATTTAAATAGGTATATGATTTAGAGTAGATTGTTGTGGCGCCGTTCAGAGTATAGTCATTAGCTGGTTGTAGTAAAATTTGCTCGACAAGGATTGTACTCTGAACACCAACATAAAGATGGAGCGTTGTGCCGTGGTGCTTAGTGCAAGTGCCGTAGGCTTCGACCATGCCTCCTTGCTTTTAATTATGCGCAAATTTTTCAATTTTCCTTCACACTTTACCACTTTACACTGTCACAAACGCGCGGTAACCGCTTTCCATCCAGCAGGTCCTGCTTGTTTGCCATGCTAACACAAAAATAAATATTTTATTCCCCTTGGAACACCTTATTAGGTTAGGTTAGATAAGCAGTTCTGTACAGAATAGGGAAGAATTGTTGACACATCGGGCGTTGTACACCGGTCTGTGTAATCAAGCGTACTCACAGTACGAGTCCTTGTCTCCCTGGCAGGAGAACGCACGGAGCAGCAGTCGGGGCGCCAGCACGCGGTACGCGATAAGCGTGGCGCGCGCGGCGGTGCCTGGCCCGCCCGGGACCTGGCACACGTCTGGAGACGTCCGTCGGACCTGCACCAGTGTTGCCACGCACCGGTCTGTCTGGGGAAGACAATACATTTTTGCTGTATTCTATATTTTAAGATATCGCAATACATTTAAGACGGTGGTTTGGTAAATTGTCAGCATGTAAATATGTTTATATGTAAAAAGGATTCGTTTTAAATACATAAACTAATGTACTGCTCTGGCCTTGTTCTTTGCAACGAGGCAGTCTTTACTTTTGTAATGTCTGCAAAAAGTTAAGCACAGACGGGTTTTCATTTCATTCCATACATTACATAAGAAAGACACTTCAGTCTAATTCCATACGTAAAATAGGGTTTAATAATAATGCTCTATAATCTATAACTTTATATTATCGACGGTCAGCTCAACTTTTATTAAATCACCGCTTTAATTAATCTTCACGGCACGTTCATCAATGGAATCCAAGCACGTTTGAACTCACAGTGGGCGCGTTGACGTTGTAGTGCACCTCCTTGCTCGCCCCGTGCGCGAGCGCGCCGCGCGTCGGGCCAAGCAGCGCGCACGTGCATGCGCGCTCATGGCACTGCGAGCACGCTGTCGCGGCGTTCGCGCACGCCGCGCTCGGCTTGTTCTCGCCCCAGTAGCGGAACGGGGTCGCCCACCAGCAGATCTGAACAACATCACTAGTTCATCAACTCAGAGAAAATGCTGTACAGTCAAGGTCATAAATATGTGTACATTTTAGTACCTTGTCTATTTAATGTCATATTTAAACTGCCATAATATGAATGTCACCGCGATTAAAAGTGGCATAGTACTAAACGTGTAATATTCATGACTTTAACTTTACCTCTACATAATGTTATGTAAAATCCTCAAATATGGCCAGCTGGAAATTCACGCAACCTTCGCTAGTATAACTAAGACCAGGCCTTCCATCAAACCGAAAGTATATTAGCCTCCTGATGCCTACGTCAAAATTTCGCTAGTTCAAAACAGAATCTTATGTCAGTCAACAAAAATTTAAAGTCATTTTGACAATTGTCCTATATGTAGGACGTTGAGCTTCAGGAAGTTAAATACGGGAAGCATCTTAAAATTGTTTTAACGCTTCATTGAAAATTCAAGTGCCTTAATATTTTCACATTTAAGTTTTATCCAAATTCTCAGAGACTTTTCTATTACCTTGTAAATGAAAGGGCTTAACAAACCTTCAGCTAGCACACTCCAGTGTATCCGGTTTTAGCGATTGTCTTATTAATTAACCTATGTCGCTTTTCCGTAACAAATCTCATAAAATAATTATAAACCAGTAAACTAAGATACATACCACTTTCACGCCTCCCCAAATCTCCCGAAACCAATCAACTGCTATTTTCATTACATCACGAGTTGTTAGTGTTGTTTAATTGGATGGGTATAATTTCATCAGATTGTCTAACGCTTTGTGTTTATGTTCGCCTAGTACCCGATCCCGCATATTGAACAAATAAGGATAATCCCGAGGGAAAATCTTCCATTTCACTACCTACTACATATTATGAATAATAACAAACAACACCAAATACAGGATGAGTCTTAAAGTGCACAATTGCCATGCAGTGCAGGGATATTAAATTAAATATTATCGACATTAATTTTTTTTTATTTTTTTTATGTCTCTTGAAAAAAATATTTCTCAACCGTTGTGGTGATACCACATAAAGACTCCCATAGGACTGTGTAAAAGTTTTTACTAAAATATTAACTTTGGTAATTCCTTGTTCATATTTATATCCACTAACGGAGTGGTGACTCCGAAGTTTAGTTTTTTTTTGTTTGAAATGTGACTTAATCGAGATTGTTCTTAGCAAAGTTTGGTGAAACTCCGTTGGCGTTGGGCTGATTGAGTTTCAAGCTCTGAAAGTAGGGGGTCTCGAATTTGTCGGGTTTATTTTTATTTTATAGTTAGTACCTGGGAGACGAGCGTAGTCGCTCGGGTCAAAACCAAAACAAAAAAAAAAAAATACCGATCCACAGCAGAGCTCTGCTGGGGTTCGAACCCGCAGTCTTTGCGTAGTAGGCAAACGCTCAAACCATCATCTATTCAGACGGCGGCAGCTGCCCCGAAATTACGAACCATATTGCGCGGGAAATCTTTTTGCATGAAAATACGGAGAAAACGAATTGTTCCAAATATGAGATCTAGCTAGATAAAATTTTCACCCCCGTAAACCCCCATGTCGCAATTTTCATCGAAATCGTTTGAGCCGTTTTCGAAAACATCGTTAAATCGTAAATATCATTATTCAGTATACCATCGTGTTGATACTGTTGATCGAACCAGACTTTTATATGGCAAGGACATAAAAACGCGGCTCACAACTCAAAAAATTACGATCGACTGGCTTCACCTTTAGGGCTGATTTATTCCATTTCCAAATCATAGTATCTGACAGATAAATGTTAGCTTTATCACTTTTTTCTTAATTATAATAATATGACTTTAATTGTCATGTATTTTTATCTGGGTATTGGATAAATCGGGCGATTATTGGAAATTACAAATCGCAAAAATATATCTACACCCCAAAGTGTGCAAGTCATCCAAGCGTCACTATTAAATACTAGCTTTCCGCCCTCGCTTCGCGTCCGTAAAGTTAAAATATGGCCTTTATTACTTCTGGAAAATGTAGCTTTCTAATGGTGAAAGAATTATTAAAACCGGTTCAGTAGTTTTAAAGTTTATCAATTACTAAAAACGGTTATTGTGACTTTTTTTTATTTTTTTTAATTTATTTATTTACTTTTTATTATTTTACAAACTTAACTTAACCATAATAGTTAGACATTAAACAGATTTTTGTGGGTAATAATGAGTACTATAAATATGTAGTACATAATTTTATGTATCATATCATTAATAGTTTTTGCAGCGCACGCCAAATAATGACTTTTATAGGCAAATTTTTGGTAGCTTGGGTTACATTATTGTAATTTTCGTAAGGATCTCAATTTTTTTTAAATAAAATACAGCCCATTTGACTTGCTAATAATGTTGCTTTCTATTGATATTTTTTAAAATCAGTTAAGTAACTTTTGAGTTTATCCATTACAAACAAACAAACAAATAATCTAATCTTTCCTCTTTATATTAATAACAGCTTTCCGCCCGCGACTTTGTCTGCGGTGGGTCAGTACTTTCGTAAGTTAAAATATAGCCTATGTCTACCCTGAAAGTCCATTCTAAAAATTGGTGAAATAATTTTTGAAACCGGTCCAGTTTTTTTGAGTTTATTCGTTACAAACATACAAACCTGTCCTTATAATATTAGTGTAGATTCATATAGAAAATGTAGAGATTATTTTCAATTTTGCAATTATGAAAGAATAAAACTAAATAACAAGCACCCGCAATGCTTTTAAACGTAAATCCGGTCTCACGTCCTTGATCCTTTATCCGTGTACGGGAAATTTTGTGTTTGATATTTGTCTATTTGTTTAGGATTGTTTTCCCATCGTTTGCCGTGTAAGGGTAATTCGCGTGCAAATGTTGTCATACAATTACTTCAGTATTTGCATAGATATTGAAATGATCCTATATGTTAAATCAGATATTCCATAGGGACTTGTGCACCATCGGATGTCGAGAGTCGCATGAAACAGCTTGATGTGAGGAACACAGCACTTATGATTGTGAAGATCTTTAGAGAAAGCCTATAGCTGGAGGTAAACGAATTTTGACTGATAATAACGACAAAGCGAAGGCAATACTAACATGCTGGTGGGTGGTGTTGGTGACCTTCAAGGTGGTGGAGACGTGGGTGCCCGGCGCGACCACCCCGAGCCACACGCGCGCCGGCGCCAGCGCAAGGTGCCGCGTCGCGCACGAGCGCTCGATCTGGCACTGAGTCGTCCACTCCTCGTTGTCTGTCGTCAACCTACAGTTGGATATAACAATCAGCGAGTCAATTTTTTAAAAGCGTGTGCTCAAATTTACAATCGAGTAGTAGAAAATAAATTTGCATGCAGAGTAACGTTACAATCAATCCTTAATTTGAAAATAACGATTCACCGGTTGATTTTTAATTTTCAAATGAAACTTTCTGTAGTGAGGTCACCATTGTAACAGCTGATACTTCTTATCAGATCATTAATGTAACGATGCTATAAACCTTGACATTTACAATGAATTAATATTACGATGCATTATCGTAAATTCCACATCATTAACCCTAAGCCTAGATAATGAATAGAAACCCTAGTATATAAGCAGAACGTTTTTCCAACAAAGAAACAGTATTCTCCACGGCTCTTGAGTTGCCATTTCAACCTAGTTACCGAGAAAACTTCAATTTCGCCCTAACGTAGTTGTCAGAAAGTGACAGATGTTATGTATATACACAGCCCAAAATATTTTATAAAAACTCAACATTTATCTAAAATATTTTGTTCTCAATTCTTATGTGAAAATATCGGTCTGCAAATTCTAAAAAGTGAAAGATATTCTGTGCTACTTAGTGCAAATCTTTAAACTTTTTTACCAAACAAAACGGAAACACAAACTGCTTTCTTCCGTCGGACATTAAAGTCAACAAAATATATATCGGGATCCCGGCTTTCTTGGCGATTTGCCAGTGACAAGCTGGACTTCATTGCATCTGATTCTGTCCGAGGATTGCTGTAGGTCCAAACCTTGCAGGAAAGGAATGAGCCGAACTAATGTCACCTCCTATTGTGTGAGTGCCAATTACTGTTAGTAAGGTCAGGTAAACAGGTACAGGTGAACAGGTATATTTTTATGGTCAGGTACAGAGATATCTTGACAACAGCAACGTTATTATGCAAGATTTATGAAACTTACTACGTTTTTTTGTTTTCTCCTATGTTTAGTTGTAAATCCTGCTAATTTTTGTGTTTGGAATTGGCTGAAATTCGGAATACATATACATGATGTCAATGCAATAATCATGGAGTCTCAGAGCTGATCTGACGATGGAGTCAGAAATTATTGTGTGAATGATTGTCTTTAAATCACGCATAAATAGCTACGCTAATCTGGATGACCTCTGGACCCACAGGTATTCTATGACTTGTTTAATACAGGGTCACGCGATAAAGTGCACAAACGAATAAGGGTGAAACTACATGTAATTTTATAAAATAAAAAAAAATTGTATAGGGTTTACAATAATAATTAGGTATTGTAAAGACTATGCAAAATTTAAAAAATAAATGTTTAATTTTAAGTTTATCTTTTCCGTGATAAAATCACATGTAGTTTCACCCTTATTCGATTGTACACTTTATTGCGTGACACTCTGTATATAAACAAAAGACACTTTACATCCCGGGAAGTTAGAAAGTACCCTGGAAAATGAAAAGTTGCAGTAGGATCGATAATTGTGTGAACACTCACCTGATTATATCAATATCTGGGTGCTCATTGGGTAGCACTGGCAGTGGCAGACTGTACTTGGCTTCTGCGGACGACACAGGGGTGAGGAGCGGGGGCGGTGGCAGCGGGAAGGGGGGCTGGAGCCACTGCGTGCGGACGTTGTGGCACCCGAACAGCTGCGTCGCGCGGATGTTCACGCGGACTGATGTCACCCTGGCATAGGACATCCACTTTTTCACAAGGGTTTTTTTAATGTGGTAGTGTGTCAAATTGGTAATGGCGATAACCATGTTAGGTATTCATACAATGCAACGGGTTTAATTTTAATAAATCTAATCTAAAGATAAATCAGTTTACGTGTGACTAGAGGGCCGTATTAAGAAACTAATCTTGACTAGGGCTGTATTAATAGACTCATTTTCACTAGAACACCTTGACACGTCAAAGTAAATGTCAATCCACAGAAATCTATCATTTTTAACAAATCTTGAGACGGGCATGTAACCCAGGATCCGTTTATACAATCTTAGGTTCGTACCTCCGAGAATGTATCAAGGGCAGCACTGGCGGGTCGAGGACGAAGCGCACAGGCACCACTTCCCACCACACCTCCATCTGCGCGCAGACCACTTCGCAGACCTCTCTGCACCAAGGCTGTAAAATAAATGTACTCGTACATTTTAGAATACAGTTGGTCAAAAAGTGGTACCTTTTTGTAGCTGTATGTCGTGCGGAAAGTTGAATTTTGTACACTAGTGCTTTTTACAAAGAATTAAATCAAATTTTCTTTTGCTTATTTTACTGTTTTATTTTTAAAATTAAATTAAAATTCATTTATTTCAAGCCACCTGGACTCATATAAAAATAACATTCAAATGAATTATAATAACACCCCTCTATTTGCGTCATGGGTTTAATATACACACAAGAATACAATCCGGATGACCAATGTCACTCTCGATTTTTTAATTGGCAATTCATACGTAACAATAATTTTAAGTGGCCAGTGTGTAAGTTTCCCATCTCTGTGCCATGCCGAAAATATATCAACAATGAAACAAGATAAGAAATATCGTTATAAACGTTACCAGTTTTTCACCAGGCAAAATGTCGTCCACTGTCTTTATATTCTGTATCATCGGTGTTGAGCCTTTCGGGAAACTGTCTTTGGGGATATCTTTCAGAATCAACCTGCGAAAAAAAAACGCTTTTCACGGCAACCCATCAAGATCCGCAGTAATAATTCAGCCTTAACACTCGGTATAAAAACCCTGACCATGTAGATAACATTATAACTTTTTAAACCAGCCATTATTATGCAAATGGAACATGGAAACGAACAGATGTACAATTTGAATTTCCCCAGCCGAATACATTTAACAAAATGGATTTATTACTTTATAAGCCTTTTTGGCTTTTTGCTGACAAGCGCCGGTAAAGTAAATCTTTGTTTTCATGACACGTTTAACGTTTGAAATGTTATTATATGCCGTCGTTTCTGGAAAGTGGGGCGAAGGTGGAGGGGTGGGGATTAGAACGACATTAATATGTTTATTAATAAATGTTTATTAAATTGTTTAATTAAAAGTTAAAAACGGCTGGCGACTAGTGTGAAACTGTTAAACTCCATAAAAAAAATAAAGGGCTCTAAGCCTAGGACTCTTACACGTTCTTGAGGAATCATCAATTAAAAGAATTTAGAAGTTAGAGTGACATCTACAAAATAAAAAGGAAGTTATATTATTATAAATAATATTCTTAATAATACTAAATTCCTATATCTCCATACGTTATAATGATAAAACCTTTTATTTTCATAACATTTTAACGTAACTACCTATATCCCTGACAATGGTGGTTGTTAGTGGCATTAAGGCTCAGCGGACGGAGTCATCGACGTAATAGTGAGGTTGAGTAGAATATGATGTCAGCAAAGAAGGGTCGCGGATATGTCATATTTTAGTATAGGCATTATTATACGGTGTGAGAGCTTTTATGCTTTCTATAGTTAAATTTAGAGTGAATAAACGAAATTTCTGGGCAGGAATGACACGACGCAAAACAAACATAATATTATAATTACCTAAAATTATAAATGTGGAACCAAACCGGATTTGGATGGAGACATTCTTTATCCTGGATTGATACATAGAATACTTTTTATCCCGGAAAATTGTCTAGTTCCTGAGATAAAAGCGATAAACATCTTCTACGCGGACGTAGTCGCTGGCAAAATCTATTTAACTATTAGATGAAAACAAAAAGAGGAAGATACGTGACCGGCGCGCGGGCTTGAGCACCTAAATATAGGCGCTGAGCGCCTATGTTTTAGTCAGTTGTCCGGCCGTCACCGATCTGTCAACACGTGCGACGTCGTCATTATTGTGAGACATGGCTGTCTCACTTAAGCGCACGACATTAGTCCATCAATTTATCTCTATTGCTCCTTAGTGCATGATTACAGCTGCGTGTGGAATTTGCGAATGTAGGTGTCGCGGCCCGCATTATGTCAGTGTCTTGTACGGCAATAACGTGTCTTCCCCTTTTGCTTTATACTAAGATTTAACTATAAATATTGCCCGCCATGTACATCTTGTTAAAGCGTGTCAAGCGTGTGCAATACTGACATGGGGAAGGAGCGCTGTATCTCGCTCGCCCGCTCTGGCCACGCAAACTACACGTTGCAGTCGCCTCTTGCCTACTTTGCTGGCCGCGCAAGTCTGTGTGGAGCGTGTTCAATACTGACATGAGGACAGATCGATGGATCCCACACCGCTCGCCCACTGCAGCCACGCGCACTACTACGCTGCATTCCTTACGCGCGGCTACTCTGTCCGACAATGGCTCGACGAGCACTTCTGGCGTTGGTGGTTTGTCGTTGACCTAGGAACATATTATACATTTAGTTAAAAAAAATATTCAATAAAATAAATGTTAGTCGAGGACATAAACATTCATAAAAACTTCTAATATATAGACAACGACTCTTAATTTGTAAAGCAACGTAGATAAAAAACGAACGTAGTGTTAAGTAGAACGGAGTAACCGAATGTGCTGTTGAAAAGTGGGAGGGCTTTTAACCTTTCTAACGCCGGATTTATCCACACCACTGGTTCAACGCCTACCTAAAATAGACCTGAGCGAATATGAGTTAAGGTTGAAATTAGCTCTAGTTTTTAGCTGTCATTGGCGTGTGAGTAACGTCTTTTGTATTTGACATGGCGTTGAAAAGGTTAAACTTGAACTTTAAGAAGGTTAAAGACATTTGGCCCTGTTTTCAGTTAATAAAACGAGTAGGGAATTGGACTGGAGCACGAGGAAATGATGAGTGATTTTTTGCCTGGACTCCCTTGGCTCTGTCCTCTAGCGCGCCAGAACAGAGACTCGCGCTGTCTTCCTCTCCTGTGGCGTACGATGGCGATGCCAGCACGTCTGCCCAGCATGAGCACACACCCCAGGGTCGATGACTCCAGTAGAACGCGTAGGGAACTGGACTGGTGGGGAGAAACTATCATCAATACATACATACCTTCACGCCTGTCTCCCAATGGGGTAGGCAGAGGTTCCATAGAACGCCAGGTGCATCGGTCCAAATATACCTCTTTCGCTTGCTCTACATTCATCAAACTCGTCATGCAGGTATATTGGTTTCGGGTGCTTATATTTAACCCTTATTCAGTACATCGCGAATTTGATTCGCGTATGATCCGACATCTCCACTCACTCTTGCTCGACATAACTCTTCTTTCATCCATCCTTTCTAAATGACCAAGCCATCCTAGCATGTACCCATTTCGATCTTTGTCACTACGTCTTCTTTCAATCCTCATCGTTCTCGGATCACGAAATTTCTTACTCTATCTCTCATCCTAACTCAACACATACTTCTCAGGGCTTCCATTTCAACATCATTAATCCTGTTTTTATTCTTCTTCTGCCATACCCATAGTTCACTACCATGCATCAATGTTGGCGTCAATACTCCCTGAACAATGGCAAGGCGAGCTTTGCTCGATATGATATTATTTTCCAAGATTGATTTTAACGCTCCATTAATCTTTTTTCCCACTTTCACTCTTCTTTCAATACCGCCATCACATTTTCCATCTCTCGTAAACAACGACCCTAAATAAACAAACTCATCCAATTGTTCCGCTTCTTCATCTCCAATTATAGTCTGACATTCTGTAACAATTTCGTCTTTTTAACATTAACTTTCATAACTCAATATGTTTAATATATGTATTAATTCATTGACGTATTGTGCTCGTCTTAGGACGAAAGCCCCTCAGAGCTTAAAAACCATCTCGTTTAGCGTAGGAACCCACCTGTGGTTGATAACCTTAATGCTAGCCGATAGGGGGCGGTTCGGAAACGCAGTGCCGAGGTGCACGTAGTATTCGCAGTTGGGGTCGTCTTCGCTGTTTATGTCGTAGTTTTTTTCATGAGCCTTAAAGTTTTTAAAATATTGTGAGCTTAATCAACTCATTTCAGGGTCCTAAATTTCAGAGCTCATAACTCTTAAAAAGCTAAACGGATTTTCATTAAGCACTTTCGATTAAGTCACCTCTCTAAAATCGGTCCATCCGTTTAGGAGCTACAATGCCACAGACAGATACACAGATACACAAACACATATACACAGATACACACATAAAACTTATAACACACCTCTTTTTTAATCGCGGGTTAAAATAGTAGTAAACATGACACGATGGTATAAAAAGCACGAAGTGATTCTGGATGGAAGACCTAGCGTGTTGGATACCAGAAACTAGCCAAAAGCTGATGTAGCATTCCCACCTCAATACTTATATGTTTCTCAGTAAAGTAAAGCGTATCAGCGAGCACATTGAGCGGTCGGGCAACAGCAGTAGAAGACAGGATCCTCAACGTCGTCGTGTGAAGGCCGAGGGTAGTAGCGTAGCATATCGCGTGACCTCGAACGGTGCCCCCTCCTGCCCACCAGGCGGGGTTGAATTCGAACGGGCCTGTCTTGAGGGAGCCATACCTGGTCATTCCCTGGAGAAGATATATCGACCAATAAAATATGCTTTGTAAAGCTCATCAAGCATCTGCATAATAGTGAGTGGTCACTACTAATGCTTTATTACGATTAGTCTCCCCTAGAAAGGTCAAAGCCATATATATAGGTATATTATTTCCAAGACGTCACATATGCCTCATATTTTGATACCCAAAATACTCGGACATTGTAACTTTAAACTACAAAGCTTTAACTAATAATAACTTCGCAGCACCAAAACAAAAGTTTACCTCATGTTCAAAGGATATCCAAGCATCCTCAGTGATGAGGAAAAATGACGCATGATCAGCGGTGGACTCCAACAATAAGGTGGCATAGTGTAGGTCTCCCAGCAGCTTGGACCCAAGGTCCAGGATACCTCCCTCTGTTTTCATGATCTCGTCGGATTCGATAGAACTGGGCGCGGGGTGTTGGTATGATACCGAGTTCAAAACGCGAACTGGAAGCATAAAAAATAATTTTGCATGGAGGTTTAACTGCTACAAAAAAAATATAATAAAAATTGTTTAGTATTTGTATTTTGTGGATGATAAGACCTAGTGCAAGGTCTCTTCTGACATCTTCTGAAATTACAAAGCTCATATTTTCGCTGGTCAATAATGTTAATAATTTGTTAATGAATTAAAAAGTAGAATCACCTTATTCAACTTACTATAATGTATGATAGAAGCGGCTCCATGTAGCACTTGATTGACACAACATGGTTTTTGCCCATCGAGGTGCGCATCAACAGAATGTCGTCGAATTCGCGCACATCGGTCGGGCGGAAATGATAGTCACAAATCACAATACATGTATATCTATTCTGAACTCACTGTATAGCAGAGGCGGCTCCATGTAGCACTTGATCAGCACAACATGGTTCTTGCCCACCGAGGCGCGCATGAATAGAATGTCGTCGAATTCGCGCACATCGGTCGGGCGGAAATGAATCTGGACATATAAGTTATCGACTAATGCTTGTACCCAATATTCAATAACTAGCTTTTGCCCGTGACTCCGTCCGCGTAGAAGTCATTTATCACTGCTCCCTCGGGAACTGTTCATCTTTTCGGGATAAAAAGTAGCCTAGCTATGTGCTAATCCATTGCAGACTATAATTTATATCTGTGCCAAATTTAAACCAGATCCGTTCAGCCGTTCTGGCGTGATTGAGTAACAATCATACATCCATCCATCCAAAATTATACATTTATCGTACTAATATTATAAAAATGCGAAAGTTTGTATGTGTGTTAGTTTTATACTCTTTTACGCTGCAACGGGTGGACGGATTTGGATGAAATTTGAATAGGAGAAAACCTCATTATGAAGACGAGTAACTGGTACTTATAATTTATCTTGTTGCGATACCGAAACCCGGGGACAATAATACAAGCAGTCCTATATTTAGACCCCTCAATCCCCCTGCCCCCCACCCCCCCACCTTCAGCTCCGCCGCAGCCCCCGAGGAGACGATGAGCCCGCGGGGGCTGCAGACCTCCACGTCCAGCTCCTTGCGGGCCGGCGGCTTCATCGCGATGCGGATCTCGAACTTGGAGATGTTCACCAGGCGAAGACTTTGCTGCGAACAGAACCACACAGCGGGCACTACAGCTTGTTATTTGCACTTGGTATTTTTTTCTCCTCCGACATACGAAAGGTTAGAGAGCAGCTATAATTATTTCCCAAATTTTCATTTGCCAACAAGGTATTTTCCGCCGCAAAAATTAGTGTTTTATGGCGCTCACAACTCTAACCTAATCTAACCGATCTAAATAGCTTTTTTGGTATCCTGAAAATAAAACAAAATAGTTATTACAAGTAGCTTTTAGGGAAATTAACATTTGGGAAATTATACATTCGACCAAACATATTTTGGCGAAACAAGAAGCTCCTATCGTAAACATATTCAGTAATTATTAAATGGGTAATTCTCATATCGTTTCAACCGTCCATCACAGCCGTGGCTACAAAATTGGGACCTCTACTTATACTTTCACAGCTCATATAACTCTTAAATGGCACAATGGAATTTTACCAAATGTAGCTTTAAACATTCCTGATCAAGTTGAACTTTCAAATGAAAAAAAACGTAATAAAAATCTGTTCATCCGTTTGGGAGCCACAATACCACAGACAGATACACAGACACACAGATAACCCACGTAAAACTTATAACCCCCCTCTGTTTGCGCCGGGGATTAAACATTAAATCGGAGGGACACCTGTCAGGCCCCTCCTATGCCAAACGACATTTAAATTTTCAGTTTTTATTTTTCCTCAAAGTTACTGTGTTGTGCTGGTACTTGAAGGATCGGCCACACCTGTGCTCATACGTTGACGCACCGGCGTGGCCGATCCTAAGATCAAGTTATGGACGCTGCCTTCTGGCGCTGAAGGTGAACAGCAGGCTGGTAAAGTGTTCAGTAATATAACTGTTTTCTTTGCACGCACGAAATAAGTTACACAATATTTGAAACAAAAGTTACCGTATGCAACTGGCCGACGGTGAAGTTCACGAAATCAAGTTGAGGAGGAACGCACATGATGTACTCTCGTTGAGGGGGGGGCGGTATTTCTATGGGCGGCGGGGGAGGCTTAGGAACTCTCAGATCGCCGTAACTAGGAACAAACATTTAGTAATGGTTATTTTATTATTTTATTAGGCACGAAGTTGCCAACGTTGCCAACCTTGAGAACTAATTGAACGGTTCAATGCTTGTAGTTAGGCTCAATGATGTTATATAAAAAGAGGTAGATAGGTTATACGCGCATCAAAAGTGGCACTTTAAAACAACGCATATTGGCAAACCTAATTAGCGTACTGTCCTGCTGTCATTTGTCATCTATGAAGTAGTGTGTCATTGCAATGATTTATCGTCTGGCTTTATTTAAAATAAAACTTAGGAAATGGCTAATCGAGCAGGCGTTCTACGACCATTAGGACATTTTTGTAAGTAGGCAAACAAATTAAGTCTCGTTAGACTTAATTTGTTGTAATACATTTTAAAAATAGGTATACCTTAAGTAATAATATTTGAGTTTTATGTAATGGCATGTAATTTATATTATCAATAAAATATATTTATATGAATTTGTGTGCGAGAGCCGGCCATTTTGTACACGCGGAGTATCGTATAGGTAACCCATCTACCTCTTTTTATATTACATCATTGGTTAGACTGGCCGCCTTACCCCCACTCTGGATGGAACACTACTTACAGTATAAACTCCTGCTGTTACAGCACCGTTTTTAATAAGTACTTAACACTTATTTTTTTCTTTTCTGATTTATAAGTTACTAGCTTTTGCCCGTGACTTCGTCCGCGTAGAAGTCGTCTATCACTGCTCCCTCGGAAACTGTCAAATTTTCCGGGATAAAAAGTACCTATCCTATGTCCTTCTCGGTACTTAAACTATGTTCATACTAAATTTCATCGAAATCGATTCAGCGGTTTAGCTGTGAAAATGTAACAATCAAACTCCCTGTCGCATTTATTTAGTAAGGACTCCCCATGGCAAGGCCTTTGTCCAGCAGTGAATTGGTTTAACTTAAAGGTAATGATGAACATTATATTTACGTAAAATAAGTGGTTTAGAACCCTAAAGAATACTTGGAAATATTATTCCGACGTTGCCAGCTCTCGGGGAAGTGGCTCAAACTCGTCAAACTGAGATATTTTTGCTCTGAAGGTTGCAAACTTATGCTGAAACTGGCATTCTGCATTTATCTCGCGTTTGAATTCCCTCAGCGAGCAAATGTTGACGTCATAAAGCGTTGACCCAATAAACTGAATCGTACTGCGATTGCATTATCTCAAGGATTTCCTTCTTTGCTCAGCTAATTTATATATAGTAACGTAGCTACCCACCCGCGATTTCGTCTCCGGAGATTCAGTACTTTCGTAGTTAAGATATTATAGCCTATGTCAACTCTGAAAGTCAATTCTAAATGTTGGTGAAAGAATTTTTGAAATCGGATGTGTACAATACAGCCTTTGTCCACCGTTTATAGGGACTCATGTCCATTCTAAATTATTGTTGTAAAGATGCAATTCGTTTCGGAGCTACATTCAAACTTACAAATTTATAAAGAAGTAAAGTTTGTACATTTGTTGTTTCGGAGCTACATCCAAACTTAAAAATTTTACCTTTTTATAGTTTGAGCTTCAGTCAAGTTTTGCAAAAAATTGGAGTTGATGAAATAATTCATGTTTCACGTTTAATTACAGTTACTGTAGACATCATTACAAAATCACCAAGTCATCATTACTTACCATCAGCTGATCTATGCTTGTTGCCTCCTCAACATCATCAAGACACATTGGAACCATCAGCGGCCAAGAACCTAAGTTTATCAACAATAATCATTTCTTAACTTCAGCATTCATATACCTCATCACTTGCAGAGACAGCTGGTCGGGAGGTATCAGTGGCAGCGGCACGAAGCTCGCATGTTCCCGTTCCGCCTCGGCGCTGATGTCACAGGAGCTGCGGTTCAGGATGTTCTGGACCCAGAGGGCCTTCTCTCCTGACGACGTTACGAGGCTTATATGACGTTTTAGTATTTAACCTTTTGAACGCCATTGACGGCTATAGCCGTCATGGTTGACAGCGTAAAATAGACCTAAGTATATTTGAGGAAGGTTGATATTAGCTATGGTGTGGTGTCTTATATGAGAATACGGCGGTCAAAAGGTTAAAACAACTGATTATTTATATGACCCTTGCACGTCTAGGATGACGAGGAAAATAAATAATTGATAAAATAAATAAATATCTGGGGACAATCTCACACAAATTGACCTAGTTCCAAACTAAGCCCTAAGAATGTATGTAAGGGTAAGCAATTAATCATTATCTGAATCTACGGCAATATAATGTGTCATGGTTGTCAGCGTTAAACTTCATAACGCATGACGTGTTATAGCGTCAATTTTTCACTAAATATGATCACGTCGGAACGCGTCAGACACCTTGACCCCGTAAAAATGTAATAAACCATAACTATAATAATCATTTCATAACAAAAAACAATCACTCAAAATATTAATGGAAAATGACTCATCCAGATACAAATAGATAAACTAATTGGAATTCCGAATCTTCAGCCGTCGATAGAAAAACGAGGTTAATTCCATAAATAACCGAGGGATTAGATTATAGCATCTTGCTGGGGCACGTTCTCTTGTTTGCAAGCAGAGAAGGCAACGCTATTTATTTTCTGATTTTCTACTTTGAGTAGGAATTCCTAATTTTATTTTGTAATTTTCTTAATCATGATTGAAAGCAAGCATTTCACCAAAGTGAAAAAACTGGTTAAGAGCGAGTCGGATACGCACACGAAGGGTTCTGTACTATCGTACAAAAAAAAGATACACGATTGTTAAGGTCGAGCAAATAAAGCCGAAAAATCACGTCTCTCGTATGGGGGCCCCCTTTTATTTTAAGTTTTATTTTGTGTTTATTATTTTTTGTTACAGCAGCAATAAAAATACAAATTTCAACTGTCTACCTGTTAGCCTATTACCCGCTGACACGCGGACGGACGGACAGACAGCGGGGACTCAGTTATAGGGTGGCACCCCTTGGGTACGGAACCCTGAAAACTACTTAATATAAATCAACCGGAATTGGGGAACAAATACACTTTCGCATTATTAATATCAGTAAGAGCCAGCTTTTGCCCGCGACTTTGTCCACGTAGAAACCGTTTATTGCTATTTCCACTGGGATTTTTAATTTTCCGAAATAAATATCAGAGGACAATCATTGCTTTCAAAATCAGAGGACAATCTCACACAAATTGACCTAGTCCCAAACTAAGCTCTGGGCTTGTATTGTGGGTACTAGACAACGATAAACATACTTATATAAAGAAATACATACTTAAATACATAGAAACCATCAATGACTCAGTAATAAACACACATACTCAACACACAAATATTTGCCCATACTGGGATTCGAACCCGAGACCGCTAGCGTCGTAAGCAGGGTCACTACCAACTAGGCTAACCGCATCGTCAAATAAACTAAAAGTATCCCATGTAATTCACCAGGATACCGTCTAGCTCCTGGCCAAAAATGAAGATCCGTTCTGCCGTGAAAAGGTAACGGTAACTAACGAACAAAATAACAGACTTTCCCATTTAGAATATTAGTAAGGCAGTACGGGTACGGAATAGGATTGAAGTAAGAGGATATTTACGATAAATTCAATGGCTACAGACCTTCAGCTTTAACTGCAGTCTTAACTGAACAGTTGAACTGATCAGTTAAAACGTATATGTGTAGGCAAAACTGGGAACTACAGTTGAACTGACAATCAATCGAAATATCTTTAAATAAAACTGCACAGTTAAAACTGAAGGTCTGTAGCCAGCTTTACTCACAAACTTGCTTTAATCTCCTAAGCCCCACCATACAACAAAATTTGCCACTGGAATATGAACCTATCCTGAATAGAATAGAGTCTATTTTCTTATTTAATTGTCAGTCATAAAAACAAAAGAAATTCCATTCTATCTCCTTTGCAATGGGTCTTTATTCCAATGGCCGTATTACGTGAATTTTTTTGTACAAGGGGCCTTAGGAGGTTAAATTCTCTTTGACTTAGGGCCTGGGCAAACCGGCGGAGCGCAGCGCAGATCACTTTAAATTTATCAATGTATATTCTTCCCTATTTTAATTACAATAAGGTATAAATTTAGAGCCGTGCCCGCAGCCGCAGAGTAGAAATCCCCCGTGATGCTCTGAGGTCGGTCTCAGAGCATTCAAATTTATACCTTATTGTAATTAAAATAGGGAAGAATATACATTGATAAATTTAAAGTGATCTGCGCTGCGCTCCGCCGGTTTGCGCAGGCCCTTACTCTCAGCATTTTTTTGAATGGGCGGCATGAAGTCCTCCCTCTCAATCATCCCGGCCTCTCTTTTCCAAGGAACGACATCCTTCTTCCTCGGGGAGAACAGCGTGTACAGATTCAGCCGCGGCTTCTTCGAAATCCTCTTTGCGAATTCTTTTTTCAATTCTCCTTCACGCTCCCATATCTCTTCACATTCCGAGTTGTATTTATTTATCTGAAAAATCATATAGTGTCTCAAGAGCTTGTGGAATTGACCTTCTAACTGCCGCACTCAGAGACGTCAATTAATTTTTATGTTAGATTAAAGTTGCTGCGTCTTATTCTATTGCTATAGCAAAGAAAATGACAGCAGCTACTTTAATGAAACTTAAAACTCAATTGACGTCTCTGAGTGCGGCCGTTAGGGTTCTGTACCCAAAGGGTGCCTAACGGGACCCTATTTCTAAGCCTACACTGTCCGTTCGTCCGCCCTAACTTAAAAGAGCTGTAAAACATGAAATGCTATGATACATACACTTAACTGCTTCAATTCATAACAAGCAAAACTTGGTAGACCGCAATCTATTAATTAATAGTAATTAATTTACAATTATTATTAATTAATAGATTGCAGTCAAGCGGTTGGGTGGCGGTTAGGTGGGGATTTTATAACAAAGTCGGATTAGTTACACCATTAATAATTCAAGAACGGCTCGGCCGATATGGGCACACAGATAGTTTATTATCTGAATTAACACCAAGGATACTTTTTTATCCCGAAAAATTTGATAACTCCCGAGGGATAAGCAAAAAATGACTAGGTACTTCGTGGACGGAGTCGCGGGGAAAAGCTAGTGTTGTAATAAAACAAACTCCGCATTAGAAACGTCGCAATTTTAGACAATAAAATTGATAACGAGACCAAATACATAATAAACACTTTTTATGATCGTAAAACCAGATGTCCCATCGTTAATGATCACCAGAAACACTTTTATCATCCTCAATAGTAATCACATGCGACTTTTTTACAAACATGACAACCATTGCCTGTCGAGTAAACATAACGCGTATATCACTCGCTTAATAACGCAATGTATCATTTTAACGATAAGTGATCGATGGGTACGAGTACTTTTGAAATATGAACTGTGTTATTTTTGTTGTTGTTACCGAGTTTACTGACAGTCTGCGAGTTGCGGCTGATACAAACAGTTCACTGACAGCGATAAAAATGACCAATCAGAGCGCTGGAAATGTTAATTTCACCCAATTAGAAGGAGATTGGTTTGATAAGGAAATATTCAAGACATACTGGCTGGTTGGGATTGCGGTGTCGACGATTTGTTTATCGATACAAGTGTTTATACTTACTGTGATACCGAACGCGAGGAAATACGATGAAAAAGTTTTGCTTCAGATGACTATAGCAAGACTAGTGAACACAGTGCTGGAATATTTAATTATGAATAACATCAAAGTTCAAATTCAGAACGATTTGTTGATTGACGGAATATTCGCTGTGTATTTCTATTCGGATGTGGCTCTAGTGTCCTGGATGTTTGTCTTCACGAAGAACTTGTACGACAAAGTTGTTCTTGTGTTTGTTTACGAGAAATTAAATCTTATTGTTCTGTCTTTCTTGGTGTGGACATTAAGCTTACCAATCGGTGTTCTCGTGCCTGTTCTTATGACTATAGACATCAGTTACTTTAATACGTTTTTCAATGTGTACGCTCACGTCAAGTTTTTTACATTATTTTTAAATGCGTTAATATTCATTGAGATCTTCCACGTGGCTGTTAGAATTGGTATGGATAAAACTAAAAATATCAGGCATTTTGTAAAAACTGCTATCATTGCTTTTGTTTTAGTTTGTATAACTAGTTTACAAGTTTTGGTAACTGATTTGCTTTCTTACTTAATTCGAGAGGATGAGTTCCTAGTGTGTACGTTTTGTGTTTTAAACTCTTATCAAACGTTATTCGTAACAATTATATTTATTATTTTGGCGCGAAAGAAAACAACAGACTCTATGTTGTTTTTAATATCTATGAAACTAAAGAAACTTATCTCATAATTTACGAGTAAGTGTATTGGGGTAAATCCGTCTGCAATTCCGTAAACAGGCATTTGTGCCCATTCATAATGGCGTCACGCCGCCATCTCTTTTAAAAACATAGGACTAAAAGTTGCTTTATCGACAGAGTTAACAACGGTGTGCCGTTCTAGAATCAGTACAAACAGGCGTTTACGGAATTGCCCCACAGACGGAATTACCCCAATGCACTATATGTAATTTTAATTAATTAAAGTCCTAGTATTATCGTAAAATGTAGCACGGTTAAGACTATTATAAGGCGTATTTCATAAGGAAAGTTTCTTTACACGTTAGTCCACGTAACCCGATTGCATTTAATCAAAAGTGTATTTTATGCATGTTTATTAAAAATAACCTCAATATTTAAATGTATTTTGATAGATTTTGGCTGATATAATAATTAAATACAAATATATGACTCTACTAAGATAGAAAGTTTTACCTACCACCTATTTTCTTTGTTGTTAAATTGTAAAGCCCTTTTTTTACTAACAGTATTCATACGATTCCGTGACGACGGTTCAGTAATGTAGGATTTACTCCACGAGTATCATGTGAAAACTTGTGCGTAACTATACCCTCTCGTAAGTAGGTATGCGGGATCAAATACAATCAACTGGTTAACTCTGATCGTGGTTAAGCGTGCGAGGGGAATGAGAACTGTGTACTATAACTACTCACCTAGGGGTACATAAAACTACATAATTGCGACGAATCATAATTCCGAATTGGTCCCGAATTTACATAATTCCAAACGTAATTTCCGATTGAAGACTTAATTTTTTTATATTGTTGATAGATCTTACCTAACCTTACTTACGTATTGCAATTAAATTATGAATTTAACTAGCGACCCGCTCTCGCTTCGCTCCGTGTATTATTATATACATAAACCTTCCGTGAAAAATTATTTGACTGATGGTGAAAATCGCATTAAAATCCGTCAGAAATTAGCCTGTAGTTTGAAAAATATAAGCGTACATACATACCTATAAAGGGACAAGAAGAAGGGGGAAGAAGGAAGAAGAAGGGGGAAGGGGGAAGAGGGAAGAGACGGTGGAAAGGGACTTTGTTTTATACTGTGATATAAAATGGCTGCAGCATAAAATAGGTTTCGGAAATTTAAGGTGGTCCCCTCACCCAGAGCTGCTCCTCAGGCGTGGGCTTGCTCTTCTCGATCGCGAGGGGGGGGAGCTGGTCGTTCTCCCGGAACACCTCCCGCAGCACGGCCCTCACGTCGGCGCATACGGCTCCCCTGGAACACCGGCATACCCTCAACACCCTCAAACAGTCAAAACTACCTTAAACATGGAGCCTCCTCATAACCCTGTCATAATAACAGCGCCATTTACGAGTAAAGAATCACTTGAATTAACCTAGTCAAGCTCTAGGCTTCTACTAAGAGTACCAGACAACAATTCTTCTTCTTCTTAAAGTGCCTCTCCAACTAGTGAAGGTGCATCAGTTGCTGGAATCTGTCCCTATCCTTTGCGAAACGGAATAACTCGGACAACAATAAACATAGTTAATGTAGAAAAATAAACGCTTATGTACTTAATAAAAACGCAAGACTCAGGAAAGAGTTGTGCTTATCACACAAATATTTTTTGTGTTTTTAATGTAGTAGGGGATCAAACGTGGGACCGCTAGCTTCATAGACGGAGTCACTACCAACTAGGCTATGTTAGAATAACTATACAAATCTGTGTGATCGTAAAAGTTCAACAACATGAAAACCAAATACTAACCCTTTGTTTGGTATCAACGGTAAACTGTCAGACATGATTTCACGAAAGTAAACACTATATAAAACGAATATTTACACACAATACCTCTAATGCTACAAAATAAAAAGAAAACTCCATAAAAACTCGATACATTTGATTATAGCCCCACAGTTGCTGACGATTTGTTGTCAGTTTGTGGTGACGTGGTTGTCAAAAGTGATTATATAATCTAAGGTAATAAAATATTTTAACTGTATTGTGTAATATAACCTCCTTTTTAACTACAGCGCCGAAAAAAGAGTTTGTTATGAATTTAAAGACTGTGTCTGTATGTTAAAATCCATTTTCACCTAACCAAACCGGAAAGGACTTCTTTGTCGCTCAAAATCTGCGTGCAAAAGTCCACTTTACCCGCTAACGGAGAAATTAATTTTGAAGCTGTGCTGCACGGAGGGAAGCACTGCGCGAACACGACAATTGATGCAACGCTCGCGGAATTGTTCTTCTAGCATCTAGTGTTTTCCTCGCTTACGGTGAGGTGAAAAATTGGAAAATTACTTACTATAAGCCGATTTTCGGGAGGTATAAACATTTTAGTCGTCTGTAACTCAAGAACCAATAATGTCGAGTCGAGATAGTTTTCCTTTTAAATTCGTTATTTATTATGTGCTTTCCCTTAAAATATTTTCCAGATTTTTAATACTTGAAGTGTTAGGGGTCACACGCCTCTAGCCAAAATGATATATTTCAAGTTAAATATTTCCATAACGGTCCCGCTAATCTGAAAATGTATAATTAATAACATAAAAATAATAATATTATAATTATTTTTAAGAGCTATCCAATGATACCTCATTCGACGTTATGAGGTAAAAAAAATATTTTTACCTTTACGTGTATATGGGTACCCCCTAAAATGCATTTTTTTTACAAATTTTATTATTCATCTTTATGCGTGATATACGTGTATAAGTATGTATCCAAAATTTCAACTTTGTGACACTTATAGTTTCTGAGAAAGTGAGTGTGACATACAGACAGACATGACGAAACTATAAGGCTTCCTAGTTTGACTACGGAACCCTAACAGTGGCGAGTTGAAACAAAGTTAAACGGCCCAGTTAACCATAATCCGTGATGTCGGCCCGCCCGCCCGGGACCAAGTTAAATTGCTTTTACCGTTTACTTGCAGCCGCATCCTTTTCCCACTGCTACAGTAACACTTACGTTGTGAAAGCTAGTCCAGTTAAATCAGTTTACAAAAACCAGGCAAGAGCACGTCGGGCCACGCTCAGTGTACAGTTCCGTTGCAATGACTACAAAATACAAAAAACAATCTGGAAAAAGTGCTCCAGGAAAAGAGAGATCTTCATGGCACGTCCTTTTGTTGAGAAGCGCAGTTTTTCGGCAATAACTCAAAAACGGTATATCCAATCATGTTGAAAATAATTTTGGTTGAAATTATTTATTAGGAGTTACCTTTTTTTATTGTTTTCATATTTTTTGGACATACACTTTAAAAGCTAAAGGGGGGTGGACACAATTTATGCAACTTTCGTAGTGATTATTTCCGAAAATATTCACTTAATCAAAAAAAATGCTTCAAAACCTAGAAATGTTTAAAAAAAAATACTGTTGAAATATGTACCACACATTGATGTTTGCTGAAAAAAACATCAGCTTCTGTTACATTATATGGAGTGCCCCCCTAGAAATATTTATTTTTGTTATTTACCAAACTAGGGAGCGGCTTGTACAAGACACCTAACTCCAAATTTCATCAATTCTTCTTGAATTGTCGGTGTTCATGGGCGGTGGTGATAACTTCCCATCAGGTAACCCGCATGCTCGTTTGCCTCCCTCTCTTATAAAAAAAAAATATACATCTTGTAGTTTTTGTGTAAAATGCCTGTGACACACGGACAGACGGACGCATATGGACATGACAAAACTATAAGGGTTCCGTTTCTGCCATTTTGGCTTCGGAACCCTAAAAAGCAGGCTTTCAAAAGCCTAGCCTGTAGAATAGGTACGGATATAAACCCGTAGAGAAAAAGCCTTTGTTTGATATTTTTTACACGAAATTAAGATTAAAAAATCCTTAAACCCCATGTTTTAAATAAGCAGTAGGTACCTCTACAGCAACATTATTTAAGGGTGAAGTGTTAATTTATAGCCTATGATAATAATAAATTTTAATCTAGCGTGAGTCATTAATAACACTGTTTGCTCACGTATTATATTTATTAGTTCTGACGAAGGACTTTTAATGAGTCCGAAACATGTCGGACCGTTGGCTGACTAATACGTGAGTAAACCGGGTCAGTGCTCATTTGATTCACCTAAGATAATATTACGATGATTATTAATTAAACGATATATCACCACTCTCGCCTTACAATATCCGTCAAGCCACTTATCTGCAGGCTATCACAAAGGACACACACATGGATATAATATAAATAATATAATACACTACACCAAAAAACATTACCCTGCTTAATAAAGGATCCCTCGTGATGCCTTTTACCGATTTAGCTGTAAAATCCTGCAGTTATCGCACGCCAATAATGGTTGATATTCAAACAATATCGAAAGTAAATTCGACTTATAAATTCAACACGGATAGACCAAAATTAAGAAATGCACTTAACAGGAATGTTGACTATTTTTTTTTCTTTGTCGATCAGGTAGATTATCAAAAAGTATTGGACTCGTATTTTTTCTTTTTTCATATAATCAAAAAATAACGGAAATATATTGAGTTGAAATGTCGCATGACGTTACGTCTCAATACAATCTTTACATAGAAGTGACGTCACGAGCACCCACTCCCGAACTTTGACGCGCTTTTTCTTTGTTATTTTTTGTTTTATTAACAAATGAAAAAAATATGTGTCCAATACTTTTTGATAATCTAACTGACGGAGTAAGTAGAATTTCGTTTTCTTTACCCAGTCATCATCCCTATTACCAATTTAATTGGTAATTAGTTTTGTAACGGATTCGCTGCGGCAATTTTAAGTTGTGTTTCAACTGCTGGTGGTGCAACCACATCGTCTCTTGATGCAGTTTTAATTTAACGTAAGTCAGCGTGTTGGTTCAAATTAACCTAATGACCTAACGTTTGTAATTAAACTGGTCTTAAAATTCGTTTGTAAAAAGTTGTAAGAAATATACGAAATATATACTTCTCCTTATTTTTAATTATACAAACTAACATTATAAGTGGGAAAGTTTGTGAGTGTGTGTGTTAGTATATGTTAAGCTTTCACGCTGAAACAGTTTTGGCTATTTGAAATGGAGATCCTATATACCTTTATATTAACAAATATAGGCTACCATTAATCCCGTACATAATTAGTTTTATCGCGGACAAAGTCGCGGACAAAGTCGCGGACAAAAGCTAATTATTATACATGCAAAAGACGTGTGTTTATTTCTTTGTTTGTTCCGTCCTCACAATTCAAAAACAAAAGCTAGTTTTAAAATACTAAAAGAGTTTTATAGACCATTTTTTTATTTGAACAACTGTTTCCTCTTCCATACTTGTCTAAAGTAACCTGTGCATTTACAACTATGTATTTCTCCATATATGTATGTTTTATCGTTGCCTAGTACCCATAGTATAGATTAATTTGTGTGAGATTGTTCTATGATATTTTTTTATTTAACTAAATATCATCATCGAATATTCGTCGACTTGTTTGGTTATTGCGTAGTTGACTGTACAGTGAGTTGTTCAGGTATGCTACGACAGCTCCATTATTACGAAATACTGCCATCTAACATTACTTGTACAACTTATTACACAATGAAGGCGCCTGTAAATATTTTGAATCGTGAAAAAGGCAGGCCTTCTTACTCACGAAGTTCACTAGACGAGAAGTAGATGGCGTTATAAACGTAATTTAGTTTGAATGGTTGTTTATTACACGACCGTGCAAAGCCAAGAGAGTGGTACCTCTCTATGTTATTGAAAGTTCTACCTTTGTTCCTGAAAAGAAGGTATGTTTTATTTCTAGATAATGTGCAGCATTGGGAATCACTGTAAAACTTAATTTTTCTTCTTATATTTTTCCAAAAGCTTTTAAGCTGGAGCCAATTTAAATTACATGCATAGTTTAATTACGCAGGTTCTAAAAGTAGGTTAAGTTAGAAGTTAGAACTAAGAGCGATATCAAAAAATAAAATCTTATCACGAAAATTCAGGATTCAGGATTGACTCGACACTACAATAGTGTTTTCAATCTACGACGGCGCGCCCCGCCACTCTGAAATGATTTAATCAATGTACGTAGGTATGTGCGTAGAATTCAGTTGCAGAATTCAGGAGTTTGTAGATTGAAAACATTATAATCGACGATGTTCAAAGACCACCTCTCATACTTTTGGCGAAATTAAGTTATTGAATGTCGTTAGATTTAAAATTCAATTTCGCATAGCTTGGTAAATCTCCTCCGATCAAAATGAGAGATAGCTAGGTAATTTACCTCTCCGCCTCAGCCAACGCTTACCCTTTTACGCTTATGGTAGCAAACGCCATCACCTTACCTAGTGCAATTAAAAAGTAATTAGGCTATAGAAACAGAACTGTTTGCATGTAAGTCACACATAAACATAAAGTTAGGGACAAAACTGGCAATTTGCAGGTGAAATATTTCTAGTGTTCCGTTGGGCAGTAATTACACGATTTGAAACATTCCTAATGGGCAATTTAGGTGAATTATAAGGAACAAAAAGGTATCAAAACTTTTTAATGGTAAAAGGACCGATCGTTGCAGCGTGTTTTTAGATTTGGTCGCTCCAGCTGCTAGAAATAGTACTTAATGCAATTTTTTTATCCCTTAGTCTGATAAAAAATTGCCAGATGCCAGACTAAGGGCCTGTTTCACAATCGACAAGTAAATTCATCTGTTAGTTAAAGATAGTCCTCTTCTTGTCTGTTTTCAAGTGTAAGAAAGGGAAAGGGCAAAATGTATTTGACAGATATGCTTTACTGTTTACTGGATGATGATGAACACTTGTGTATATGAACTCACGTTCTCGAAAACGGCTCTAACGATTTCGATTAAATATGCAGTATGGGCGTTTACGGGGGCGAAAAATAGATCTAGCTAGGTCTGATATCTGAAAAAGATAAAAATCCCGTTTGGGAGCTATGGTGCCACAGGCACACAGACATGCACACGTTAGACTTATAACATCCTCTGTTTTGCGTTGGGGGTTAATAACCTAACTAATTGTCCGAGGGTCGATGGCCTAGTGGTTTTTGGTGTCGACTTGTCATCATAAAATATCGAATTCGAATGCCATCGTTTGCCGTATACCAGCTACATTTTCTAACTTAAGTACCATTACCCGTTGCTAAAACATCGTGAGGAAGCCTAAGCTGCACTTTTGAGTAGCTGAGTGTATAACGGTAATTGGACAAATGATCCTCAGGGTTAAAGTGTAACCAGAACGGCTTATCTGTGTAAGACATAATTAAATAAATGTATTTTATTTATTTGTTAATTTTTACCAACACAACAACTGAAGAATTGTAAATTTTCTTTGAACAACTTAACACAAAACCCTGTCACAAAGTAACATAAATAAACACCCATAGAATAAAGCAAAGATGGAAGTACTTCTTAGACAAAACACTTTTGAACTTCTTCATTAGAGAACTCGCACAAATTTACAGTTGAATGAAAAGGTAACAATTAAAAGTTTTCTCAAAGGCCTCTCAATCGCTGTTTCTTTACCTATTGACAAGTAACAGAAACTTCTGTTTGTATAATTTTCAATGTTTCCAAAGTTGCAGTTATCACAAAACGGACTTTATACTCATGTAAAATGATAAATATTATTATCTCTAATATGAATATTTTGTTGAATATAGGTGGTATTTCAATGGCCTGCTCAAGTATAGTCATTTGACATAAATAGTTATATTTAGTTTTACATCATATGGGAGGACTGTCATTATATTGAGTCAAATTGTCGCCTTAGTCGAATTGTCCTGCATAAGTCTGTCACTCTTTTGCTGGGTTGGTACCACTGCTCTGCTTAACTCTCACTGGAATCGCGTTGCTTAATTTTCACCTTAACGGGGCATGATCGTCATTTAATACCTCTATTAATTTTTTTTAAACAACCAGAAAGAATCTAGAGGGCTAATACCTCCCTCCTTTTTCTTCATGAAGAGTGTCAAACTTATCTCAACGTTGCCTTAGTCTATCACAATGCCAGATTCTATTATATGAAACTCATTATACAATATTATATTTACAAAATAAAGTGAACGGAACTGAAGTTATTTGCATGATTGTGCAACAAGGAAGTTTATCATCTTTTTGTTCAAATAGGTTATAACATAATTATAATTGGATGTAATAGATATTATTTGAATCAGATAATTATCTAATTCAAATTATATCTAGAATCATGATAACTAATTCGGATTAAGTCGTAAATTATATGCCATTAGGTCAGTTTTAATAAAGGAAATAAATAAAGCATTTAAGGATTACTCGACCGTTCTTGTCTACGACCAAGGTGTAACTGAAACTACATGTATCTTGGTTATTCTAGCGCACACTGCACGGATCATAGCTAGCTAGCGGCTAGTTGAAAATCATCATCATCATTCATTCAATATTAATGTGTAATATTCTTTTGTTTTTTTTTCAACCCGAAACCACAATAATGAAACCGGGTTAATCATTTTTATAGGAGACCATTAACCCTCTATATCACCAGACCTGTCGCCCTCTTTTTATACAAAAATCTTACAAGGCTTAGTTAAATTACTTGATATTCCACACATACACTACATGCGTTATTTCAGTATCTTTTCGAGCCGTTAGCGTAATTCCCGAGTCAATTAAAGCTACAACGCGCCATTTACTCTTACGAGGTAAACGCGAGACACGAGCTTTATTTCACCTGAGAATACTCCAGCTTAAAGCAGCTAGTTTAAGTATGTCAAAAACGCTCGTTATTATATTTCAAAACCATTACTTTCAAGCGTAAGCCATTTTCTATCTATATCAAAGCCTAATATCATTTCATCAATGTTATATGGTCTTTAATCACAAATTAATTTAAAAATAAATATGAGTGGATAATCTCACACAAATTAACCTAGTCCCAAACTAAGCTCTAGGCTTGTACTGGTAATTTATAGGCGACTACGAGTATATACAAATTCTATAGAGAAATACATACTTAAATAATAAAGAAAACTTCCATGACTCAGGAACAAAATAATTATTATTTGTCCACACCGGGATTCGAACCCGGGACCGGTAGTTTCGTAGCCAGGGCCACTACCCACTAGGCAGAGTCATACACAGTCACAGAAACAAAAGTTGTCTCTCCTGTTCCAGAAAGTTAAGGATTTTGAAACCAAATTACTATTTGAGTTATTTTATTACTTGAGTTAAAAACTCCCACGTCGTTAACTTTTAGGAACAGAAGGGACAATGTTGAACCTAAATCTGTGTATGACCCAACCACATCGTTATTAATTTTCTCTTAATTTTACTTTAAATGATTTTTATGTTCAATTATTTCAATATTTCTAACATTTAAAGTCTATAAAATCATAAAAAAAAACTAATTAAAGGTCTGTACATTTACCGCCTTTATACGTAATTGATATTAAAGATATTCTAACAGTACCTACGTATTTTGAAGTCGTAATAATGAAGTAGAATAATAAAACAAAACAACAAACGTGTAAGCTAAAAAATAACGAAGTATCATTGATTGAAAGCGGTTTTGAATGCCAAGTGGACGAGCCGCTGTAATTATGACAATGTGATGTTGTTCTGCGAACATTTCACGCAACATCTCGCGACCGGCGTTCCATAACTGAGAGGCACCACGGCTGAATTAGTTAAAGCCGTTGTTATAAAACTCAAAAATGAAAGAACCAAGTTTGTGCTGAGCTTCCTTCAGGAGCCTCTCCCTCCGGTGAAGTAGTCAAAGCCGTCAGAGGCTAACTACGTAGGTATCTTAAAAAAAAACAAGTTTGTTCGAATCCCGGTATGGGCAAATATTTGTGTGATGAGCGCGAGTATTTGTTTAAGTCATGGATGTTTCTATGTTTGTTTAAGTATGTATTTCTCTATATAAGTATGTACATCGTTGCCTAGTACACATAGTACAAGCCTAGAGCTTAGTTTGGGACTAGGTCAATTTGTGTGAGATTGTCCCTGATATTTTTTTTAATGTTACCTTTCTACTGCTATCTTTCCTACTATCCTATTAATATTTATTATGAATGTGAAAGTTTGTATGGATGTTTGGCTAATTGAGTTTCAGTCACGCATAAACGGTTAGATGGATTTCGATGAATTTGGTACACAGGGGGCTACTTTGAAAATCGAAGTTACGTTAGCTCCTTCCCATTCTCACTCTTTAATCATAACATAATTGACGAGAGGGATGGCGCATCCGAACGATCGAAATTAGTGTTTCGTGGTAATCATCCAGGTACAGCTCATACACGAGATTAAAATATAGAATACTTTTTATTCCGGGGAAGATAGTTCCCGATAAAAACAAAACAAGTAAATATATAAAAATAATTGTTTAGTTTTTAGTTGATTCATAAAAAAACTAAACAATCATCGTTATCATCATAATCCGGTTACATTCTAACCACTGACTCACTGATAGAGAGATTAAGGCCCGTCCATATTAACTAACTGCTTTTGCCTGCGGTCTTAACATGGATGTATGAGATAAAATTTGACAGGTGCTAGGCAAATGAATACATCTATTCCATATTCTAACGTAATAGGTAGTGTTTAATATACCATTACCGAAAATTACACTTTCATGCTTATTATATTTTAAATTAATTATACAAAAATAAATTCATCCTCGTTATCACGTGACCGCAAACAGCGCGTGACGTCACGTTCCTCTAAACAAACAATATAACATTTTGACATTTGCTAAGAAACAAGATTTGCGTGAGCCACAATGTACTTTAGTAAACATAGTAGTAGTGTTTAGAGGATCGTGACATCATAGCGACGCCATGACAGAAGTTAGCGTTTTATCGGGAAATTTTAAAATGAATTTTATTTTAAGGCATTTTAAATTAATATACGAGTGTTTTTTTTTTAGATATATTTCACGTATATCTATAAAATAAAAATATTAAAAAAAATCATCGTCTACGCGCCTATTGGCGGCGGGCATTTTTCAGCATTAGGCAAACGAGCAAACATGGGTTCTGAGACCCATAGTCATTTGCAATCTCAAGATATCAACCCTTACTTCAAATGCGCTACCAACCCTCGATCCTGTCTATAACAAGAGAGGGAGAGGAACAAGTGGTTTTCGAATACCCATAAAAACCCAGTTCAAAGCAATATTGTTGAATCATGTTATAACCCCTTGGGTCCCAAAAGGATGGTCTTTGATTGGTAGCTATCGTGTAAAATTTAAATATAAATTAAAACCATCAACGTTTCGAAAATGGCTTGTTAATTTATACATTACAAAGGAAGCGTGACAATAGTAGTTAAAGTTTAATTTAAAACCTGTCCCCGAGACGCAGGTGTTAAATTAATTAGTTTAATATTAAAATGCAAATTCACAAATAGATGGCTACTACTATCTACTACTATATACTATCAATAAACATTTTGAGTAAAGTTTCAGGTAACCAATAAATTAAAATAAAAACATGAATGATTAAAATTGGATAAAATTCATATAACACCAAAGAAATTACAATAAATAACAAATCAAAACTAATAGACAGACTAGACAGAGTACAATTCATTAAAATAAAAACCAGTCAAGTGCTAGTCGGACTCGCGCACTGAGGGTTCCGTACACATTTGGCCGGTTACAAGTATTTTTATAGGGTTTATCCTACAATCATACCGCGTGTATGTACCTATTGCTGTTTTTATGATAGATCAAAATTAAATACAAAAAAAGTTGAAGAAAACGCTTCTTTTATGGGGACTCCCCTTATTATTTTACTTTTTGACTTTTTATTATTTGCTGGGAAATTTGCCGTTATATCACATATTCTGCAAAAAAATTAACGGGCTATCTTTTATGGTTCAAAAGATACAACTCTTTGAATTTAGGACGAACAGCGAGTCTAAGTAAGTCGGGTACGGAACCCTACAAAGGAAACTAAAATATTTAAATAAATATAGTCAAAGGTACAAAATAATAAAAATAAACACAATCACATAAAGAAATAGTTCAATAATTCAGTAAAATAAAAAGTTAAGTAAATTAGGGATTTTTAATCCTACTTTTGTTTGACCACAATTTAAAAATATGATACTCGCATTTGCTTTAAAAATCTCAAAAAATTAAAAATAAACTTTCATACATATTTCAAATATATTATAACTACAAGCAAATCCGCGGGACACCACAATCTCTCAGCTTTCATTAAAAAGCCTGCCATTCACAAGTGACGCCACTGACAGGACTGAAGTATTGAGAATTAATCACGTGAAAATTACCCTTACGTCACTTGGAATAAAATACTTACAGCTTAAGAAAATGAACCATTAAATAAAGGCGTAGTTTAGAAAACATGAGAAAATAATATTCTAACAATACTTTCTAGACATATCTAATATGAAATTAATACGTTTTCAAACTGATTTTTATCCTTCAGATAACACTAATTTGCCAGGTGAATTTTAACTTTTTGACACTTATATATATATACTATTTTAATATGCGTTAAGTTAGTTGCAATAAAAAAGTTCATATCTCTCCCGCAATATATCGAGTTTTTATAATCTTGGTACACCTTGAGCAAAGTCCGTCCGTCAATCCGTCTTCTTGACCAGAACTCGAAACCTATTCTACCGAGTGAAACAGGGAAATGTAATATCTCCAAAACTGTTCACGATATTTTTTGAAGAATACAGCTTCACGCTGACGAGGGTGGCATGCCCCAGTAGTGGGGGCACGCCAATCCAGTTAAGGTCGTGCGTCGGTGGCCACGCTGACAGCGTCATGCTCGGGTCCTGAGTGGACTTAAGCTTGTGACACTGGAAAGGTATGGGCATCAAAATTAACGACAAGTACCTCACTCGCCTTTAGTTTGCCGACGATAGTACCCATTACAGCTATTGCTGAGACCCTAAAGGATCTAGTCACAATGCGTGATGACCTTGGTAGAGTTTCTCAATAAGTGGGTCTCAAAATGAATATTTAGAAGATAAAAATCATGTCAAATTTCCATGAAGAAATGATTGAATGTTTACCGGGCACAAAGTATCCAGTTAAATTAGTAAGTAACTTCGAGAAGGAGGTAGATCAACGAATCCAACTCGGCTGGGCAGCGTTCGGTAAGCTATGAATCATTTTCTGATCGCAGTAAGCGCACAGGGAGAGCTTCATAAAAAATCAGGAAATCCTTATTTGATAATTATTGAGCCTTTTCTGAAAGGTATTAACGTTGACTCATATTGGTTATCCATTTTATCGTTATTGTATCGCGATGATCAACAAAAAAGATTTACATTTATTTGGCAATCAATTCCATCAATTCTTTATCAGTTTGAAGATTATTTTATACTCAAACTTACGTTATAAATTAGCAGTTCATAGCTGTGCCTCGCAATGATCACCATGGCACTACAACATTTTTTACTTTTAATTATAAGTGTAAGTTTAGTATTTGGTAATAACTTAAATAATAAAGATTATGATCATAAAAGAGACGACCAATATTACGCAGTATCTCGTAGTGCATTTGATGATGACTTGTATGAAAGTGTGACAAATTCAGCAGAATGTAAAGAGCAGTTAGTGTATTTAAGAAACAACTCTTTACGGTTGCAGTGTAAGTATATTTTATACATTTAAACATCATCATCATTATATCAGCTGAAAGACGTCCACTGCTAGACATCGGCCTTTTACAAGGATCTCTACGAGAATTTAATTTATTTATTAATTTAATAGTACCTATTAAGATTTCATACTTAAAGAATTCAAGTACAAACTACGTTACAAACTTAAAATTATTTTATACGACAAAAATATAATTTTAAGGGTGTTACTATTTTTTAACGTGAACCCCATTTTAACAAAACAAAATTTGACTTGCCTAGTAGTGACGTTATAAGAGAGAAAATATTTAAATAAAGGCACACACTTGAACAAACTAATTTTGTGTACAGCTAGGTATAATACATTTAACAAAATAGTGTAATATTTCTCCAACAACTTCAAGAGGCGGTTCAACCCACCTCTTAACTTCCACTACCAAGGATATCCTAAGAAGAACTGTAACACGGTTCTATGGTGGCTTAGAGTTCCATTTTGCTGAAAGTACGTTCCGAAAATTTTATCTATTACGACGTAATTACGACGTTATTAGGGATTTAGTGAAATTTCAGCGATAACCTCATTTCATTGACTTAGAGACCTTTTATAATTAAATTTAGTTCAACAGTTTTAGATGCAAGTGGTAAAATACCAAGCGGTCTCCTCACCGGCAATGTCAACGACTTAGGAGACTATTACCAATGCCTGGCAATTCACGAAGAAGTCGACAACATGGATATACAAGGAAAATATTGCATGGTAGCTGTACCCTTAGATCAGGACTTCTCTCTGCCAGAGTTTCCTGATATAACTTGGCCAGAAATTCCTTGGCCGTGGCCAAGCAATGAGACTGATACCGAAGAAGATTTGTTTAATGCTTTTGGGAGAGTGCAAAGAGCTGCGCATGTAATATCTGGACTCAATCCGCTCCCAAATTCAAGGTAAATTTTAGATTTTTTGAGATTCACATTGGTGGGGCTTTTAATATCTTTAAACAAACTAAAGGCAATATGATGAGAATAAGTTGCGAAAGCTAATGACATTTACTTGTTATAAAGATTGCCTAGCAGTACTACAATGTATTTCATTGCAAATATCTCCCGAACTAACTTGAATGAATATCTTATAGATAAGTCGATAAGTAAAACTACTTTGTTAAACTCCCAAATGAGACCAGTTATGTTTGGAGCTAACATTGACTTGCGGTAATTGTGTCCAAAGCTTTGCTTCAGTAAGTAAGTCCTTAGCTTAAATAATTTATCTGATTTCAATTTATTAACAAGTTTGTAACGAATTTTTCCTAAACTTAGCCTTTTGTTCTTCGAGCCAGACTCGTCTCCAAAAGATATAAACAATGGAATTCTATTTCAACATTAACATTCAAAATTAGAAACAAATTAAAGTAACGAAATTAGAAAGATTTTCATAGACCTGAAATTTGTGTATAAAACTTTTAAAGCATCATTATCGAACACACCGAAACAAAGTTAAAAGGTTAAATTTCTTGTTTAATAGTTGATTAGGTAACAACAAAGAAAACTGTTGAGTTTCTTGCGGCGCTTCTTCTCAGCAGTGGTCTCCTCTTGGGAAGCGCTGGTAGATTTTGACGTGTAAAAGTGCCCGTGCGGCCTACTTACTAAATAAATATCTTTTATCTTTATCTTTTAAATACCACCTAAGTACTAAACTTTAAACACTTATAAGTTAGACATAAAACGGCGCCAAGTAAAGTTTTAGGCATTGTGTTAATTCAATACGGCAATTTGTTTGAATTACTATACTATACCCTTAAATCGACCGTAGCTTTTTGAAGTAAAACTGTAAAGATAATAAAAACCTAGCTAATTAGATAAAAAAACACCGTTCAAATACGTGTACATTATGTATAAGATAGACAGGTGCATAGAACCGTCGATCATCGATCATTTTATTTATCGGAACTCCGCAACACACACGAAATAACTATATTCATAGAACACCGTTACTTAGCATGGATTTTATTATGCTAATTTTGCTAGAATAATTATTGTTCCTTATAATGCTGTTTGTCTATGTTCCAGAATGGCTCCTATGACGCTCACAGCTGGATTAGGGCCATTGATTGCCGTGTGCGTCCCCAAAGTCTGTAGCTCGAAGCACGCCATAGATTTCATTCAAAACACATACTTCATGAACATTACCCACAACGAAGTGTACTGCCGGCTGCCGAATGATAAGCCTTATGCGTCTGCTGATTATGTTGCTTTGTGAGTACTTTTGGTCATTAAAATAATCATAATTGGTGATTCTCAAGGTCTTTCATCTGTCCTTTAAAATCAGTTGGTTCTAATTTAATGTATTTCCTTACAGTGTCATATTTGGACTTATTCTTCTTTTGACCATCGCAAGTACCATGTATGATTTTTATTTCACAATGGTCCTCCAAAAAAGTAAGTGTTACTAAAAACAGGGAATAATAATAATGCGACGCTGAACATTTTTTTTTAATCTACAATAACATTTATTTTTCAGAGTGCAACCCTTTGTACGGCTGTTTCTCTGTTTATACCAACACGCAGCGGTTCCTCACATTTAACACGTTCCCTGGAGCTTTGGAATGCGTGGACGGCATCAGAGCCATTTCCATGATGTGGGTCATCGTTGGACACACGTATCTTTTAACTTTGCTGGGTTTCATTCATAACCTTAATGATACGTTTGCTGTAAGTATATTTTTTCTTCCTGTAAATATAAAAAAAATGAATTTCTGTCTTACTCTAAGTTCTCTGAAAAATTGAGCAAGAAGCCTAATATTGCAGTATTTTTCTAGTTAATTTTTTTTACTATCTTTTTTACCTCGGGAACATTCACAATTTCAGGGATGGAAAGTATTTATCATAAGTCCTTTCTCGGAGTTCAAGCTTTCTCCATAATAATATCATTCAATAAAATCTCTTTCACATTTATAGTTTTTTTTTGTACTTCGAAAAACCCTACGCAAACATTTGCAGGTACCACAGCCAGATCCCTTTAAAAAAGGAAGAATCTTAGGCTCTGCCCCATACTTTTATACAAAACTAAATAAAATTTAGTTTTGTATAAAAGTATGGGACAGAGCCTAAGATTCCTTCCTTACTTAATTTGTGAATGTGAATATTATAAACTATTGAGCTAGATATTATTTAGCTCAATAGTTTAGATCAAGGTTTAACAATTAATTGTACAATAATTATTAACAACCTACTTAAATGTACTCAATTTAAACTGTATCGTCGTTTGTACAATTAAAAAAATATATTTTACAGTGGCTCCGCCAATTTTCGAGCACTTGGGTGAACTCTGCTCCTCTCACCGTGGATACCTTCTTTCTTCTCAGTGGGATCCTTTGCGTCTACACCACTATCGGGAAGATAAGTAGACGTGAGTATGAGACCGATTAAAATATTTTTTAAACTGAATCTGCATTCCTCAATCGATTTAGCCGTGCCTATTTAGTGATGACGCATCAGTTAACAAAATACAAGTAAGATAAGAATTCGCAGTAAATTATTATCAAAACGGTACATTTAAATGTAATTAGATACGTTACTAATCGCTAAAGAAACATCGTAATTTCTACACCTATCACGATTGATCTAATCTGATTGAAGTTTTCTTTTACTAATTGATATCATAAAAACCTTGTCACTACATATTATAAAACAGTCGCTTCCCGCTGTCCCTTTGTGTGTATTTACGCTTAGATCTTTCAAACTACGCAACGGGTTTTATGCGGTTTTCACCATCAGGTTAGATGATTTTTTACGAAAATTTATGTGTATAAAAGAACCCGGAGCGAAGCGAGGGCGGGTCGCTAGTGTAGAATAGACACGGCTGAATCAGCCATACCCTCATATAGTTCACCTTGCCATATAACTCTACCCACCAAACATTCTGTATATTTAGGTATCGGATATATCAGCTTTGTATTATTTAATGTCTGTAACGAGCTTTAAAAAGCAAGTAAAGATTTTGTAAGCTAAATTATTTTTAAAGAACCTAAACAACTATGGCATCATATCCGTCATTAATACTTTTCAAATAGGCAATCATTTTTCAAGCCAAGAACCTAACCTAACCAACAAGTAACTAATCAACATTATTAAACACAATGAGTCTGACAGACAAATTTATTTCCAGGTCACTTCGCCCAACGTATCCATCTGTTTTATCTGAATCGACTGCTCCGCATGTTTCCTCTCCTGGCTACCATCGTGTTGCTCCAATCTTCCGCCTTCAACCACGTCTCCGATGGTCCTTATTGGTTGAATACCGGAATGGCTGTAGAGAACTGCCGTACTTATTGGTGGTCAGCATTGCTGCATATACAGAACTATGTGAACCCAGAGAGCATCGTGAGTGTTCCTTTAAAACTTGCAAGTAAAGGACCATGGGCAACTTTGTATGGAGCCTGGTTCTGAAACCAACAGAGCTGAAACTTAAGTCATTTAATAGGTCTTTAAATCTACTTTATTTCATTATATCGGCACAAAGCCGAATTCCATTGCAGAACTGAGATATTCATATTTAAGTCAGAGTAAATAGGATCTATTAAAAAACAGGTTCTCTTTGAGAATACAAATTCAGAATTATTAGGGTAGGGTTAGTGTGTGAAATAAACATACGTTTTGTAGCACTTGATGGTTTTATTAATAAATAAAAAATATATACAGCAAGTTGTTACCTCATTACATCAATAATTAAGTCATTTAAATGACCTGCAGGATGATTAAATGGTATGTGCCTGCCTAACCCTAAATACCATATAATAGAAATTGTGTGTGCACAAGATCCTATTGTTCGTCTGCCAGTCAAACATGAACAGTAATAGTGTGGGATAGCATCGGTGCCAGTTTGATTTTTATCAACCAGAATGTAGACGTAGTACTTACGTGCTCGAACATGTCTAGATTGCACACGGCCTCTAATCAACCAAACATTTTCAGCCTGGATACCTCGTCCTGCTAAGTCATGTATATCATTTTCACGGTACAATTCTATTCTATATAACCCATCCCGTAAATGCTCGCTACAATATGATTTTGCAAGATCGATTTGATATGACCCAAGTGATATCATAAAAATGTCATGATATGTTAATCGTGGAAAATCTTCCAACTGGTTAGCATCCCTTGAAATAATTAATGGAACGGTCGCTATCCCTACCTTCATTTTTTAAATTGGGTTTGCTCAATACCTACCCTCCAGAATATGAATATTCTCCGAATGCACTCACCGTGACTGAAATACAAATATCTTAGTTCTGCAATGGAATTTGACTTTGTGCCCATATAATGAAATAAAGTATATTTTAAGACCTATTTATTGACATAACTCTCAATGCTGTTGGTTTCAGGCCCATTTTGACGTATGGTCCTTTAAATTGGTAATGTGTTGCAAACAAATCTCTTTCTTCCTAAATTTATTAATCATCAATTTTTCTCAATTACATATTTGGTCATCGTTAAACGTCATAGTAATTTCAATTTAAGCAATATAGGTTTGAAAAGTTTAGTTCAAATGTGTAAAATTAGCAATCATGTTCGTATCTGTTGTGAGACTGTTGTTTTTCTTGTACTCAGTGTCTCGTCCAGACCTGGTACCTCTCAGTAGACGTGCAACTCTACATCGTCTGTCCTGTGATCCTCATGTGCATGTTTGGATCCCGTCGCATCGCCTGGATCAGCCTCGGTCTCATCATCACTCTAGCACTTATCTCTTCTTCGCTGTATAGTTTTCTATTCAACTTCTCAGCCGCCCTTGTACATCCAAAGTAAGTTGTTTTTGATCCAAAAATATTTATTTATTATTTATTTATTTAAACTTTATTGCACAATACATAAAATAAGTACAAATGGCGGACTTAATGCTTTAAGGCATTCTCTACAAGTCAACGAATGGGCCAAACAGAGACAATTTAACGTTGGTGCTAAGAAAGATATGTTAAAAAAATTATATAAATTCAGTGACAAATAACACTATAATTAATCATGTGAATGGGGTTTCCCTTGAATTGCCGAAACTCATTTCATATAATGCTTTACTTCGCTGAATTTTCATTTTATCGGCAAGTATTTCAACATGCAGGAGTTACAACTTTTTGATGGTCATACGTCTAACCTAACCTAATCTACGCAACCCATGCTTAAGATAATCTGAAAAAAATAAGGTTTCAGCAGAAATTAGCTTTCGATGAAATGAAATTCGGTTTATTTTTATTTCTTGGTAAATTCCAAAAGACGTTTTTATATTGACGAAGTCATAAAACCTTTGCTATTGTACAAACATTTACTTAAAATGTCTCTCTTCATCAAAACAAAGATTAGCTGTAGGTACTATTTGAAAGGCGATGATATTATTATGAAGACAGGGCAATGTTTTAATATTAACATATGTTTCAGTCGGTTTGACGAACTGTCGGACTACATAACAACCTATTACATGAACACTCTGGCACGTGCTCCTCCTTTCTTTATTGGAATGGCTTACGGTTATCTTCTGTACTTATGGAAGGATAAAGAAGTACATATCCCAAAGGTAAATTTGTAGTAGAATCACAATCACGTATATTATATACATTATAGGATCGAAAATTACCATATTTTTTGTATTACGATTATCAACATTTTTTTACAATTAAGAGCTAAAACTTTTGCTTGTCAGCCTTATTATGATATTATGGCTCTAAGCCGTGGTGAGCTAAGTATAGGAACCTAGTGCAAAAAATGATGACACTGATAAAATAAAAACCTCGATAATAATTGTAAGAAATGCTAATATCTTCTGTCTCTTCTACCAACAGGTTTACGCTGGCATCCTCTGGCTCTCATCTTTCATCTTGATGGTATTCTGCATCTTCTCCATCTACCCTGTGATGCAGCTGGAGCACGAAGCTCAAATGTTGGACAATTTCTTGAATGCGTACATGCGCGCTCTTTGGGCGCTTGCCATGGGCTGGCTCATACTTGCCTGCGTTAAGGGTTATGGCGGTAAGTCTATTTAATACATATTTTCATATTGATACAATTCTTGGTGTTCTTGGGTGGCGATGATCCCTTTACATCAGGTGACTCGCTAACTCGTTGGCCTGCACAAGTATATTTTTGTTGATCACTCAGAACGATTTAGATATATTATTAAAACCGGGTGGTTCGCTAATTTCTACACAAAAATCATTTTAGTGCCACAAATTTATTACAACACCTAAATCAAAAACTCTGCCAGGCAGAGTTCCAGGTAATAAATTTGATTGTGACATTTTATGAAAATTAGGTTATGATAATAATATGATTATAATAAGCCTTTTAATTTTTTTTTCCATTATACTATTTATCTGGCCATTGTTGTGAAAATTTTAACCGGTTCCCTATCACGACACCTAAAACACGATTTTTAGAATTTTGCAATTTTTTATTCTACTTATTTGATAATAAGCAAATGATGGGAGTAAACCTGAATACGAATCTAATCGGTGTTAGTGTTTGACACATAATTCCATTAACTGTTTTTTAATTGATCAATCAATCAGTGCCTTTGCAGTAAGCCGTTCGATCATCGCCAATTATTGAGTATTAAGATACAATATCGATAATATCAAGCACGTGTGCGGCGGTTGATACATCAATTAATCACAATCATAATAATCCCGTTCAAAATCAATTGAGTGCTCCGAGGACACATTTTGGGTTTGCCCTTATAAACATCAACTAAGCTCCGCTCGTATAGGAAATATTATTTTAGTCTTAAGTCTAAATTTAAGACTGTTTTTACTTAACATAACTGGACTTGACACTAAAACTAGGTTGATCTTTATGCTGCAGCACGTTCGTACTTTTTTATATCCCTTCCTCTCATACGCTCTACAAGTGCTGGGTAAACCGACTTTATTTATTTATTTAATATTTATTGCACAAAAACAAGTACAAATGGCGGACTTAATAACTTTATGAAACGTTTTTTACAACCTCTTCACTGTAGCTTCAGTGCCAGTTGCTCAAAAAGGAAGCGTTTCAACACGTTTATTACCTTGTTACTAAGTAGATTTTAGCGGTTTTCTTCAATTTCTTATTGCAGTCTTCATATTGTAATCTTAAGATTGCAAATGTCTATGGGTCTCAGACCTCACTTACCATCAGGTGGTCTGTGATTATTTTCCTTCACCAGTTCAAAAATATAAATATGTTATCAATTTGGAACAACGCATACTTATGTAATTTCAATGATCAAAATGATTTTATGCTTGTTTAATACAAAAACTCTGACTCTTAGTTTCATCTGTCCCTCAGGCCCCATCAACTGGTTCCTGTCCCTCGGTGTGTGGAAGCTGCCCGCGCGCATGTCCTACGCTATGTACCTGCTCCACTTCTCAATCATCATCGTCGCCAACGGCAGCTGGGTCAAGACCCATTACTTCACCAATGGTGAAACTGTGAGTATCAACGTTATCAGGATCATCAGGAGTTAAAACTCCGTTCAAACGTTTAAGCAGCTTTAGGAGACTAAACGTCGTTCAAATTATTACATTAAATAATGAAAGCAAAAAATAGGAAACTAGGAACAAAAACAAAATGACAAATATTAAGGTTAATTGCTGGTTATACCCACATCAAAACCAATCCAGTAGATAAGCACTATCGCCACTATTTATTATACTGCCCTCCTAGAAAAAAAGACAGATCTACGAACTATTCACAGAAGCACAACAAACCCTGTAGGTTTTTAAAGAGGTCGCATTTGCAATACCAATTCATTTGCACATTGTGCCTTTTCTTCTTATGAGGGCAGTATACAATTACAGACGCGTCCGGGGACATTATCGGATGAAAATTTATTTTGCAGAAATTGAGCTAATTAGCTTTACCTATTCTTGAACTTTATGCACTAGACTTACTTATATGTAAAAAGGTCCATACTCGTAGAAAACGCTAGAAACACGTATTTAGCCTCAAAACTTCAAAATTACTCACATTATCACTTCAAAGTACTTCATTCATTATTTTGGGAGTTTTTTTATCAGCAATAAAAGATAAAAAAGATAAAACATATTTATTCAGTAAGTAGGCCGCACAGGCACTTTTACACGTCAAAATCTACCAGCGCTTCCCAAGAGAAGACCACTGCTGAGAAGAAGCGCCGCAAGAAACACAACAGTTAGTCATTTTTTTAATAGAATTTACTTATGACAATGATACTACTTATTGTAGCATTATATAAAACTATAAAAATAATATAAAATATCTGCGTAGTTCTGCAGGAAAACACATATATATCTACACATATATCGATGGCCCCACCGAATAAACGTGCAAAGGTTAATACAGTAAAAAATTTTTTTTGCCGGTTTGGATTCCCCATGTTGTAATACACCTCCCCTATTTTTTTGAGGGGGCCACGCTTATTATTTTCCGATTTATTAACGAAAATATTTTTATTCTACGGAAAATATAATCAGCGAGACCACACGAATAGTGTTATTCTCACTTGTTACACAAATTACAATCCATCGCCTAAACACGAACAAACGTGCGTGAGTCTAAAACATTTTTGTTCAAAACTTTACTAAATTTTATATTTGTGTATTATTCTGATGCACGCTTTTTGGTGTTATGAACGATATGAATTTTGACAGTATCGCTTCTTGCAGTATAAAGTCGCGATAAAAATTATAGTAACAACTGTTTGCTATTTAATAAAATAACACTCACATTGTGTAATAACGGTTGCAGCATAGAATTTCTCTACGTAATATTGTAATAATTCAAAATACGAATATTCACTGATAATATTCTACGCGTCAAATTTCGTTTGATGAGCTTAGACTTTCTTTGCACCTGTTATTAAAACAGCAATGGCTGTTTAGTTGAAGAAAGAGAGGGACAGGGAGTGGCGCGTGCCATCAAGACTAGCTAGTAAACGTTTGCAACGCGCACTAGGTGCATTGTCGGCTTAATTCTAAACTATCGAGCGTTCTCGTACATGGTGCCAAATTTAAGAAAGTGAAAGAAAATTTAAGATTATTACGGTGAGGTTATCTTATCCAGACGTTTTGGATCACGCACAATCACCTCTTTGACGCTGTCGGAGACCCGCGGTTGAGAAAAGTAACGAAATGAAATGTTTTCATTGGATCCTTGTTCCGGAGCAACGCCTTCACCAGCCAGCGGTGTGCCGAAGTCTGCGCCAGATGTAGAAGGTATATTCCAATACAGATAGGTGGTGGTGGCGATCGTGCAAACCACGATAAATGCGATGAAGATGCGTCTGATACGATGACTTCTTCTTCTTGACTTCGAATGCATTCTGTTGTCCTTTTACCGCCTCTATGCTGACCTTTATTCTGTCTAGAGCTTCTCCATAGTCTTCAATTATAAAGCGGTAGTTTTTCTCCACAGTTATTTATTACGGATTGCTGTATATACATGTCGTTGATTGTGATGTCACTGTGGAAGTTGGTATGAGAATGGATAACATGGTGCTCCCGTTTCTATCGTAATGATTCCTGTGCCCTGTAACAAGAGTGGCGTCACGCCTTTCCTTTTCGAGGTTGACTGCTAACTATTCCGATGTTACGGTGACTCGCTGAGTGGTGTCCGAGACGATTTGCGGAATTGGAATACAGAATTGACGCAGGGTAGTGATAATTCACTAGGAAGTTGTCCAGCGATTTATTTAGTCGTTCCTCGAATTGTTCCGGCTTTAGAAGGTTGGCATCATTAAATTTATCAAGTCCAGTAGTAGCCTTTGTTGTGGACGCCGCAGGTTGTCCATGTCCATCCCTGGGGCGAGTGCTGTGGCAGTCGTATACTGTTGTCTTGGCGGTCAATCTTGTCTGATTCTGCTAAGTGTTTGTTAATAGTGAGTTTGCGACTTAACCAACGCCGTTAATAAGATCACGTCTTGTTCTTTTAGCGTGTGATCCATTTTTAGACGATAATTAGGTCGTTATAATGTTCCAATTTTCTCAAGTCATGTTGTAGTTGTGTTGTGCTGTGTAGTTGTATTAATATAATAGCACCACCGTTGGTGCCCATTTAAACTTGAATACTTGCATGATGGGTGTCCGTAACTCTTCCTAGTAACCATTTCGCCGGAGGTATGTTATTCTCTTTCACTAAGACCATGTCTCCGACTTTCAAGACTCTTTTGACAGTGGTCTATTACTCCGGGTCTGTAGTGTTTGCAGGTATTCAGCCAGTTTTCCGGTTAGTTGCCACCATATTCGAAGGTTACGTGGTTCTGTTTCTGGCGAAAAGGGAGAAATGCCCCGGAGTGAGGTAATCCAAGTCACCTATGCCCTCTGTTAGAGGTGTACTATTAAAGGTCTGGAGTTGAGACAGTTCTCTATTTATGCCAGGAGGGTGGAGTAAATACTCTTTAAGTGTTCGTTTTTGTTCACCAATCACTTGTCGTAGGTGGTCTTAACTGCAATCTCCCACTCTCCATTATCTGTAGGCTATGCGGGCGCGGTAAAGTTCCATTCAATGTTTGAGCTGGCCCAGTGTATCCATGATCTCGGTGTTGATGTAACGTTTAAAAGCTTTTTTTACTTTTTCTTGTGCCAGCACCTTTGCCGCAATAATAAAATTGATACCGTTGTCACTGTAGATGTGTAGGGGTAGGCTTCGTCTAGCGCCTATTCTTTTAAGAGCTGCCAAAAAACGTTTCGGTGCTTAAATCTGGCACCAGTTCTAAATTTTTTACAAGGTGAGTACCGTAAACACGGGTAACTTTAACTTTAGCCCCTATATTTCCAGCTTTTCTTCGTATATTTTGCAATTTTAAGTAACAAATACTTTCTTTAGAATACGTAGTGAAAGTCCGTATAATCTATTTTGATAAAAATAAAAAAGTAAAGTATTTTTATTGGGTGGGCAATGTTACCCCCCAGGGCTAAAGTAACCCGTGTTTACTGTATGTGTTTACTTTACAAATCCATTTTTAACCAAATTTTTATTAAATTCACAAAAAAACAAAAGGTATATTAAGTTTAAATAGTAAAAAAGAAGACAGTTTTAGTTACAAAACATTAACAAGAACGCCTTAGTTATTGTTAAGAATATTTGCACAAAATTGTCTTACGCAATCTTGCACAAGTAAGCGTGTTACTGTTTAAAGCTGATATTAACAATAGTGTATTTCTTCCTAAAAAAGCATGCGAGAGCTTAGTACCCATCACAGCAGTAGTCTGGATTCTACGCAAAAAATAACGCAACATTGCATTACATTTAAAATAGTCGGACCTTATAACACGAAAAAACGTGTAAACGTTTAAAGCACGTACTATCTGCGCTTATCTACACTAGAATAAAAAAATTACATGCTTTTTCTCAATTTTCTTGAAAACTAGCATTTATACTTAATGTATTATAAAGTTAATAGAAAGATTATTTTAAAATCTATCTATTTTATGTACATGTTATATATCAATTCTGTCCCATTTGCTCGTAATCACAGTTCTAACGTTTTTATTTTTTCCTGTAAAATTAGCTTTTTTCACATGCACGTTTATTCGGTGGGGCCATCGATATATCTACACATATATATCTACACATATGTAACCACATAAAAATATTTAGAATAAGTGCGATTGAATGTATGTTTATGTTTACAGCTGTACCGGTTTGGATCGGATATTTCATTTACATTTGCCGGTGCTCTCGTCCTTTCCATTCTTATTGACGCGCCCTTCTCTACGCTTCAAAAAATAATACTCGGAAAAGGTTCGTGCACTAATTATAATATTCTCGCATTTAATTTAAAAGTTAGCACAAATCCAAAGAACAATTTGAATAGATCAAATAAGCAGTCACACAAAGGGCATGCTACTTATTTTAATGTTTTAGTACGTTTGCATTAAAATGTACACTTTGTATAATACTGCATGGTTGTAAACAAGAGAGGAATCATATGAAAGAGAATAATATGAAGTTTGTCCCAAAATAGACTCAATGCTATCCGCACTGAGTTTGTTATTTGCTTAGGCGTGTAATTTTAGCACAATGATTTACAGTTTTTAAACAAATATGTTTGTTCGTAATCCACTGTGATGAAAACGTGAAAACCTGTTTGATAAATAACTTTTATAAAGCTTTTATAACGGTTTTGTCCGAGTAGAGTACAATATAAAATGAAATAGTTTTTTATTTTATTTTTGGATAGCAATAACTCTAACAATTTTATTTTATGTGAACAGGAAAGAAATCATCACCAATGAAAGCGGAATCAAAAGAAATAATGGTAGAAAACGGATTCGAGGACAAAAAATCTCGTTTATGAACATATATTTGCAAAAGTATCAAGAAGTCATAACATAATAACAAATTATAAACATCGAGGAAGTACATGAAAAATAAAATGAAGTCTTCATCGAACAGAAATCCAGCGTATATTATTCAATAATAGATGCTGTGGTGATTAAACTTATATTGTGATTCAAAAGGTCGATGTTTTAAAAAGCGAACATGATTTGTAAAGGTTATTTCAAGTATCAAGTTATTTTTCAACAATTTGCAATTAAATTAATGGAACGGGGACATTATTGAAGTCATTCTATTTTTTTAAGCGTTTTAACCATGTTTACCTTAAGTTTTTAAGAGAAACTCATTACATAGTTAAAGTATAATTCTTCTTATATATAGTGATGGATAATATTCTGGGTAGCATCAAAATAGTTACACCCATACTGCATGTGTAAAATAAATGGTTTTCTTTCAAACAGCGGGCTTAACATGCATGAACAAGATAAAATTTGCAGGTGCTAGGGAAATGAATACATCTTTTCCATATTCTAAAGTAAGACTTAATGCGTAAGGTTTAAAACAAAAGTGTCTCATCCTGACTTTTATTACCTTTTATTACTAAGCGACTATAGCGTTTTTCACATTTTTATAGCGATTTTATCACTTTAATTTTAAACCTTAAGCGTTAAGTTTTATGTTAGAATATGGAATAGATGTATTCATTTCCCTAGCACCTGTCAAATTTTATCTCGTACATGCATGCTAGGGGGCCAGTTGTACATTTAATAATAGGTTTCCGAAGTTGAAATCAAAATGTATTACGTACATAATTAAGTTAGTATGTAAGCCTGACTGACCTGACTGATTACTAAGGAGTTGATTAAATGTCCCGTTTGATGTGAACAGGGAACGAGACGTAATTGGTTTAAATTAGACCTAAGTGTTCATTTGTATAATTAATGATAATAATGATAATAAATTATATTTATTCAAATTTGTTGCAAATAATTTGGAGAGCGTGGACAAATCACCCCTCTTAATGTAAAATAATTCTCTAAGGAAGTCTAACACTACCTTTGTTATTTTATTAAATTTATAGCAGTTTCTAATTGGTTCTATAAATTCAAAAGAAATTTAATAAAATCTTAGAGTAGTTTCCGTGTCGTATAATTTGTATACATTGTGATCAGTTAAATATTAGAAGACATCTTACACAAATTGATCAAGTCCCAAACTAATATCGCAGCTTGTTCTATGGGTACTAGACAAATACCTAAAGACATACATATACAGAGTAATAAAATAAAATACTTAGATTCATATAAACACAAGACTCAGGAACAATCAACGTAGTAATAATGAATTAAAATCAAAATATTGTGGTGACAAAACAAAAAAAATACCTAATTAGGAGAAGTAGTGACAATCTCTGGTATATACGTAGAACAGGTTACTATTTTATGAGTTTGCTGCGAAACTTGGCACGAAACAAACTGTATACCAGAGAACGGTATTCTCTGTACCATAAAGTACAGTAAGTTTTTCACAGTTAAAATGTAGTTCACACAAGGAGAGCGTCGAAAACTTTATCTCAATTTTGCAAGATTTAATAACTTTTACGATATTTGAACATAGTTTATATTTTTTTGGCCACAGTTGTTGCAACGTTGCTATTTTTAAAATATATGTTACATTCTTGTACAAGACACTTTAGTTACATTGTAGCAATACGGTGTTAAAGCTACCAGTCATTCTTGAAAACATAGATCTTCCGATTTATTTTTAGATTGCTGAATTAGTAAAGCACCAAAAAACTGGAAAAATCGGTTAGATTCAAATAATCACAAAATAAAATTCTAAAAAAATAACACTTATATTAGAGTGTTATGATGTGAAAGGAATACGCTTATATTATAGACAGACAGCAAACAACCGCCATCGCAAACTACTTCATACTTTTGTGAAATAGAAAATGTTGAACGTGCAAAAGGATTATGGTATGAAATAAAGGTGATGAATAATAATTAGTTAATAATAATACAGACACGGAAACGGAAAATCTGTTATTTAATCTAGATAAATGTGATGTTGAAATAGCAGGGCGCAAAGGAGTTATAAATAGGATAAACACCAACAAACACAGACTGCCTGCTCGTTATAATAATATTCGTCATCCGACAGCTAGCTACGAACGTTTAATTAATATTTAACGCTTGCAGTGCCAAAAACAAGAATACTGTGTCCAACTTGTATGGGAATCTGAGTCAGTGGCACTGAATAAGTTAAGCCTCAAATTCGATATCAATCATTTGTGTTTTGTTCTGGAAATCTTAAGCCTCCTTCGTATACACGACGCTTCTAAAATATTTCAAAATGAACTCCTGGTAATTCTTTACCAACTTTCTTTCTTTACATGTGAAGGGTGCCCTAGAACTTAACGTAAATATTAAAGTATAAGAAAGTCTCTTTTTACCGTTCCAAATTCTATTATCACATTGTGATACCTTTGGCTCCCGAAAGTGTCGATTTATTTCAAAAGTGTTGATATTATGTAATTATTGTGTAATTGTACAAACTACATTGCTACGTTATTGAGAATTAGATATCAATTTTCAGGGCTAGAAATAAATAAATAAATAAATGAGCCAAAGGTACACCGCAAGTAGTATTATTTACCAGTATTATTAGATTCTTAATAACTCCTTACCTGATTGACATTTATTGAAAAGGTATAGATATTTTCTGAACCCTGTATGGAAAGGGCTTTCCATCAGAGATGTGCCAAGCTGCGTAGGTAAGGATGTATTGATATCCACCAATTAGGACCATTTAGTTTCATAACATAGCTTAGTTTAGCTCAGCATTGGTGAAAAAAGGGGAACCTTAGCTAATTGTATGAAAATAAACGATCCTATTTGGTGGGTATTATACACATCCTTAGCTACGCAGCTTAGCACATCTCTGGTGGAAAAGCAGCCTAATACTTTATACTACAGGTACTACAGTATTAAGTTCGGGGGTTCTGGTTCTGTACATTTTGTAATCAAATAAACCTATGACGTTGAGCAGTGATTCATTTATCATGTGACACGTCAGGGGTTTTCCATACAAATACGGGCAAAAAACAAGACGATATTGATCTAACGAATTTACCAAGGTTGTTTTGTCCCAGCATCTCGATTCACATTTTACTGTCATGCAAATTCTAGGTTTTATTACTGATGTTTTGGGAGCACTAAGTAATTCATTTGGGTAGATTTGGAAGCACAATAACATTTTATTATTTAAAAAGTCCGTCAGTAAAACGAGCATATTAAAAAGAGCGTTAGTCTTTATGTTACTTTTATTATACTTTTGTACAATGTACATGCTACACTTTGTCTGTAAATGTACATACATGCACAATGTCAATAAAATTATATATTTTTATAGCATATTGAAGGCAATTAATCACAAAAGCCATCTTATGGTAAGTGGGATCTGAGAACCAAAGATATTAGCAATCCAAGGACAATAATTACAAGGCTGCAAACGCGTTGCTAGGACTAAGGGCCGTTTCAATAAACTCATCTCGACTGAGATACACGTCTTAAAACTCGTCAAAGTAAACGTCAATCTATAGAAAACTGTAATTTTAGCCAAGATGAGTTTATTAATACGGCCCTAAGATTCCTTCGTCTGTTGATGATTAAAGAAGCAAGCAAGTCACTAAACGAATAGAAATTTCCATTGACTATCTAAAACGACGACGGTGCGGTTAGCCTAGTTGGATGGTGACCCTGCCTATGCGGCTATAAACCCGGTCCTGGGTTTGAATAAATATTGTGAGTTTGAGTTTGTTCGAAAGAAAATAAGAGATATTATAATATGAAGAGTATGAACACAGATAAAGTTTAGTAAGATATAGTTAGGATGGTAATTATTGAAATAAATTTGTTATTTGCATTGTTTGTTGATTCAAACACAAATATTCTAACAGCAAAAAGTAGGTACTTGCTTTGTTTCAGAGTTGAATACCCTATTCCTTAATATCAGAGGGCAATGATTGCATTCACGGCGCCATAGGACGAAGAGGTCATAAAAGATAAGTTATCTAACAAATTATAAATAGGTTCTATAGGAAGGTTAAATAAGCTTGTATAATTGTATAAGAATTAAAGTATTTACTGATGTCAGTCATACATCATAAGATCTGAGAACACGCAAGAACTGACTTTAACTTTATGAAATTGAGATGTTTTTGGATTGCATGTTGAATTAGTTTATAAAATAGGTATTAGGGCGGATGGGTGTGGTGTGTGATCATTTTGTTGAGCGAAGTGAAGGTGGAACGATGGTGGAAAAAGAAGGAATTGGGAAGAGCTCGGTTGGAGTGGCAATAGAACGTAAAGTTAATTTATACAAGTGTTTTAGCATAAGAGATGATCCTTAGGGAGTGAAATTGTATTGCGGTGATGAGTATGATGATTGTGATGATAATGATCATAATGTTCATGATGTTCATGATGATAATGATATAGACGTAGGGCTCGCAGAAGAGATTTCTAATTTTCACGGTCTTAAATGTGGCAGCTTAAAGATCTTTTCAGTCGAGACCAGTAACACTTCCAAAATTATAATAGTAGTGAAAATGATGTCGATAATGACATATTTGCAACGGTCAAGTCGTTGGAATTTGTTATTTCCTGCTTGCATTCTCTCCTCTCAACCACGTTTGCGTGAAATTGCAACCTAAGAAAAGTCAAAGTCACGAACATGACGTGACGGCAAGGGTCCAAGTACAGTCAACGATCTCAATAAGTGGGCCATGGGACCTTGCCAGAAAAATTCTGAAGAATCCATATTAAGTACCTATTTCTGTAGTGCATGTGGGGTTTTTATTTACTTCTATTACTATAATAGAGCACTTTCGGTTGAGTGTTGAGGTTTTCTTACAATGATTTTCCTCACTGACAAGGGGTCAGTTACCACATCAATACTTTGCTTATAAAAAAATTGATACATAGCGACTGCTGTAGTTCAAACTAGTATATTGTGCAGGTCCGTAGCAATATTTCTAAAATCAAGTTCCGAAGGACGAAATTCCTACAGACAAAACTTCGAAAATTAATATAAGATAAGATAAGATAAGGTAAGATAAGATTTTATTGTCAGACTGTGTACATTGGTGTTACATGTCATAAATTTAAAGTTCCAACAGTTTGCCCATTTCGGACGTACAATAATTTTACATTGAAAATATCTATTCTAATAATTTACAGAAAAAAAAACATTTAAATTGTAGAAGCATTTGCACATTAGCCATTCCTTAAGTTTCCTTTTGAACTGCATAATATTATTTAACGACTTAATACATTCCGGTAAATGATTATGTATTCTAATACCAGTGATATAAGTGCTTTTCTTTAGTATATGGCTAGAAGCCCGAACTGTCCATAAGTCAGATTTATATTGTGGTCGTAGATTAAAATGTCTAATGTACGAAATTCCTAAAGACGTATATCCCATAGGATATACGTCTTTAGGAATTTCGTTGAACCATAGTTCAATAGACCTACTTTTAAAATGTCTAATGTATGTACAATACTGCTAGTGCACGAAAATTCTAGACATTTTTTTCCTACGTCCAATTAACCAAGTTTAAAATGTCTAAAATTGCGAAATTTCTCATCGCATTCCAAGCTCGTCGGATTCCAAACTCGCCGCAGTAAATTTATTAGTAGCATTTTGCCGATTCCAAAAATCTAATTTGACAGAGTCGACGGAGCTGCGCTTAGTGCAGCTCCTATTTCTGGGTTATTGGGCCTGATATAAAATGTACCTAATCTAACCTACCTACGACTCTAAGATTTGAGCCAGACAGATAAACATACATACATACATTGCAGGTTCAATAAAAGGTTGTAAAAAATTGGTGTTAAATAGGTATTTTGAACACTAGAAATGTTTAGTTTCAAGGTATTGTTATTAGGCATTTTATAAGAAAGAATAATGATTTTCGAAAAAAGATCATTCGATTAAAAGTGCATTAGGATATACCTCTTTAGTAATTTCGTACATTAGACATTTTAATTTTCGAAGTTTTTCTTTAAGAATTTCCTAAGGACAAAATTGACGCTGACTAGAGAGTCAGCTGTGACCACCCGTCGATAACGCGGACGAGGCTTTTTGACGAGTCAGCCGTATAAACTATATTTTCATAAGTGTCTTTGACCTTAGTTATTTGACGCTTACTTATTAGATGATGTTAAGTTCGTAGGTGCCCCGCCGTATAAATAATAACCTGATTACGCTAACGACTACAGAAAATAAAACCAGATACATTTTAATATAACAGAAGTACCGAGATTATCGGGCCTTATTGAAATGTATCGAATATGGAAAACAAGTCAAATTGAAATCGAAAAGGCGATACGAAGTTGAATAAATTCAACATTTCATTCAGCTGTTAGAAACTCAACTTTAGAAGCTTTGGAATACAAGTCATAAACGGTACTGGAGTCTATTCATATTTGATTTTAGATACTAGGTTAAATTAGTTCAGTGGTGTACATAGTTTTTGAAGTAAGATTTTTAATATTCGTAACTTAAAGTGTATAATATGATCAATGTTGATAAAAAAAATATCTAAACTCTTTATTGTTAAAAGCGTTAGAGCTTGGTCAGATATTAAGTTAGAGTAAGATGCTACTTATAAATTATATTTTAATGATAAATAAACGCTCAAAGTTAATGTTTGCAGAAGAAAAATTTGACTTAAAATAATTCGAAACGGTTAAACCATTTTTGACAAGAATTAAATTAAATAAAGTATGGCTCAATCGTTATGTATACCTATATACTAGTTAGAAATGGATATTCAAGCGACAAACAAGTGGACAGCGTATGCTAGCCGTCACTTTAAGCTACGAATGTTTGAAGTTCTGCGAGGAGATGGATGTGCGTCAGTCGTCAATTAATTGTAAATAAAATGTTAATGTGTAGATTAAAAAACTATGTTCATAGGGACCGTCGATTTGATATTTTACTCTTGTTTATGTTATGTTATGAATTTCACAGTGCCTTAGTACATGTTACTGTTGTTAATGTATTATTGTTTGAAATAAATAAATAAAACTTAAATATTCTGCGAGCTGTGCCCTGCCCATTGCTACCAAATTGCTACTCTGTACCCTTCCAGACTACGGCATCGGTGTTCGCCACATCCAGATGAGTTGCATGTGTGCGTGCATGATTGCTCTCTTCATAGCGCGCAGCAGTATGGGTGTGGCCATTCTGGCTATGACTGATGGAAACCGCAGTCATAATTCTAGCATTAAGGTTGGATATATCTTTTTTTATGGACCTAGACATGTTGTATATTGCGAGAACTTGGAAATTTGTTAGGTAATATGTAGATATGGAATTAACATAGGCAACCAACGTCACCGTATGGCGGCTTACGTCGATCTTACATGCATTTTGTTCGATGCGGTAGTTGTTAACTATCTTATTATGTATATAAAAATTAAAAGATCTGTTAAAAAAATTGACTTTTGTTTTGTCAAGTGTTCATAATTGTGCCATTGCAAGAATAAAAAAATAAGGCAGTGGTGATTATAATACACACACATAAGTGTTTTCTGTATATTGAAGCTGTTGTTGACTTTTGTTTTATTGAAATCTTTTCCTGCAATTTTCTCTTTCATTTTAGAAAAAACTCTTCAATTACGAATTATAAATCATAATTCCTTATTTTCCAGATATACAACTGGGACAAAGAAATCCAAGGTCTGATTCTGTCCTCATTTTTCTGGGGTTACATTATGATGCAGATTCCTGGAGGGCTGTTGTCAAAAAGATTTGGAGGAAAACCAATTCTGCTGGTGGCACTACTGGCTAATGGTATCATCAATCTCATGATACCAACGCTTGCAGAACTGGTAATTTATTTTTAATTAGTATAAAAGGTGCAGTGTAAGATAAACTAGTAACCTCCCTACTTAAAAAGTTGAACTGTTTTGTGGCAGTGTGTATTTGGCACATAAACGTTGTGAGTTTAAGAAAGTCATCTTGATCTCCACAGGGCGGGTGGCGTCTAATGTGCGCCTGCAGAGTGTTCATGGGCCTGACTCAGGCGTGTCTGTACCCAGCCTCGCACACGCTCATAGGGCGGTGGCTGCCGGCGCATGAGCGCACCACGTACACCGGTGTCGTCTACGGAGGTATGTTAACTATACCAAAAGAACTATCTCTGTTGACAACACAGCTCCACAACATAGAGAAGGCAAACAAGCCACAGGAGTCAGAGGTCACTTGATGGTATGTGAGGTAATGCCTTAGATATTTGCAATCTCAAAATGTGACAAGGCTACGAAAAACTTGTAATACGTTTCGAAAAAAAACCTGACATCTAACAGATTTAAGGAATGATGATAAATTAGCCATCTTCTTAGTTGTGTTCGTTCAGAAGAATAGTTGTAGTCAATTTTTAAGGGAGTTTTTGTATTGACGCTTAATTATAAATTATAATACATATATTTTTGACCCTGTTTTTAAACTGCAGGATCAATAATCGGCACAATCGTGGCCATGCCTGTCTCGGGGATCCTGGCCGAGTCTGCCATCGGCTGGAAGCTGATTTTCTACTCCATATCAGGGCTGGTCTTCGTCACGGCTGCCATATGGTATCTAGCCGCTGCCAGCACGCCAGGAGAACACAGGCTAATGGGAGATGATGAGAGGAAATATATCGAGAAAGGGTTGAATGCTGGGTGTACTAAGGTGAGAATATATTAAATAAATTGTGTATAAACATAGAACTGGAAAGCAAATATTATTTGCTGCAAAGTGACAAACAGTTGACAGGGAAAATGAGTTTTTTTTCTATAAATTTCAATTTTATGACACTTTATCACTGTGTGTATGTACTCGTATCACTGATAATTAACTAAACAAGTCCAACCTCGACGGACCTACTATTGCCCATTGAAGAGTACAATACCAGCTCGATGGTACCATATTATAGTATTGTCAACGGAATTATTAGTTTGTTACTTAGTTCCAAGTGAAGCTAAAAACAGTTTTTTTAAAATGTGGACAAACATAAATAGTCAATAAAAAACTGCTTGTCAAAATGCTGATTGATTGACTTATTTTAGTTATTCCATAAAAATATTTATTTAAAAATTTAAATTAAATATATTTTCCACTGACTCGCTTCCCATGAAAACTTCACATCACGTACGCATGTCATCCAATTCACTTCAGTCTGTCCATACTACTGACAGCCCAAACTACTTATGTTAATATGTATTACTTTTATCAATTCCTAATTAAGAAACAATTTCAGGAACTTCGAACACCTTGGAGGGAGATTCTCCGGTCCAAGGAGATGAGAGTACTGGTCGTTACCCATATCGGCAGTTCTGTAAACTTCGTGCTGTTCTTCGTAGATATGCCCACATACCTGGAACGAGGGTTACAGATATCTTTAAAAGCTGTAAGCTTAGTTTTACGTTTTCTCATTCCAGTTAGAGCTAGCTTTAACCTCTTATTCATAATTGCACAATAACTAAAGTATGTTTGAGGTATGGTTTGCCTATATCTTTCACTGTGACATTTGAATCTGACAGAAAGTGACAAAGCATACTTTTACTAAAATAGGTTTGTTGTGCGTTTATGAATAAGGGGGATAGTATGCACAAAAGTTTGTATTAGCCATGGTTGTTTCTTATCTATGTAATGTTTTACCACAAAAATAATAATAAATAATAAATAAATATCAGGGGACAATCTCACACAAATTGACCTAGTCCCAAACTAAGCTCTAGGCTTGTACTATGGGTACTAGACAACGATAAACATACTTATATAGAGAAATACATACTTAAATACATAGAAAACATCCATGACCCAGAAACAAATACACGCACTCATCACACAAATATTTGTCCATACCGGGATTCGAACCCGGGACCGCTAGCTTCGTAGGCAGGGTCACTACCAACTAGGCTAACCGCGTCGTCATTAGCCATGCGTATTAGCCATGGTTGTTTCTTATCTATGTAATGTTTTACCACAAAAATGAGGGTAATGTTTTTGGCCTATGTCTGTGTATGTATGTATGATTCTTTGTGCTCTCGTAGGAGGCTGATTTCTTCGTGACTTTAAGTTGGTCATAGCTCCAAGGTGTGACACGGAGTAGTTAAGTTGAAGAAAAAGTACCAACATTGTGGATTTTAAACACATTATAAATGGGAAAATATGTGTGTTTGCTATTGTTATCTAGAACCCATATTTAAGTTTGGTCCGATACTATATTTTGCCGAATTATGCCGTTAGTCGAAAACGAGTCGTACAGTTCGCCATCAAATATATCTGTACATATCAGAGTAGTCAAAAATATCTGAAAATGCACTCTAACGCCTTGACAATAGAGTCGTGTTCAGATATTTGTGAGCACCTTGTTTGCTGCAATATATATGATGGCAACGTACACATGTTTCCAGAGCGCGTACCTCTCAGCTCTTCCGTACATCGGCATGTGGATCGGCAGCGTGGCAGCCGCCTCCGTCTGCGAAGAGATTTACAACAGGAACATACTCTCTATCGGAACTTGCAGAAAAATATGCAACTCTATATGTACGTAAAGTAAACTTTAAATTTGCACGCATGACTTTGAAGTTAATGTTATCGATACTGACTTCGTTCTATCTACAACACGAACCCCCTTAAGCACCGCATTAATTTCGCCTTTTGTTACAAAGTAAGTGATATATTTTGTGCAACAAAGATTAAATAATTAAATTAATATATACCACGTCACAAGTTCTCTTATTTGTTTAGTTAATCTCATTTTTCTATGAATTGAACACTAATAGTTGAAGTAATGATAATTCGAACGCCAGCGCAACAATTTTTGAACACCATGACCCAAAATTAATTCACTCTTGTTATTAACTCATCATCATCATCATCATCATCAACAGCCGCAAGACGTCCACTGCTGGACAAAGGCCTTCCCCAAGGTTTTCCACAACGATCGGTCCTCTGCTGCTGTCATCCAGCGGTTTCCCGCGATCTTTATCAGATCATCGGTCCACCTTGTGGAAGGCCTGCCGACACTCCGTCTCCCGGTTCGCGGTCGCCACTCTAGAACCTTTCCGCTCCAACGGCCATCGGTTCTGCGAGCGATGTGCCCCGCCCACTGCCACTTAAGGTTTGCTATTCGGTGAGCTATATCAGTTACTTTAGTTCTCCTGCGGATCTCCTCATTCCTGATTCGATCTCGCAAGGAGACACCTAGCATAGCTCTTTCCATCGCCCTTTGAGTGACCTTGAGCCTTCTTATGAGGCCCATTGTAAGCGACCATGTCTCAGATCCGTATGTCATCACTGGCAACACACACTGATCAAAGACTTTTGTTTTGAGGCACTGTGGTATTTGAGACGAGAAGATAGTGCGTAGCTTACCGAACGCTGCCCAGCCGAGTTGGATTCGACGATTGACCTCTTTCTCGAAGTTGGACTTACCTAACTGGATTTTTTGTCCTAGGTATACATAGTCGTCAACAACTTCGAGAGTAGAGTCTCCAACTTTGACAGGAGTGGGTACGACATGGACATTTGACATGATTTTCGTCTTGTCCATGTTCATTTTAAGACCCACTTGTTGAGAGACTCTACTGAGGTCATCGAGCATTGTACCGAGGTCCTCCAGGGTCTCAGCCATGATGACAATATCGTCGGCGAATCGAAGGTGAGTGATGTATTCGCCATTTATGCTGATGCCAAAACCCTCCCAGTCCAGAAGCTTGAAAGCGTCTTCCAATGCAGCAGTAAACAGTTTTGGAGATATTACATCTCCCTGTCTCACTCCTCGCTGCAATTGGATAGGCTTCGAGTTCCGGTCCTGAAGGCGAACTGACATAGTGGCGTTTCTATACAAACACTTTAACACCTCGATGTATCGATAGTCGATTTGGCACCGCTGAAGAGACTGCAGTACAGCCCATGTTTCAATCGAATCGAAGGCTTTCTCATAGTCCACGAACGCTAAGCATAGTGGCTGGTTATACTCCTCGGTCTTCTGTATAACCTGCCGCAGCGTGTGGATGTGGTCTATGGTGCTAAAGCCTTTTCGGAAACCGGCTTGTTCGGTAGGCTGGAAGTCGTCAAACCTGCGTGCGAGACGATTCGTAATGACTCTAGAGAACAGCTTGTAGACATGACTCAGGAGCGTGATGGGTCTATAATTCTTCAGCTGGGTATTATCACCCTTTTTGAAGAAAAGAACCACCACGCCCCTGTGCCATGCTTGTGGCGTTTTACCCTGGGCTATGACGGAATCAAATAGCCTCTGAAGAGCTTTTAAAACCGGTGATCCTCCTGCTTTCAGAAGCTCAGTCGTAATTCCGTCATCACCCGGCGCCTTGCTGTTCTTAAGCTGTTTTAGAGCCACTCTAATCTCGTACAGGCTAACGTCCGGGATGTCTTGGGTGTAGTGTCGGGACAACCTAGCTCTTGGGTCTTCTGCTAAGTTGCTGACAGGTAGGCGTGTTGTCGTGTACAGCTGTCCGTAGAACTTCTCTATCTCTTCCAAAAGCTCAGACTTCGACGATACGATCCTGCCGTCATCGGTCTTCAGCCTCATCAGCTGGCTCTGCCCAATAGACAAATCTCTTTTAAACACTTTAGAGCCCCTGTTTCGCTCAATAGCCTCTTCAATACTATTGGTATTGAATCGGCGTATGTCGCGAGTCAGGGACTTAGAGATCTGTCTATTGAGCCGCCTATACTGAGAAGCATCTTGTGATGACTGCAGGAGCATGACACGTCTTCTCTCCATTAGCTCTTGGGTCGAGTCAGAGATTTTCTTGGTTCCTTTTGAACGGCGAGTTTTGAAAAATTTAGACCCAACCGTTTGGACAGTTTCCACGAACCTGTTGCAGTAATCATCCACGTCTACGCATTCGCCTAGGCTTTCGAAGCGGTTTTGGAGTTCGAGCTGAAAGTTTTCGGGGTTTTGGATATGGATTGGTGCTGGACGGAGCGTAGATTTCATCAGGCGTGACCTTTCCAAGCGTACGTCGATATTCAATTTGCCTCTGACCATTCGGTGATCGCTCCCGGTTTTAACCGCATTGATCACGGAGACATCATTGAATATTTGCCTTCTATCTCATTTCTGGTCGCACCGTCGGGACTTACCCATGTCCATTTGCGGCATTCGCTCTTTTTGAAGAAAGAGTTCATCATAAAGAGTCCCTCTTTCTCCATAAAGCCCGCCAGCAGCTGGCCACGGGAATTCCGACTTCCAATTCCAAATTGCCCCACTCTCAACTCATTGCCGCTTCGTTTACCCAGCTTTGCGTTAAAGTCTCCCATGACAACGTTGTAGTGAGTTTTGGTGGAATGTATGGCTCTGGAAATATCCTCATACATTACCTCCACCTCATCATCGGAGTGCGTCGAAGTTGGAGCGTATACCTGTATGACCTTCAGCGAATACCGTTTGGTGATTCTGAGTATAAGGTAAGCTACTCTTGACGACACACTCTCGATCTTGACAACGTTGTTCACAAGAGACCTGTGGACGATAAACCCGACACCTCCCTGGGACTGTTGGTCGCCCTCCCGGAAAAAGAACAGGTTACCCGACTTAAGAGCTATCGTGTCCTCCCCCTGTCTTCGGACCTCTGATAAACCCACTATGTCCCAGCGTAATCTGCTCAATTCTTCCTCAAGTTCCACGATCTTCTCGTCCGTCCTCAACGTGCGTGTGTTATATGTTGCCAGGGCCAGGGGTCGTCGGTGGTGGTAGCCATCTCTCTGCCGGAGATTCTTAGCACCCCCCGCCCCGCCGTTACCGTGACCGCTACCATAGCCAGGAATAGCGGGGCCGCCGGGGACTGGGGGCCGATTCCTGTGTTGTGCATCCATTCTTGTTTTTTTCCCCTTGGGGAGAAATTGCCATAATCGCCACGCTTGGCAGGCGGGTTGGCGATCGCAGTTTGATGTTATAATGTTCAGAAGGACGCTGCTGCCCATCCTCTGGTATGATTCCCTTAGTCGCCTTCTACGACACCCACGGGATGAGATGGGGTGGTGCAATTCTTGCCCGGGCACCACACGGGCACTATAATTAACTCACTTCTTAATAATCATTAATATTTTATATTACATTGTAAAGATAGGGATACTTATTTAATAAGTCTAGATTTAGTCTAAAGCACTGAGTTGTTTCAAAATTGTATAGAACTGGCAGTCTGAAATCGATTTAAGACTAAATCTAGATTTCTCTTTGTTACAGTGGCCCTAAGTAAAATTGTTAATCTTAAAAGGTCCTATTTTCACTTAAACGAATTGCAAAAAGGTCATCAGACAAAAGGCCATCAGAATATTATCCCATTTCAAAGCATCTTGACCCAACAACTTATCTTTTTTCGCCACTCGGCTATCTCTGACGTCCACTCCTCAGGTGCCCTCACTAAATCATCTCCCTTTATCGTATTATAAAAAGGCCCTTCCGCCTCGAACAGCCCTTTAAAGTTATCCAATCTCTCCATAAATCCACTAAGAATGCGAAAGGAAGGGGTTGCAAGGAATTAAAATGATTTTGTGTAATTTTGTTGGGGTTTTAGGACTGTTCAGTGATTATTATTGTTAGGAATGTTTTCAATTTGAAATCTTAGTATGTGTGATAATCCTATTGAATTAATATCGATACAACTAGATCGTTCAACTAAAGAGTAATAATAATTTCAATCCCTCCAAATAACTAAGCTTAAAATAAAAATAAAACATATTTTATTATAAGTAATATATTCGACTTTTACAGGATAACCAAAACGGAAAATTTAAATTTTACAGAAAATTGAAATTTTAAAACTAAACACTATTATATTTTATCGTAATCTGTGTCAAATTCTTTATAACAACCAAATAAATAATATATTACTTCGTAATTTCATGTGAATTTCATTCATGTTTGCAGCATTCTTCGGAATGGCAGCAGGCCTCATAGTGCTGTCATTCCTGGGCCCGGAGAACAAGGTGGCCGCCATCGTGACCCTGGTGGCTGCGCTGACCTTAAGTGGCTTCAACGCTGCTGGGTTCATGGTATGCCGTCGTAAAAGTGCTTCAGCATTGAACCAAATGCATTGCTAATAATGTGCCAACAATTATTATAATACACACTCACCGGCATATTTTGCGGACCATTATGCCGGTAGCACACCTCCGCCGCGAAACCGCGAAACTGTGGCGGAATCGTGATATTTAATACGAAATTGAACTTTATTTCCTTGCCAGAGTTTCGCTACTACAGTTCCGCAGCGGAGGTGTGCTACCGGCGTTATAAAAAGGTTTAGTTTTTAACGTAACCATTAAACCAAGCTTAAAATAATTATCTTATATTTTTTTAAGTTCCGCTAAATTTGCCGGTGAGTATATTATAAATAACTCTTCAATCAATAATCAGTAGAATACACTTTGCAAAAATTATGGTCTTTAGGATACACACAGATTGGATACATTTAATGCCGTAAGCTTAGTAAAAATACTGTTATAATGTGCTACATCGACGTAATCAAACATCTTACTGAAAATGCAAATGCTCGACTAACAAATCTTCAAAAGTACCAAATCACCTGAGAGAAGCTGCCTCACAGAAAAACGCTAAGAGTGCAAAAATATATCTAAGTTTTCTTACGCGTACCCCTACAACGGGTTGTCCAATCCTATAGATATTGCAGTGCATGCCCTTTGTATTTAGGATCATATTAAGCCTAAGCCAAAAAAGAGCCTCTATTTCACTTAACTCGCTTCTTGCATACTTGCTTCTTATTTACTTCAGTAAAAGTTAAATATATGTTTATTATTCGCTTTCTTTTTGTTTAGATGAGTCATCTCGACCTGTCTCCGAACTTCGCCGGGGTGCTGTTGTCTCTCACCAACTTCACTGCCAACACCGGCAGCATCTTGACGCCAATCATCACCGGCTTCATCCTCAACAATGATCCAGTAAGTGCCCTGAAGAGGGCTGATATTAAAAAGCTCTATCCAAATTTTTGGGAAAGAAGTTGTACTGAGATTGACTTCATTTTAGTGTTGCTTATAAATATTAATCTTTTAAAATTGGTGCGGCCAACAAAACAACCTAATACCTATTACTTGACCTGTAACCTGGAAATCTTGGTTAGGAAATAAACATTAATTTTGATTATAATGATGATAGAAGCAAGATGATGATGATATTGGTGTTTTATGGGGTTTACCTAAGTAGAATTGCTCGTTCAGGACTCAGGACGATGTTACAAAGTGTTCCTATTTGATTCCCTCAGACGGACGTGAGCCGTTGGCGCATCGTGTTCCTCGCGACCGCCGCTCTCTGCATCATCAGCAATACCGTCTTCGTGTTCTTCTCGAGCAGCCACCGCCAGCCCTGGGACAGCCCGGACTACGGCAAGACTCGGGACCCTGGTCAGTATAAGGAACTTTGCGCACTGTTGTAATAAATAACTGTTGAGGTTCTTCCGGCGCTTCATTTAGATACTGAACATATTTAAAAAAAATATAACTTTAAATTTTATCGCTTTTAATGTGAAAGTATTTGATGAAGTTCAAAATATGATACCTTCATGACTATTGTTACATAAAATTTACTAATCAATTGTTTGGGCTTTTTCTAGTGAATACTTAAATGTATAATTATTTTAATGTCCACATATTATTTTAGTTACTAACAGTTAGTTTGCAAATAAATATTTTAACAAGCCATAACAACACTTTTACCTCCCTTATCTCAACTGTCAGAGGGCTGTACAGAGGACTGTACCTCATAAAAAAACAAATGAAAGAGGTGTTTCACGTGTGTGTACTCTATGTCGTTACCATGTCTGTCGGTACTGTTTTATCTCATAAAAGTGTTCATTTTCAGAGGAAATGGCTACACTGAAGGGGAATGAGACGAGCCCAGGGAAATGAAGACATTTTAGACAAGTATTTATAGTTTAAAGTAGTTGCCAGGGTACAACTTAACGTTTAAACTGTACGCTAGGAATTTTAAGGTTCGTAATGTCCATTAAAAATGTCCAATTACCATTTCTTATTCATTTACCCTAAATGGAAAATTATGTTCTACATGTTTTTGCGCATATTTTACAAAAAAGTATTTAACTAAGTAATCATAAATAAGATCACACACCAAAAATTATGCACACACAGAGGCGAGAGATTGAGAGGCGATTTCAGATGAAACCAAAATGTAAATGTTATATGTTTTTTCAGTTTTATTCAGCTTTAATGAGTTGTTAATTTTACATGTTAATTGATGTTTGTGATGTACCTATTAAATAATCGAATACCCCATAATGTTTTTGTGTTTTCTTGTAAATTACCTCGTTATGCCAAACCTGTATTTCAAGACATGTGCATATGAAATTTAGATGAATAACAAAAGGTGCTATATTTTTTGTACAAGTAAGGACATTAAATAGAGTTAAAAACCCCCGACAAAATCCCCAATTTTCAGAGCTCATAACTCTTAAATGGCTTAACGGATCATTCAACCTTTCTAAAAACACTATCGATTAAAATCACCTTTCTAATAAATAAAAAAACTAAATCAATCGGTCCATCCGTTTAGGAGCTATGACAGACAGATACACCAACACAAAAATACATACATACGTTAAACTTATAACACACTTTTTTTAATCGGAGATTATAAAAATTAACGATCTACCGCTTCATTTTCATTTTATGATGAAACCTTCGAGCGTTCGATTTATAAAATCGGATCGCAGCGGCTATTTTTTACGCGAGGGATCGCGCAAAACAATCCTCCGTATATTGGCCTTAACTCTGTTATTCGACTTCGTTCGTTTGAAATAACATGGACCCAGCGCGTGAGACGGCCATTTTTTTTTAACGAACGGGCAAGCATTCACACATTTACATCTAAATTGTTAAAGTATTTAAATTTTTAAATAAAATCTGGATGTTACTTTGCTTAAAAGCCATTGCTTAAAGTTGTGTGTAAATAGTTTTGTTGTTTTACTTACTTGATTGGTTAAGGTTTTAGTTCTAGCTTTGTGAGTAAACATTAGTTTGACGACGCGGTTAGCCTAGTTGGCAGTGGTCTCGAGTTCGATCCAACGCATGGGCAAATATTTGTGGGATGAGCACGAGTATTGGTTCCTGAATTGTACTTTATTATTAGCGTTTTCCACGAGTATTGGGTCTTGGGTGTCTTCAACAGACTTAGGTCCATTTAGCTACTCGCGTGTTGATTGCTAGAGGATAGATTGATTAATAATTGATTTATTTATTTATGAAAAACCAACAGATGTAAAACAGATCATAAACTTAACATCTTATTGACCTGTTGTAAATCCCTTCCGGTAGCGGTGTGTTTAGTACCTACGACAAAAATAAAATGTGATCCCTTTTGATCCCCTCAGACATTCAATATTGTTTATAGCCTGTACAAACGACGAAAAAATTATGTACCTACTCGTTTCAATTTGTATGGAGAATGTAATAATAAATGAATAAATTGACAATGAATATACAGGCGGTTACAAATTGGTGTATTTTAGCAGGTATCAGTATCAACACATTATTGTGCGCATATGGAGCTATAATATTATAATTTAGCACGGTATATTACGATATATTTTCCGTATTATTTGACAGAGTCTACGCACGCAGCTATAATAATATATTATAGCTGCGAGTGTGGACTCTGTCAACTATTAGTACCTAGGGAAAATATCCGAAAATATATCTTAAGATGCCGTCCTATTATATATATTTTGGTATATTAATATATATTATAGTTCCGTGTGTGACGCGCTTAATGGATGGTGTAGATGCGCGAGTTGCAAAAAAATGACCCGCTGGTTTGAGCGAAGAGCTGGATTGAGCGAAAAATGCGCGTGTAAACAATCGCGTGGACAAAAAAGAACGTACAACTCGCAGAAAAAATGTATAAACCGCTCTAAAGCTAATAGCTTTTATGTACAAATAAGAAGCATTTTTAAATTACTAGATTTACTAGGATATTTAACTTCCTTACTTGCATTTGTTATAATGAGAATCTAGTTCATATTTGCTCCAAGAATATACACTAAAAGAAATCAAACATATACTCATACAAGACTCAAAGGATACTTACCCTTACCATTAAAGGAGTCCATTTATGATTTCACAAAGTTTCATACTTTAAAATGTTTTATTTACTGTTAGATAGTTTTGAAGTTCAGTATCATTTAGCCCGGATGAGTCACACTTTACAACAAAAACAATATTTGTGATGTAAAAGAGACAATACATGAAACACGCACGCACACGATACACGTACGTGATCAGCACGGTAGATATAGTACGTTTACACGCTTGCTGAGACTTGGCAAACGTCCGCAAGCACAAGGGTGTTTGGCTTGGCTCGCGTGAGCTTGCAAGAGCTTGTTGTCGATCCGGGCTAGTGTCGGTTTTTGAACACATATCAAAGGAAGCTTGTGACAAGCGCTTGCGACGTTTACACGTTGGCGCTTCGAGCTTGTGGACGTTTGCCAAGTCTCGGCAAGCGTGTAAACGTAACGATATTTTTACCACGTACGTTGGTTTAGTTACTGGTTTAGTTACACATAAATATTTGACGTACGCTTTCATAAAAATGTTGCAAAATTTAAGATAACAGATATTTGTTAATTACGTCAATATATTCCATGTACTATTTACGTGAGCACTTACGTGTTTAAGTTCTTAGTGAAGGGACAAAACGTCTAGACTTCTATGTAGTAAAACACGAATACTTTAAAAATTAGCTTTCATATTTTTTTACTGTTGGATATAAAAAGAATGAACCAATTGAAACAACACGGGCGTCGATTTAAATTTACTGAATTTATTTTTCTACAGCAAACAGGAATTTATACATAACATATTAGAGATTAGCATAGTAACAGACTCGTTATGTTAAAGTCCCACCATAATATTTAATTGAGCACCTTAATAAAGTTCTTATTGATATTTTGTATGAGTAGTCAAGGGCTCCATCTAGTTTTCCAATGACTTTAAATGTAATACTTAAGGAACCTAAAATTATCTCAGTAGTAATAAAGTACTTACTGAAGTCTGAGACTAAAGATAAACATGATGGCATTGATAAAGATAACAGACAAGATGATTCTTAGTCACAAGAAAATAAAGACGAAGATGAAACCTCTAAATTTTATCTCATTGACGAAGTTCAGGTACTTATTTGTTAACAAAGCAAATATAAAATTAGATAACGCACTTAATGAAAATAATCATAAAGTAGAAGATGCTTGTTTTGACTACAATGAGTTCGTCACTGAACAGAATATGAGTTTGTAGAAAATAGTGGAAATTTTAATCAAATAATATAGAGGGATAATAAGTTAAATGTTTTAAAAATGGACGTGGAATTTTTAAAAAATAACTTTGAAGATGGCTGTGAAGGAATTGTTACGAAGAAAAGTAAGTAGAAGTAAATGTTAGAAGTAAATGTTTGTTTAAACGTTCTTTAGTTCTTTCTTTCTACTGCAGCTTTTAAAATCTCAGAAGGAAGACAATCATATCAAATAGTTTTAGATTTACTAGTGGCATTAAACGAGCAAGAAAATAAAAACTTTGCCACTGGGGCTTTTTTAGTTTTTTTAATTCTTATCAGTTCTAGTTTAAGTATGTTTTTATTTTGTTTTGTTTTATAATTTAGTTGTAAATTTCCCTCAGAGTTCAAGATCGGCGTCCGTCACCTGCAAATATTGTACATGTTCGCGATCTCCGTCGTGCTCGGAATGATGCGCGGGAGCAATGGTATCACCATGCTGGCGATCAACAATATCACCGGGCTCAGAGAGAACGATACTTATGTAGAAGTAAGCCTTTCTGTACACATAAATAAATTATAATATACAATCAACGAAGAAGTCACTATATTTAAGTTCATTTACGCAACGTTGTTAAGTGGACAGTGTGCCGCAATTGTATGAACTGAAAACAATTACTTATCATGGGACTATCTTACACGAATATACTTTGATAAACAAAATAACTTAACTATATACAAGGTGGGCCAAAAGAAGTCATCCGATGTTGTTTGACTCTCTTTTTTTTTCTAAATGAAAAACTTGGATTCTGTTTTTTTATTATATTAATTTAAACCTTTAGAATTTTATTGGTCAAGTCGAGAAGATTATATCGGCCAAATGGGCGCCGTCACAATTGATTGTCATACGGGCTCGTTTTATGGCATTTTTCATCACTTTGGCGAGAACTTCGGGCGACAGATTCTCGCACTCGTGTCGAATGTTGTCCTTGACGGCTTCCAGAGTCTCGGGCTTGTTCACGTAAACACGGGACTTCAAAAAACCCCACAAAAAAAAGTCTGGAACGCTTAAATCGGGTGATCTTGCGGGCCAGTGCAAATCGCCAAAACGAGAGATGAGGCGACCCGGGAACGCCGCCTTCAGAATATCGGTTGTGGCTCGCGCAGTGTGTGCCGTTGCTCCGTCCTGTTGGAACCACATGTCGTTCGGTCCTAATTCGTCCAATTGCGGCAGAAAAAACTCGGTCAACATGGCCCTATAGCGCGCACCGTCCACTGTTGTCGTATGGCCAGCGGCATTCTCGAAAAAAAATGGCCCAATGACTCCTCCAGCGTGAACAGCGCACCATGCAGTCACTTTGAGCGGGTGTAATGGCTCCTCGTGCATCACTCGTGGATTTTCGGTGCCCCAGAAGCGATAGTTTTGCTTGTTCACGTACCCGCTGAGGTGGAAATGAGCCCATGAGCAAATGAGCTCATTATGATTTTGGTCGAAAAATCGTCCACTTCTTCCTCGAGATTGAGAATGGCTTGGGCGTAGGTTACGCGCGTTTGGCGGTCGGCAGGCAGCTGCTGATGCACGGACTGGACTTTGTATGGGAACATGCGCAGGTCTTTGACCAAAATTCGCCTTAGGGACGTCCGTCTGATGGCTAATTGCGTGGCACGGCGTCTGGTTGATGTTTCCGCCGACAGCTCGACATCCTCGGCAACAGCGGCGATATTCTCGGCAGAACGGGCGCTCCGGGGCCGGCCACTCTTGGCAACGTCTCGTGTGGTCCCATACTCTTCAAGGTTGGTGGCCAAACGGCGCAGTGTTTGCGCAGTCGGTGTCTGACGGCCGGGGAATCGGCGACGGAATTCGCGCTGCGCCAACACCACAGACGAATTGTTACGCAAAAAAATAGACACGATTATTCCGCGTTCTTGGGGAGTGTATCGCTCCATGGCTTGTTCACTTGTATTTTGCATCTGTCAAGTCCACAAATGTCAAAACAGATTTGACATTGGCGACCATTTGCAAAAATGAGAGCATCTTCCAATAGGGTGATTTCTTTTGGCCCACCTTGTACGTTACCAAATGTTAAGGTTAAGTTTATTCACTTACTTATTATAAAATAAACACTAAAATGAGCCAGGCCAAAGAAATTCTTTGTGGAAGTAACTATAGATCAAAAGATACTTAAAACAAATTAAAAATCTGTCACAAACAAGGTACTATAAATACCACAAACAATAATCAGTTTCACAATAATCAAGTTTGATAAAGAAGACGTGTAGTGTAAGAGAATGAAAATCAGGAGAATTAATTGTAATGTAAACATGTTATAACTTTAACTTAGTGATTTAAATGATTTATTAATTAATACCTTAATTTAAACGTAAAACGTTATTATAATTCTAAAGTATATGATCTTGATTATAACAGATCCACAACTGGGATAGAAGAACGCAAGCGTCGACCTTCACGTCCTTCTTCTTGGGCTACGCAGTGATGCTGGTGCCAGCTGAACTGTGCTTGAGCCAATTCGGTAGCAAGATGGTGATCACTGCGGTCCTGGCTCTCAACGGGGGACTTAGCGCTGCCATGCCCAATATAGTCAATAAGGTTTCACAAATCAACATTATTTTATATGTGAATAAGTTTCAACATTTTCATCAATCATGCTTTTGTCGCATCAAACCTATCAAGTTCCAGACGGTGTAAAGGGACAAAGATATGTCTCCTATAGCTCTATCCCTTTTACTGACTGGAATTTAGCAGGTTTTAAGAGCTCTGCCATATATTATACGGCCACTGTTCTGAAAATAAAAGAGGGTGCTGCAAACAAAAGAAAGGCGATACTGCATTTCAAAATAAGTACTAAAAAAGTAAGATTTTCTCTTAAAACATGTAGCCTAAAGCGGCAATTACACTATGCAGAAATAAGCACTATAAGTTTTTTAAACGTATTATCTAGTGCAAAATATTTTTTTTTGGCAAAAATATTTCCCATAAGCCAGTTTCTTATGGAATTTTCAGGGCGGCTGGATAGCGGTTGGCAATACTCAGTTCCTGCTAGGCGTGTCGCAAGCTTTCCTGACTCCAGCCAACAGGATCATGCTGGACAACTGGCTACCCCCAAATGAGAAGAGAATCTTCAGTACTATCGTTTATGGAGGTGAGAATGAATTAGTAACACTTGCAAAGTAATAGGTATAGATAGGCAAATCATGACTTATCATCAGTCATCACAATTTATGGGCTTAGTGCAAAAACGTTCAATATTTATGTATAAGTGACTTAAATTGTTACTATTTTTTTTGTATTTAATAAAACGTGTTGGTTCACCTTTTTAACCGCCTTCATGAAAAGGAGGACGTTCTCAGTTGGGTTAATTTTTTTAAATGTTTCTTATCTCTGACCACTGGACCACTGTTGGCCGAGATGATGATGATGATGGAGTTACGGATAAACTGGTTAAATAAATATACTAAAAAACCCTTTTTTTTGCAGGCACCCAATTAGGCATGATCCTTGCCTTACCATGCGCGGGCGCTTTGTCATCCGGTTGGCTCGGCTGGGAGCTGATCTTGTATGCGCAGGCGATGGCAGCCATCTCAGCATGCGTGGTGTGGGCGCTGCTCACCGCGGCCGCTCCGAGCAAACACGAGGCGGTCGGGGACGCGGAGAACGAGTATATTGAAGAAGCGAGAGAGTTCTGTAAAAAGGTATCCTGTATGCTAAGAAATATGTATATTTTTATGTATGGCCTTGGAGAAGACCATTCTTAATGAGAAGCAACAAGAAACGATTAATTTTAAGTAATTATAGAATGCGGACAGTTGTAAAAAATTTAAATTAAACAGGGTATCAAGAACCCCATTCTTTGTCCAGACGTGCAGTGGTTAATTTGAATCTTGCTACCTAAGATTATTTTCGTTTTTATTTTTACAAATTAATATCGATTCCGCTGCATTGAATCCAAAACACCATATCCATATAAACCATATGCTTGCGTCCTGTAACACAGGGTTTCCTAGCTCAGGATGCAGGGTCGTGCTATCATATAAGTGTTTCATTTACAATTATACAATAAACTTTTTTCATTTTCATTTTTCATTTTCATATAAGCCTTGTGTATTGTTTGTGTGTCTGAAAATAAATAAATAAAGAAACCAAATTCCACTTGTCTAATTTGTCTATGTCCATCTTCCAGAAACGGCTGACAGTCCCGTGGCGCGCGATCCTCCGCTCACCACCGTTTTGGGCGCTGGCTGGCGCGCACACAGCCACCAACGCCGTGTTCGTGTTCTTCCTTGTCGACGTGCCCTATTACTTGCACGTGTTCGGCACGCCCTTAAAACACGTATGTAATATTTGGATATCTATAAAACTGTTTCCTTGGGTAGCCTTGTATATCCCTCTGCTGAGCAAAGGCCTCCTGTCTCTTTTTTACTTTTAACTCTTCTTCTACTTCTACCACCTACTTCTTCCTCTGTCCTATAAAATATATATTTTTTGCGTTTATGAGGGAATCCCTCAGATACAATTCATATTTGTCCCAAATAGATTGGTCGTAATATTCACAGGAAGCCTAGAGAAGAAATAGTGTACTTTTTAGTTATAATACTTGTGAGTAGAAATGAGAATATCAGCCCAGCGCGTGTATAATAATATATTGTTTTCTCTATTCTAACATACCGTCTCTATTAGTCACTATTCTTACAAAAAATACAGTCTACAGTCTTGTGAATTAGAAACCCTACTAGTTAACCTATAGGCATTTTAAGAAAAATATTTACATTTATACATTTTATTGTTATTTTGATATTGTACACATTTGTTTCTTCCAGGCTTCAGTCCTATCCATGCTGCCGTTCATCGCAATGTGGTTCATGTTCGTCGCCACTTCTCCCACCGTGGAGTGGGTGTACAACTCCGGCTTCATGAGCTATGTGCTCAACACCACTTATTATAGGAAACTTATTAACGCTCTAGGTAACTTCCAAATATTATATATTTTTCCGTGTTCATGGTTCAACGCTTCAACCTATCAAATCAATGTGAATTTTGGTACACACATTATTATAGCCAAGAGACGGACATAATAATATGATCCTAACAGATCAGTATAAGCGCGTAAAAGTTAATATAGTATATATAGTATAATATTAACTTCTACGCGGATTAGAACTCTGGTGTGCCTATTTTGATTACCTTCGAGGAACTTATTATAAGAATAGAATAAGAATAACTTTATTGGTAAAAACTTAAGCTTAGCTTGTGAGTTTGCATGCAACACTTTTGCAAGCTAAATTCTGTTAAACATAGTGTAAGTTAAATAATAATAGTTGTGATGCTAAATTTAAAAAATAAAATAAACGGAAGAACAACAAATGATTGGACCTGGCAACAGTGGTTGCCGGCGGGTTAGAATGACAGTAGGGCAATCGGAGTATCCTTGGGTAGTATGTGAAGGCGATGTTCGAGCAAGGCCGAGCCGATGGTGATAGAACATCGGACTCGGATGGACTTTGGTAAAGGAGATGGATTGCAAAAGTATAATAACGGAATTGACTGGAATTATATGCTCATGTATTTGATGGAATAAATATGTGGAGATACTATGGAGTTTCTTTTATATGTTATAGGATTAATAACTACTTATTTTTTAATTTCAGGTGCATTTGGCACAGTGATAGCTCTGACAATAGTATCTAACATAAGCCCTGACACCAACCTGCCTATCATCCTTTTGACAGGGGCACTAGGCCTGACTGGATTTCAATATTCCGGATTTCTGGTACGCACTCATACATTACTTTTTAATAAGCTTACTAACACTCCATTATAAAAAAAAAACTCCACAAAACACTCCATTGATCATTATTAACTATTAACCGCGCATTGTTTTAAGCTTGATCGGAATCAAAATGATACACTGGTTCTAATTATCATAATGAATAATTCGGATGTGATTTTGTGAGCTTCAGCGATTTGATATTTGTTATTGAAATACTAAACTAGCCGTGTTTTAATGAGTAAACGATTACTAAGAGCAAGGTTGATTTTTATTAAATATTAATAATAATTGCTATAGTAATTAAAAGAGGATAAAATAAATTGTTTTTCAAATCCTATTGTGGATAATAAAATCTAATTTCTTTTTCTATTGACTTAATACAACAAACTATGTAATTGTTGAGGACTTTCTTGCGGTGCTTCTTGTTTGATGCTTGTTAGTTACTTAAATATTAAAAAAATATACAAATATCGTTTTATCAACCTGTGACTGCTAAAGACTCCGAGATATTAGTCGTTTTTACCCGACTACCCAAGAAGGAGGGTAATGGTTAACGGGTGTATTTTGTGTATGTATCGTTTATATTTGTATTTGTGAGGCGAAACGCCTTAAACGGATGATTGAGTGCGGGATACCGTTAGATTACTATTCTCCTAAGGAGTGTCATTATAAATGCGAAAGTGAGTTTGTTTGTTTTTTATGCTTTCACGACTAAACCACTAACCGATTTCGATGAAATTTGGTATGGAGGTAGTTTGAGACCCGGGAAAGGACATAGGGTCCCGGAAAATTGGACAGAGCCCGAGGGAGCAGCGATAAACGACTTCTACGCGGACGAAGTCGCGGGCAAAAGCTAGTAGGTTAATAGCTATTAGAAACTCTTCAGTCCTAGTCGGATTTTCAAAGCATTTTGTTTGTTAAAGTAGTTTAGTTCACGTAAGTCAATAAAAAAAATATACCTATAGTTATACCTAGTTCTGTTATTTACAGGAGAACCACCACAGCCTTTCGCAAAACTTCTCTGGGACTTTAGTGATGATGACCAGCGCGGTGGCTGCGTTCCTGGGTTCCGGCGTCCCTCTCGTCACCGGTTGGATCATGGGCCATGATCCTGTAAGCATCTTTGAAATGATTTTCTTCCTGGGCTTTATTAGTTTTGAGGTCACACTGCTAATTTTTGTAGGAAATTCCAAGGGTGATCTAATAAAAAAGAAACAACTTTACACTCATGTATGTCTGTCTATTATAACCAAACTGTGTATTAGTAATTTTATGTAAATTTTACCAATAGGTATAGCATTGTTATAAATGTAGCGATATATCTGTGACACATTTTGAGTAGCTGACGTCCGAAGACAATCCTTTATTAACTAGAAAACAATTATAACCTTAACGTTTTCAGTGCCTGTCACAAAAACTGAAACTACAACGTTATTTGTTTTCATTACATTTAAAATGACTTTCAAAATTTCAAATCAATTATCAAGTAAAACAGAACTTAAAATGCGACGTTGCCACGGCTTTCGTAAGCTGAAATACGGTAATGTTATTCGCAGACGGACCTTCGTCGCTGGCGGGCCGTCTTCCTGTCCCTGGCGAGCTTCAGCGTGCTGGGGAATGTCCTGTACACGGTGTTCGGTCGCGGCGAGCGCGCGGACTGGGACGGGGTTGAAGGAACCAAGTTTGGATACCACAATGGTTAGTTTTATTCCATTGTTAGATAGATAGCAGCGTCGTTTAGGTGGTGCCGAATGAAAGCAATAGTTATTTGTTATGCAAGGCTGCAAAGTTGTTATTTTCCGCGAGAGCCAGTATTGAATCCCAAGTTAGGGAAAGGATTATAAAATTCAACCACGAGCCTAGCGAGTAGTTCAAAAATAGAATCCTCGGGGATTCAAGGCCTCGAGACCCAAATAACTTTGCTGCCGAGCGAAACACACAATTTGTCACCTCACCATTAAAAGGAAAACAGTTTGTGTTGGAAAAACAATTGCACGAGCGTCACATCAGTTGTGGCCGTCCTCGTGCAGCGCCCCCTTCGCGGACATCTCCAACATTAATTTCCACGCTAGCGGTTAAAGTAGACTTTTGCGCACAGATTTTGACCGACAAAGAAAGCTTTTCCGAGCTGGGGGTCTAGTCAAGTGTCACACGCTCCGAAGCGTTTTTATTCATTTCGTGTTTAAATCAATCGCGTCATTGGTAGATCACTCGATACGATAAGGTCAGGTGGCCTACCAATGCCGCGATTTGACTAGAGACGAAACGAACAGAAACGCTACAGAGCGTGAGGCACTTGGCTAAAGGCCCGGTGAGGTGAAAAGTTTATTTTTATGGCCGACACGGTCGTCCTTCGCGGAGTGACAGAATGTTGGCGCTAGAAGTGGCTGCGTACTTGACTTTTATGGGTTGCTAAAAATCTAAAATTAATAGCGTCGTGTTAAAGTAGTTTTTTAATACACACAATTCTACCTGTCTCCTTAATCAACTCCTATTTGCTCAGAAAGATTTTTCAAATTATTATTACAAATACAAATATGTATGTATATTGTCAGTTAATACGCAGAAACCTATCAACTTTCAGCCAAACATGTCATTAGCATGTAATACACCGAATCGAGAAGCCTTTTTAAGGAGTGTTTATTCTGTTTCAGATGCAAATCAGCTCGAACTGGAAGAACTCAGCCTACCAAAACCCGCACAAAAGGATACCAGTCGCCCTTTCTTATAGAATAAATAAACATATTCAAATATTTCAAGTGGTTTCATTATTTACTTTCCTTCAGTATTAGTTGGAACTAAAAACAGGCTTTTCTTATGTTTATTGCCTGTTTTCTTGGGACCAATTTGAATTTCGTCGATGTTCGTAAAATAAGAAAACAGATGTGGTAATTGCAGGTTAATTTCGATAAAATTTCTATACTCAATTAGTCTTTTGACAAAGTATTAAAAATAGCTTTGAATGGGTTTAGACTAAATAACCACAGCGTTTGATGTGTACTTTTTTTAATTTCTCAGTTCTAGAGCATTTGGCGATGATTTATTTATTTTTATTTATTTATCAATACGCTTACATGACATTACAGTTAGAACCAATGCGTCATGAAACTTAGGCTAGTTACAAAATACGAGACAATAACATTGGTATAGACGAGCACCTAGTATCCATCGCCTCACAGAATCACAAACATACCTCGAACACAGCCACCCATCGAATCGCCAAGCAAATAGGTCGCACTCCGGTATAGATGTCAGAAGCGCATTGAGGCTCGATAAGGCATGGCGCAAAGGCGAGTTCCTGCACGACACGGTGCGCGCCCGAGGCACAGCTAGCAAAGCACAGGGCCGCGCCCGCAGGCCTATCCAGACAGGCGCACGAGTCGACCCACCAGTTCTGGACAATCCGACTCACCACGCAAGGCCCGACTCACAACGGTCAACAAACTATAATTCCGTCTGATCTTTAACGAATTGCATTGGAGAGAGCCGAGTAGATAGATATTTTGTCGGATACATACATGGATAGTATTTATATGTTTTTTTTATATAAAAACCTTAAGAAGGCTTTTCGATTTTTCTCCAAAAGTAAACTATAAGTAGTTTTGTAGGGAAGGCTTACTATCGAAGAAGCCTCCAGCTTACTCCTAACCAACGCATTGTACACTAATTTAATTGCGCCCTGGTCATTAAAATGGCGCATGTTGCGTATTACGAGGCCAAGTCTTCGATAGCAGTTGGCATTGAGGGAGGAAATATGTTCATGGAACGTAAGCCGCTCATCGAACACCACCCCCAGATCCTTCACCGAAGAGCCGCGGCTGATGGGCTCCGACCCGAGCATATATTGGGTGCGTATAGCTGTGCGAGAGCGACTAAATGTACATACACAACACTTAGCCAAATTAAAAAGATGATGATTATTAACCGGATTTTTTGCGTGTTTTTAATCCAAAGATTATTTTGATTAATTTTATATTAACTTTAACATCATACTTTTACCGGTTTTGGAGTAAAAATGGGTATCAAATCGAATGGTATCCGTTTTCCTTTTTGAGGTACGGAATCCCAAAACCAGCTCATCGTAGACAGCAAAAACCTTAGTCTATTTGTTCTTTAAATTCAGACGTCTTAGCAAAGACTGCTTTTATCTTATATTTAACGTATTAATGGTAGATTAATCCCAGATCTAGTTGCCGCCGGGTACAGCTTAGATCTTAGCGAGTGGAACGCAAACAAAACCTACTTTGAGGGGATCTCGAGGCTTGAGAACGCCTGAACCTATAATTGCTTAGATATTTGAGGTTTTACTTAATAATTGGTTGGGATTTTGGTAATCTTTACTCCTTACAAATCTTATAAATCTAAGGGTATATAGATATTAAAAATCTTAAACTGTAATATTTCATTTAACTTGGAATGTTTGTATTTGTTGCGGTCAAATCTTCCAACTGTATTTCTAACCACTTCCCTGTCTGATACCTGAAATTGATTATACCTTCGTAACTTTGGTGACAATGCCATAATATCAAATTCAAATCAAATTCAAATTTATTTATTATATAAAATCACATAATACACAAAACATCAGTTTCCGGCGGATCCCAAACTGGGCTGAGCCCGTATAAGAGCACAGTTATACATGAATATTTATACAAATTAGGACTAATTTTATAAGAGTTTCCTATTATGGTTATTTATGTATATATTTATTGTTTAAGTTTATTTATGTTTATAACTATTTATTTATGTATATTTTGTTATTGATTTCATTTATTAATATGTTTAGTTGCACCGCCTGCCAGTTCTTGATGTTTATTTTTAATCTCTTCTTTGTAAGGTTGTCTGGAAGAGATCGCTATTTAGCGATAAGACCGCCTGTTGACTCACTATGTAACACTTCTCTTTCTTGTTGTATTTCTTGTTCTTGCTCTATGTGGTGTTCAATAACGAGTTATTGTATTGTATGGTACCATGGAGCTGATCTGATGATGCAGTCGGAATATAGTCGTAGGAACTCCGCAACGAAACAAGATAGCAACACGCTTTTTGAGCAGTTTGTATTTGTCTTGATACGCAGATGATGTCTGGCAAAAAAGGTACAATCGGCAAGAAAAGCTTGTCCCAAAAACGATTTTTTTGCCACAAACTTATTTCTCTACCCTAATGTATTAATGTTAGCCGACTGATCGACAACTACAAAGCAATTACGGCCTGAATTATTTATATTTAAGCGTTGTTAAAAGTATCAAATCCTTTTTACCAATGAAAAATTCGTTATGAATCTATCCCGGCACAGGAGGAGCTAAGAGGATATGTGTGACACACATAACTTTAGATCAATAAATAAATATAATATGAGGGAGCAATTTCATACAAATTGACATTGTCTCAAACTAATCTAGGCTTTTATATGGGTAAAGGCAGTACAAACCAAGCCATAGTACAAGCCTAGAGCTTAGTTTGAGACTAGGTCAATTTGTGTGAGATTGTCCCCTGATATTTATTTATTTTATTTTATTTATAATCAATGTTATAAGAGAGACAGATAGAAATCATTAAAGACAGAAAACCTTTACACGCGCTCATCCGCGTACACATATTTGCCCCCATTTTAGGCAGGGTCACTACCACTGGACTGTGTTGTTGAAGTTAATGTGTTTGTTCACAATTTTAGCAACTGAGCCCCATATACAATATTTTTTATAAGTACTGAAAATAACCCTTTAAACGTCATGTCTAGATAATTATACTAGTACACATTGGTGGGATTAATGTTGTTTTCATAAACTTAAAAGAACAAATATTTGAGAACTTATAATTGCTATTCTAAAATATTACAAACAACGAAAGCGTATTTAAATTTTAAAGCATTCGTCGACTCTCCCTGTTGTATCTCAAATTAAGGCAATATCGATTAGGCTCGAACGAGTTTCAGCTTAGTTGGCAAGATAGAATGTTAAAGGTGTTTAAAAGTTTAAAGTGACATTTTAACAGCTGTAAAAATAGGCTATGGTTTTGTTCCTTTGACGAAAGGTAATCTGGCAAACGTATATTATTATTAACGTTATCATATCAAGCGAAATACGTCCACTGCTGGACCTAGGCCTTCCCCAAGGATCTCCACGACTGGTTATACCAATGATACTTGAATGAAACATTAGTTTGCAGTTTTTTTCCTTACATTTATCAAGCAAATACTGCGCACTTATGCGGAATAGTGCAAAATGACATTATCTAAATAAATTTATATGATAAAAATATCTCGCCGCACGTCGTTCATAAATATATTTTCTCAAGATAACTATTATTTGTAGTGTTACGTCACGATAACTATCTTACTACTGTGCGATTGCACTGAGCAAGCTTTTTTAAATCTTATTTAAATTACTGTAAAAAACGTTTTTGTCAGTTTTGGAAATCGTAGTCCATCACTGACCGCTATTGGTAAAAATAATAAAACAAGAGTGTTTTAAAAAACACAGCAAGCAATAAGTTGTGTTTTAATTCTATAGTTTATCAGTCAAAAGTATTTCACGGTCAAAAGTACTCTATGTCAACTGCAGAGAAAAGTAGCCACTTCTGCTAGGTAACTTCTACGCAGGTGGTGTTACGTTTCTCTGCAGCTGACTGTACCTACATACAGGCTGTCCAGTGATAAAGTGCACAAACGAATAAGGGTGAAACTACATGTGATTTTATCACGGAAAAAAAAATGAAAATATAATTTTGCATAGGGTATAGATTGGTAGCGAAATTAATAGATTCGGTTAGGCCAAGGTTGCATCCGGCTCTAAGGACCAAAATAATCCATCATAGAACCTCCGCAAAACTAGCCTAGTCAAATCATTCAAAAAGTACGTATTATACTTTGATATTTTTTGGTAAAATTTATTTTGTATTTTTTTTGCATTTGTGACTGAAATATTGACAAGGTAAAAAAAATAATTAAATTATGTAAGTGAGTAAGGTCTAATCTGTCGATTAACTACACCTTTTGATATTGTCTAAACAACCTGTGAATATTTTTTTCTAAAATTATACAATCTTTCGAATAAAAATAACAGTTTCAGCGGAAAACAGTAACGTAAAACTAATCTATTATGCTCAGCCTGTATAATATTATTATTTGTATTATGATATAGCATCTTATAAGGTAGCTGAGGCGAGAACTTCGACCACTCTGGTGTGACTGCTGGCATTGCTACGACCATGGAGAAGTTAAAAATGGAAGTTGAAGGAAAAAGCCGGAGTAAGTTTAAGTTTATGTTAAAAACATCAGCTGTATTATTTATTGACTATACTTTAATATGCAAATTTTTAAGGTCTTACAGATAATACTAAAATCGCTTTTTGTGTGCTTATAACTTTAGAGGAGTACCTTCGATTTCTCTAGGATCCTATCATCAGATCTTGACTTAATGACAATGGGACCAATCTGAAAGTATATCCTCTCAAATAAAAAAAATATTGTTCATATCGGTTTATAAATAACGGAGTTGTGAGGTAACATACATTAAAAAAAATCAACCGAATTGAGAACCTTTTTCTGATGTTGGTTAAAAATATCAACAACTCTAAAATTTTGGATTTTAATTATGCTTGCATACGATCACACGAACTTCGTCAGATTAGAAGTAAAGTAGTAGATGTGAATTCTCGTAAAGATTGTACCAAGTATTTATTTTTTATTAGCATTTGCCCGCGACACCGTCCGCGTAGAAGTCGTTTATCGCTGCTCCCTCGGGAATTCCAGACTGTAATCTATCTCTGCCAAATTTCATCCAAACTTTCACATTTATAATATTAGAAGGATAATCTTAATTAAGTAAATGTTTATTTTATACGGCTAATTAGTTTATCAAACAAATAATTCCATAACACTGAAGAGCAGCAACAACACGGAGATTTAGGCAAATATCTGGGAGACAGAGCGTCTCTCGGGTTGAAACCTAGTTTTCCCGAAGATGATAACTTGACAGATCGATTTCTGCACCCCATTGACCCCTGCCCCGAAATTTTCATCAAAATCTGTCCCTGAGATTCTGAGACCAAAAATCTCTACTTGACCTCACTTAAAATTAGTGTAAAACAAGATTAGCTCCCGATTATCCGATCTCTACACATCACTCAAATAATCGAAAATCCTCAAATAAATATTGTGAAAGTCATCTCAATGGAAACTTTTATTTTCTTACATAATTATGATTCGTTTATCTTTTGTTTAGTCAAAAACGAACACGAGTGTTTAAATTTGCTTTATTTGTTTGATAACAAACAGCATCCTCTCATTCGTCATCACTTATTATCAAGTGTCATCATTGGTATTTGCAATACTATTTTTGGGAGCCATAAAATACGTAGTTTTTCTTTTAAATAACTGTTTATTATCAGTTTAGTGTTCATCAACCTATTTGTAATACCTTATTACACCTATGTTAACAAATAAATATTTTAAATCTTTTAATTATATTAGGCTAAGTGGCTTGGTTTTATAATGATGTGATGATGATGAGAAGGTTATATTAGGAGGAGTTTCTTTTTGTTGGATAAGCTATATTTTAAAAGGATGTTTCTATATAAATTTCAAAAACTGGCCATGGGGTTCATGGAAAATAAATGAAGCTCTTTAAATTGAAGTCAGTTCTGTTTATTGTTATTAAAACATATTATATGTATTTTTAATACGCTAACGTGTTATGACTTAAAATATTGAAGTTATCATAACTCTTCTATTCTAGCTCACGGCGTAGGAATCCGTCATGTGCATGCAGTTCTGACGGCGGTTTGTGCCACCGTCATTTACGTCATGAGAAGCAGCATGGGCGTAGCAGTTCTGGCCATGACTGATGAAAGCAATGACAACAGCACCACAATCAAAGTATATATTTAAATAGCATAATAACGTTGATTTCCCACAGATCCCATGACCAGATCGTGACTAAATTGTAATGGGACTAATACCCCTGAGATATAACCTGTTCACAAAAAACAGAATTATTTAAATTAGTCCACAATTAGCAAATATACTATTACTCATAGAACCTCCTCTTTTTAAATTTTAAGTCGTTTTACTTTGGCTATTGTACAAGTACCTAAGTAAACAATCTAATATAACAACCCGCAAATACCATAGTAATAACAAGAATTGTTGCGTCTTTAAAATATGGTCCGAAAAATATAGTGTGGAAAGAGAGCGACATATTATGTATTCAGTCCAGGCTGGAGGCAGCCCTCTCTTCGACCAAATTAAAATAGCGTCTTAGTCGGTGTTCTTTGTGGGTGCACCAAATTTTGTTAAGGGTGTCACACAAACGTTCACTAATTAAAATCAAAAACACATTCATCTGAATTACGAAGGTTTCAATTTAATATCTCATCATGTTTTTTATAATTTTTGTTTAATTGCCTTATTTAAATTATAATAAGTCTAAGTCGATAAGTGAGATTTTGATAATTGAAAGACAGCTTTTAATTAGTGTATCGCGAATAGACTTAAATTAATTGAATAAAAGGATAGGAAGGAAGGATCTAAAGGAGAAGAAGCAGAATGATTGAAAAAAATAATTCTACAAAATTAATTGGTTGGTGATAGGAACTAAGATTTGTCATCTTTCTTCGAAAACTTGGCCCAACAGACAGAATACCAAACTGTTTTATCCTTTCAGGTCTACCATTGGAGCGAGCAGATTCAAGGCGTGATCCTGTCCTCATTTTTCTGGGGTTATACTATCATGCAGGTCTGTTTTCCCTTTAATTTTGTTTCTTTTGCACCTTTTTGTGTTAGTACTTTCTGTGTTAGTAAAGCTTAAAAAATAATTGAAGGGGCGCTGTTTGGAATGCAGTAAGTAAATAACATAAATATTAACCTAAAACTGCTGCCTAATGGTGGTTGCTACTTGAGGATATTGCAGTTTCACCTGTCATCATGTCAGGTTCTTTTTTGCTAATATATATCTTATTTTGTTTTGTTTGGTTTTTGTTGCGTTGTGTGATATGTCGTAAAGTTACCAAATAGTTCCAGTAATAACCAGCGCTGGTTTCAAAACAAATAACATGCTGAGCTGATACGAGTATCTGACATTTTATCATTCACTTATTTTGTGTTCGTTTGCTTGTTTTTTTTTTTTTTTTTTTTAGTAAGATTTGTAAATAATCGTTTTGTTTTCAGGTGCCAGCTGGTATCCTGGCCAAGCGGTTCGGTGGCAAGCCGATGCTGCTGTCTGCGCTGGTCATCAACGGAGTCTTGTGTTTAGTGACGCCGGTGGTGGCGGCATTTGTGAGTAGTTCTTTATAGTAGATACATTTATTGGCCTTTTCGATGTAACGGACTCTAAAATTGCATTCAGTTTCGGCCATTCTGTAGTCACTTGGTTATTTGGAGCTAGAATTTGCGGGATAGATTTTCGTCAGACTTAAACAAATGTCAATACTTGTTTCAGAGATCGATATCAATCTTTGAATAGAGCGGCTACCACGTTATAAATAACATTTTTAAAGGGATCACGAATTATTTCGTCACTAGACGTAATCAAAAATTGATAAATCTCAAGTTTAATATAAACTTTTATATTACATTTTTACGATATATTCTTAAAATGACATAATATTACTTCTGCAACATATACAGTTTAGTAACATGACGCTTTTAAAAGTACATGTTTTACCTTTCGAATTTTTTTGGAACAAGCGCTAAACCGAACTCTAGTAGTTCATTGAATTCACGTCAAAAATATTGTTATGTATGATGCTAAAAGATATATTTTTCCTTTTATTATTAAAATGACAATAGAAGCAATATTTCCCATCGCGCCACTTTATTATCTCAGTTTAATTATATTTTGTTTACTTTAAACATACTTCTCCGAGTGCTCGGCAAACATTTGAAGAGGTTCATTATTTACAATATGAATATATAAATTAATACATTGGCACAATGTTTATATAGAAAATTAATTTTATTTTTAAACTTAACACGTACTATAAAAAACAATAAATATTCTACTATGTATACGTTTAATAGAAAAAATCGAAAAAAGTAACGATTAAAAAAAAAGAAGAATTATTATAATTTATCTTACAAAACATTTATAAAAAAACTTAAAAATTGTATTCAGGTTTGAATCTATTTACTCAGTGCTGGAGACTAACATCAAATATATTATTACATATATACGCTAACATTTCATATTACCGAAATACGGAACTAGAAACCTTAGAACTTCTTTATTTAGGTATCAAATCTTATGACACGCATCAATAAGACTTGTCAATTTGTTGCAGGGTGGTTGGATAGCGGTATGTATGGTCCGGATGACCATGGGCCTGACCCAAGCGTGCTTCATGCCCAGTGTCCACACGATCCTGGGCCGTTGGGCTCCGCCGTCAGAAAGAACCAGACTTGCCGTCATTGCTTATACAGGTATGCACGACCCTAGAATCTAATGATTTTTTAATGGTAAGGAGAAAAGAAGAAGGCTAACGAGCACATTATTTGGTGTTCCATAAGTCGTACGTCACATTGACACCGGAGGTAGACCAGCCTAAGCCAGACCGAACCAGCCTTTTTTCCAGCTTAAAGTTTAAATTGGCAAAATACTTAAACTGGCCAATCTTGATGACCATGCGATGTTGAAGTCATGTTAGGCTGGTTCGGTGCGTCTTAGGCTGGTTTACCTCCGGTGTCGATGTGACATACGACTTAAAATGGGACACCCTGTAGACAACATGATGGTGCGAGTACGTTATCAACTCAAAACTACAGGCTCAAGACTCCAAGGTTCCCCAACCCTCAGAACTATAATGGGTGGATAATATTTGCAACGCATTTGCAATTTTTTTTGTGAAAATGAAGCCAGAGTAACATGTTACGGTTTTTATTAGCTTATTATTAACGTCGATACAATTTGCACGAGGACTCTAGTGGTTATACTCGTATGTTCGTCGACTCCAGCTTTGTGATTCTGTTAAACATCTCGCCCTTCGTATCTTCCGACGAATCACTAACCGTCGAATTTAAACTGGAGTCACTCCAAAAGGAGGCATGATTCCGTCGCTAACACTAATAAATCTTCTAATTAAAGAAACTTTTGAAGTGCAATGGTTCAACCAGCTCTTGAGAATTCATAACTAACGAAGTCAGTAAAGTATTTCTGAACTTTTGCCAATAACACATTTCGCATCTTACTAAACCATCCATGGTCTTCACAGGAATCCAAGTAGGAACAATCCTCACCATGCCGATATGTGGTGTGCTCTCCGCGACATCTCTTGGTTGGACCATGATCTTCTACGCCATGGGGGCCCTTGCCAGCGGCGCTGCTATCGTCTGGTGGGCGTTTGCTGCCAGCACTCCGCGTGAACACCGATGGGTGAAAGAGTCGGAGCTGGAATACATTGAAAACTCACTTAATTCTAGTGGAAAGGTACGAGACACTCTTTATCTCATTGGAATTTAATACGAGGGGTGTTCAATAAGTTTTGAGAATCGGTATGAATCATCCTCATAATGATATTCTTTTAATGTGGACTATACCAGGCACTAATCTAACCTAACGTTAAATTAGAGAAAAAAATTATACACTTTTCATTTGTTATTCTGTGATATATATAAACAAAAAACATCTGTATGAACAATTTTACAAGACGGCAAAAAATAAGAGTTAGTTTTGTACTTATTTTTAGCGTTGTGGAGAAAGACTGATGCACTAATAAAAAATGTTGTTATTGAAAATGAAACCTTTGTTTATCATTATAGTTTAAAGGATAAACAAGTTATTTTTGCAGTGGATTTTTTACGAATTACAAATTTGCGGCAGGAATTATTCATCAGAGCCTTCTTTCTAATTCACAAGCGTGCTGCTCTCCGACTAAAGTTCTGAACTGATAACCGCTCCCAAGGTGTATGACCTAAGTGACCTTTAATAAGGGGCGACAGGTAATTTTTTGTGCATTTTTGGTCATAAATCTGTAACTAAAGGACTAAAAAAAATACTTTTGAAAAGTGCAAATCAAGCCCTTTCATATGATACCTCATTTGCTATTATAGTTTTAATTCAACTAAAAAACTTTTTTATAAATTCTAATAATTAGGCCTTGTGCGGACCACTAAATACTACACATCTGTTCCAAGTTTCAGCCAGATTGTTTTAGCCATTTTGAGAAAAAGGGTCGTGACAGACCAACGGACAGACGGACAGACGGACAACAAAGTCCGGGTCCGGGTCCAAATAAGGGTTCCGTTTTTCAGTATTTGGTACGGAACCCTAAAAATAAATAATTGACGTGTGCCATTCACTGATCACTCCGAAGATTATGGCAATTTTTAAACATCACGTTGATTTCCTTTTGAGTTTAGGCTATCAAAAATATGAAAAATTACTTGATTTATACCATACCATTCAGATTTGCTTATTGAAATTGAATTCAATAACGCAAAGTAAAATGAAGGCCTTTGTCCAGCAGTGGACGTCTTCCGGCTGATAATGATGATGATGATGATGAAGTAAATTAAAATAGGCCTCACCTTGAAGTTATTTTTAATTTACAGGCCTGCCCACCGATACCTTGGCGAAGCATCTTCACATCAGGACCTATGGCCGCCGTCGCCATCGCCCACATCGGCATGAACTGGAGTTTCCTCATGTTCCTCGTCGAAATGCCCACATATTTGAAGGAGGCGCTTGGAGTTGACTTGGGAAATGTATGTCTGATTCAAATGAATAAATAATAAAAATATTAGGGAACAATCTGAGAATCTGACACAAATTGACTTAGTTGACACAAATTAAAACTAAATAGTTGACTACAAAGAAAAACACCTAAGACTCAATCTTAGTCATCAATTTCAAGAATAATACGGAATGTAATTGAATTTTTAGTCATAAATTTAAATTCATGTTTTATAGCGTCAGCAGTGTATTTTGCTATCAAAAGCTTTTGTTTAACTTTATTTATTTAACTGATGATTTTCGAAGGGTTATTTTTTAGGTTTTCCAATGGTATTCGACTGGCCATTTCATTTAAGTGCAACGCGTGTCGCAAAGTTGTAAAGTGTTTATTAGGAAAATTTACTATTTTTATTTCTTTTTCTATTGGTTTTAGTTTTTGCTTACATTTTACGTGTTTTCCTGTCAGTTAAGTCTTTCTTTTTTGTGCATTTTTTTGTTATTCCTAGAGTTCTTCATTATCAGCGCTGCCGTTCCTCGGCCAGTGGATAGTCCAAGCGGTCGCCAGTGTACTCAGCGACTACTTTTACAACAACAACATTCTCAGCCTTAGTAATTGCAGAAAACTTTTCAACACTATTGGTAAGTTAAAAGTCCCGTGATACCTAGTTTCATTATTTCTACATTGGGTTTCTTCACAATACAATACAAAATTCAAAATATTTATTCAGTAAATTGGCCACGTGCGGGCTCTTTCACATGTTCGTAACATGGAGTAAATCTACTAAAAGTAGTACCTATAATTATTTGCCTGTCTATTTTAATTTATATGCATATTCTATGTTCTTTAAATGTTTGACTTTTAAATAAAGCTGCGTGTACATCTGCAAGGGCAGGGTTTAATAAGGCATTGGTTATAAGCAATGTTATCTTCAAACGTAACCTGAATTTATACGCAATTATCATCAATAATTCGTGCCCTGATTTGTTGTAGGATGCGTGGGTGCGGCGAGCGGCCTTATCGCCATGTCGTTCCTGACCAGCGAGCACAAGATGACCGCGATAATAGTCATGGCGCTGACGGGCGGGATCTTAGGAAGCTGTTCCTGTGGCTATACCGTAAGTACTTCATCACTGCGAGTGGCCCGATCGCCATGGCTTTCCTGACGAGCGAGCACAAGCTGACCACGATCATAGTCTTTAGTTTAACTTTTTTGTTTTTATGAAATAAAAACTGAACTGAACTTTCCCTGATTGTCGTTTATTACCAAGAAAATATCAATTCTATTACTGTAATATTACCAACAAAGCTCATCTTACTCTCTAAAAGCATCATACTTTTCTTATGTCAATACTATTATGTTTCAGCTGAATCATATCGATCTGTCGCCGAATTTCGGAGGCATAATGTTTGGCATCACCAACTGCGTCGCCAATCTCATCGGTATTCTGGCTCCTCTGAGTACAGGGTTCATTCTCGGGGATTATCCGGTAAGATAAATACAAGCCTCGACCGCAATAAGCTGGGCTCTTTTGTCTTAGGGACGCGACCTCGCCTCATTGGAGTCTTCCCAATCATATGACGGTCGAGCAACCGCTGGCTTATAAAAAATTTAGTCCCATAGTACTATAAAGAGTAAGATTTACAAACACTTAAAAACGAGCAAACAAAAAAGATCACAAATATTGACAATATTTTAGATCATACCCTAGAGTCTTCTTCTCTTCATAACTTCGCTAGTTAAAATCGAAGGCGCCTAGCCGCGAGCCACAACTATAGTCAGTGACAAGCAGCAACAGCGATGAGCAGCAAGTCGAACAAAACAAATGAATTCAGATGTAGGAAACATGCTACAAGACGCAATTCTTAGAGTAAAGAGGTTACATGGTAATTCTGGCGTCAGTTCATAATTTTGGTTTCAATGACGGGAGATTTATCGTCTTACCCAACCAATCGGACTGACGGACTGATGGTCAAGACTGATGACAGTTAAATATTTTATGTTCGTTAGTCCGTTGTGAATGACAAAAAACTGACAGGAGACTGATCATGCAATCGCCCTTAGTCCACCATTCTTGCGTCAGTCAAAAGTGTAATCAGACTACAGACTGAACTGACTCCAGAATTAACATGTAACCTTAGCATTTGTGTTTTTCGCTTGCAGCACACCCCACAGTTGGGACTCGACGGAACCTTGTATTTGTAATTTTTATTTCAAAATCAGTTTGCCAGAAATCTTTGTGTGTTAGACCACCGCCTGTTTCACTCAGTACGAGTATTATTCATTTATTATTCCCTGATACACAAACCTTGCTACTTAACATCTTTTGCATGTTGCAGAAAGACATCGCTAGATGGCGGATCGTGTTTTTCCTAGCGGCCAGTCTCATCGTCTGTGGAGATTTGGTGTTCCGGTTCTTTGGAACTTCGGAGCAGCAACCGTGGAACGACCCGAAACCAGACCAATATGAATTGGGTATGAATTCTAATATTATACTGTGTGTGTGATTAGTTATTCTTCATATTCAATATGACGTGGGTGATTAAATATATGCGATAAAGTGCCTGAAACGTACCTTCACGTTAAGCAACCATAGAGCTCTATCTCATCGGCTTGGTGTGTGTAAACGTGCTAAATCAATTTTTAAGAATTAGCAGATATGCATTTTTTTTTCATGGGGTTAGACTGTATGCCTACTCCCAAAAAATATATTTACACATTACAATGAAATTCACGTCAATAATCATCGTACATTTTTCGACTTAAGTCGTGACATTAAAAATTACGATAACGTCATTATCACCCACTTATTATGGTGCCTCTTTCTTTCTCCGAGCCATTGATAAGGCCCCCCTCTCCTTTTCCGCTTCTACCTATCCTGTGAATATTCTGATCATCTCCCATCTCAACTTAAGTATTTTATGTTCAGAAACAGTATATTTTTTTATTTTCAGCTCAAGACAAAACGCTGAAAAATTCTACGGAGCAGAAGGTGCAAGAAGTGGTGTACAATTTCAAAGAAAAATAAAAATAAAGACTTATTAGAATAATAAATAAATTATTTCAGTTTTTTATTTATTTTTTGGTTTCTTGTGATTTTAATCCACTTACGTCAAAGTCCCATCAACTACCTACTTGATATTCATACGGTTGTATATAAGAATTGTATTTATCGGAATTAATCATTATTTTAGAATTAAGGATGGCATGCAATATTTAATGTTTACGATGATTTAAACTTAGCTGGTTAACCTATTATAAATTTAACTTGGTTTTTCTGATCCGTACGGAGGTACCTAATAAGTTATTGTGGAAGTACAATAATATGAAATTTCATAAACATTTACCAAGCTCGTACTTAATTATAATAATAATAATCTCGATCAATAGGTACCTACCTATAGTAAAAAATAAAAAAAAATAAAAAAATTGAAATTCAGCAGCGGCAACACGAAACTTTAGGTAAATAATCATCCGAATATAATATGATCTCTAGTGACGGAACAAGATTGTTATACTCGTAATAGTACCTAGGAGCTTAGATGATCCTTTAATTTAATAGCTTAGCTTACCTTATCTGGTAGAAATGGGAAGCTTTGACCTCACTCACCGTTTAGTTACCTCGCACATATCTGGTGAAAAAGCAGCGTTAGGGTGCCTTTCCTCCAGAAAATAAACGATCCTAATTGGTGGATATCAACACATCCTTAGCTACGCAGCTAATCACATTCTGCCCTGAAGAATTTAAAATGCAGTAAGTTCACCACGGCCACCATTATCTTAATCTATATAGATTGCAAGTTGTTCAAAGTTGGAGATCAATCTAAAGTGGCCAATTTGCACTTATTGCGTTTTAAATTCAGCAGAGGAGATCTCTGGTGGAAAAGCAGCCTTATAGCAGGCATCCTCGCATAGACAGCTCAAAACTGAGATATTTAGAAAATATGGAGAGGCCTAGTGTATAAATAAAGACGAACCGCTAACACAATAGGTAAAACTCATGCCAGAACGATTATTGAGTTCTCTCTGGTAAAAATAAATATAAGTACTCGTAGATCGACATTAAAACAATGAGTTACGGACTTTATACAAACTTTCACTACCACCTGAAAAGGTATATGTACATGACTAAAAACTTCTGTATTGTTTTTCTGTTTTCATGAGAAAGTTTTTTTGGGATTAATTAAATAAAAACAATATATGTCACAGAACAATCTGTCCCAAATTTGATCTAGTCCCAAACTAAGCTCTAGAATTGTACTATGGATACTTAGGCCACGATACACATACTCATATAGAGAAATACATTTTTAAATATTTGCCCTTAAAATCTGTCTTTGAACTTAAGTCAGTGATGAGAGCCAAGCGGCCCAAAACAAGACACATAACGCAAACTATAAAGATGTTCAAAAACTGTCAAAACATAATGGATTGACGTAAGCTGCCAATCTATCGCGTCGGCCGCTAATGTCAATTTAATAAATTTTTCTAACGTAACGGTAACGTTCACCATACAAAAACGCGCCTGATTTAAAAGTTAACTTTCTACGCTATTACGGTCAATCTATGTGTACCGCCGAGAAATAACGCAAACGTGATTAGAGGGGGTTAAACAAAAGCCTCGAACACCAGGATATTCAAATTTCCAAGAAAATTTGGCATAGATATAGTTTTCCACTAATTACCAGACAAGTAAATATTTGATAAAATCTGTCACTCATGACAATGCAAACATATCTATTTAGTTACAACCACTATCTTATTTTAACAGTAGCTCGTTTCGAATTATCTTGCGAGTGGTCTTCGATGCGTCAGATGTCATGCGGCATTCTACGCCGTTATGTCCAGCTGTAAAGGAGACTACGAAAGTGTACCCAAAAAAGAAGGGAATGATGGTAAGCCCCTTTTAATAACTTAAAACTATGGACCTGCATTATCGACAAAATATGAAGCAGTAAAAGAAATATCTAATTTACGCAATAATAATAGCAAATTGTTTGATTTTTTGTATGCAATGAAACAATCATACATAGGTTGAGAGGTGTACCTATATAAACCGTGTTGAATTGAAAGGGTGTGTAATTTGCTAGCAACAAATGTTACTTAACATGAATTAGATAATTTATTTGTATGATAAATAAAATAATATAACAATTAAAATGCATAACAACTCAATTGAATGCATAATTACTTGAAGTATAAAGACAATTCTAACGTCTTAAACTACTAGTAACGTCATCGTCAATTTCTAACCTAACCTTACCTAGTACGTTACAACAAGATACATATTACCTATATTAATTGTTCATGTGTAACAGTAATTATTAAAAAAATATTTTTGAAAAAAATCCTTAACTAAATGCTCATGAAATCATGTTAAAACATACATTGAAAACTACTTTGGATATAAACAGTAGCTAAGTAGTCAAAAAATTTTAGTGTCGTTTTAGAACGACATTTCTCACACATACACACGTTACATGCTTTTTCTATTACATCGTTTTATTTTATTTTTGTATGTAGTGAATTAACATCTTTCTTACTTTTTTTCCATCCCAGACCCTCCATTATACGAAGCTCCTCGAGGCTTCGGCGCTCGTCACGTGCAAGCGGCCATACTCTTCACCAGCCTGACGGTGGGGTTCACCATGAAGTCTCACCTCAGCGTCGCCATGGTTGCCATGACGATGAAAAACAGCTGTGGAAACGTCAGTGACGTCTGTAAGAAGAACGGGTGGACAGTATTTCAGGTGAAGATGTTACTTATTTCTATAATACCGCGCTTACAGCACGTACTATAACAATAACAAAGTAAGTGTATTAAGTATTGTATACTTTCCTTTTGACAGCGGGCCTATTATGGTTATGTTTATCGATATGGATAAAACTTCACTTTTACGTCTCTTTCTGACCAATATGTAAGTGCGAGAGTAACGGAAGCTTTATCCACGTTTATTCACCGCAATAATGGCGAGTTACGGGGGCCGATGTCAACTAGTGCTGTTCGTTAAATATCTGAATCGAGTTTTAATATTAGTTAGGTAATTAACGAAAAGGGTGATAGTTATTTTGATAGTACAGTAGAGTGTTAAATTGAAGTCAAAATTCGTTCAAAATTTAAATTTAAATTACGGCGTACCTAATTTCACACAACGAACGTATTTGTTTCTTTAGAAACCTACAAAACATTAAGGATTTGGTATTTTACAAAAATAATGCTCTTCTGAAATATAACGTTTTCAGACAGATCAGAGATTTTTCAAGATAAGATCTGAGGTAAGCAAAAACTTATCAGACATTTTGATTTCGCTTGTTTTAGACATGTTTATTTAAATGCCGTTATCGTACTATTCGTATAACGTGGACAGTTATTTTCTCACGTAACTAAAATTTATACATCTGCTACTATGTGCAGTCAAGCAGGGAAGTCAAGAGCTTTAATTGTTGAGCCACGGTCGACCCATGTCACAGAAAGCCTATGATTAATTTCACGTCATTTCTTAGTCATTACTTGACGGTAGTCATTATCCATTACTTTAAATTTATTCCGGAAATAGAGTGGTATACATATATATATGAGACATGGTCGCTTACAATAGGCCTCATAAGAAGGCTCAAGGTCACTCAAAGGGCGATGGAAAGAGCTATGCTAAGTGTCTCCTCGCGAGGTCGAATCAGAAATGAGGAGATCCGCAGGAGAACTAAAGTAGGTAACTGACATAGCTCACCGAATATCAAACCTTAAGTGGCAGTGGGCGGGGCACATCGCTCGTAGAACCGATGGTCGTTGGAGCGGAAAGGTTCTAGAGTGGCGACCGCGAACCGGGAGACGGAGTGTCGGCAGGCCTTCCACAAGGTGGACCGACGATCTGATAAAGATCGCGGGAAACCGCTGGATGACAGCAGCAGAGGACCGATCGTTGTGGAAAACCTTGGGGAAGGCCTTTGTCCAGCAGTGGACGTCTTGCGGCTGATGATGATGATGATGATGACATATATATACGGAACTGATAACCAACTTTTGCTAGTCGGAGATACACTATAAACAGAAGAGGTGACGTTGGGTGGTATTATTTGTAATACACGGATATCACTTTCACTTTTTGTTTGTGACTGGTGCGAGCTTTTTATCGGAGCCAAGCCGGTGCGTGTCGCTATTTTACTTAATCATAAAATAACTTTATCACTTTCTAGACTTACGATTGGAATAAGAAACAGCAAGAAATCATGCTGTTTGCATTCTTCGTTGGCTACACAACCATGATGGTTCCAATGGGCATCATTGCCCAAAAATTCGGCGGCAAGCGGCCTATAATGGTTGCATTGGCTGTCAATGGGATAATGTCAATCCTTACTCCGTGGGTTCCGAAATTTGTAAGTAATCATTCATTACCTTTGCCCACATTTTTCTTCAAATATGTCAGTTTTTGATATTACAGGGCATTTTTGCTCGTGCTCAATAATTATTTTCTATCTATAACGACAAATATCAAACCCCAGTATGGGCAAATACAACATGTTGCGGTCGATTGCGGAGAGGCTAGATTGTCCGTACCTGCGACACTGTGACGCACTACATGCCCCTTGCAGTGCTCCAATTAGAAAATATTAATATTAAAAGGATTAAACATCCTTTTAATACTAATCATAGTTTTTTAAGAGCGTGTATACTAACAACTTTATGAGTCTTGTTACTTGAAATAAATGAAATTTATTTATTTATTTAAATATTTGTGTGATAAGCGCAAGTATATTTGTTCCTAAGTCATGCATATTTTCTATGTATTTAATTATGCATTCTCTATAAGAATGTTTATCGTTGTCTAGTACCCGTAGTACAAGCCTAGAGCTTAGTTTGGGACGATGTCAATTTGTGTTATATTGTCCCCTTATAAATGATTCCCTACACTGATTGCTTTGCAGGCAGGTTGGATGGGAGTCTGCTTATGTCGGTTCCTTCAAGGCATAACGCAGTCAGCGTTCTATCCCTGCATCCACACGCTGCTCGGCAAATGGGCACCGCTCAGCGAGAGGGGACGACTTAGCACTTACGTGTACACAGGTAACAAGAACTTTATCTTTTCTAACATAAAAATAATAATAGCAAACGTTTGTTAGTTTTTTGTTTGTTTCTTAAATGGTTTAACGGAAATTTGGTACAAAGACTATCTTTGTACCAAATTCTCGTTAAACCGGTTAGCCGAAAATGCGTAGGCAGCGGCAGATAGGAGAGTACTCGAGAGAAGAGCGATCAACGACATATTTTTATCATCAAATGAATTTTGAAATAATATGCATATTATAATTACATACATGTGTATGTACACACGCACGTATACATATTAAAGAGAGTTTTTAATTGGTCAGATATGATATAATTCCAAAATTGAACTATCGTAACTGAGACGCTTTGTAAAACTAAAATTCGGAAAAGCAAAGATTCAGAGAATTCAGAAGCGCCACTTTTAAAATTAACAACTTCTAATGCCTACCTTCTTTATTAACATATATATGTATTCTTTGCTTTGAAATCTGTAAAAAAGTAAAACACAAAAAGCTCCTATGCCAGGTTCTGACTCAAAACGTAAAAGATAACCAATTTAATGTGACCCCGCTAATCTGACAGTGGAGTTATCAGACAGAACACGAAGTTCAAGCTCTTCACGAGTATCAAAGTTTCAACGATACGCACACGACGTGTTTTATCTAGATACGTGGGGACTTACGGGGTTGCAAAACGCGCGGTGACGCTGTCGGCTAGGTTTTTTAAGCATTAGGTAGGTCCAAAGGTAATCCCTAGGTAATATTTGATTAGATATCCCGATTAAGACATATAATTTTACAGGTGCTAAGGAAATGAATAGGTACATATTATTTTCTATATTCTAACTAAGACTAAACGCTTAAGATTCAAAATAAAAGTGTCCCTAAAAGAATAGGATTCCTATATTTTTTTAACATGTAAATAAGAAATAGATTGAATTTGGTACCCGCCGTAAATGTACCTATTGACTAAGCTCCAAATCAGTGTAGCTGTTATTGTCGTTCTTTGGTTCCGCAGTGTTCTCTCGGATTCCTTGTAACTTGCCAGCCTCATCACGTCCCAGCTTTTAATGTTGTTCCGAAGAACCCGGAATGCAATTCCAACAACTCCATTATAACACGGTTTTAGCATTCTTGTTGGTTTTGTATCGAATTATACTTACGTCGTATTACTCCCAAGTTTTTCCTGCTTGTTCTTGAAAGTTGAGATTCATAATATTTATTATTTGCAAGATGTTGTGGTCTCATTTATCTTACTCGTATATTTCGTAAAAACAGGCAAACAAAAAAAAATTGTTTCCGCGCAGTCAGTATTTTCGTTACCATTTATAGAAATAAATCTTAGATATTGCTCAAACGTACGCTTTGAAACCTTCCAAGTTGAAAATAGAGAGCTGAAGCTGAATAGATCAATCGAGTTTATGGAAAACACTCGAACTATAGTATAGGTATTGACTAATGAGAATTTAATGAATACTACAGAATCGGTATTTAGCCATGTTAATGAAACCAAAAATTTAAAAGACAGTAAAATGCTATACTGTATTTTAAATCAAATTTCCGTTGAAATCAGCCCAGGAAAAAAAACGCAAGTGCCAGTATGATTTTTGGCAAGGGATCTAAGGCGCAATTAGTTAAAAAAGTATCAAAAATAACTTTACTCATATAAGAAGCAACAATTGCCTTCTAGGAGATTAAAAATTGAATAAAACCTTTTCACAGATTATTAAAACAGCCAGAGGGCCGCTACATTCCGGAGCCTCAGCGTATTTTAATATGAAGTGTCTTTGAGTGCCCTTAAATATTTGAAGACGTATTGGATTGGATCCTTAAATTTTGCAGTTTAAGTGTTAGAACGGGGACGAATATAAAGGTGGCAAATTTAATTTCGAATATCAGTTTGATTATTTTCTAAAAATGACAGATTTTTTCATTTAGTTTATCATCAGCGTAACTTGAAATACTTGGCATAATACCTACCTATCTACTAACTCTTATTTCCTGTATAAAAAAAAGATCTTAACAGTTTCTACTTGTTCTTATTTTGTTGTATGTTTATAAACATTGTATTTTTTTATCGGTTCCAATATTTTTATTTGTGAGTTCAGTGAGGTCATTGAAGTAGGAACCACTGAAAATCAGCTCCGTGGGTTTGCCATGGCATTACTTAATAGGCAGGCCTTCCACATGGTGGACCGACGATCTGATAAAGATCGCGGGAAACCGCTGGATGACAGCAGCAGAGGACCGATCGTTGTGGAAAACCTTGGGGAAGGCCTTTGTCCAGCAGTGGACGTCTTGCGGCTGTTGATGATGATGATGATGAGTGACTGTTTGAAACAGTTTGACATATTATCATCGTCCAGGCCAAAATGACATTTTATATGAACTACTAAATTAAATATGTTCTTCATAAAGTACATTGAGCAGGACGAGGATATAATCGTTTTTGGATTTAGATCACTTTTACTTTTTGATATGTACGAAATTAATATTTATAATTCCATTATAGGGTCTCAATTTGGAACAGTGATTTCTTTCCAAATCTCCGGCTTATTCTGTGGCAACCCCACTTTTGGCTGGCCGTTTTCTTTCTGGCTGTGGGGAGGGTTGTCTCTGGTCTGCTTCTGTCTCCTGGCGCACTTCGGTTCCGACTGTCCTCACCAGCACAAGAGCATCAGTGAAGTGGAGCTGGCGTTTATCATGGGGGACAGTGCTGCAGATGCCACTCCTAAGGTACGTTTATAAAACTTTTTTGTGTGACAAATTTTTCAGACTTTATAAAAATTATTCGGGTGTTAAGATTTGTTTAGTAAGTTTTTGTTTAACAATATTTTTTCATACTTATTCTCAGTCCGTGGAAAGATTTGGGCTGTTGTTCGCAACGCACAACGCTGCGGTACGTGGTATGCGGTGTTTGTATGAAACCATTGACGCATGTGTCGACGGACAACAGACCATTCTCGACTTTTTAAATGCAATTACGTGTCCGGCGCCGCATACCGCGTACCGCAGCGTTGTGCATGGCAATCAACAGACCAAAGCTGAAGAGTTGGCTTATACTATAATTTTATTTTCAAAACCATCTGATGAAACAGTTAGAGATGGTTGATATTTTTTTTTAATACCGTACTTTATTCTTTTAGCTCACTTACTTTTTAATATTATTTGAAAAGCATGTAAAGTTCCAATTATCCTGATAAAATTATATATCCCATGCAGAAGCGACCAACACCTTGGCGACATATCCTGACCAGCCGGGCAGTCTGGGCGATGGTGGCCGCCCACACCGGCTCCGCCGTCGGGTACCTCTTCATCCTCACCCAACTCCCGCTCTACATGGACAAAGTCCTCGGAGTTGACATCAAGAACGTAATTACTTATAAATTTAAACTAGCCTGAGTCATTATTAGAAACAAACGAACACTGCTGAAACGGTTTCTCAAGCATTTAGTCAGGTAACGGCCCGACTTGTTTCAGACTCATTAGGAGTCCTTTACCAGGGGAGTGTTATCGCGGGCGCGGTCTCGTACAGGAAGTTAAATTAAAACTCAAATAGTTTATTCAGTGTAATGGCCGCATCAGGGATCTTTTGCACGTACGTAAAATGTAGTGAATCTACTAAGTAGTTTGTTTGTTTCTACCGTGAGTTTTGCTTTTAACTAGCAATTTGATGACGCGATTTGCTTATGTCCTGACTCCTGCCCTTATAATTCAAACAATTAGATAGTTAAAATTTGACATTTTACACATTCATGTGTCAAATTTTTATTAATGGCTCTGTGAGCTGTATACCTCGCGACAAACTTAATTTTGCCGTTGGAAAACTTTTATCCTCATAAGTCGCGGTCAGTTCACCAACACCGCAAATATGTTGGTAATCGTAAAAACCCCCATATCTCTGTCATTTTTTTGAATTCGAAAAACTGAATTGACAAAAAATTCTGTATAATTATTTAACATGCTCACAAAATTTCACGAGAATCGGTTGAGAAATGCGACCTGTAGAGGAGAACAACCGGACAGCCGGACAGCCGGACAGCCGGCCGGACATAAGAAAGCATTTTTGCCCAAGCTGAAACAGAGACGCATCTTTTGGGTGAGCTCGCTTCACCGTAGACTGAATCTTCGTCCTCCAAAGGCAAGAGTTAGTCAAGAGCAAACCCATTATGAATAAAAAAAGCCGGTCAAGTGCGAGTCGGACTCGCGCACCGAGGGTTCCGCACAAACTTGTAGGCATGTAAATAGTTCGTGAATCACGGGAATACCATATAAACGTAGTCCAGTATAAACTGACCTGCAATTAGTATGCACTTTCGTACTTAGTGAGTGTCAGTTTATATTGGATTATTTTATATGTGATGTAACTACAAATTAACGGTTTTCGGATTTTTTCCTTTACTTGTGCTATTAGACATTGCTTCTTGTCAAATTTCATGATTCTAAGTCAACGGGAAGTATACCCTATAGGTTTTGATTCCCTTCGATATGCTGCATAAACGGCTGTATCTTTTGATTTCGTTGACTTAGATGTTTGATTTTTTCACTGATCCAAGGAATTGCAGACGTAAGTATTTGATATGAATTTCAACTTGATACCTTCACGCGTTCCTGAGAAAAAGGGTCTTGACAGACACACAGACAGACAGACGGACAACAAAGTGATCCTATAAGGGTTCCGTTTTTTTATTTGAGGTACGGAACCCTAGAAATAGAAGCGCTTCGCTCACTTCGCTCGCTTGGTCAATAAGTGACTTTGTCTATTAACGCTAACACTACATAACTCCGAATTTTCATAATTCCGAATGCAATTTTTTTTAATGGAGTCTTTATTTTTTGATATCGCACATTAATCATGTTTTTAATTTTAAATAGCTCCAGCATAACATAGATTTCGGAAAAGTTAAAATTCAGACAAATGAATATTCGGAAAAAAAGATTTCGGAGTATTTGGGTGTTCCCATTCACGCTATGTTTGAATATAGCGTCTGGACAGTAGTTTGTAGTGACTTTGCCTACGAAGTTAGCGATCCCGGGATCGCTTGCCGGAAAGGACAAATATTTGTGTGATGAGCGAGAGTACATTCCTGAGTCTTGGAGGTTTTCTATGTATTTATTTATAACAAGCAATTAACGGAGTCTAATATATGTAACTATTTTTTTTCCAGAATGGAGTCCTCTCCTCGCTACCATACATTGCCATGTACATAATGGCGCTGGTCTTCGGATACGTGACAGATTTCCTGAGGAATCACAAGTACATGAAACTCATTAATATCAGAAGATGTTCTAACTCAGTCGGTAAGAAATGATCATTTCATTTATTTTGAAAGCGAATAAATTCTTTATTGAAATAAAGTAGAAGATTTAAGCGCAGCCGCATAACAATGGAATTACAGGTGCGTGTTTTTTACGTTCATTTCGGGTTGATTGAGAGATTTTTATGTCCATCGGAGGTCGTATTATGAGCTATCAAAACCTGACAAGTTCCAGGCAGAGAAAGAGACGGAGATATATTATAATGCGGCCTCTGTTATTTAATTCAAATGCAATTTGTTTATTATTAGGAGAGGAATTATTTTCTGCTTGGTTGCCTAACAAATTCTGCCGCAAATATTTTAATTAAAATAAAAAAAAAATTAATAAATCAAGCGGCCTCAACAAATAAATTACAGACTAGCAAAATTGTAAAGTGTTAAAATTCGCCCCTATAAATAATTTAATTTGTTTTAGGGATGGCGTTGTCATCCGTCTTCCTGTTATGGATGTGTTACGTTGAAGCGACGTGGCTGGCCGTAATGCTACTCGTTATAAGTTTAGGACTGCATTCCGGAGTTCATACAGGTTTCCACGTAAGTTTTAATGTGAAAATAAAGTAAGATATCTTGGTACCTACTATTTTAAAATGGCTCCTATGTTACAACTACATAGTCATCATCATCATCAGCGTATATTAGTCCACTGCTGGACATAGGCCTCCCCCAATGAGCGCCATAGCGCCATAACTACATAGTATAATTTAAACATTTCTTTTGAAATTGCGGAATAGAGGATTTTCGGGTCATCTGCGGGAAAATAAAACACCCTGTTGAGTAATGAAACATCTGTGTAGAGTGGTTGGTAACAGTTATTTGAACTATAAAACTGCATCAGTTGACAGCTGGAATTAATTTAAAGTACAATTTACGGCATAGTTCGCTTTAGGACGCCTTTTCTTTTTTACTTTTATTTGTTTGGATAATTTCAGATCAACCAAATAGATTTGGCGCCAAACTTCGCTGGGCCCATGATGGGCCTAGGCAACATGGTGGCCAACTTATCGGGCCTGTCGATTCCCTTCCTAGTGGCCAACATAGTCGGCGATGATGTGGTAAGAATAAATAAAGTAAAAACCGAATGCGTATGTATTGTAAGTAGGTATGTGGTGTGTATTATTTTTTTATATGCGACTGACTCGCCCTCGCTTGGCTGCGGTTTAAATAAAATAAATAGCTTTCTAATCGTAAAATATTTTTTACAATCGGTTCAGTAAATTACTTAGTTTTATGAAGTATTATTTCAAACATATATTATAAATAATACTGAGCCAGTGTCCGTTTTGCTGCCGCGAGGACTCACTCCGTGCTACTCCTGTTAAATTAACTTTATTTTTTTTGTATGTTGGCGTGTCTCAAATAATTTCACCTCTTTACAATATTATAATTATAGTTTTTATTTTTTCTATCTATTATATTTTTTCAACGCTGCAATAAAATAATTCTAGCATGAAACTGATAAATTGAGTTCAACGTGACCAATTTATTTTAAATATCATACAAAATGCTTAATGATATATGTCTTGATACTTACTTACGGAACATGGCAGTTTCTGTTTCGGGAACAGCAATCTTGATAGATCAATAGACATGTTTGAATCTTTAGAAATCAGCACGTCATCAAACTTAGATCGTCACCGCGAGGAGGAAGAGAAAGCGCTGGCAGAGATTGTTTTGGTTTGACAGCATCAGTTAGATTGAATATCATGTCAATCAGATAGTTAACAATGAGGGTAAATATCGTTTAGAGTACTGCAAAACCTTTAGATTGAATTTATAAGTGTTCAATATAGTGCCACAGTAACTAAATAATTGCAGTTAGTTAAATATTTAAATATCGATAGTGTTTTATTGGCAGTATTCATAAGGTTCAAAATTATAGAATTTATAATTACAAGTGGCTACATTGTAATGAAACATTGAGAATTGTTGATCTTCAGAATTCAAAGCTGAGCTGAACAAAAAAAAATCGTCTGAGCAAAGTGAGCACTTTTTAATGTTACCAAAGTAAAAGAACCCATTTTGTATTTGTTTTAATTTCAGACAAATCATCACAAGTGGCAGATAACTTTCATCATCATCGTGGTCCTGCAGGTGGTCACCAACATGGTGTTTGTGGTCTTCGTGAGGGTAGACTTGCAGCAGTGGAACTTCTACGGAGACGACGAAAACGGTAACTTGCTTAGTCCCATATGGAGTGATTTTGATTATGGCGACGCGGTTGGCCTAGTTCGTTGGTAGTAACCCTGCCTAAAAAGCTAGCAGTTCCGGGTTTGAATCCCAGTATGGGTAAAATATTTTTGTGATAAACGCGAGTTTTGTTCCTGAGTCATGGTTGATTTCTATATATTTAAGTATGTATTTTTCAATATAAGTATATTTATCGTTGCCTAGTTGTACAAGCCTAGAGCTTAGTTTGGGATTTGGTCAAATTGTGCGAAATTGTCCCCTGTCCCTTGGTAACATTTGTTAAAGAACAACGATATGCATTGCAAAGTTGCCAGTTCCAGTATTTAAAAAGTTCAAGGTTGTGTTTTAAATGCGGGATATTTCTTCCAGATTCCTTTGGCAGCGAAAAAATGTACGTGTTAAAGCAGGACAGTATAGTAATCAAGGCAAAAGCAATGGATTCTTGAGAAAACTGCAACTTTTCAAAAGTGGTGCCATAAATAATATACTATCTTTTTCATCAACTTGCAAATATTTTTTAGTTTATTTGGTTATTTAGTTTGTAGCATAATACAATAGGGAGTTGTTGTTTTTAAAGTCTAGTGAACCAAAAATAAAAGCCAAACGTTAGTTTTTGGATGGTATAGCCAATATGATGCCATATTATAGTGTATCAAATAAATACTCTTAGATGACAAAAATATTATTTAACTTTATTTAAACATATTAAAGTTGCTAATGAATGTCAATTTAGGTTTTAAGTACATACTAGACACAATATAAATGTACAAAAGTGTTTTAAGTTGGTAATAAAAAAATAATTAAATCGAGTTATTATTTGGGCGTTTCAACCGCTGCCACTCTAATTAGGAAATTATACTCGTTATTTTGGGAATGTTGTCTGCTTGACACTTGTAATGTTTAAAAAGAAAAGTTAAACCGAGAGTATTTTTGTTTTTGGTTAAAATAACGGAACTTATCGTCTTTATCTGGCATAATATGAGCTACAAAAGTGATGGCGGTTGAAACACTCAAATACTTAACGACCCAAAACTTATCTTTCATAAACATTCCTCCTTTCTCTTCGCATATCATTGTTTGATCAAATATTTTCTTTTTACTAGTACCTATTTGTATCTTCTCTTGAGTACTAGACAGAAAAGTTTCTTCATGCTATGCCTTAAATAAACTCCAGGCTTTATCTTCAAAATAAAACCTAGGCTTATGTAATTAGACGTGGTCTAAAGACCACCATCAAACCATACTACCAGTACCATCAGTTTTTTTTTCTTTATCATCCTGTTCTTTTGTACCTTTCGTAGCATTTCTGAAAATGACAAACACATTAACTACAAGGTTTTATTTATTTTATTTATAGATAAAAAATATCTCAACTTGCCCAAAATTTGGATATCATTGTTAAATAAGAGATTTTTTTTTCATGGGTTTTAAATCGTAAGATAAAAGTACTAGGGCTGATTATTCAATTTTCACTATACTATCTGACAGGTATATTTTAGCTTTGTCCTCTTCTATCTTATGACAAAGAAAAGGAAAGTGATAACTTTAAGTGTCAGATATTTGATTATTTATTTGATTATTTGTGTATATTTGCCGTCGCGGTTAGTCTAGTTGGTAGTGACCCCGCCTACGAAGCTAGTGGTCCCGGGTTCGAATCCCGATATGGGCAAATATTTGTGCAATAAACACGAGTATTCGTTTCTGAGTCATGGACGTTTTCTATATACTCAAGTATGTATATAAGTAGATTAATACAGACTTAAATATAATTAGTCCAAGGCTAGAGCTTAGTTTGGGACTAGGTCAGTTTGTGTGAGATTGTCCCCTGTACCTGATAATTTTTTTTTAATTTGTATCCGGGGGTTGCTTGCTTTTGTCATGTTAAGTATAAAAGAAAAGAATAAGAGCTAAAATTGCCCAAAAATCTGTGGGTTGAAAAATTAAGCCTTATTGTTAAAATTTTCAACTGACATCCTCCGTCTCCTGATCAAGAACTGGAACAGGTAAGTGATTCCCAAAGTCATCACAACGACGGCTACTGAACCTTCTTCGTGCCAACTGCTGCAGACGATCACGGCCGCTCCAAGACCCTTAAGAACATAAAACGTGTAATGAAACGTGTGATAACATTTTAAACCTTAAGCGTTAAGTCTTACGTTAGAATATGGAATAGATGTATTCATTTCCCGGGCACCTGTCAAATTTTATCTAGTACTTGCATGTTAAGCCCGCAAATTATAGTCACTGTCGTACTATTTATTAATAAGAGTTATTTTGATTTTCCATGGTTCTATTACAAGATCTAGACGAAATTTTAACGCGATCATTTTTTATATATACCATATCCGATAAAGAAAATTTAATATTTTTAAATCGATCCACAATACGGAATAAAAGTCATTCATGTTACAAACAGTAGAGATATTTTTTTTTCGAATATCTATAAAAATAATTAAGATATGTCATGAAATATACTTTTCTGTCTCTTTCTAGCAAAACAGAATTTAACATGGAGTTTATATAGCTGTATTTGCACGCTGACGTCGTTTAATTTTAATATCACTTTTTGCAATTTCATTTACGGTATTTTCATATTTTATTAATGTAATATACACACAAAAAACAGTCGAAACCTCCTCCTTTTTTGAAGTCGGTTGATAACTCACCTGGAACACCCACATCATTATATTCTTCGTCCTAGGGGATTCTGGTGGACCTATTCTGTAAGCGATGAGAAAGCTTATGAAACCCGCCACTAGTGCAAAGTATTTGTTATGATCCATCCGAACGTCAAAGAATTGTTGACAAAAGTACACAAACGTCGTCCATCCGCCGAAGAATAGAGTTGCGAGAAACCCCGTCTGAAATATTGAAATGCAAAATCAGCATCAAATTTCAAAAGAAAAAAATAATTTATCGACATCAAATCATATGGATGAAATGTCAAAACTGTACAAATAAATAGAAAATGAGAATGGTAAAATATTGCTAACTATTAACTGACCAATGAGACCTTTCATAGACGTAGTTACATTAGGCTAATGGCCCGTTTCACAATCGACAAGTCAATTCATCTGTCAAATAAAGATAGCCCTTACTTTGTCTATTTTCAAATGTAAGAAAGGGAAAGGGCTAAATGTATTTGACAGATAAGCTTTACTGGACAATTGTGAAACAGGCGGTAAAATATTTACGTTTAATAATCTATCTATATATATAAAAATGAATTGCTGTTCGTTAGTCTCGCTTAAACTCAAAAACGGCTTGACCGATTTGAATAATTCTTTTTTAGTTTTGTTCGCTTTGATACAGGGGTGGTTTACATTTACAGTTGGACCCGGTAGGTGGCGCTGCGATCGGGCAGGACCTTTTTTGTGTTTGTGTAAATCTTTTTTTAGATAAGTAAATCCTCTCGTCTCATTTTATCGAGTTGATTCTTAGTATTGTTTAATCAAATAATTTATTGCGTATCACAATACATTTTGTTTATAATATAATGTAACAGGTGGAACTACAAGCTACAGGTATACAGGTATACAAGGCCACAGCAACATTGAGTAAAATCGGTTGGGCAATGGACAGTTTAGGGAAATTAATGTAAAAATTATGATATATCCCTTGACCTTGACCCATACAACCGTACCCGTTGCCGTGGCTCCTTCATCCCGCTCACTTGCCCCTTAGATCAGTAAGTTTTAGCTCATTAGGTCCTGGCAGAATATCAGCGTTGCAAAGTTATTGGTGACATGTTGCTGAGCCTTTTCGCCACCATTCCTGTGTGATACTATGTTGTTTTATGTATTTATGTTGTGGCTGAATAAACTTTTTCTTTTTTCTTTCTTTTCTTTCTTTCAGTTTATGAGTATTTGCGGTTTGCGCGATTATTATATTTTCAGATTAAAATGGCGCACACTTTTTATTTTTGCTCTGATGCTCCTTCGTATATTTTTTCAAAAACACTGATAGATATTAGTGACTAAGTGAGTAGGGTTTGGAAAATAAAAGTAAGTATAACTACTTGCCTTGAAGACAGACTGTCGGGACACGTAGTAAAAAATCACGAGAACGATAACCAACACGCCAAAGATACTGGCAAGCAGGTAGAAAAACGCGGGGTTTCGGCTCAAAGTCCTCGCTGAGAATATTGTTAAAACTCCAGCCAGCATCATAACCACTAACAATCTGTCCACACCTGAAGGAATACGAAAAGGGCAATTAAAATAAATAACAAGTTTAATGAAAAGCATACTTTAAAAACTGAATCTAGGTACGTTAAATTCTGAAATCCGCCATTTTGGTTTTATTTTTTAATTACTATTATTTTTATTGACGCTTGCGATGCTAAGACGAATGTGAAGACACCTCGTTTGACGAAATCGGCCCATCCGTTCGACGTCTAAGGAAGAACAAAGAATTTAAATTTGTTAATTCTTAATTAACTAGATAAATCTCAATAAAAAGTGTTTTTATAAAAAAAATGTAAATAACAATTTACAATTACCTAAATAAAAAGTGTGTTTTATTACATTTATTTATTTAACAATATATTTATACTGTTTTACCCATATTTTCCGTTGTTTTCGGTTGAAACCAACTACGAATCCAGCTAACGCAACGACTAAACGGGGATCCATTTTTGTTACGTCTGAAGGAAAAACCTTTCGTGTTCATCGTTTACACGAAGCGTTTGGACCGCGGGCCGGCAGAAATCACAGATTTAACCGCAGTCCAAACCGTGGTCACATTTGATCGTCATAAAGTCTTGACAGTTTGAAGCGCGGTTGAAACCGGCGGACGGACCGACGGTTTTATCTGCGGTTTGGAACGTAGTCCCAGATGCGCAGTCCGAACTGTGCCGTGTAAAGGCCGCTATTCACATACCACCTGCTGTTTAATTTCTACTTCACAAGGAAAAGGGAAATATGATAACTATCTCGAGACGAGAAATGTAAGTAAAAGTTGAAATAATCCTGCTGTATTTATCCAGCTGTGTCGTCGTGAGGGTTATGATCGTTAACAGCACAACTAGTCATCACCATAATTAATATCATTATCATCACTTCGTCATCACCAGCATGATCACCGTAATCTACATCATTATGGTCAAATAAATGATCGTAAAAACAGTTATGGGTCTTGGCTCCCCACGGCACGGCCATTATGCTGAGTGGCACTCTATTTTTAACCGACTTCAAAAAAGGAGGAGGCTCTATGTTCCACCGTTCGTATTTTTTTTTTATGTGTGTTTACCGATTTCTCTGTCCATTGTGGACCGATTTTCAAAATTATTTTTTTATTCGAAATGGTATACTCCTGAGGTGGTCCCATTATCACAAAATCAGAATCTGATGATGGGATCCATGAGGAATCGAGGGAAATCCTCAAAAGTTATAGGCACACATACAGCGATTTTGGTATTACCTGCAAGACCTTAAGTAATTGCATTACAAAAGCACCTCTTAGTGAAGAGGAACTGATGATGAAGACCAGAGATGACCACCGGAATTTCTTTATTAAAAACATGAAGCTACTTTTATATTCATTATAATGCATGTGATGAAGTGCAACTGATGGTGAAGTACCGGGAGAACTCCTCAATGATTAACGGCCCTGCATCTTGGACAGCGACATTTTGATAAGGATGATGAGAAATTGGTATAAGGCTATTGTTTCTTAACGTGATGTTTATGTGCTTTATCACATAATAGTATTAGGTGCGTCACCAAAAAGCGAAAAAAAAAATTTTTAACAAAAAAATAAAACCGTCTTCAAAAACACAATAAAAAGGGTTAAATAAAGACCGGCCTCCTAGGAGTCCTAGGAATTGCCTATTTAGTACCTAATAGGTACTAAATAGGCAATTCCTAGGTATTTAGTACCTAGTAGGACAAAATAGAATTTTGAAATGCAAGATTTTCAATATAGTCCTAAAACTTGAGATTTAAATACAAATATTGCTTATTATTTTTACTCAATATTTCGAATCGGTGGTGGTGATAGTACTCAAAATTCTGATATATCGGAAATATATACCTTTCCTTCATGGCACATATAATACGATTTACCTAAGTAATTTTAAGCTACCTTGTAATATATTATGTGTTACCGTTTGTTGTCCCAAATAAAGAGAAAAAATTATAATTCGTAGATTGCCGTTAAAATGCACTAATAGAGATAGGAATCTCAAAAAAATACGTCCAACATACTCATATCTTATCAATACGTTACATATTTATTAAAGAATGTAATATATTTTCTACCAACACAGGATGGAGATATTTATCAAGAGTAGCTTCTGTGTAGTCATGAATTACTCCATTGTTTTTATTTCTGTGTTATCCGAATACCTAGTTCAATATAGTAACTAAGTTAGCAGAAAACATGACATGACGCAGAAAGTAATTTATTTCTCGTGACTTGTTGAATTTAAACAGGGTTATATTGTGGCCCAATAATTAAAGTTCTTAACCGCAATGAATACTGCAATCGGATAGAACAAATGATTAAAAAATTCTATTTTTAATATCATGAAAAAGCGAATATAACTTTCCTTGCATGTAGGGGACAAGCTTCGGCTGTTTCTTCCAAATTTGGAATTTTGCCGGACGGATTTGGCGAAAATATAAGGGTGCTTTGACCATGGAATCCTGGATACGAATAAATCAGTCAAATATAACATAAAAATAACATTTTACCTTGATAGTGAGCTAAGTTTCTTTGCGATTGAACTCCAAAAACTGCTATCAAAATTAACACTGGCCCCTTCATGCTTGCATTTGTATTTAATTACTGTCGATCTGCTCGTTTAATTTTACTCGTATTAACAGTAGAATAATAGACGCCAATACTGTTTACACTATAATATAATTGCTTTAAATAACTTCACGTTTAACTGAATAACAGGCTATAAAAGCCAAACAGATCAGCATTCAAAACTGGACATAGAAACTATAAACAATAATAATTTACAACAAACAAACACGTCGAAGTAACACCACTATATTTAGAACCGTATGATTCCATACTGTGTTAAAAATTATATTCAAACGTTTGCGTACCTCACATACAGACTTACTGCTCAACGAATAATACGTATCACAAGCAGATTATGGCTATTGTTTTCTCCTTTACTCGTATTATGATCCTGCTCACACGCTTCCTGTTACAAACAGCTTGTTTGGAACCCGCAATATGAGTCTTGGTATTTGTGATTGGCACTTGGGATTGAAATTAATAAAAACCGGTCAAGTACGAGTTGCGCTCGCGCACCGAGAGTTCCGCTGCCACCACACAAAAATTTAACTAATTATAATAATTTATTAAGATAACTAATACCATTCTAATACTATTTTTAAATAATAAATATTATATTTGTCACAAACTTTTATAACTAATCATAATATTATGCTTAGCCGATTTTGATGAAATTTACAAATGATGCGGCATCTTAGAAGACAACGGAGCTGAGTTAAGATAATTTTTTACAGGTAACGTAACAAATTAGATTTGTCACACCATTATTTTGTGACCCTACAGACCTATTACAAGTAATTTGATAACGATCATTATCTTCAGACTATATTATTATAAAATTATAATGCTCGGGTAGAAAACTAGTTTTGTAAATGAAAATTGGTAGACCTGCTTTGAAGATTTTCACGAAAAAAATTTATCATTTCATAAATAAAATTAATTTGTGAACGTAATTAGAAAAAGTATATCAAATTTTTTTGAATTATTTGGTTTTGGTTTACTTATTTAAAATTAATTGATAATTCGCTTTCTGTATGGCCTGAACAGAAAATAAAAAACAAATACGTTAATTATTTAAATAAAACTAGGTCGATAACTACAAGTAGTTTTATCTTCATCCTAGGTAGTCACTTTTATAGTTTAAGCAAATAAAGATGATAGTTGAATTTGATTTAGATAACATAACGTCAACAAAGAACAAGCTCTTAGAAAAACAGACTGTACGAAGTGTCTAGAGAAGTTTAAGTTAAAACGTACAAAGATTGCTTCTATCTTACAGACCTTCTCAATCCAATTTCAACTAAATTAAAAAAATCATGCCACGGGTTACATACGTCTTTGCAACGGATCAATGAGTCAGTGAGTAAAATAATTTTATTGGAGGGTTAAACAATGACTAATTGAGACTTTCATAGTATAATATGATACCTAATGAGTAGATAATTTAATATTTAATGAACTGAAAAGCATTTTTTTTTTGATAAAATTGGCCTTGTTTATTTATCACGCTTTATTTAATGTCGTTTAAGTAATTAATCGAAATGTTAAATTAGACCATTTAAAATAAGTTGAAAAAAAACTGATAGTAAATTAACTTTTTTTTTAAGTTTTAATGAAACAACATTTTTGAAATTTGTGATTCAGAAAAATGACACGTCTGCATTTTTAATTTATATCTATGCCCATTTAATTTTGTTAGCTCGTTATATAAAGTGTAATTATCAATGTAATGTTATTGCGACTGTTTAAAGTTAGGAAATGGCGGTTTTAGAGACACAGAAAGAATACGAGAAAGTCCCTACGAAGGAATTAATCAATGACACTGGTGAGTTTAATTATGGTTTGATGTTTGTCTTATGAAAGTATACAGTTGAGTTTAATTTTTAAATATTATACAAATAATGAACGGAAAAAGATATTATTTTAATAAATACAGGGCCGGCTTGCCAAAATAGTCAATCTATTTTTAGTCTTAATTCTGGATCAAGGACATACATTTAAGTACATTTTAACACAGCTGAACTTATACTTAAGACTATTTTATACGACATTTATCTTTTTGCTGCAAGCTGGTCTCTAGTGTTAATATTCCTGCCTTTTTTACGAGTAATTTTGAAAGACTATAATTACTAAATAAAAATCATAAATCATAATCATAAAAATAAAAAGAAACAAGTAACGTTAAAATTAAAATAAATCAATACTAAAATATAATATTATTTTTAACATTTATAACAGTTTTATATAACGCTAGAATAAGTAGTATCATTGTCATAAGTTTTATTAAAAAAATTACTAACTTTTGATTTTCTTGCGCCGCTTCTTCTCAGCAGTGGTCTCCTCTTAGGAAAGGCTGGTAGATTTTGACGTGTAAAAGTGCGGCCTACTTACTGCGTAAATATATTTTAATTTTTTTTATCTTTTATCAAAAGTAAATATCGGGGGACGATCTCACACAAATTGACCTAGTCTCTTTAGGCTTTACTGTAAGAACTAGACAGCGCAGTAATCATACAAAAATACAACACATCTAAGATCAATTCAATTCGAGACGTCATCAATTTATTAACATATCTGCTTTTGAATTTATTTTTTTTCTTTCAGATACGCAAAAAGTACCGTTAAGCTACGGCTATGGAAGGCGACACCTGCAGTCACTCCTCTTATTCGTCTGTATGTTGGTCGCATACATTGCAAGAGCCCATCCGGGGGTCACAGTTGTCGCGATGACTGATTCCCTTGATGATAAAAATCATTCTATATTTACTAATGAAACTGAAGTTGAAACTAATGGAACTTACATCACAATAAATAAAACCGATGAACTAGAATTTGGAATAAATGATAGTAATATTATAGTAGTGTTAAATGAAGAGGACGATATGAACATGTGGAATGTGTTCAGGGTAAGGGTAATATTTATTAGTAAGACCATTTTATAAAACAGTCTAACAACAAAAAAACATAACATTTATACATTTTAATTTGTGATATTTAATTCACGATACTGACGAGTTACATACTTATTTGTATCCCCGGTACACGTTAACAAAATATTCCATAATTATGTTTTTTTTTACTTTTTGTTATCTTGATTCAATGTGGCAGAAAAGTATAACAAAATAGGTAAACTTTCAAATTCGTGAGTTGAAAGTTACAAATAACTTGAACTCGGTTAAAGATAGGCAAAGTCTGTCATATCATCAACTTTTATGGTTACACCATTGAATGTACAATTATTGTCTATCATAATAATGAGGCCCTATACATTTTTAGACATACAATTGGTCAAAGACAACTCAAGAGATGATCTTGGACGCGTTCTTCCTGGGGTACTGCCTGATGATGTTCCCAACGGGAATGATCTGCCAACGCTTCGGAGGGAAGCTTCCCCTGCAAATATGCCTATTGATAAACGGAATAGTATCTCTTGCGACGCCAACGGTAGCTGTTTGGGTAAGATTATTTATCTGTTGTAACATTAGATAAGTAAATGCGTGTAGTTAAATGAGCCAATTTGTAATAAAGACGTCCCTAACGTAAATTTAACTATGCTTTAAATAAAGCAAAAAAAAAGAATATTGAAGATCTGCTTAGTGTTGTATGCAAACTAAAGCTGAATCATAAAATCGCACGTTTCGCAATATTTAGTCTGATAATTCATGCCAATGAATAAAATCGCAATCCAACCAATTTAGGGAATGGATGCTAATGGATACTAACGCAACTCACTCACCATTGCGCCCAGAAAATATTTTTACATCACTGGCAAAAAAGGTAATGTTTTTCAGAATTAAAACAAAATTATATTAATATCACAAGGAGTGGATGTTTTAAATTGACATGACGATGATGATAACGATAAAAATAAAGGTATAGAAGCCGCATGAGCGCTTAAAACTTGTCAATTTCCAGTCAGTGAAATGGACAGGGGTATGCGACTTTTATAGCTTTATCCGTTTTACTGATTCTTATACGTGACAGGTTTAAAGAGTTCATAATAGTTATGGCCCCAGGTATCAACTGGAATAGCAGAGGACAGACGATTTTGTCCGTGTGCAAAGTTTTTTGAAGTGATGTCGTCACGAAGATTAATTTATTCTCCAGGGAGGTTGGAAAGCGGTGTGTTGCTGTAGAGTTCTCCAGGGACTCAGTCAGGCCGCCTTGTTTCCGAGCACGCACACTTTGCTTTCCAATTGGGTTCCGATCAGTGAAAGAGCTAGCCTAGCCAGCTATGTTTATACAGGTAAATGTCAGAATTCTTTCACATCACGGTCACTTTTGGTCATTGAATTTTACGGTAGTCAAATTTTTAGGGACTCGGAAGTGTTAGATCTGATATTGTATCTGAATCTCTTCTTTCAGGTGCCCATTTAGGAACGGTTGTAGCATTTCAAATCGGTGGTCTTTTGGCCGATAGCCGAGTAGGATGGCCTGGTACCTTCTGGGTGGCAGGAATGCTGTGCATTGGGGCATGTGCATTGGTGTCTGTTTTTGGCGCAGCCAGTCCCGCTGATCACAAAAGTATCAGTGAAGAAGAGAAGAACTTCATTTTGGGACGAATTGATGATGGGAAGAAGAAGGTGATGATACTGATGATGAATTTATATTTATTTATTTATTTTTATTTATTGGTATTCAGGACAACAACAGCCGTAAATAATAGTAGTTTATGTGACTGCTGCATAATGAGAGGCATTATAACACGAGTGTGTGTTTATGAAACGAGCCGACAGGCGAGTTTCATAATAGCATCACACGAGTGTTTTAATGCCTAATTATGTACAGTTACATACAATATTTTATCTACATACATATTATAAGCTCTCTATGATGTGTTCAGGAACCGCATGTTACGACCGGCATAGCCGGCATTATTAGAACGTGAAAAATGGCGGCAACCGTAGTTTTTTTTTTTATTCAGAGACAATCTAGAGTCGGCCTCTACTATCATATCGTTCGATATCAAATTATCAAGTAACATACGAGATTTATCAAAGATGTTCGAAATTTGAAACTCATAACTTTATCAAATCTTATATCGTTATAAGAACATTATGTTACTGCTACAGATAAGAAAATTATCATAGTAAAATTGATTGTTGTAATGCTGGTCATTGCCGACGGATTCTGAACGCATTATAGAGGACTTATGATATGTGTGTAGATAAATGTAATTACATAATAACAGTTACATAATAGAAGGCCAATAACAGTTATCCATCAATTACTTAATACAACAGTACATAAACATAGCTTGACGTGCGATCAATAATGCTTAATACAAGCGAAAAACAAAGGTTATTAATTAATGCAGAATAACCCTAAGTGCCTTGCATCGCGCGCAGACCCGGACGAATGAAAAACAGTAAAGCTAGCCCACACATAGTATTTACTTATTTATAATGATGATACAACTATTAACTTAGCATTAAACTTCATTAGTAAAAGTTAAAATTACGAATCAGCACCAACTAAAATAGCCAAGTATTTATTTACGCCCATATAAACCATTTAGAAGATTACTAAATTCTGTGTGGTTCAGTATAATTATTACTAGCTTATAAATATTTAAATACGCCTGTATCGTAAAAATGGTAAAACTTACAAGCGTAAAATTAGGCATGATTATAGAACAAACCATGTAGAATAACAATAAATACTAAAAACCGACCAAATATGTACGGGATCCTCAGAGCGCGAGTCCGACTCGCTCTTGCCCGGTTTTTTTAGATAATATAGCGTGAATATCTCTTTTAAATTTGTTTTTGGAGCCGACAAACGGATCAGAAGTTTTAAATTCTGTATTGTACAGACGAGGGATGCGTGAGAGCACCGCATTGGCGCCATAGTTAGTGGAATGAAAGGGGACATGAAACAGGGTGGTATGTCTGGTACGACGCCTTGGGACAGAAAGTGACAGGCCGGACAGCAGTTCAGGACAATCAACTATGTTTCTAATTATATCAAATAGAAGGCTCATATCAGCCAGTTTAATGATATTACTTATTATATAACCTTCTGATAAAGATTCTTGTGGCGCTTCATGATCTTGTTCAGCATTGTTGGTCTTGTCCGAAGCGCTAGTAAATTGACTAAGTACATATTATCAATGCGTAAAAGATTCCTTATTTAAATTAGGTACCTATCTTTATCATAAGTACCACATTAATATTTGATATTTTTACGTTACAGGTTACAAAAATGCCCTGGAAGAAAGTTTACAAATCTGAACACGTCTGGGCCACAATTGCAACGCATATGGCAGCAAGCGTTTCTTTTGTTTTCCTTTTTACGCAAATACCCACCTACATGCACTATATTCTTGGGTTTGATGTAAAAAATGTACGTTTTTATATTATATCACTCAAACCAGCAAAATATTTTTTGCAGTTTCTAGTAATTATAAGTTCAATATATATTACATATTATATTTGTTATTAATAATTCGTTTTGTCTTTTTGGTTCTCAGAGCGGTCTTTTGTCGTCACTGCCGTACCTAGCTAGTGCATTTGCTGCAATAGGCTATGGGACATTATCTGATTACTGCACTAATAGAGGTTTTTTCAAACGCAGAACGGCAAGAATAATTTGCAATACTCTTGGTTTGTAATGCATTTCTTTGTTGGTGTTTACCAATACTATCTTATCTGTTTTTTTAAGGATTGCAGTTTCATGAATTAAGTATTGTAGTAATATTATATTGTATTATTATTTTATCTACACCCATATCGTAAAATCTGTACAACGCGTTTAGAAACTGTAGGTTATAAATAGCTTTACGTCAGTCAGTGGTGTTGCTGTCGTGATGTCAAATCTTATCTAGGTAGTGGTTGCGTAGTGTAAAGTTTACTTTACGTATTGGCTGCCGATACTGTTATGGTTTTCGAATTTTGAATTTATTCAAATCGCGATACAATTCCGTGATAATTTCTCATGTCACTCGAGATGAAGCTCCATTCAAGATGAAATGTCAACAACATAATTGGGGAGTTTCAAAAAAATAGCACACCTTTCACTTTTTCTTCAGATTTGGGAAAAAAATTGCACGTTGGTTTGTACCACTATTCTGACCAATAAAAATAGAAATTCCTGGTATGTCCCCAAAAAGATGCATGGAATTGTCCGTTTTGTTACCAAAAAATGTATTGAATTTAAGTAACAAAACGGCCAATTACATACATCTTTTTGGGGACATATCAGGAATACTATTTTTCTTGTTCAGAATGGTGGTCCCGACCAACGTGCAATTTTTTTCCCAAATCTGAAGAAAAAGTGAAAGGTGTGCTATTTTTTTGAAACTCCCCAATTACCTATAATATATGTAAATAACGTATTTTTTTATCAAAGAGGATTTACAATATGTGTGTAGATATAGTATTGTAGGTACGTGAAGCTGCGTAATTGACATTACACACACGTATTGTAATGCCTGACATAACGCAGCCGTCACGTCAACTACTGTAAAAGCAATGGTCATTTAAAATAACCGGTTTTGGTACGGTGTTGTAAAAGATCTGCAATCTGCATTAAGTACATTTTTTAATAATATTATTTACACAAAATGTACTTCAATTCACTCTAATTATCGTCGTACAATAATATAGCAAATTCGAAGAGGGAAAAAGAGAAAAATAAAAATATTCGTATCTTTTCTTCAGGCCAGTGGGGACCAGCATTGTGCCTTGTTACAGTATCGTTTACCGACAATAGCGCAATAGCTGTGTGTCTTCTAGTACTCGCACTGGGATTGTTCTCTGGAATACATTCTGGATGGATGGTAACGGCTTTATTTTTACTATGTACCCGTAATACATTATCTCAAGTAAACATATTCCTTAAGTAGCTGAGCCAGTCACTATATTACTAAAGAGACACATCTAGTGTTTTGCTTTTGTTATTTTGTTGTCTCTTCTGTATATGAATGTATATCTTATTATTATTCATCATCTTCTTCTTCTGCTTGTTCTTATTTATCTAAAATGCAATTATTTTATCAGGTAAACTACATAGACCTCGCGCCAAACTATGGCGGGTCTTTGATGGCAACAGGCAACACCTTCGCTACCCTGGGTATCCTTTCACAGCCTTTTCTCGTCTCCAATATCGTCGTAGATGTGGTACGTGACACATATTACGAGGGTTCACGGTATATTTATATAAAGCGACAATTTTGGAACTTCACAGGAGAGCATTTCAAAGTTTCATTTTCCGAAATAAAATCATAATAAACAACGTATCAATATTTTTTACAAAAAAGTGGTCTAAGTATGTTGTTTTCCTTTACAAAATTATTATTATTATTTTTTTATTTTTTTTTTATTCTTTATTATTTCTTTTTCCTTTGTTTTCGTTTAGTTTAGTTTTTATTTTTTTTAAGTGGTTTTTACTAGAAATAATGGTCGCTTGATACAAAATGACCTCGAATCACTTATTTAGAAACAGGCTAAATGATTCAAGCGCCATAAACTGAAAATGTTAGGATTAAGGAAAAAGGATTTAACCGACACTCAAGTGTTGTTTTAGTGTAAGGCTATATGTATTAACAACCATCGCTAATCAAATTAAGCACCCGAAGAATCGTAAAGTAGATGCAAATCAAGATGAATTATGTAGCACTTTACACTAAAAGTGTATGAGGATTGAAGGTCAAAATGCGTATTAAAATAAGATTTAGGATAAATTATTTAAGCGACATTAAAGTATGAATTTCAGGTGTAGATAAAATATTTAAGCGACATCAAGTATGGATTTCAGGTGCAGGCTAAATGTTTTAAGCGACATCAAGAATGGATTTCAGATTCAGGCATAACGATTCAAACGCCCTGTGTTACGTAATTTATGTCAGGAAAAACCGCTTAAGTCAAAATCACAAAGTATTTTGTCTGTATGAAGTCCATCTTTTCTAAAATTGTATAACATTTGTGTCGCATCAATCAAATCAGATTCAAACTAGACTTAAATTTACAAATGTTTAATATGGCGATGGCAAAAAAATATGGCGATTCCGAATATGTACTCGGCCAGGATGTCACTTAATAAAAATAGCCCGTGAACCCTCGTTAAATAAATTGATTCGTATTATACATTAAATATTGATGGTTGTTTTATAAAGTCATGGCTAGATCGATTCCTTGCTCCCGTAAACCTCCATATTGCAAATTTGATCAAAATCGTTAGAGCCTTTTTCAAGAACGTGAGTACAAAGTATATGTGTAATATGTGTACGAGTATATACAAATGTTTCTCGTTTAATAAGTAGGAGGACTGGCCACGGTTGGGCTTAAATCCAGCCAAGCTGTGCTCACACCTTTCTCATTACAAATGCCTAACTACCACTACAAGCCACCTTATCTATATGAAAAACTGAAGTGGGTTAAGGATGCAAACAAGCCAGTGAGAACTCATAGACAAAATTATTTGCTTGTCCCTAAACACAACACCAAGTTTTACAGGGGGGGTTTCAAGTATGCAGCAACAAACACACACACACACACACACACACACACACACACACACACACACACACACACACACACACACACACAAACACACACACACACACGCATGCACGCACGCACGCACGCACGCACACACAAACACACACACACACACACACACACACACACACACACACACACACACACACACACACACACACACACACACACACACACACACACACACACACACAGCGGCGCAGATCGCATGATGTAGGACCAGTGCACTGGTCTTTTAAGTCCAGAATATGTAACCACCGACCTGTAGAAAAGGGACCAGTCTGAAAATCAGCGCTGGGTATTAAAACATAATATCTAGCAAAGGCTGAGACTGGTACCCATTGCCTATCTACACCACAAATTACTTAGTTTTTTTTTAGTTTTCTTTAAACTTTTTTGATATTACGTTTAAGTGTACCCTATGTATAATATAATTAATTGTGGCAATAAATATTTTTGTATTTTTTTATTTTTTTTACTATGGTATAACTACCACTACTATGGATGGCTAAGATACGCGTCATACTCGTGAACGGGTGCTGTTTGTGGGGTCCGGTCTGTTCACGTCTGCAAGGACTTGTTCAGTTAATTATTCCAGTTATGGCTTTTGACAAAGAGACCTCGTCGTGTTGTTCTCCTAGTCATTACATTTAGTGTAACGTATTTGACCTTACATTTGTAATGTTTTCATTTGTGCTAGTTCCAATAATTAATATTTGTTACTTTATTACCTTGTAATGTAACTTACTTTTAAGTATTATTGTATTTTATATTGGAAAAAATGACCTTCTGCTGGAGTTTCTTGCGGCGCTTCTTCTCCGCAATGATGGTCTTGTCCGAAGCGCTGGTAGATTCACTCTATATTACTGACGTGTAAAAGAGCCCGTATGTGGCCAATTTACTGAATAAATATTTGACTTTGACTTTGACTAATTAATATCAATGTTAAAATATTCGTGTGAAATTTAATTTTAATGTAAAATGCTAAAATGTGATGAAATATATTATATTGATTTGATTTGATTTTATATTTTTTAGCCTATTTAATTATATCCTTTATCTTTCCAGACCAACCCCTACCAGTGGCGAATTATGATGTTCTTGATGGCTGCTTTGACCTTTGTCTGCAATGCTCTCTTTATTTGCTTCATGTCTGCTGATACTCAACCTTGGAACGATGTGGAAGGTATACTGAATTTTTTCAGCTGGAGATTTACCTTAATAATAAATACCATAAAAAAACAGATAAGAGAAGACGATAGGATACTTTGCTACGACACGAAAACTTCTTAAAAATTATCACAAAAGTTTAAATTGAAGGCAAAATAGCTCTTTTATATACTTTGAGCAAGTGAAAGAGAATGTTAAGGTCGTTTCATATCAAGATGCCAAGAACCTAGTAAAGAATATAGGAGAACTGGCGGACCCACAAGAGCTTAGCTCTTAGGTTATGATGATGATCAAGAAAAACAGCACCACGTTCTTAGAAAAAAATATATGCGTGTCAAAATAAATTCTATATTTTTTTAATGATCCATTCTGTATTTTTTAGAATACCGTTAATTTATGGTGTTTATTTACGTCAGCTGCTTTAAGTACTATTTTAAAGCAATTACCAGTAATTTATAAAAATTAACGATTAAATAAATATTTATTTTTTCAGATAAAGAAGATGAAGGATTGGAAATCGCTGAAAAAGGATTATAATGAAATTTCTGCGGTCTGTGCTGAATGCTTATCGAAGAAGTTATCTATATGAATCCTTATTAATAGCAGATTCAATCTAAATTCGCTTTGAGTGACAATAAGCCACTATTGGTAATATTGCGGTATGATCAGATTATTTTATAAATAAATAAAATGTTGACGTGTTTTGTTTAGTGAAGTATCTTAATTCAATTTATTTGCCCTTACATCACGAAATTATATCAAAACATGGCAGGGACTCAATGCCAAGTTCGGAAGGCAAAAAAGGAACGCACCAGCCTTCCATTAACTCAAAACCTAATAGATCAATTTTACATACATTTTTAGAACCTACCTGGGGACCCCTATTGCCCTAAGTCCTAAATTTCATATTTGGATCTTTTATGGTAGGTACGTTACTCTAGATATTGACTTCCAAAATAAACTTTATATAATGAATGTTCTACTCGTACCTAATAATGTAATTTTTTGTAAGTGTTAAAAGTTGATATTTCTCAATACAATTATTTTCGTAACCGACAAAAGTTTAGCTGTGAAAACTTGCCGAGTTACAAATTTAGTAACAAGGGTAGATGTAAAACTTCAAAAAAACCTCCTATTGAAATCTTAATCCTTTCATCGGAGAAGCTGATAATCCTGTACTTCACTTGTATCAAATTTAGGCCGTTTTTACTTTTTTGGGTGAGAATGAGAACCTGCCAATCCCGGCAACTAAACGTAAAGCTGATGAAATTAATTAACTGGGCCTAGAAAATACCATATAAGTACGTAGGTCTACGTTTGCGCCAATCTCGAGTGATAAAAACCAAATCAACTGAAAAACTTGTTATAATTTATTATAATACTGCCTAAAGTAGAAATGATGTCAAAGACTTTTGACTATATTTGACGACATCACCGTTATCAAACGAATGTTTGTTTAAATCTTATAAATTCTAAATATGCCCTCACAACAACACACCTAAAATTAATAAGTAACTACTTTAGCATCTGAGTTTTATCAAAAAAGTATAATCGTATGTAGAGATATATAATTACGGAACCTTACACTGAGCCTAGCTTGTTTTTTAGCAGTCCACATGTATACACAGTCCAGTTACATTTGTATTTGTTAAAAAAAAGAATCCACAAGCAAACACACTTCGATAACATAAGCCTTGATATTATCAAGACTTATTTAGCATACGAATATTGTAGACACATTTTTATTCTTTATGAAGAATTGCTGTATGACGGTTTGAAAATGGATAACAAATGTTTAAGTGAATATAAAACTGTACCCACAAAGGAGCCTGTAAACCATGGTGAGAGCTGTTTATGACGTTATTGAGTTATTTATTATTGTATGAAAATATTTATTATTTGTAATTGGCAGAAGTAGGTTTGAAACTCTTCAGCTAATAGATGACAGTACGACTTAGGTTTCTGACATCTTCAGAACCTACCAACAGCAAGTGCTAGTTTAAGTTTATATCGAGTAGTTATAAAAACACTGATATTTTCCGGTAGTGAGTGAAGTACATGTTATAATAATGATAAAGTGCATTTACTTATACATAAAGTTATTCGCAAATTTTTATTGATGTCATTTTTACAGATGGTCTAAACGTCCCAGTTCCCTACGGCATTGGAGTGCGCCATGTGCAGTGTTCTCTTATTTTCTTCGGCCTTTGCGTTGCATTCACAGCTAGGGCACATTTAGGTGTAACAGTGGTTGCAATGACTAATGCTCATTCAAAAACCACTAATCTTAATATGAACTCATTAAGAGAAACAGTAAATGCAACAACTGATTTTACTTATAATGTTACTAGTGAAGTTTTGCACCAAATAAATGTATCTCTAAATGAAACTGAAGATAAAGAAGCAGATGGAATATGGAATGCTTATAGAGTAAGTAGGTATATTTTACAAACTCAGAATACATTCACAATATAAACGCATATTAAGACTGTGAAAGAACTAGTTGTATTCCTGAAAATTCATTTGACACAAATTCTTATCTTTAAACTTACTAATGGTTTACTGATAAAAATGAAACTATTGTTACAATACAGATAGGGAAATCAAAGTTTTTTTTTATATTTACAGACATACGAATGGGAAAAGACAACACAGGAAATGATTTTGAGTTCATTTTTTCTGGGATATTTCGTGATGATGTTCCCTATGGGAATGATCTGCCAGCGATTTGGCGGTAAGATACCAGTGCAGATATGTCTGTTGGTTAACGGTCTGGTCAGCCTAGTCACTCCAACAGTTGCAGTTTGGGTAAGTTTTGTATCTTTAGAAAATCAAAAAAGGGTTCGTGTGATAATTTTGTAAAAACTGTTGTTTATAATATTAATTTAATATACGCAAGTACGATACATTGAAATCTATTTATTAAATTATTAAATCTATTCGTTTTAATTGTGTTTCAGGGAAGCTGGAAAGCTGTATGCTGTTGCCGTATCCTACAAGGACTCAGTCAAGCGGGGTTATACCCTAGTACCCATACTTTGTTAGCAAAATGGGTACCACTTAGTGAAAGGGCTACGTTTATTAGCTATGTGTATACGGGTAAGGATAGTAAATACTGCTTTTTATGAAGTTTATGATAAGGCTTTTTCTTTAGATAAATAACTATGTAAGTATGTAACTTTGTTTAATTATTAAACAAAGTTACATACTCTTGTTAAAAAGTATTATCTTTTCCAGGTCCAACTTTGGGAACAATTATATCATTTCAACTAAGCGGTTTATTAGCCTCCAGTTCCGCAGGCTGGCCGTCTAACTTCTGGATTGTAGGAGTCTCTTGTATTTTAGCCTTTGTATTGATAACATTGTTTGTGACTGCAAACCCTGCAGAGCACAATACCATTAGCGATGAAGAGAAATCGTTCATTCTTGGCCAAGAAAACGAAGTAAAAAAAGTAAATATAACTTTTAATGTTTTGATCATATTATTTATTTTAAGTTTCTCTTTAAAATAAAGATCTCATCAAAACTGTAATTTAAAGAAGTCGATAAGTTCGGGGGGATTATCAACAACACAGTTAACTGATCCTTTGTGAATCTTGTTACCCTACAATAAAGCTCACTTTTGGGAAGTTACCAGTGAAGTTGTTAGTAGTGTTTGTACTAGTGAAATGAAAAAGAGGACTGTCAGCTCCGCTGATTGAAGAATTAAGATTTGCACGCTCTTAAGAATAAGTAATTGAAAAGACTAAAGATATTCCAGTTCATGAAAATAATTTTAAATAGTTACCCAAATAATCAAACCATCACAAGAAAATTTTAATTAATTATCTTAAATTTGTTCTGGATTTTGCAGCAAAATCCTAATTTTTTTATTTACATTCAAAATTATGTTATTTGTTTATTTTTATCATTGTATTCATGTATTTTTGTGTGTTTTCTTTTTCTTTTTGTGACAGGTACTTAACTTCTGTGCAGGTTACTTTTTGCTGTAGCTGACTGTGCTTGTTTCTTTTTTAGAGACCAAAGACCCCGTGGAGCCAAATATTAAAATCAAAACCCGTTTACGCAAATATTATCACGCACATGGCTTCTGGCGTCTGCCATATATTCCTCTTTACACAAATACCTACATACATGCACTATATCCTTGGGTTTGATGTTAAAAGCGTAAGTTTATCAAAACAACATTTAAACAGTTTTAGTGGTACCTTAACACTTATTCGGATCATTTTATGCAATCTTCTATGTCGGTTCTTGGTTTAGGAGATTTTTTTTGTTAATAATTTTCAGAGTGGTCTTTATTCTTCCCTGCCCTACATCGTGAATTTTGCCTTTTCTATCGTTTGCGGTTTGTTTTCCGATTGGTGTATGAAAAAGAAATATATAACCTCGAAAACTGCTAGAATCGCCAGTAACACATTAGGTAAGATATGTCCTTTTCTGTTTAGAACTACCGGTTTCTTTGGTAACCTTAAGAGTTTAATTGTTTCTAAAATTATTAATGATTAAGTAACATAATGAACAATAGTATAAAGGACACAATATATTTTTTTTCTGTTACTAATTCTACCTTTTTTATTACTATATATTTCAGGACAAGCAGGACCTACAGTATGTCTTCTGCTACTCACCTTTACTGATAACATCGAGTTTGCCGTCATTTTGTTGACAGTAGCAGTTGGAATATATTCTGGAGTTCACACAGGATTCATGGTTGTCATGCGTTCATGCATTAACTTCAGAATACCGTCTCTAAGAATATATTTTTTATATATGGATCAATTAAGGAAGATATTTGTGACGGCCCATATACCTTGCCTTGTTATACTTGTTCTTTATAAACACTACAATGGATACAAAATTTGCAATGACGTTCAGCAATTTAAATTCTGTTACAAGTATCATGCTACATCGAGTTATCTACAGACGGTTTTTTTTAACGATTGTGCCCTTTTGATAACTACTAGGAATGTTTTTTTTTACCAGAGTTATTTTTTAGGTGAACTACATAGACATGTCTCCCAACTTCAGCGGCTCTTTGATGGCGGCGGGGAACACATGTGCATCCCTTGTGTCTCTCTTGCTGCCGGTTCTAGTCTCCAACATCGTTACCGAAGTGGTACTGTATCTATGTAACTGTTACTGTTGTGTGTGTGTAACATAGTTACTTGGCAAGTCGAAAATGGGGCGAAGCCTTTATGTTTTTTTTCTATTTTTTTAGACATTTGCATTATTGAAAAGGAACTAGCCATATCTTGTAATTGAATTGCATTCGGAATAAATTAAGACTCTTGGTTTCTATTAAAATGCTAATCTAATGCACTAGGGTTAAAATGTTTCTGAAGTGTTTTTTGGTAATAAATTGTCTTACTCTTGAATTTACACTATACTTTTTTAACAGTAAGAAAGTGAGTGCTGAGTCAGTGGCTTCTAATATTTTATCGTACTACATCAGCTTACATCCTTACCATTTATTTTTTGATATAACATGGCCGAACTAAGATTACAAAACACAAAAACTTTTAGTAACAAATACTTTGATGTGACTCTACGGAGTATAATTTGAATCGGATTTCGGATTTTGATTTGAAAAATAAAATATCTAGATTCAGATCCCTTTATCATACATACGACCTTTATGAAATTTATCGATTTACTCTCATTCGTTCCTTAGGTTATTTCAAATTAGCGCCTATTTTTTTTCTAGTTGCTAACTATAAATAAGGAAATACTATGTTGAATCACCCAGTTTCTTATTGTAACAATACTTTTTTATGTAGTGTGTCGATTCTGAAAACACTGTGGTTTCACCTGATGGTACGAATGAAAGACTGGCGCTGGCTTTAATGCTAGCGTTACGCTGAGTTGGGACCATTTCGTTCCAATATGCCTTTTATCGTATCTTTTGTTCCTTTGTTCCATTTATAATGTGGTATTTATTCTACTTTCTATCTTTCCCAGAGTGACCCCTTTCAGTGGAGCATCTTATTTTACTTGATGGGCGGCCTGATTTTCTTCAGCAACTTGTACTATGTTTGTTTTACGTCTGTTGAGACTCAACCTTGGAATGAAATCATTGGTAAGTTCAATACTTTTAAAATAAGCTTACGTTAAACATTAATTAATTGACGTTTAATGGTTTAAGACCACCGAAAAATTCATTATTTCTTTATTTTCGTTTGTTGACCTTCAACGCTGACCTGATATATGATTCAAATTGTGTTTTTATTGCATTTTTCAGAAATAGATGACACCGAAGCCAAACAAGAGGAAAAGTAATAATTATAATAAATAAATTTTGATACAATAAGATTAAATTGTTTTTTTTTTTAATTTATTTTCTGGGAAAAACTTCATATTCAATTGTAGTAAATTAAAGAAATAAATTACAGAAAATAAATTATTAAAATTTGTTGTACAGCAGCTAGCTATTGGTATTACTCAGTTTTACGGTTCAAGAGATACTTACAGCGATTTCGCTTTAATTTTTGATTTAATGTTGTTTTTTTTTATTTTTATAGCGTCCTTAGAAATACCTACACCACTCTTATCCACTCACCTCTCTTACCAAAATGAAATGTTCGATTTCTAGAGGTTCGTATCTTTGAGTCTTATTAGTGACTGAAAATCTTACGCCTTTGATATCAAAATACGAGTGTCGAGATACAAGACAAGATTACTTAATTTAACCTCCGACGCCAAAGAGAGAGTTGTTATAAGTTTATAGTGTGTGTTGTCACGTTGTGTTTTTATCATTTACTCAGACAAACCCAATCTTCGAGACATGGCAATAATTTGTAGTATTTTTAAGGGATGGTAACTGAATGACGTTTCGTTCTGGTTTTGCTTTGGGGTTGTCAGCCTAAGAAGTTTTGCTTGACTTTAGGGTAATAAGGTTAACTTGAGTTCCATTGGATAAAACTTATTTAAATAGATATTGAGAAGTATATGCTGAAATAGAGTTTTGAATGAATTTTGGTTTCAGGAATAACAAGTAAAGGGTTTCGGCGATAATTGCATTGAATCATTATTAGGTATCGATCAAAAATTACATTTGGAAATTAAGTCATTTCAGGGTAAATTTTAGGGTAAATATTAGGGTAAATTTCTTCATCCGAGGGTGCTCCTGTCGTAGCTTCCGGCCACCATAGCAGTCAAAAAGCTTATATCTAGGGCTCCATGATGAGTGCATGAAGGAGCTTGAATTATCTTGTGCAGGACGGAGGTCCATGTCTGGATGGACATCTCCAGTGGCTGATTTGGTTGAAGAGCAGCCGATTTAAGTTATATTTTGTGGCAGTAACAAAATCGTAAGTAAAGATTTCCTCGGGAAATGCAAGTGCATCATCTCAGTTTAGTTTCTTAACCTCGTGGTTAAATTTCAGCTCTTCAAGAGGTTTTTATTTACATGCCGGGACGGAGGGAAAGACAGCGTTTGAGATAATCTCTATTGGATGGTCTCCGGTAAGGATCCTTTAATCATCTTTGCTCTGCTCTCCGCTTAATTTCTGCCATGTGCATATTCTAAACGTCGCAGTGTTTGTATCTCTGTCTGTGGCAACGTAACTCCCAAATGAACCGATTTTGATGTAGTTTATTTTGTTTGAACGGTGACTTAATGTTGTTAGCATAGTTTGGTAAAAATCTGTTAGGCCTGTTATAAGTTATGAGCTTCTGAAATTATAGGTCACCATTTTTTCGGGAGTTTGTATCTATTTTATTAAGCTTACTTATCATCAGTGAGACTTAGTGAGACTCCAACATCGGCTCCCAGCAGGTAAGTAGCATAATTACCGGGTGCGCCAAAGTTCATATAAAATTGCAAAATAGATTATTGGAACTCCGAAAATGTATCTCATACAATTTTACAACATAATGATCATTGTACATAATTTTTTTTATTACTAACGATCGAAACTCATAATCATCAGATTTCATAATATCACTAATTATACACCTTGATTATACTAATATTTGTTTTCATATATTTTCTGATACTAACGATCAAAACTCCTAATAATTCTAATTCATAACGAAGGTCTCCATTGGGTACGACGACGAGCGAAGCGAGGAGGAGTGTTAGGTAGAATTGCGACCCTACAGCGCGCGAGCCAAACGAGCATAGCGAGGGTGCCGCGATAGCGGCCGGCTAAGCGCCAGAAATGAACATATTTTTAACTAATACTTGCATATAGTAGACGATGAGCGAAGAATCACCCTTCTATTTCTAAGTCCCTGTTCCGTAGGTAGTAATAAAAATGTATGAACAAAAAAAGTATAAGGAAAAAAATTATGAAGAGTGATTATTATGAATACAAATGAGTATTAATAAAAAAATATGATAACTGTCTGTTATGAGTTCCGTTGGTAGTAATAATAAGTTATGAACAAAAAAAAGTATGAGGAAAAAAAATATGAAGAGTGATTATTAGGAATACAAATCGGTAGTAAAACCAAAAATCGGAATAAGAATTTTGTATGAGCCAATATGGACCCTAATTAAAATCATACATAATTACGATACCCTATTAAGGGTTACATTATTATCAAAGTTGAAAACTGTACACTCTTCCGGAAATACCCTGTTTAATTTGAAGCAAATTGCTAACTTTTGAGAAAGTACAACTTCTTACAAAATTAAATACTTTAGAAACTTAAATATTGGCAACAGTAATTAATTTCCAATTATAACTTACGCATTTATAATTGTTTTAATTGTTTAATTAGTGCAGTTTTTATGAATAAAATTGGAAATTAAAAATTTTGGAAATCGGAAATTTGCTCCCCTCTCGTGTTTTTGTCCGCAAAGATGCCTACACGTTTATTTCGTAGCCCGTTAACATCTCGTATTTGTACTACTAGCAATATTATATTTAAAATAAATTTGTGTCGTGTAATTTGGCAAATTTCCATTTTCAATAGTTCGCGTAACCGTTGCAACTTCAGACGTGAAAACTTGCCAAGTTACCAGTTTATTAGCAAGAAACCGAATAAAATTCTTGGAAAAAGAGGCAAAACACATTGTGCATGTCTGCAGCTGTGGACTAACGAAGTTCCATGTAGTCTGGCACCTATTTTGATCTCTTTTTAGGGTTCCGTACCTCAAAAAGAAAAAAAACGGAACCCTTATAGGATCACTCGTGTGTCTGTCTGTCCGTCTGTCAGAGCCATTTTCCGAAACTACTGGACTTATTGAGTTGAAATTTGATACACATATGTAACTTGGTGACCCAAGAACTGACGTGTAACGTAAATAAATTAATTTTAAACATGGGGGCCACTTTTGAGGGGCTAATTAGAAAATTAAAAAAATATCAAACAAAAGGGCTCATTGTGAGAAGGCCTAAAATTAAAAAAAATAGAGAAAATATTACTTTACGTATAGATTACAGGAAAACCTATAAGAAGTCTATGGTTTTTAGTTATCATAAACAAATTAGCTTCAGATTAAAAAAAAAAACTCAAGGAACTGAGATAATCATGTACGGAACCCTCTTCACGCGAGCGTAACTCGCACTTGTCCGGTTTTTTTATACGCGAAACGAACAATTCTGTGTTTCACCTGTACTGTATTTGGCTCTTTTTTCACAGTTTTTGGCGGGTTATTAATTTTCTTGGAAATCATTTAGGTTTCGTTCTCCATCAGTGGAAGTCAGCTTAAATTATGATGATACCTAAGTACTACTGGAACGGTAATATTCTTGTTAGAAGTAGAAGGTAAGATAAGGCGGGCGTCTCCTTTTTCTATTTAGATCATATTTAAGCGACGCTTCTTGTAGCTTTCGTATTGATAAGTCTTTTCACTGCTGTCACGCCTGTGAAAAAAAACTACCTAATTTATAAAGTTACCCTATCGTTCTTCTCATCACTTCTAAAGGGCCCTCTAAATGGCCACATTTTTCTGCAATGTATACCCGGCAACAACAGCTGTTTCTCTAACTGCGTATGCCAGAACAAAACGCCTATACGCTATAAACGCGACTTTGCTATTCTTTTAATCATCAATCAATGATTATGTGCTATGTGTCAGTCATTAATTAGCTATTTGGAGACTTAACTTTTATTTGTTTCATATGCCGAGTGCAAACTATTACGTAGTTTAAATATTTACAGTAAAGCAGGACATAAAAACTTCAAAACAAAAAACCACTCATTTTGATATGCTTCAGGGGTGACTTTGGTATTGTATTAACTATAATCAGGAATAATACACTAACCCCAATTTAAGAGTCAAGATTTTATGCTACGTAATGTTTTTTTTCGCCTGAGCCATGTATCGTAATTCACCCCTAACTGCTTTAAGTTACTCCAAATAAGTAGTCGCCAATAACATATTTTATTATGCGAATAAATACAGGAGATATAGGAGATTCATTTTCGAAATTGATCAAAGAAACCACATTTAACGGTACCTTTAAAAGCCCTTTTAGGGCTAGTACATACTTGGCCTGGGCCTTTGCGTTCAGCTTTTGGAGATTTTTAGTATTGTGCCTTTTCCACACGAAAGCGCACAATCAATGAACACGCTAATGGCGGCATTATACATCTCGAAACGCGCCACGGACGCAGGTAAAACACGACAACCCCAAGTAGCACACAAGCTGTAAAAGAGCTTAGACAGCCCTTAAAAAGTTGAAACTAGAGCTATAATAGCTGTATAAGCTCTTATACAGCTTGTGTGCTACTTGGGATCTGTACGCTTTAACGAAAACGCGCTTTTTAGTGTGTACTTATACCTCTTGGTTCTTAAAACGTTATCAAAGCGTTTCGTAATATATTCGCCTGATGTGTGGCTCTTAGTGGCAAGAACGCAGAGTCCAGACGTGTAGTGTCAAATAACTCAGTTCGTCGGCGAGGTAAGGCAACAAGCCTTACATACCTACCAGTAACTGCGTGTTTCCTCTAAACCTTGGATGTATTTTGACGCAAACCAGCCATATTGGTAATGTTATTTTATCGCATTTTAAACAACAAAGATTACGACGAAAATAAAGTAATCCCTAGCAAGGCTAATTTTGTAAGTAAAACAAAATCACAAACATCAACACCCTTTATTTCTCATAAGTACATAATCAGTATATTCTTTAGCATATCGATACTCTGACTTTGCATACGCAAGTTAGGCTAAAGACAGTAGTGACTAGGTTACAAACGATAATAATAATCACAACCCTACACTAGAACTAAGCCTTTACAAATGATCGTTATATTCTAAGAATACTGAGAAAAAAATGCTAATGGGGGATCTGACCGAGACAAACGCGCAGGAGTTTCGTGTAGTCTATACGCAGTTCGGGTGCACTTTGCGTTCGGGAAAAGTCTGTCAAACAACCTTAAGGCGTAAGAGAGCTAGTTAGAGAGAAGTTCAAACCCGAAGGTAGCTTTTAACCCCCGACGCAAAACGAGGGGTGATAAAGTTTAACGTGTGTATCTGTGTATCTGTCTGTGTCATCGTAGCTTCCAAGATGACTTAATCGAGTGAAAAATCCGTTAAGCCATTTAATAGGGGCCTTTTGGGCAGTTTTGTCGGGGGTCTTTGTTTATTTAATAGTTATATGTGCTAGTGGAGCACGTATTGAACTATCGTGTAAGGATTACATACGAGTAGCATGTTACGCTTCATCTCGCTTGTCATCGTGTTTCTCGTTCACTCGGGTACTAAACGTAGTTTTGGGTAACGCAATAATTGTGAATGAATGAATGTTATGAATGAAATATTTATTCGGCTTTTAAAATACCGGTACAAATTAAAAAGGATTTTTTTAGCGTTTCCGTTTGCTTCGATGACTACTGCCAGTTTTTTTGAATAATCAAAAACTTCCCAACCGGCAGACTTCTCAATTATGTTTGATTGAAACTACGTAGAATCAGCATCGAATAGATAGGAGCAGCCAAAATGGCCAATTATATCGCAACACATCCTTATTCCTATAGTAAAATGCTCCTATGTATTTGACTGTACTAAAATTATTCACAGTAAACGTGTAGTTTTTTGTGGTGCATTTCAGATTACGCTTACTGAAAGGGACAATACTTATACATGTTGTCCCTTTTCCCATGCAACTTCTAGATTATTTTACACAAAAGTAAAAAATAATCATATGCTTGCTTTTATTTACCAGAAAAAAATAATATTTATAATAAATTAATGCTAATCAAAACTTAGCAACTACTGCCCTGGCTCGAGAGCCGAACTTGCATACACTTCAGACTCAACTATAACTAATAGTTTAATGATAACTACAGTTACTGTACATTGCGTTTGAGTATTAATAATTATTGATAAATTTGGATATGTTTTATTTACAATTATCACTATTTTGTCTTCAGTTATACGTTTATATTTACATACCTTATTGAAGATATGTACATTTTTTACATCTTATATTAAACATTTCGATATGATATAAAAACTCTTATATTTACAATACTTTATATACGATTAAGATAAACATGGAAGCGATTTTTCTTAAAAACATGGCATTATCATTTATTTATTTTATAATACAGCTATTACATATTAGTTTATATTTTATAAATATTTCACTTTTCAAAACAACTTCAAAACGTAAAAACTAATAATCATTTAAATACAAAAACATCTTAAGGCAACATTAAATTAAAAATGGAACTTGAAATATTTTTAACCAATCACAATGCTTAGCTGAGTCAACCGTTAAAACATTACTAACGCCATCTATATTTCTTCGCGTAAACTTTGTTTAAGAAATCTTTGCTAAAAACTACAACAAAGTTGGCATCTGCGGTCAGCCTCCAACTTCTGATTAGCTTTGTAACAACTCATACTTAATATAAATTTTATGGTCAGCAGAGAGACAACCTTTTAGATGCCGGAAACTGATGTTTTGTATATTTTGTGTTTTATTTTTTAAATAAATTGAATTTAGATATTTTTTTAAATTACAAAATCTAACTGCTTGGTTAAATAAATACTTGTCACAAAAATCAATGCTTAAAGTAGGTGCAATTTCTTTCCCATCTTTTAACATTAGGTTATGACAGGGTTCTATAGTGACTCATCAATTAAAATCTTTGACGGTACCAATGTCTGAATCATTTCAAACAATAACTGGTTTCCTTCCTCTGAATTTACACGAACACGTTCTTCTTTTCAAAACTTCATTATTGTTAACTCTTGGATCTTCATTTAATGATTTAGTGGAATCTCGTTGCTATAAAACTTCAGGTTTATTGCTGATAACTTTGACGTTGCTAATTTTGTCGTTTTCTTTCTTCTCTTTCTTCTTGTCGTCCTTTTCTTCTCTGTTCGCTAGCTGACAGGATTGACCGTTTACTAGCTTGCTGAAGTCAGCCGGGTCTGTCTGTGTTTCTTTGTCAGCACAGATTGCTCCTGAAATTTATATTATCAAACATTACATCAGTAGGAAAATAACGATAATACATAGTACATCTATTCATTGTATAAAAGAAAGTTAAATTGGATTATTTACAAAGAGATCATTCGATTTTTTGTTAGTAATTAATTAAAAGTAGGTATAGATGTTTAAAAAGAAGAACGATCTCTATTTTCAGATTGATTTCTAACTTTTTAATACCTCAGTAAGTAATTCAAATAATATTATGTACATTGTATTTTATATTAAGACTAACATGTCAAGAGTTGATTTATTATTGTAAAAAGAAAAATAAATTTTGCTTCAGAATATGACGTTCTGGCGTCTAGGGCAAAGCGGCTTTTATTTTAGCAAGTAATCTCTTTCTCAAGTCTGAAATAATAGTTACCCTTACGTTTGCTTTGTGTGCGCGGAATAGAATGCGTAGGCACAGGCTTGCGGCTGTAGCGCACCGGCATGATGCTCTGGCGCACGTTGCGCTCCGGCCGGATAAGGATTATGTACAACTGAAAGTAAAGCTCACACTTTATCAAGCTGTCTTGAAATAGAACCAACAACATGTCAATCTGACTTGAAATAGAACAAACGCCATACCAATTTGACTTGAAATAGAACAAACACCAGATCAATCTGACTTGAAATAGAACAAACTTCATCAGCTTCAAGAACATGATGTTCAATGTAGCAATTGAAAAAGGAAATATGACCGGGTAAGAGAAAGCTATAGAAAGTATCGAGCTGTGGTGGTGAGCCAATGTTATGAATGGAAATAGCCAAGTTAAACAAATAATAATAAACAGTTAAGCATACCTTAGGAGAGAAGAGGCAGACCAAAGTCACACTGGCACTTAGAGAGATGGTCACCGCCATACTGGTGACTCGAAGAGGAACGTGGCTGGCCGTGCCGAAGTACAGTGGAACGAAGGCCAGCCAGATCACACACGTCGTATACATCGTGAAACCTGGGATGGTGTTATTTTATTAATTCACTCACATACTTGTCAGATAGTGAGGGGTATTTTATCCATGTGTATCCCCAGTTATAAACACGACCATAACAGGCTTGCAGCATTAATTAGAAATATGGAAGTTGTATGTATTATTTGTTTCTTATGAGGGTTGTACAAATAAAATGAGTTTTATGATAGTTTTATCCCTTTCAGATTTGTCAGTAATAACTAGTATATCAGGATTTTTACAAAATGGATTGGCATTAGTAATTAACTAGTGACCCGCCCCAGCTTTGACCTAAAAATTATAATTTATATTTTAAAAGAAATTGTTTAAATTACGCTACATACTGCATGATTCGCGCGTATTTAATTTACTAAGTTTACGAGCAAACGGCCAAAAATAACGACTTCATTTTCATATTTTCGCGAAATAAAAAAAAACCTAAGTTCCAATCACCTAACTAGTATTTAAACTGTTCAGTAAGGATGCCCCGGAAATTACACTTCAACCTCACGTTAATAATTAACTGCGTAGTGAACCGCTAAGCTAAAGTAAAATGCATTGCTTTAATGGCTCTGCATCACGCTTTGCATTGCCAGTTTTGCCACTGTTTTCCGAATAATTCTTTGCCAAATAGACTTACTGAATAGACATTAACAATTGAAAATTTAATTTAATTTCCATTAGAATTTGGAACATGAAATATCTTACGTAATCCAGATCATGTATACACTTATTTTTAAACAGTCTGCGGCCTACTTACTGAATAAATATCTTTTATCTTTTTATCTTTATCTTTTATCTGCTAAAAAGGGTTGGTTTTTCATGTGTTACTACGATATGTGATAATATTTATTATCTCGTAACATTCAACATCAAAAAGACTGAACGGATTATAATTATAATTTATGTATCGTTAAATTTGTCTTGACAAGCTACGTGTATTAATTTAAGGATAGGTTAAATCAAAGAAAATCAATTAGGTATGACCGCTGAAAAATTATTAAAAACTTTTTTTTATTAAGTTTTATTATTATTGACATAGGTATCAATCAAATGCATGTATATTTTGTGTAGACATTTAAATGTTTTTTGGTTAAATATTTCAAACTCTCTTGAATAGTTTTATCTGACTTTATTGATTATTCTATTCAATCACATTCGTTTCTGACGTAAATGTATTATGGCCTGGTTCAAAGAGACAATGGTTCTCAAACAAGCTATTGTAAACCTTAATTACACCCTATCCCGTTCATTTAACACACGATCCTCCGTTTCCATTACTCTGCGACCCCATGTCAATTTGAACATCACTTCACTGGCATTGTCTCCTCACAATAGACGTCGAACAATGCAATCAAATTTGCAATTATCATCAAGGTAGATCATTATTAGTTTTGTAAAAACTTGCACCGGTAAAGCTGATATTTAGTCCACTGATACTTAACTTTGCCTAAACAAATTGTTCATAATATTTTGGAAACTATTTTGTTTGATAAAAGTTTTAGTTTTGAAGTGGTAATGTTAATTGTTAATTGAATAAACGATATAAAATATCATTTTTATTCTAAAAAAACAAAAACGAAATGGAACTTAAGTAAAATAATAAAAGGTGTAGGAATATCAAACGATTAAAAATACTTAGCCAATTACACAATTGAGAGAGAACTTTTGTGGCGCCTAAAGCAATTGGTTTTCACGATGTTTTAAGCGTTTATTTCATTTTATATGTTATGTAATACTAGTGATAGTTTAACTTACCGTGAATAACTAAGACAAAATTTAAAGTGGTAAGTACCTTTCAGCAAAATTAAAGCCGGCCGTTTGGTGTGTGTTGAATAAGAATTGATTTTAGGTTCGTTCCATATACAACAAAAAAAAGTATAATTTCGCGCGTTATCCATCTTTTAACCCGGAGCCGGTTCTGAACTAACGTCCTCCTATTTACCAAAACTGCTAGAAGATACCACGGAAATTGAAAACATATTGCTGACAGCACTCACCTATATGCTTGCTTTCATTGAAAGCCTCAGGGATCTTCCTAGTCAGCACGGCATACACCGTGCACACAAGGATCAGCACGATGGGGTAGAAGAACGCGATCATGTAAGACGCGTCCACGTAAGAGTCGCACACGAGCATGTTGTCTTCTCGCGTGGGGTAGTGGAACATGGCGCGGGCGGGGGCCACGATCATCCATACCACTACGATAAGCACCTGTAAGACGAATTTAGTCAAAAGTGGAATTTGAAAGAAGTAACTAAAGAAATAGTGTCCAAAAACAAGCAGCTAAAAAAACATACATTCCACTAACATTTCCAAGTCAGAAGACTCATCACTCCCTTGGAAATTACCTGTATAGAGACTAACGCAGCACATATCGCTAGCTGAGAGCTGGGAGAGATGAGGATCGGCCGCTTGGCTGAATGTTTGCTGGCGTTGAAGATGCGGGAGATTCGGTTAGTCTTCGTCAGCAGAGCGGCGTACACGACAGTGAAGCAGAAACCAGTGCCAAACCTGAGAGAGAACGCTATATAAATCTCAAGTCTTGACTTGAACGATTTCATAATGACAACCATCTAATTATTATTTAAATTCAACAATATGACATAACCAGTAAAACTGCAGTTATTAATTGAATTAATTTTTGACGTTAGTAAATAAGCATGTTCTCAAGTGGCAAACACCAGTACGTTTTGGTTAAAGTTGGATCATGTTGCAAAATTGATTCCATACTGCGATTATTGTATTGAACTAATTTTTTGGGAAGCAATTATTGTAATAAATTGCAATTTAATGTGTTTTTACGTCTTCATTTTGTTAGCTTAATGATTCAATTTGTATGGAACTGTCAAATATTTCGATAACGTACCGTTAGAGGCTCTTATACATTTACAGACTTATTGTTTTTTTTTAATTTATGAGGGTTACCAACTAATTATAAAACCAACATCTAATATAGTTTGTAGGTAATCGTTTGTTGTATACACAATGCTCACTTAATTATAGGTATCCTAAACCAAGCAAAATTACACAGTATTTATTGCAACTGCTCTAGTTACCGCAAACGCGATCGAGGCATTTCAAATCACGCAAAACGTACACTAAGGGTCCAACTAATGCATAATGTCAGTTAAACTTAAATGGCGTCGAAAATAGAAAGTTAAAGCGGTTTCCGTCAGCTAAATCGATCATAGGGGTGCACTTTATATTTGAGTTGCCCAAGTCCTCAAATTTAATGGAGAATTGGGGATATAAGGAGCCACGGGCGTAAATGGAGCAGAAGTTGTTGTGATGGATAGAACTTCGACGCTGTTTGATGAGGAAAACTTGGGTGACCTAGTTTTGGTTCGTCGCTGTTGTTTAGGTTATTAGCGTTAAAATCTTAGATTTGTTAGCAGAAAGCTGTTCTTTAAAAACTAAGCTATTTTCAGGAATAATGATTATGATTATAAATTTTTATATGTCCATTACGGACAGGAAAAGACTACGAACTAATACTAACCTTGTTTGTTTCATTTTAATAATTATCTTTAGATATACCTACATGATTGTATTTACCTGACATTATTGACGTTATAAATAAAATATTTTATATTTGTAATTCTTTCTATAGTTTAACTATAGATAAAGAACTAAATACTTTTGACCTTATCAACCTAACTTCAAATAAAACGATATCAGCTGAAGTGGGATCTCTGTTTGTGCCTTGTCCCTCACAATGAATGTATCCCAACCCGTCATTGTAAAAGTTAAGAAAATCTTAATTCCTTTAATATTCCCTTACCTTTGAATAGAACATAAAATATCCGTAGGCCGGAATACAAGGGCAAAGGTGACGAGGTAGCACATGAGTATCCCAGCGAGCAGGACGTAAGATAGCTCCCTCCCACTCGCGCGGACGACCGGTGTTGAACTGTGCCGGAACCACACGCCGCATACGAAGCTGGGGAAGAAAGACAGGTTTAAATATTTTTGGTTACACAAAGTTTAGAAAGTTAAATGGCACTAATTACTTTTAAAATTGGTATCTAAAGCTAAAGACTGACCGTCCTTTTGAACTATTCGAAAAATATTTATTTTTAATAATTTCGTTAGCATCGTATCATTGGCATGTATGGTCTCTAAAAATAGTACATAATCAGGCGTATTTAAACTAGTAAAGATACGAGAGCTGTGTCCACATAAAGCTTTGGTTTATAGCCGTAGTTATTTTACCCTGAAAATTATATTAATATTGTTTTTTTTTAATCTAACCTTAGTCACTCGACAAAAGCTATTTTAAAGTACTATATCTACTTAGATTACAACGTTGGTTGGATCAAAAACATGGTGTAAGTATTTAAGTAATAAAATATGTTTAAAAAACACTTTGATAGCTATGGACCTCTAAAACTCCGTTATAAATAAATTAAAGGTTATTTTTACGAGGGTGCCACAGTTAATTTTAAAAGTTCGAGAAATTGGAAGTACCCTCAATATTTACTTTAAATTTATATTCATTTTAACACTCACGCAGTAAGCAGGATCCCGGCTGAAGAGAAAGACATGGCACCGATGGCCCACGCGGAATCAGGCCGAAGGTAAGCCTCAGGGATAGGCATGCAAAGTGTCCTGGTCGGGTCCGGCAAGGTCCCTCGTCTGCACACTATGCACGCCGTCTCCACGAACGGTGATCGAATCTAGTTGAAAAAAAGGTAGAATTAGTTAGAAAATATCCCAAAAATTGGGAAGACTAAATTGTACATGAATATAGATGCTTCGGTCTTTGTTTTAGGCTTCGAGTATCAGCTACTTAAATTATTATATTTGCGTTTTACCGTACCCGTAGACTAAAATATAATAATAATAATAATGTTTAAAAGCAATAAATATTATAATATTACTATGTATGTGGTTTAGCCTTGTTACATCGTAACACATTTAATAGGAACGATTGATCTTCGTTGAGCTACATGGATAAGGCATAGGTTTACCAGTGACTTGTTGATAAAGATGTTGAACATAAAATAATAAGGAATAACGCTTATTATACATTATTTCTGGGAACGGTCTCATAGTGAAGTGAAGTGAAGTCTCCACCAACACCTCAAGAGACTCGCTAGGTGGCTAGACCAAAGATCATCAGGTACAGAAAGCAGTACTCCTCAAAACAGCACGTGTCGTCTGTGGGTTCCTCTCTCTGCGAGTATAACCACTGGCAATTAAAACTTTCGCTCCGCTGCCGACGGCATCCTAGGTTAACATTTTATAATTCTTTAGTTAAATCCTTCTTTCCCCTCATTTAGCAGTTGAAGCTGCTTCAACCCTGTAATGTTTTGACGCTTTGCTTAATGGTCAGACACCTCGTTCATTGACGTACACTAGAATTATCATTAATGCACACTACAAGTTACGTAAGATTATGGTCAGTAACAGGGGGAGTCTCACCTCGTACTGCGTGCAGTTGAAGCAGTGCCAGCAGCAGCTCTCGCCCTCCACGTACTGCTTGGCCTGCCCCAGCTCGCACTCCGCGCTGCAGACCGACTCCGGCGGCCGCGGGGCCTCCCACTTGAACTGGATCTCTGTTTGAATATAGGTAAATATCAGCGGGGGCAATCTCACATAAATTTACCTAGTCCCAAACTAAGCTAGTAATATATGGGTACTAGATAATGATAAACTTACTGAGTGGAAACCATTTTGATAGGTCTAAAATTATGTCAAAAATGATATTTCAATCTGTAAGTTGTAAAATGCCTATCAAATAAACTTATTTTCTTTCTTTTCTTTCTTTCTTCTTTCTTTCTATTTACATACTTAAATATATAGAAAACATCCCTTACCGGGATTTGAACCCGGGACCTCTAGCTTTGTAGGCAGGTTTATTACCAACTAGGCTGGTGTCGTCATGAAGAGTAAGTGGAAATAAAGTGTACATGCCATCTTCTTCTAGGTTTGCCTCAACTAACAAACTAGTTTTACCTAGAAGTAAGTATTATTACAATTACAATCAAGGCTGGCAAGGATTCGCTAGATCTAGAGATTAGTGGAGAAATGAGGGGGAGGCCTTTGCCTAGCAGTGGGACACCAGATAGGTTTAATAATCTTAATATATTAGATAAGATTAGTTTGTTTGTACTTATGAAGGTTTTTTTGGAAGACATTGAGCAGTAGGTAAGTAAGTGGTATGTGGCGTGCATTTTTTATAATTATAAGAAAAAAAGGGGGTGACCAAATTTTATAGTAGATTTTGCACGTTAAATATTCCACTAGTTAAGTTATGATTTTGATTTTAAAACATCTAAAGTTGTGTTCTTTGCTACACTTTACAGTGCTAAAACCTCGCAGATAAATGGATTTAAAGTGTTAAAATTCTTGAACCAACAAAAGAGTAAAACTTTGGTTTTCAAATAACCAAGTCTTCTACAAGAAACATTTAGCCTTTCTCAAACGGGATTCTAGGTATTTTATTCCACGGAGTACAAAAAATAACGACGGGTACTTTGCTGCAATGTGCGCGAAGCAGACCTTCCCCTCATTGAATTAAAGTATCTGCCGCATCGGGTAGCCGATGGAAGCCAGGAGCTCATAAATTTATCATTTTAGATTAGGATTAACGTTTACGCAGAACCTTAAACGGTAAGAATGTTTTATTCTGAAATTCTAAAATATGACCACCAAGTTAAAAAAATTTGGTTCGAAAAACTACGTATACTTGTCACCTACCAGATTTCATCTCCGTGCGACACTTAATAACTTTATAATTTTATTCACAAAAACCACTGGCATATTTATTATGTATTTAGTTTTGCTAACGTCCACCTAAATTGTACCAGTTTAGCTTCATTTCTATCACTAAATATGCCTTAGTCGATCGAACATTTTTAAAGCTCGTATGACCATAGCGGTATCGTCGACAACATCAGGGGTCAGCTAGGCTTCCTGGTAGAACTGGGTTGGCAGGATTAACTCCAACCCACTCACGCAAAATAGGCGCTTAGTCGTCGATTTGCGGAAGACTGGCCCGCTATAAAACCTTAGCGATAAATTCTACTAAACTAATTATTGGAACTGTTGCCCTTTTACTTAGTAAAACAACTCGCAGCTCCCGGTCTAAACGGCCGCATTCCGTGGCACAGTTTCTCCCATGTGAAACCTTTTAAAACAAGTGCATCGGGTCGAGATCAGGATAAGTAAACGCTTGTAAGGAAACGTAGGAAGAGGTTTGTTTAAAGGCATTCAATCGTAGAATAGAAGCTGAGAGATCTTTGGAGGCTTAACTCAGGGACTCTTGGTACTACAAATCTTTAATTTAGCATAGTTATACATTTAAATTACGCCGACAAAGTAGTAAAAAAAAAAAAATTAGGGTACCTTCCATTTAATTTTTACTTTTTACTTACACTTTTATTTGAAAACGCCCTTATAACAACACAAAAAAATTTATAAGTCAGACGGAAATTGCTTTAGGATAAGCGATCGTACTAACGTTGTATTAGGACTAATGTCAATTAGAATTCTAATACAGACCGGCACATTTAATAATGAAAAACGTTCAAGCTTCAGCTATCCTTTAGTAGTAGCTTAGTATTCACACATCTTGCACAAGATCCTACCACCGTCCGGGGCCAATTATTGAGTGCAGAATGTTCTTGCAACACGGCTAGCACTTCTTATATTTTCTCTGTACAATGCGTCTCTATGTTAACAGACTAGTTAGAAAGCCCTCCAGCGGGCTTAGCATGCATGCACGAGATAAAATTTGACAGGTGCTCGGGTAATTAATACATCTATTCCATATTCTAACGTAAGACACGCTTAAGGTTTAAAATAAAATTTTCTCGTCCTGACTTTTATAACCTTTTATTACTAAGCGATTCTATCCGGTATTGCTAGAGTAATGAAATAAATCGTTCAAATCTATAAAGCGCCCGTGCACATCTAGCGTTTTTGACCGAGGGTCTTAGGGTTACGCTAGTGTGTAAAGACTCTAAGCAGAGCACGATTATTATATTTATTTACCATCTTCGACCTCGTCGTCACTTAACATCAGGTCAGACTGAGGTCAAACGCAAACCCATTTATGAAAAAAAAAACTCTAGCAACTTTTTATTCGTGCTGTCACTTTATTCTTCTGATGCATGTCAGGCTCGCTGGTCTTACCATCTAGATCCAGCTTCAGTTCTCCATCCAGGTACTCCCCGACCTTCAGCCAGCGGTACACGCCGCGAGTGACTTGTTTGAAGTGCAGGATGTTGTAGCGCGCGGGGCCGTCGCCGTTGGCGTCGAAGCGGAACTCGTCCCCGCTGAGACCTGGATACCACACAGGTTATAAGGGTGGATAAAGACATCAAGCTGTAGACTTTAACTTAGTATTGACTTGTAAAAAAGGCGATTTTACTAATCATTTATTGCATATCTCATTTTATTATTTTCCGCGAATGTTTGATTCTTTAAAATCCATTAATTTAAGAACCTGTCTCACAATCGACCAGTAAATTTAGCTGCCACTTATAGTTAGCCCTCTCCTTGTCTATTTTGAAGTATACGAAAGGGAAAGGGCTTAATTTATGTGACAGATATGCTTTACTTGACTATTATGAGACAAGCGGTTAATAAAGTTGCGTAATGTTCTCCAACTCCCTCGTAGTTTGAGGAATGAAAGGAATATGATTAAAACTTTAAACGTATGAACAACAAAATTTAAACTTTGCGTGAAAACACACGCGAGCATGTTAGCGCTGTTATTCATATCCATACGTTTTAGGAAAATTTTGAAGCTCGTTGAACTCTTGTTTAGTTTATGTTAAGTTAAACAACTGCAACAACATCCATTCAAAACAAATTGATTCTGACATCAAAGTTTTCGTGAGATACCTATCTCTATATTCAACAAATTTAACTAAGCAGAAAGCCAACTTGAAGGTCGTCTTAAGAGCTATTGCACTGTAAACAAACGCAAAGCCGAAGCTTAAACCCTCCTAATTACCCTTTAATACTTTTACAACAAATATCCAAATCGAGAAAAGGCGTAAATTCTTCTAATAAATTTCACTGTAACTAATACAAACGTAATAAGGCAATATGAAGAGCGTCTAATAACAAAATAAATGTTTTATATTACTAGAACAAAGAGGAAAAGCATTAATCCTCCAGAGAATTACTCCTCGACTTGTTGTCAAGGCTGCAAAGACTTAGGAGTGATTAATCAAAAATGATTTCTATTAATTTGGGTGAGGCGTTTTTAAGGTTCAGTGAACTTCAGTGATTGGAAGGAAAATTTTGTTTCCCGGGTTTCTTGAAAAGCGAAGCGGAATTTTAAAAGCATAACTGATTATTGAGGGTTATCCAGAACCAATTTAATTGAAAGCGATATAAGTGCACTCTTTTATCCGCTTTCGGAAGCGGGGGAAGAAGAAGCTTATGAAGTAAGAGCTAAGAATAGTGTTGATTGCCCAAAATATCCTCTAGGGTCAAAAAATATGTTCAGACAAGTCCTTATCAGGAGATACAATAAGGTCTTAAAAAGAGGATGCGAAATAGATAATGTAGAAGAAATCTGAGTTATGATCTAATGTACGAGCACAATAATAATGTACCGTCAACTGTTGCCACAGTACACTTTGCCTAACCGTGGTAATGCCGTCGTCACAATAACTTGGAAATGCATCGCAATTATGATATTATCGGCAATAAAAATATGCATGAGTATCATTTTAAGTATCCAACGGGAATCAATCAAATATTTTGACGCATGTGGAAGTTATTGCAACGGGGGAATTACCACGGTTAGGAAAAATTGCCACAGTTGACGGTAGTTCTATTGGAGAGGCGTCGAGACTCCGCATACCCCGACTCGTGCAGAAAATTAAATGGGAGAGAATTGAACTACGAAAAGAGTACTCCAAATTAAAGGTTATAAGCAATGTAGACATATATACAGTGCCTGATCATAATGAACTTCAAAGTTAAGAAAATAACAAGTACATTTTAATCAATGATATTCATAATGACAATTTTCAAATATGATCAACATTTTATCTACCAACTGTTTGTAGAACAGTTGAATGAACACAGAACGGTCTGGCACCCGCTGAAGTCATAATGAAATACCTAAAGGTATTAAACATTTACTATTAGACTAGACGTTCCTATTTGGCAAGGGTTTCGCATGATGACGATCGGCGTAGCCTTGCTTCTACGTCTGCCGGACAGAGTTGCTTTAGGAGCTAGAGGCGCTATCCTTGGATCGTTTTGCTATTATAGTAAGTTTGTATTGTATTGTATTGTATTGTATTGTATTGTATTGTATTGTATTGTATTGTATTGTATTGTATTGTATTGTATTGTATTGTATTGTATTGTATTGTATTGTATTGTATTGTATTGTATTGTATTGTATTGTATTGTATTGTATTGTATTGTATTGTATTGTATTGTATTGTATTGTATTGTATTGTATTGTATTGTATTGTATTGTATTGTATTTATTTCTTAAAGTAAATTTACATATACATTGCATGTCATGTCAAGGTACAGTAAGATACATTAAGATCGTCAAATAAGTATGCAAACAATTATCAATAATAAAAAATATGTCAATATTACAATATAACATTTAAATATTTTCACCATTTAGGCTCGTCATAATATACACGGATACAAGTAATATGTCAAAAGTTAAAGAATAAAACACTAATATACAATTACAAACAGTAAAGTTGTTACCCGTAAAGTTGACTTTTCGCAAGTATCGAAGCAGTTCAGAGCCACTGGCAGGCCGCATAGCGTCGCAGAGTCCAGGTCTACCGCAAACCGCTGCATGCATGTCTCTGGAACAATAGTAAGAAAATGAGACACTTATTCCTTGAGATAACAAGACGAAGGAAGACAGATACATAGCATTTGGAGAAAGACTGGTCTTTAAAAAAAACTGCATCTGTATTCAAAATTGTTTCATCATCATTTAAACCTCATTAAGTTTTATCCTATCTCGCCAAAATAGGAAGAAAGGGAAGAAACAGCAATTTTCACTTTTAACACCGATTAAAAAATATTGTAGGTGCGACAGTGTTGTTAACAATGTTACGTGAAAAACTTTGTGAAAGACACAGGAAATTAGAAGCTTATTAATTGTATTATTTAATGAACAGAACTTATGCTATTTTACTGTAAAGCAAATTATACTTATTATTTTACACAGAAATGCCCTATTCCAACACATAACATAATTTGAATTCACCCATTATAAAACTAAAATGCGAATAAAGAAAAAGAAAATAAAAAAGACAAAACAAAAAAACTGGGCAAGAGCATGTCGGGCCATGTTCAGTGTAGGGTACCGTTGCCATACCTATGTTACAACAAATACAAATAAAGTGCATCAGCAAAAAAGCGTATCTTCATGGCGTATCGTCCTTTTGTTGAGAAGCGCAGATTTTCGCCAATAATTCAAAAACGGTACATCTGATCAATGTTGAAGGTAATTTTGATTGAAATTATATAAGCGTTACCTTTGTAATTTTTTTCTTATTTTTTGGACACACAGTTAAAAGATTAAGGGGGTCACAATTTATGCAAATTTCGGAGCGATTATTTCCGAAAATATTCTTAAAATTAAAAATTGCTTAGAAACCTTAAAGTGTTTAAAAAAAAACTGTCGAAATACTGTGCCACACGTGTTAATGTTTGCTGAAAAAAACATTCAGCTTCTGTTACATGTATGGAGTGCCCCCCATATAACTATTTATTTTTGTAATTTAACTACCAATATAGCAGCTTATATAAGCGGTTTTTTAGTAAAATGCCTATGACACACGGACGGACGGACGGACATGACCCTTATAGTCTATAAGGGTTCCGTTTTTGCCATTTTGGGTACGGAACCCTAAAAACTGATCAAATAAAACAAAACATAAAGTTGACCAAATGCCAAGTGATGTGAAATGGTCCCAGCTAAAATAAACAAACTAAATAACAACGGAAGGTTTGAAAACAGCACATCAAACCACAAAATAAACACAATTACTGGAAGTGTCAATAAATATTGATGACCAGTAAAACCGGTAATCCTATAAAGCGTCGCTTGTTAGCGTAACCTACTTATATATACGTGGCTCCAGTTTGCGTAATAATCAATTGGATTACGAATCAACCGTAATTGTATCAGACTAATATGCATCAAAATATTAGAAATTGCGGCTACGTTATATACCTATTTTAGTAAAATGACGCGGAACAGATTAATACGTAGAGTCGGTGAATATTGACATTGCAAAGATGAAATTGAAATTGAAATTACTATACTGATTTTGGAGTGAAACCATTCAATTAAAATTTACGGTCAATAACTAATTTAATAACCAATTGGCCAGCTCAGGTCACTTTTACAAGTCGGGTATGTAACAATTATGCCCTGTATAAATTTTACCCGGCTGTAATGAGAATAGAAGGAGGGTAATGTTTTGTATATTATGTATGATTCTTTGTTGCTTCGTTTGACAAACGAGGTGTCATTAGATGATGTAGCGGCTCGCGTCTCACTGGGTACTTACCATAAAAATCCCAAAATGGCGGGTTTAAAAATATACAAGTGGTTTTAACAGAGGACATCTTACCCGCCAAGCAGCAGTGCTCGCATTGTAGTGTTCTGGTGTGGGAGTAAAACAGCCGGTGACTAGTATAGGGACATTCCATCGCACCAAATTATTACTGGCCGCAGAGTTCAACCGTTGTACCACCCAAAAGCCTAAATTCCATCAACATTATTTTGTGAATCCAAAACTGAATGCGTATCAAACAATTATCACCTTACATACAACCAAAACTACGCGTTATCAACGCTATCACAATCACAAGACCCGTCCTATTTCATCATAACAGCAGCCGCTCTGGCCCCGAGCATGCCAACACGAGATAAAATTTGACAGGTGGTGGGGAAATGAATACCTCATATTCCATATTCAAACGTAAAGCTAAACGCTTTAGGTTTAAAATACCCGTCCCGTCTTGATGAAATTACTATAAAAAAGTGAATGTCGCTATAGTCGCTTAGTAACAAAAGATAATAAAAGTCAAGACGGGACACTTATATTTTAAACCTTAAGCGTTAAGTCTTACGTTAGAATATGGAATAGAATCAGATGTATTCATTTCCCTAGCAGCTCTCAAAATGTTATCTCGTGCATGCATGTTAAGCCCGCAGCTATAGTTCTAGTCCCCGGCACTCCAAACTATAATTGTCGACGACCTAATTGCTTTAAAATACCCTTGTTCAAATTTGTTTATTAATTAAATCCAAAGGCCCTTATAAGCCCTTTTATATGCCCTTTCTAACCCCTCACGGGTAACTAAGGTTTGGATTTACATTTGTTTATTAAAACTAGTTGATTTGGGAGTTTAAATGTGTCCCCGATCCGGCAGGCCCTGTGGAATACAGGATTATTAATTCGGAACGTGTAGCGTAGTGAAATAATGTTTTATGCTGCAAGTTCGATAATAGTAGAGGCGGAGCCTTTTTATCCATCTTAGTAAAGTCAAAACCTACCTTAACTCATTTAGACCCAAATACAAACAAGAATTCACATTCTGAAAAAAACTTTATTTACGTAACTATTGGGGATAGCAAGACATTCCATTATAAAAATACTGAAAAAAAACTTTCACATCCCTGAAAAAAAACACCGTCCTCAAATGGGCCCAATGAGCTTATTTGTGGTATTTTTCAAAACAGCCCTTCTCGATGCATAACGTTTTAATGCATTTTTTACATTGCCAACGTGCTTTCATGTGGCATTCGACACACCTTAACTGGCTTGACAGCTTCTGAGGGAAGTGTCCAGTACCATCTTGACTCATACTTGGCACAACAGAAGAGGGTTTACGACGCCTTCTATCGGATCTTTCAGTGCCTACATTCCTCAAATACAACCGGGAAATACTTCGGCGAAACTGCAGCTGGTCTAGCTTGTCTTCAGCAGCCATGACATGGAGACGCCAAGCATTAGCTACAGCCAAATCTAGCATATAGGTAAACAGAACCCACCACCATTTTTTGCCTCTTATAGCTACCCTGTAAACTCCGATTGACTGGTCAGCTTGATCAACACCACCCATGCCCTTGTTGTAATTCTGAAATACACAGGGGATGTCCACGTCTGTCTTTCTCCCTTCTGCGGAACACCATCTTTTTACCTTGCCCAGAGGGTAAACAAAATCATAATTTGTACCCATCGTACAAACACTGTTGTCAAGCCATCGTACAAACAAAATTTTATTTGCTATATCAAATTGATGGTCAAATGCTGCTCTATTTTTCTTTTTCATGTCCTTGATAGATACTAGTGGACATTTCTTCGTCCTATTATCTCTAACAGTGCCAGTCGCACGATAACCAGCTTCACGCAAATCTCTCAGCAATGCATGACAAGTGAAAAAGTTGTCAAAAAACACGATATGCTCGTGTGGAACAGAGTTTACTTTTTCCAACAAACCCTTCACTACTTTGGATTCCAAAGGCTCGTTACTGGGTCGTCCTGCTGATTTACCACAGTATACATCAAAGGCATAACAATAACCATCAGCACTTGCAATCATCCAGTTTTTGTACCCAAATTGTACTGGCTTGCCCCTTATGAACTGCTTGGCAGGGTGACGCCCAAAATATTTCACCGTTGATTCGTCTACCAATAGGTACTCATGAAAATCGGCAAGTGGCCGTACTTTGAACATCTTATCGGTGGTTCCGCCAGCCGATTCGTTGTCGCAGAAATGTAAGAATTTCTTTATTTCTAAGAATCTATTTCTTGACATCGCTTTTGAAACAATGGTAACATTACAGTCCTCGTCTAGAGACCAATACAATCGTTCTCGTGGAAGTGAGTGATATCCAGTCAAAATTAGAATTCCAAAAAATATCTTCAGATCATCAGTAGTTATTTGGAATTCATGGTTGTTATGTTGAGCGGCGTATAACTTTGTGTTCATGACGATCATTTCAAAAACCTCTTTCATCAAATATCTTTTCAAAAATGCTGACTGGCGTTTGATCTTTGAGCTCATTCACAAGGTTTTCCATTCGTTGCTGAACATTATTCACCACTTGGGACATGGCAACATATGACCCGTCACAATTACGCCAACATGGTTCCTGGACTTCAATTCTCCTGTACCTTTGTAATGGTTCATCGTCACTGCTATCCCATTCACCGTCGTCTCTGGATTCAAATAGTTCAACTCTGCCTGGGATATCGCGAGGAAGAATGTTTTGCTGAACATCATCTTCATCGCCTTCTTCATTATCCGTGAGAACACTAGGTTCTGGAGGAATGGAAACTAAATCGTAACTGACATCAAGATCATCTTCATCATTTAAAATACTTTCGATGGCTTCCTCGAGTCCTCGATACTCATTTGTAAAATTAAACGATCGCTTAGACATTGTTTTATGCCGGAACTAGGCCTGCGAATATAAAACAAAAAAAATGTTAGCAATCTGCCCATTGGACCCATTCGGGGACACCGTACTATAGCAATTACCCCATTGTGCCCATTCGGGAACAGTATACCAAAACATATCTATTTATGTTAGAATCTTAGAAAATACTCGACATTATAGGATAAATACTTAGTCAAAACTATAACCAAAAGGAATATACAAAATAATGCAATAAATTTCCACGCAAATATAAAAAATATAACTTACCGTTTGTTAAACAGTTTTTAGTTCAATGACGTACACAAATTAGGTAATTTAGTCCAATGTATCCAATGAATCACAAAACTATAATCAGTATTACAAAGACGCACACTTTGGCATTACTAATTCACCTTTGAATATCGAATAGCTTAAATATTTTTGAAAATGGGGGTATTTATAGAAATGACCTTAAATGAGGACAGCGGGCGAGAATGGGTTAAGGGTATTTATGTATGAGTGAAAGGATATGTGTGTATGAGTGTGACCAAAAATCGGATACTCCAATCGCTAGAGTATGACTTCAACAGTCTTACGCAAGTTCATCGAGGTTTTACTTATTTGACTCCATTAATTCACTATCTGCAATTAAGTAAATTTAGCATAAAAACAACAAAACGAAAAAATGCCATTCATCGTTGAAAAAACGCTTCAACTCTCATATAAGATAGAATATATGCCAGCGGGCATAAGGCCCGTATCAAAGTTTCTTGTTGCTGTCACTACGCATAATGGAAATAATATCACAGTTCCGCAATCAAATGACAAGCCCTTGACTCGGGGTTTGTTTTGATCTCATAAATTTCGTTTTTCTCTGACCTTTTGTTTCATGGACCAGTTAAAAACGCTTTTTTGAAGCAAACCTCGCCACCGCTGTCAGTAAATTAACGGTCAAAAACTATAAAAGTTTGTACGAATTGAATGAGTAAAAACTTTAAAAGCGCAGTATTATTACGCTATGTAAATACATATTTTAAATCGAGGTTTTACAGAAACAGTTATTGGCTAACGTAAATCGTACAAATTATTTTTGAAATACAAAATAAACCCAATTGAAAGTGACAAATCTTAACAAACGACAAATAATATTTGCTTACTTGCAAGCGTGAAGCCGAATGAACGTGTATTATCGTCTACAAAAGACTAAAATATATAAAGCTATCGCTAAGTTGGAAACATCTCGTCTTTCCACAAATAGGTATCCGATCCACTGATCATTCCCAGTTTCCTTGCAGAAATATGGATTTTAATTTTAATTTTACGGAGCTGCAAGCTTAACATCAGGAAGAACAGCCTCTACAAGTAAAGTTGATATTCAAAGTATTTAATTTTAACGAGGTTTAAATGTTTTTTCCGTGACTGTGTAAATAAAAAGAAAAACGCATTAAGAACATCAGGGGGACGATCGTCAGTTGGTATGAACAGTTAAATTCTTACGCTAAGTATTTTTTTAATTGGCGCTAAGCTGGGCGAGGAATGGAGATGAAATCATTTTCAGGATATCGCTGTCAATTTCCTGAAAACGTCAATACTTAAAATGTAATAACATTGATGATTACAACAAAGTACAACAATTACGTTGCATGTTTATCAAAATGGTGTTCAAAAATCTCGCTTCCTTTAATATACACATCAAAAGCGTGGCAATCGACCGTTTTTCTTAATCCGAAGAGGCGGTTCGCCCGCCTCACCGCGCTCGATTAAAAGCGAACATTATGCCGTCCACACGACCTCGATGCTTTCACTGCGCTCCACTTTCCAGCAAGAACTCTTACGTTTTCAGCCTAGACATAAAGATTTCTAAGGCAAGCCTTAAATATGTGAAGCGTTTTCTTGTCGTTTTAACTTATTTGAAGGAGGATTTTTCCCTGAGGAGTCGTCGAGGAGCAAGTTTTGTCCGGATACGCTATATTTACTTCCTTGACATAGTCCCGTCGTAAATTTGCCGTGATGTCGGATAGGCGAGCCGAGAAAATGGCTGTTTACTTATGCTGTCTATTTATTTAGGACCTTTAACATTTAAAGGTTAATGTAACGTTTTCTTACCTGATCTTATATTTAAAATCAGAAGTAAAGTTTTGGTGCAAGTGGCCTTTTGGTAAGATTATTTTTTGCCTCTTTATAGAAATTATTAAATAACATAAGTCTGGAATGAATTAAAATTCAATGAATACATTTACAGAGAGACGGTGATTCATTTAAATATGGAATTGAATAAAGGATGTTCCCGTAAATATCTTGAACAGAAGGGTAAGGGAACTATATACAATTTCTATTTAAGACCGATGTCACAGACAGTATTCAAAATGGTTACTAGACGTTAATAATTTTTGTCTATTCAATTCAATTCAATCGTTTATTGATACAATATAAATTGTTGTGTCATTTTCTTATAGCTAGACATTTTACATTATAATGATGATTATTATAATATATAAGTACATTATATTTTTATAAATACATTTTGGCAGTCTGGGTCAAGGGTCTGCGAACCAGTTCGTGTGAAAGTAGGTAGTCTTATTGTTGAGCTCTCGAAAAAGGCGTCTACAGTGTAAAAGGCATCAGCTGCCAGTTTGGCTTTAACTTTATTAGTAAATGCTATGTCACTTCTGGCGTTTTTTAATTTCCAACGGTATCCCATCGCTATAGGCTTTGATTCACAATAACAACTCATCCGTGTCAAAGCGTTATATCATCTTTTTTAAATGTATCTTTAATTTTACTTCGAGGCTGACAACACATTTTATGTAGAGCCCATAGAGTTGCTGTTGCTGATGTTGTTGGTGTGTAATTTCTACAGGCAGCGATAACCGCTGTCTATCAGAGACCGTATTACTTATGAGAAAAGGGACAAAGTATTATGACTTCTATAGGTATATCCCTTTCATTGGGTAGGTTTTAACAGGTCGTATTACCCTCTTTGCCTGTCTTTTCCAATATCTCTCTATCTTGTCTGTATCCATCAATCAAATAGAACTTTGGTGCCGTTAATTTCATAGTTGTCAGATTTTGAGTGATTAATTTATTAATAAATCTACTTCTAATAAGAGTGGCCGCATTTTGTGTCATAATCTGACAGTGAAAGAGATGGAGATAACCGTAATTGCTATAGCTCTGTCCCTTTCGCTGGTTCTGAAACTTCTTAATACACCTCAGTTCTGAATAGACTTTTGTACAGATGCATTTGAAGTACTACCCAGAACTTTATTAAAAACGTTGTAGAATACATTGTAGAACTTCCATCTAGAATTTGTATATAGATAGATAGTACTAGTGTATTCATTGGTTCAATTTTTAACCGACTTCAAAAAAGTAGGAGGTTCTCAATTCGACTGTATAGGCATAGATTCAATTCAAGGCATAGATTCAATTAATGTTTTCAAAGGCGGAAGTAAATTGACTACTGAGTATAACTTTGTTAACTAGGAAAGTTATAGTATTATTATGGCTGGAATAACCGTTAATTATTCCGTTAAGTTAGGTTAGGTTAGTTTTTAATTTAAAATAAATGATTTAAGAGTTACCCGTGAGGTGCCCGGGCAAGAATTGCACCACCCCATCTCATCCCGTGGGTGTAGAAGGCAACTAAAGGAATCATACCAGAGGATGGGCAGCAGCGTCCTTCTGAACATTGTATTATAACATCAAACTGCGATCGCCAACCCGCCTGCCAAGCGTGGCGATTATGGCAATGTCTCCCCAGTTCGGGGAAGGCCTTTGTCCAGCAGTGGACGTCTTGCGGCTGATGATGATGATGATGATGCTTTCAGAGTATTTGTTACTGAGTCATGGATGTTTTCTATGTTTAAGTATGGATTTCTCTATATAAGTGTGTATATCGTTGCCTGGTACCCATAGTAGGTACAAGGTCTAGAGCTTAGTTTGGAACTAGGTCAATTTGTGTGAGATTGTCCCTGATATTTATTTATTTGAAATTGTCAATAAACACACTAAAACTATAATAAACTAAATATAATTTAAACTAAATAAATGCCAATTTCAATGCGTACAATTAAAGTATCGCGTTATTTTTTTTTTGCTTAGTTTGGGATCAGGTCAATTTGCGCGAGATTGTGCTCTGACACACCAGTCCTTTAACCACCAAACCAGAACACAACAATGCGAACACTGCACGGAGGCACAGTATAAATATAGCGAAAGCAGTAACGAAACTACGAACAAACGTTCGAAACGTCGCACTCACACAGAAGCACGTCTCAACGAGACCCCTAAGCGGACATGGCAGTGCTGTCAGTGGCGGGTGTCGCGTGGAGACGAATGGTTTCGCTTTGTATTTTATTCTTCTCCACGAAGCCATTCGTCTCCACGCGACACCCGCCACTGACAGCACTGCCATGTCCGCTTAGGGGTCTCGTTGAGACGTGCGTCTGTGTGAGTGCGACGTTTCGAACGTTTGTTCGTAGTTTCGTTACTGCTTTCGCTATCAGTGTTTATACTGTGACGCATGGTTAATTTGGTAAGATGTTAAGCTCATCTTAAAAACGTTTTCGTTTTACAAAAGCTTAAACTAGCTCTGCCAAAACTGCTATAAAATCTTCAAAGGTTCAGAATGAAAAATATTTCTTCAATATAAGCTTAAAAGCTCGTTGGAAGCTCTTGAAGCTTTATGCCACAGGCGAGGACTCGAGACATAAACTAGAAAGGGTAGGATTAAACACATTGTAATATGGGTATTAGACAACGATAAACGTACCTACTTATATAGATAAATACATACTTTAATACATAGCAAACATGTATGACTCAGAAACTGGAATAGGTTCTTCCTAAGTCATGGAATCGTTTTCATGTATTTTTCTATATAAGTATGTTTATCGTGGTCTGGTAATGCCAAATTCTTAGAAATCCTTCCAATGACGATAAGCAACTTCTATGCGGATAAATTCGAGGGCCACAGCTACTAAATATATACGTTGTCTATTATCACATAAAATGTTATAAAAGCCGGATATCTCGGTTTCATAATCCGATCAATTATCAGCCTAACAGGGAGACGTCGGCACTTAGATCCATTTCTCGCCCCGCCTGATCTACAAAAAGGGATGCTCCAATATAGAAAGTGTCGATAGCCCGAACAAAACATAGAACAGAACAGCGAATTCAGTTTTAATTTTATATGAATTCATCGTGTCAAATAGGAGGTTAAGGTGCTTTTCTATGACATGACGAGGATTGAAATCTCTCTGGTTCATTTCCACGAAAAATTGCAATTATTAGCAATCGCGCGACAGAAATCGTGAGCTAGCTTGCGCGAGCACGCGCGGTACAATGCGAGCCATCGCAAGAATACTGTTGTCTTTGCTGTTAAGCACTTTGTATCAGCGAAATACCGAAATAGCGAAAAACCTTGAGACGAATTGTCGGCAGGCCATCTACAAGGTGGACCGACGATCTGATAATGGTCGCGGGAAATCGCTGGATGACAGCATCAGAGGACCAATTATTGTGGAAAACCTTAGGGAAGGCTTTTGCCAGCAGTGGACATCTTGCGGCTGATGATGATGATCAGCGAAATGGTTCAATATTACAACAGCAAAAAGATTCAATTCTCAACTCGTACATCCTCGCCATACAAACTATTTTCACCGAAGATGCGCCAAGAGTGAATTTAAATTTTTCCCTACAAATTTCAATAAACTCCAATCCAATTACTCTCGCTAAAGGAGAAGCATTATTAATCAATCGATTTTACTCCCCATGGATCAATCTGTCATCAACGTGCGCTGTGCTAAGCGCTCTCGGCTCGAAGGCAGATCAATTATGATCGGGAGCCGAGGAACGAAGGTTTAAAGTATCAAGAAAACAACTGTACCTACACAAAACGTACAGAACTCGCAAACAAATATTATTCGACTTAATTTCATGCTAATAGCGTTGCTCGCCCGAATCTGTTTTTAGTAAAATAAAATGAAACTAATTTTATAAATAATTGAAGAGAGGTCTAGGAGGGTTAAAAAATTAAAATGATTTGATTATAGCAAATGGGGTGTCATATGAAAGAACTTTATCTGCACATTTCAAAACTTTTTTTTTTTTAATATTTCATGATTATTTTTTGATTTTTAGCCAAAAATATACAAAAATGGCCATTCCCTTCCCCCGAAAATAAGCTCCAAACATGGCCACTAAATGAAGGAAAACGTGACAGCGTAATTTTATTCGTTAAATCTTTACGGTCGCCTGGGCACTAGTGCTCACTCATCGCCATACGGAGTCACTACGAAGCTAATTCCGAAGCTCGAAGCATTTGCACGTGCTTTTTAAGCTTTCTGCGAAAAGCTGGCACACTCAAGCTCTTGAAGCTACTTGAGTCGATGTATATTTAACAGGATGTTTGGATTCATTAAACTATAAAATATAAATAAAAATTATACAAAATAAATATTGAAAATAAGCTAGAAACGAGATGGGGCCGTCGATTGGACTTTTTGAAGAAATAACACTTGATTTTTGAAGTGTCCTTTAACACTTGTTACAAAGGTGCAGATACAGTGAGGTATAAAACTAACTTAGATTATTGATCAAGATCGATCACACGACCTTACGCTACCGCGCCGGAAAACATAAGACACTCGCGAAACATCACTTCACCAAGAGTAATCCGCGTATTACTCAATTGTCTATGTCAGCACTTTCGTGAGAGCCAGGCGATCGGTTATCGAGAAAAGCCGTTGACTCATTGACGGCATGTTGCAGCGTGAGAGCCTTAGGGCGTAATAAGCTTGGGATTTGATTGGTAAATAAGAAGTTAAGAAATACTGAAACATATTCGTATGAAAAAATGTAAATTATGTTTTATAATTATGTATGTTCATCGACCACGTTCTGAGGTTGCGTTGGCCTTGTTTTAGTACATTCAGTCAACAAAGTATCGGGAATGGATGATTTGTTTATGGTTCCAAATTCAAATTTTTGTTTTTTTTGTTGTTGTTAGATTGGCACAACTGTTTTCTATTTTGGCGCGGAGTTTGAGTTGCATCTGTTATTTATATTAAATACAGTGCTGTTTTTAGTTATATCATATCTAGTGTGTATTGCGAATTTCATAATGGACAAAAACATTGAACAAAGAGTTTGTCTTAAATTTTGCATCGCCAATGGAATTTCGTGTTCGGAGTCACTGAAAATGTTACAGAAGGCTTACGGTGATTCGACTTTATCAAAAACACGTGTTTATGAGTGGTACAAAGCGTTCAAAAGCGGTCGAGATGTGATGGAAGATTTGCCTCGCTCTGGTAGGCCATCAACGTCTGCAACTGAAGTTAACGTCGCAAAAGTGAAGGAAATAGTGACTGAAAATCCTCATTCAACTTTGAGAGAGATAGCCGCCGAACTTTCTGTATCTCACGAGTCGATCCGTACTATTTTAACTAATCATTTGGGTATGAAACATGTTACCGCTCGGCTAGTCCCAAAAGACCTGAATTTTCTCCAAAAACTCAATCGCATGAGAGTCGCTGAGGACATGCTAGAACGAGTCAATTCCGACCCAACATTCATGAAACGCATTGTTACTGGTGACGAGACGTGGGTTTACGAGTTTGACATGCAAACTAGTCAACAAGCTTCGGAGTGGCGCCTTCCAACTGAACCGAAACCGAAGAAACCACGCCAAAGTCGATCAAAAGTCAAAGTCATGTTGACTGTTTTCTTTGACTATCGCGGTGTTGTGCACTCGGAATTCTTGCCGGAAGGTCAAACGGTAAATAAAGAATATTATTTGAGCGTTATGCGGCATTTAAGAGAGCAAATTCGACGAAAAAGGCCAGATTTGTGGAATGAAAATTCTTGGATTTTGCACCACGATAATGCGCCTTCGCACAAGGCCATCATTGTGAAAGAATTTTTGACCAAACACTCAACAAATACCATCGAGCAACCACCATATTCACCAGATATGGCTCCTGCCGACTTCTTTCTTTTTCCTAAACTCAAATTACCACTTCGTGGCACCCGTTTTCAATCGGTAGAAGACATAAAGGAGAATTCGCGCCGAGAACTGAATTCAATTCCGGAAACAGCGTTTAAAAAATGTTTTGATGATTGAATTATTCGTTGGCGTAAGTGTATCGTTTCTGAAGGAGCATACTTTGAAGGTGATAAAATAAATTTGGATGATTAACAAACAGTTTGTGTATTATTGATCTTTTCCCGGTACTTTCTTGACAGAGTAGTATTTCGTGTGTCATCATAGTCATATGATATGTGAGTTTTATATGAAATCTAACATGGATACGAATCGCAGGTGTGTTGAGCAAAATCTTTTTTTAAATTTGCCAATTCTAAAACTGTTTTATTTTTAATATTAATAAAATATACCATTACTTTGTGACAAGAAAAAAATTGCATGAATATGACGTGGGTGACATTTTTTTGCAGGTACCTGTAACTGTTCTTTTTAGGGTTCCGTACCTCAAATGAAAAAAAACGGAACCCTTATAGGATCACTTTGTTGTCTGTCTGTCTGTCTGTCTTTTTTTTAATACGATGCTTGAACATTAGGAAAAAATATATCTTCAAGATTATTATGTTTTTAATGTTGTCCAGCCGTAATCCCATTTAGAAATGATATAACGGTTCCGTGATAAAGCCTCGAGATGTCGCGGATTATTTACTCCCTCGAGAGATAAACGGTCTCGGATTTATAGCAAATGTTTGGATTGCTCCAGATTATGAGGAAAACATTATAACTAGCTTTTCCTTGAATAAATATATATTCGCTCAAGATTAGTTTTGAATATTATGTCGCAATAAGATGCTATAAATATAATAAATGTAAGAGGGTGTTATGATGCTATTTAGGTGTTTGGGAATTTGGGAATTTTAATTTTTTATAAACGGGTTAACCTATTTGGATAAAGCACATAATTATAGAGAACGAGCAGTTTTTGGTAAAGTTATAGGATACTTTTATTACAGTGCATTGCACAGTTACCGAGGAAAATGTAAGTATAATAAATTACCTGACATTTTCATAGACCAAAAGTTATTAGTATTTAGGTATTTGACCGGACAGAAGAAACTTGCTGAGATTTTTGTAAACATTGCTTCTTTTTTTTTTTTATCATATATGGGTTTGCGTTTGACCTCAGTCTCACCTGATGTTAAGTGAAGACGAGGTCGAAGATGGTACACGCTTACCCAGAAAATGCCTATTCACTCTTGCCTTGAAAACACCAAGGTTATAGGATTGCGGGAATACAGACGCAGGGAGAGCATTCCACTCCTTGGCAGTGCTTTATCCAAGAGCATAAACTACCCACAATATTTAGACGCAGCCTGCCGTTTATTGACACAGGCCGCTAAAGTCGGAAAAGGGCAGACAGACGGTACACACTTGACCTAAGAAGTTGATTACAAGTTAGGCTATAAGTTAGCTATTTGACAAATTCCAGTTTATAAATGACAACAAACTAGTTGTCAACAAATATTTAGTTGTTGTGATGGGAAATTGCAGAGAGTTCTATACTCGTAATTGAGAAAATATTCCTTGTTCATCTTCTCGTTGGTAACAAAAATTTGAAATTTCAGTCTTTTCAAAATAATTATAGAGAAATGTCAAAGTTTTAAAAGAAGGTCGCCTTTTCCGATAAACTTTTCCGAACGAACTGCAAGTAATTTGGATTTCAAAAAAATACAATCGAACCAATAGACATATTTTGTTTTGTTTTGTGGTTTATCGATACCACGATAAAATTCGTATGCAATTGAAAAATAAATAAATAAATTAAAATAATAAAATACCTTTAACAATAAATTCTTCAGGGTTGTATTTAAAGTCTTGATATGATTGTATAATTACGTAGAATCAAGATACCTATTCGGAACAATCGCAATATTGTTAGATATAACAATTTTTTTTAGTGTAGCGACCGTCTACAATACCACAAACCTGATAGCATACGCGAAGGTCATAACAGCGTCAGACACGAACTGCAGCTGTCCCTCGAACTCGGTGTTTTCTGCTGTAAGCCTCTCCAAGCCGGAACACCTCCGCGAGTATTGAACGTTGTATGGCGTGCGAGGGCTGCCGGGGTAACGGCATTGGAAGTGGTCCTCCCAGAATTCTGAAAAAATAATACAACTAAGACATATGTATATGACCTGATTCTGCTCGGTGCACGGGATGGACATGTCCCTTTAATTGTCTGACACTTGGTACGTTTTGACAACCCGTTGGTTTCTGCTGGATGAGTCCAGCGTGTGAGAGTTCTAAACTTTGTTGTGGATTAATTTGGAATGATTGGAGAATATATTTATAATTGGTTTAATGAATATTTTTGAGCGTGTGAATTTGATATATGCAGTGTAAAGTCCGATAACCGTCAATAAAGAATTAAACTGATTATGTTAAAATTTGAACAAAGTTTACTAGAAGAACAGAGATAAATATCTTTAAGAGTGTTTTTGGTAACAAAATATAAGAAAAAAACTTGCAATATATATGCATTTGTATTGAAATTAAGAAGAAACAGATGTACTTATGTTTAATTTTTGCTGGAGGAACCGATAACAATTATAACTAAAAGTTTACCAGAGGACAGAAATATGCTAAGAAGGACTGAAGTCAACAACATACCACATTTTAAACATCTTAACTCACCAACAAACCACGGATTCCTCCGATTATTCTTCACATTCAGCCCCAAGAAGTACTCCTTGAACCCACTGACATCGTTGGCTTGGGGCTGGACGCTGATGGTCCCCTCAACTGCTCGCTCGTTTCCGTCGGAGACCAGGGACCTGGCGCTCCAGCCGTCGGATCCGACCCAGCTGAAGGAACTGGTGGCGTTGATGCGTTCCACTGCTCGCATCACGCCAGCTACTTCTTGGTCGGAGCCGAAGAGTATAGCACCTGAGAAGAAGAGACATCTATATAGGTAACTAAAATGAAATCTTGTTCGTTGGAACGCGCATCACTTGAGAACGGCCGAACCGATTTAGCTATTTTTAATGCTCGTATAAAATCCGAGTAAGGTTTTTAGGAAAAACATATCGGAATATTGCCCGGACAATTTAAATGCCGTAATTATTCGTATGATTTACTTTAACTATCAACGTTTAACTTATTTAAATTTTCTTATTTTATTCAGATAACTACATCAAAAGTTTGTGTATACTAATTACGAAACCTATTTTTGTTACAGGCCGATGAATATTGAATCAAACTGTGAATACCTAATCTAAAATCTCGATCTTTGCCGTTAACAAAATCCATTTCCAGTTCCGATCAGGCCCAAAACCAAATTTCATTAAGCGAAAACAGGCAAGACAAAAATAAAAACGAAATTAACATATATATAGCAGAATTATTGAAACGTGAAGTCACGTATTGAAGTTCAGGGAAGAAGAAAATGACCTCCGGTACGCTGATTTTAGTTAATTTAATTTTCAATTTTGTAAACGTCAAATACATTGAATTTAAATTATGGAATGAATTCTGGGAAATGGTTAAGGGATTATACGGGGCCGAAAATTGTTTAGTTGGTTTTGTTATGTTGGCCATAAACAATGCTTGTTACGAATTAATTATTTTTTTAGGCGATTGAACAAAAATGCAGAAAATTACATAGTGGTGAATTACACACTATGTATTACAAATAATTAACAACTAACATTTTTAAAATGTATGATTTATCACCAAATTAAAGCGGGTTACGATTTTAAAGAGTTGCATCTTAATTTAATACCAGTATTAAATTAAGAGGCAGCGCCAGCGCTATGCCAGCTGTTTCACAATCGTCAAGTAAAGCATATCTGTCAAATAAATTTAGCCCTTTCCCTTTCTTACCCTTGAACATAGAAGAGGAGAGGGCTATATTTAACTGATAGATGAATTTACTTGTCGATTGTGGAACAGGCCCATAAAACTTATTTTATTTAAAATATGGTCTGTCACTTTTTGACAAATTCAAATGTTACAATGAAAGTAGTATTAATTATGATGCTGTCGGACAATGGCCACTCCGCAATGAAACAAGATGGCCCCCGTGCTTGGGCTTGAAAGAAGAAGCTTTATCAATTAATAGGTATAAAACCAAGTGCCTTGTTTAGCATGACAACACAATAAGTCTTTTTTATGTTTACATAATTTATATAAAAATAGTGACTTAATTTATGAGTTTAATCACCATTTTGTCTTTAACTAGTCTTACTCCGTGTCGTCCCTAAAAGCCTGTTACACCCTTAAACAATAATCTAGCGCGTCACGTCCAACTCAATTATAATTCCGTGCGAAAACACTAACTTACGTATTTTCAAATTTCCAAAGTATTAAAAGCTTTGCTAGGGACTTACATAAAATTATTCATGTTACAGAAAACGCACGGACGCCTACATTGATTATACTTTCGGATATATTATGAATCATTGGGAATTTGAGTTATAAGTAATATCGCTTATGTTTAGAAGTTTATTTATTAAAATATGTAAAAAAAACCGTTTATCCACAAATTGGTCAGTTTCATTAATCATTATCACCTATGTCCTGTAATGCGATGTAAATGAAAAATCTGAAGTAATTTTATAGCTTTATTTAGGTCAAAAAAAATTATAAAAATTTTAGTAACCAACATTACAATTTTAGATGATACACGATTGGCCGTCATATTATATAAAACGAATTCGGTAAAACACAAGTATTCGGGAAAGAATCAAATCAGCTTATAGGAAATTCCATATTGCTCAAAGACTTAAGAAGCAATGATAGTTCAGAAATACTTTGTATCGATATGAAATATAAATAAGCTCAGTATCAGAAAATAATTCTATGGGTTTTATTTCGTAGTTCCTTAATAAAGGTGCTATAGAGGGAAGGGAGCAGGAACAGTTAAACAAAAATATCGTTTAATGATAAAAAACGTGTAAGTAATTATTTTAACGACAAATAGTAAAAAAAACATTTGTGTACAAAAATGCACACACCAAAACAAATACCTTAAAACATCCATAACAATTCCACGTCACGCGAAACTCTTAAAAACCAAAGCGATTCTACGGAAAACTCCCCGATTATCGGATAATAACCCAATCAATCTTTCAGGCTATGAGACAAGATGGCCGAATATCGGGTAAAATCACCCGGCGAATGTAGCAAGTGCGGTGTTCTGTAATCACCAGCTCAATGGATTCAATTTGTGTAACCACTTCAGCGAAAAATTGTCTTCTGTCGAGCAGCTGGTATCGCGGACGCCACCCAGCCACAATTTATCTGAGATCCAGTGACCCAACACTGACGTGATACAACGCAGATACCACTTTATTCGGCAATTTTCTTTTACGGTAAAATAACCCTGTTTACTTTTAGAAACGTGACTTGGCTTAAGTTTTCGACATCGAAATCCGATTGTCTCTTTTACACTGCTGTTTTTAAAGAATTTCGTAAGGGATAGAATGATGTTGCGTGGCAGGTTAACAATATACGGTAGAGATAAGTCCTTAGCTTTTCGGCTGTGTCAATGTTTTCGCTGGAGTAACGAGGTAAGGGGAATAATATGTAAGCGGTTTTCAGGAAATACTAAAAATATTCGGTGTTTTAAACTTGGAAATAAAAGGAAATGTTTTAGTTGTGTGAAATTTAACAGTCAGTCGGTTCCTTTGGCAATTAGTCGCCGATTTGCGACTCAACCTTAACCCAACCGTGCCTAGAAAATATTTTCCGAATTGACGTCAAATAATTACTTAACTTTTACCGGAGGCCAATTATATGTAAAAACCTGCCATGTTTCAGTTAGCATAGATATAGAGATAGTAGCTAATAGGAATCATATATTACTGTCTCTTTCACTGCCAAGTTGTAGGCTTTTACAGTTAATATTACGGCCTCAGACATTTAATTTCCGATTTCAAACCGCTACCGTAGACAGTCATTTCGTATTAATAACGTGGTCAGCAAAAGTTTGAAGTTTGAGAAGATATAGACAACAATATTATTTTTAAAGATTGATCTGCTTAAGTGGAACTGAGCAATGAGGATGTGCAATAGGGAATATGTATATATTTTTTTGCCTTAATAAAAAGTCATTCATGTAACAAACAGGAGAGAAAAAATATTTTTCGAATAACTATAAAAATAACCAAGATATTTATAAGCCATTAAATATTAAATATTTAAAACATATCTTGTTTCTATCTCTTTCCAGCAAATCAGAATTTAACATGGAGTTTAAATGGCCGTAGTTCATGTTGGATCTCTCTGTCTAATTAGTTGTTTTAAATGTTTATATTATCCGTATTTTTGGCCGATTTTACTTTTAATTACACTTTTTGCAATCTCTTTTACGGTATTATTATATTAATAGAAATGCGATATAAAAATTTGATGCAAATTCCCTATTATGAAAAATATGTGCACTTTGTTAATTCGATTAAATTCGATAAGTAGGTAGAACTAAAAAACTTGGCGCCCCGTGACCAACTTGCTAGTTTATATTTGTATAAGGCGAAGACTTAAAATAAATACTGTGATCTACTGATTATTATCAAATATGGTGATATTTATTGATCGTGTAATCTGGTAGTGTATTGACGGATGTCAATATATATCAATGAAATCTGATTTCTGGATTCCATATCGGCAGTTTGTGATAAATATTGACATCAGTCAATACACTAGATTACACGATCAGTAAATACTGCGATATGTCAGTATAAATATTGCCTCCATATCCATTACACGACTGAACTCTCCGAGACACGTGACATAGTTATAATGAAAAACCACGTACTGATGTGATAAATATTGAACGCCTTGCCAGTGAATTGCGTGAATAGAATGTAATTCTTCAGTTTTTATCATATTGATGGATCACAGTATTTATTGTACGTCTAGCCTTCACCTAATAAATCATCAACAAGAAACAACATCAAATCGGATAGAAAAAATAAAACTCTTAGGCTAAAGACCGACACCTTTCCCCTGGGTTAAATTACATAAAAGTGCAAGGATATTGTGTATTCGTATGTTACTCTTCTCTTACCTCTAGCTCTGGGTTTGGTGAGCAGTTTCTGTACTATGGTGTCATAAGCCCCCTCGTCGGCCACTCCTGAGTCTTTCACCAACTTCTCCTTGATGGCGATGCAGATTCCACTCCTGGCCAGCAAGGCTTCTAGCTCTTCGAAAGCCTGGGGATAAATACCTAATTAAAGTTCACGGTTCTTAATAAACAGTTTTTATTTATTCATATTAAGTGGTTAATTAGGAAGACGAAGCACACGCTTAAAAAAATACAAGAAATAAAAGAAAGTGATAAACAACAGATTCAGATTCAGATTTTATTACTCAATATAAATTACTTACAGTATAAATTGCGCTTCATGTCAAATTACAAGTTATTACATTGAGATCGTCAGAAATAGAAATACACAACAAACAATTTGATAAATTACACACATCGGTACAGTCCCGAACCACATTATAATAAAGTGCAACAAGAACGAATTTATATTCATCCGTGCGCTAATGAGGTACATTATACAAATAACAACGTAAACACTAATGTCCTGTAACAGGCGAGCGTACCACAAGAGCTAACTTTTTACCGTTGCTTGTAAGTTTCTTCTATTTTCCCATGTGTTCTCGTCAGGATTTTTCTTCAATTATTGTTCCAGAATTTACCGTTTTTACGTTTAGTGGTTAAGGCTGTGCTTGTAAGTCAGGCAGTAATGGATCAGCCCCCGTATGGCTATCTTTATCGCGGCAGATATTGTCGATAAAGCATCGTTCACTCTTTCACTTACATACGAGAGAGTGAGAAAGTGGCAGATGTTTTATCCACGTATATCCACATCAAAAACCGGTCAAGTGCGAGTTCAAAAATATACTTTTATGTACTTTAATTCGTATGAAATTTTTAGTTGCCTAAATTGAACACAAATTTTCAACGTTTTTTTAGTTATATCTCAGAAACTGTACATTTGGAACACTTCATTTTATTATTTCCCTAAAATATAAATAATTAGCTATACGTCAAGAATTTTTTTTGGTTAATAAACTTCGGAGACACGGTGGAGGAACGGTCATTATTAATTTGTACATTTTTGGCTATAAATTTATAGAAAATTATAAAAAAAATCGTTTTAAATGTGCAGATTAAGCACTTTCATATGACACCCCTTTTGCTATAATCAAATTACTTAAATTTTTCAACCCCCCATTCTAGACTTCTTTTCAAATATTTATAAAATGGATTTCATTTTTTTTTTACTAAAAACAGATGCGGGAAAGCAAGTGCTACAAATATGCCAAATTTTAAGTTAATAGCATGTGTAGTTGCTGAGAAAAACTGCTGTGACATACAGACAGATGGACGGACGGACAGACAGAAAACGAAGTCTCACTATAAGGGTTCCTTTTTTACCATTTTGGTACGGAATCCTAAAAACACGACCATAATAGTCCCGCAGTATGTAAAGGATGGACTTTGAGTTAATACGAGTAGGTCCCTTAACACACAAGTCACAAGTCAAATTCCAGGTAATGTTCTGAATTTCTGCTTCAAATGGTAGCTGGCATGTCAAACGTTCATTAACCAAAGGTAATTAGCCTCCTGTTGAGTTGCCGTGTACATCAAAAGTAAATTAATAATGGAATTAGAGCGAACACGTTTTACTATTTAATTGGTTTAGTATGTCATGGAGGATTTATAAAAGTCCACGATTTTCCAGCAAAAGTAAAGCCGAATTATTTTATCCGGGTTTATTATAGTATAATAACGATATAAAATATAGGTAGAAAAATTTGAGGAAGGTGAACTAAAGATCTGGTGAAGATCGAGGGAAGCCAACGGAGGCGATTTGCACAAAACAGACCATCGGGGAGATCCTTGAGAAAGCCTATTGCAGTGGATAATTTTCTGAAATAAAGATGATGATTATTAAGTTTGAAGAATCTTTAGATCCAGGTGAACCAATGACCTGGTGAAGATCATTGGTTCATCGGGATGTGGACGAATGGGACCGATCTATGTGGCGCTTTGGAGGAGGCCTATATCCGGCAGTGGACGTCTTTCGGTTGTAATCATGATGATGGTGATGATTGTAAGGATCCAGATGAATGGATGCCCCGGTGAAGATAGCAGTAATCCGCTGAAAGCGGGTGGCATGAAACCGATCATTGTGGCGACTCTTGTAAGAGGCCTAGGTTCGACAGAGAAAATATTTTGGCTGACTTGACGATGACGATGAATGCTTTAATACAAAATTTACTCATACACGCTACGTAGCTTGTGTGATATTTAACGTTAATTGAAATTGTCATATTGTACTTCCTAAGTTTGTAACACACAATGATATGCAACCGTATGGCAAAACAATTGAGCCATAATAACAATATTCAAAACTCAAAAGTGTTTGTTGATATGTATTTTACTAATTGTGTACAGACTTATCCGTGAACGAAAAACAGAATTATTTAACAGTAATATTTCAACAAACTCACCCAATTTTATCCTCTCATCACAAAATGATATCAGCGCTGAAATATTTTTAATACCTAGGTTGAATTCATGCCGTATATAACCTACCCTGTACCCAGGGGATAACTCATTCCAGCGACCCTAACAAATCCCCAATTTATACCCTTGTTATCCCTTAATCTATAAAACACAAGTAAACGCGTTTTAAAATCAACTAACTCGTTACGTTGGTTTTGCCTGCTTATTCCAGATCTTAGGTTGAAAAGCAGATGAAGGTTCAAAACCAGGTAGATTTGTATGATGACACAATATATTATTATATATCTGGGTCTTGGATGTTTTTTAAAGATGTATTTATATCGACGATGCGGTCAGGCTAGTTGACCCTGCCTATTAAACTGCCGTGGCAAGGATATTTTGTGTAACGCGCAGTTTGCTACCGATTTTTAAATGTTTGTATAGTCTGAAGATGCACATAAAATATTAGAGTACTTTTTACTTTGCAGAAAATCCAAGTTCCAGAGAAAATTTCAATACTACTTCTACGCGGACGAAGGCGCGGGTAAACGGTATAAAATATAAATATAATATATTTTATAAAACACAAATGTATCAAACGTTGCCAAGTTCCAAGCTATATTCTAGGCATGTACTATCGGCAAAATGAAAACCTGACCCACCATAGAACTGTCATTGCATGGTCATCACACTTTTTGTTTGCTAAAATATAACTCAATTAAGTTAATACATTTTTACTTGTAAGAATTTATTTCATACAGAATTCGTGGCAAATAAATCTAAACATAAGCTTGTAAAATAAATTCACTAACCCAAGAATGTTTTAGTCAAAAACAAATAGAAATTCTGTCAACTCCGGGTATCGCGAAAGTGCAAAAAGTCAGATTTATGAATTGCAGAAAGCTGGAATAAATATGCACCATGTTTCCTGAAGTTATAGGTTGATTCCCTAGAGCGCAAAGTCGGCGAGCTAACTCTTATGTGCTTTATGCATTTGTAAGCATTTACATTTTTATATTTATTTGGTGAACTTTGTGTTAGGTTTCACGAGTTCTTTCGCGTAATACTTGTTTATCGTTATTTCGGGAATCTTTTTTTTAGCCTGTGTTAGTGTCCCACTGCTGGGCAAAGGCCTCCCCTTTTGTCCGCTATTCGTCCCTATTGAGCGTTACTCGCTTCGAAACGCGTCCAAGTCATCCCACCATCTCCTTTTTGTTCTGCCTCTGCGCCGATGGCCTATTTCGGGAACCTATCAAGTTTTTATGTTAAAGAATGTATGGTTCTTCCTCAAAGCAATCTATCTTTTTATACCAATTTTGATCAAAATAATTAATAATAGCGTAATAAACCAACAAACAAAAATTCATCCTCGCACTACAAGCCCTTTTACCGCTTAAAATTTGTAACGCAAGAAATACAACCCAGATTTCAAACATTTTAGCTCAAATTACTTTTTTCCATTACTTTAATTATAGAAAATCCAAAGACCAAACAAACTTGCTCACAAACCACATTTCAAAGAAATAAAAGCCCCTAAAAATGCAGCGTCGCTTTAGATAAAGCACTGAGCTGCGCGGGTTGACAAATTAATTTAGAGTTCTTGGTTTCTTCTCCAAGAACTATAAATTCCCTCACGCCCTCAAGTTAATTAAGCATGCGGTTACTTTGTAGAAGCTAACTAAAATATAATATTTTTGTGCACATTACTTATTTAACTTAGGTGTAAAGGGTTTAAGGTTCATCTGTGTAAAATAAGCGAAATTGAGGATTTTAATTTGTACAAGTTAATTTTCATTGCTACTGAATTTAATTAAAGTTCTAAGCTGAAAGCATTTTGATACAGCTCGCGTTTCAAGTTATTTTGGGTGGTAGTATTGGCTTAACGTGAATTGTAGTGTACTTTATGTTTTCTTCAGCATTTTTTTCTTAAAAATGTTTTGATGATAAATTATTTATCATTTTTAAATGTCTATTAAACGAGTATGTTATAAATTTATTGAGGTAACCAGCGGTCATGTAATTTTTTTCTCCAGGAAAGGTCTAAAAACTTTACAAAAGTTGAGTAGAAGAGGCAAAATTTAGATTTAAAATAAAAATATAAAAAACTGCAAGAGTTTAATTTTAATGGTTTTTTGCATCTGATAACACAATTATTCAAGATTTTTGCGATAAAAACAATTGTAAAAAGTAATAAATTCCGAATACCACAACTCAAAAACTTATTGAGGTGTACATTTTTCAAATAATCTGAAAATTTAAAATATCTCGAACATGGTCAAATTTTTACTGAGGTCATTTTTCTACATTTGGTAGTTGACCCGTCCACCTGTCTCCCTCTTAAGTTTGTCGTGCTACTTACGGGACACCCTGTATAAATCCCCAAAATGGGGATAGGTACTAGTAATGAAAAAGATAACTTTGATTATTGTCAAATTTAAAAGATTTCTTCAATTTAATTTGAACTTAAGGTTCGAAATTAAGTACCTATTTCTTAGCTTCCTACTTATTCATGATTTTTTTTTGAAAAGAAAACGTTGATAGCATAATTTATTACACAAATGGTTAGCAGATAATAAAACCCTCGACTGCATAATCAATATAATCTTGATAAAAATCATTCGTCAACCAAAACTTTCTGCTTCTACCATTCAGTTGGCTCACTCTGAAAAAAAGCTAAAATAGTGTAAGAAAAACATTTATTTAGTGCCTACACAAACAATTACAACGTATAATGCAAATAAACTTATAGAACTATAACTGAAAACATAAAAGGAAGACCATTTACTCTGGATAAAGCTAAATACAAAAATGAAGTTAAAAATTATACTAACCTTGATTCCATAGCTGGACTCCTCGTAGACGATGGAGACGTAGCTCCAGCCGAGCTTCTTGACGATCTCGACCATGGCGCGCACCTGGTGCAGGTCGGAGGGGATGGTGCGCGTGAAGTACTCGAAGCGCGCCTTGTTCGAAAGCTCCGGGGACGTCGAAAAGAAGGAGACCTAAGGGAAATTAATAAATTCAAAGTCGATGTTGATTTATATGATACACTCGATAAAGATTAAAATGTTTAGGCCACACGGGCAATTTCATACGTCAAAATACTACCAGCGCTTTCAAGTGGAGACCACTGCTGAGAAGCGCCGCAAGAAGCTTAACAGTCATTCAGTTTAATTTGTTAAATTAAATTATGTTCTGCATGTTTATTTATGGTAGTGATAAATTCACTGTGGATAAAACATTTATTACTTTCTGACACGTTATGTAAGGACGAGAGTAACGGATGTTCTATTTAGTTTTCAGTTCGTACTATTCATAACTTTTATCGCTTTAAAGACTTCCGAACTCGTTGAATATTTAAAACAGTTATTAATTTATATAGCATAATTTTATTATGTTAACCTGATACTCCAACAAACTTATCTCATCTCATCAATATCAATTGAATTTACAGCCCTATCAATCATGTTTATGTTAATTAGTGCCCTAATGCAATTCGTAATATACGCAAATTGGGGTACCTCCGATACCTTTGATCATTAATGATGTATGGTAATACAATCATTGAGATGGGTAGATAATGTTATGATCCTGGTTGTAATTTATAGTGTAATGCATCAATTTAGCAGAAGATGAGTTTGAGCGGAAGCTGACAGTAATATTTTGAAACTAGATTCATATTCAAATAAAAAAACTATTGCTCTAAATAAATCAGAAGCCACAAACTTGTTTGTCGCTGAAAAGTATCAAACACGGCAAATTAAAACTAAAAAGCTAGTTGCTCAAAACTCATTTGGTATAAATGCACGGTATAATATAAAATAAACCCACTAACATACTGCGTAACAAACTTCATAATTGCTAAATAAATTGGAAGAGTTATCGAGTTTTAGAAACTGAACGCGTGAACAAATTCTTGCCATAACAAACGCAAAATTCCTACTAACAGATCGATTTACACTTGACGAATGGAATTCAATCTATTTCGCTAATACGATCGTCAACAATTCGCGTCACTGAGCCAATGTCATTAATTCATATGGCGTTCCAGGAATCGATGAGAACGGAAGGCGTGTACTGTGAAGGCTTGTTTTGGCAAGGAGATGTGTTGCGCTGAAAAATAACAAATATTTTTTTTACTTCCAGCCATTTTTATTACCGAATATTCTTCTTCGGTATTAACGAAATTTTATCAAAGATTTTGATGAAACCTGATTAGAGCTGATTATGATGATGCGATTGTTTTAAGTTAGGTTTCAATTTCTGACTGACGAAAAGTACGTAAGTACATGCATTTCATTTATGAGAAGCTATATTCATGACAACCAGCATAGAATTACTACATGTTATTATTACTCAACATCAATCTTAGTGTTGAAAACTATTCGTTTTTAAGATTGATTAAAAACCAAATTGATCCGTCATGGCAACGGAGTTTATCAAAGAGTCGTCTCTCGAGCCGCTGAACAATTATTTGCCAACTTATTAGAAATACTTGTTTACATGATGCAAAATATTGTACAAGAAAAGAGAAGCCTATTAAAGAAGATAGAATAACAGAATGACTTGAATTAAGTGAAAGATAATGTTACGGTCTTGTCGTATACAAATAAACGATATTTATCTTTGTCAAGAACGTAGCGAAGAATAAAGATAATGGCGGACATATATCTGTCATTCTTATGTACAGTCGAGTTCATAAATATATACACACTTTTGCACCTTATTTCAATGGGATAAGGCGCAAAAGTGTTTTCATATCTTTGAACTTGACTGTACTATAATGCAGAATTTAACGGACTCGTATAATTTGAAAGTGAACCTGGGGTATCTTGAAGAGTCGCAGCAGGTTGGCTACTTGGACTGAGGTGACGCTTGACGCTGCACCAACTACTCCCGAGATCACCTTCCTCACGGCAGTGACGTTACAGGCGTACTCCGCGTCATCAATGTTGCTGATTGACCCTAAGAAGAGTAGAGAAACAATAAGTAGAAAACCAAGAATTAAAAAAAACATATATTTTTGGTTTTTATACTTTGATTAAAAAAAGATTCATGAAAACATCGCTATTTAAAAGACAAATCAAGATTTTGAACGTTAAAACTCACCTTTTATGAAATCTACAGCCATTTCCAGCCCATACGTATCCTTATCACAGTCATCTAAGATATGTGCTCCCAATGTAACTCCTGGAATGAGCTTTAAGTCATTATTTATGATATCCAGCGTATACAACATGGTCTCTAAAGCTTGTACACCACCCTGCGGCATCACAGGTCCGCAGGTCATATTCTCAGACCTTTCATGCACCATCATTAGACCTCCTAATACTAAATCACCTTCAATAACAGCTTCCCTTTTAATAGGCCAATGCTGATGATGTTTTTTGTCTTTCATTTCACCCACTTGATCACTTGACATGTTTATCCAATCGTGCTTCCTTTCATTCTCTGTTAGCACTATATCATAAGCAATATTTCGGTCTAAATATCTCATGTCATCTTTAAAGCTCAGAGGGTCATAGGTATCTTTGTATTTGTCAAAGGTATTCAAAGAAAGCTGGTCGGTTTTGTGTCTATGCCTGTGGTGGTGTCTAGGGTTAAGGATGTCGGAGTTTTCTGGTCTCATTTCGGTGTGGTGTAAAAGAACCAGTAGCGAGATGGCAGCCAGTAATTGGCCAACCATGTTAACGCTTGTCTCATGCCATCGTCGTCGAATGTTCGGTCCATGATGCTCGCCGAAGCGCGGTCATTTTCACCTGAAAAAGAAAAGCTTCTTTAGCATCATTTTAGTTGTCGCATGCAGCATTTTGTGCTGTATATTTTTGATACGATTTTATTAATATCAAATTTGGTATATATTAAAGAACAAACCCTACAGAATAACCATACTAAAAACCGGCCAAATATGTACGGAGTCCTCAGTGCGTGAGTCCGACTCGCACTTGACCGGTTTTTATTTTTATGAAATAAGAGTGACAAATTATATTGTCAGTTACAAGTGCAAGTGTGATAGCGACAGCTAGCCGAACGCTATTAAGAAGCTGGGATAACGGTATACGTATCTTGAGTGTGGGTTCACACGACAGTGTACTAAATGTTTTCGTATCCCTTTTGTTCAAATTGGATCAGTTAAGTATCCCGTGGAGTAACTCTTCTCGCCGCGGGCCTTTGTACTCGAGTAATGACTGAGGGGGTCGCTGCGAAAACGGACACCTTGTCGTGACACGGGTGCTAAGGGTGCTACATTAATTTCGGAGACATATTTAGGCTCATTAATTATGTTTAATAATTTTGTACCTGTTTATGGCGTGGTTTCTGATTTGATTAAATTAATTCATAAATTAAAACGTAGAAAGAAAAAAGTAGACGTAATTTCGGTTTCATGTAAGATTTAGTAATGAGTCTTGGTTACCTGAAAAAAAAACTTTTTTATTAAGAATTTGATTTAAGTAAATTAAAAATTAAATAATTTCTCAAGTTTAAAAAAATAACTTAACAATAAATTAGATCATAAGCATGTTTGGCCATACCTGACGAGATGACTACATCCTTAGCAGTAACATTACAGTGCTATTAAATTTAATAAATAAATATAATTCATAGTTTGCATGCTGGCACCAATTCCGATTTATGTAATTCAATTTATCATTTTTATTGCAAACAAAGAAACTTGATCTGAATCTGAAATCAAAACAAATTTCCGAAAAACTGTGTTTAAATAATGTATTAACTTCCAATATTCATTATTATTGTCCAGAATATAACTTTAATTGTATTTCCGATGAGCCTTGTTATTAGCTTGTTTTTGTAATGTTAAATTCACCAGTTCCGATAAAATTTACCATTTATTATTAATAGCACAAAATTCCTAAATTCAGAAAAAACACGATCTCCAAATTAAATAACTGAAAATTCGCCGCATACTCTCTCACTTCACATTCCATGGAACAACAGCACAACTCAATTAACATAAGTAATTAATAGAGACCCTATGACTGTGTGGTTAAAGTTAATATTCTGTGGGAGGTATTGTGTACATGCGTCGTTATTGCTTCGGAGAGTCGAAAACTGCAGCAATTTGGAGAATGGGGTAAAAACGCTTGAAATGGCATTCCGTCCAATGGCATCCAGTTGGGCAGGAATTCAGTACTTTAATTACTCACCTGGTAGTAGCATTTTTTAGGTAAAGTCAGCCAAATAACTCATTCAATTTTGGCACAACTTTTTGTTAAAAAAAATGTAGCTACAGTGGTAAAGTTAACTCAAAAATTATTCACATCAAAATTGACGCATAAGCAACATACCTCGAAAACATCAGGCGGTCCTATCTCTACATTCGATCTCTTCCAGACAACTTTTCATCAGTAAAATGAAAACAAGTTTAGCTGGTGGACAAAAGAGACAGATACATTTGGGTCGATCAACTTTTTGTTGTTGTTATTCTGTCCCGTGAGCCAGGAGACAACATTACAGTGATAGTGTTTCTTAGAAAGATGTTTATAATATATACTACTCGTACTAACATGCTTAGAAGAAATCCCACAAAAGAATGGGCTTATGATTGCCACAAAAAGTAATGTAATGTAGATTTATATCCTTTCAATTTATAGTTTTAAAGAGTGACCCAGGAGCGCAACCATGGCAATGAGGTGGCAATAATAGAGTAAATTATTGTGTTATATACCTATTAATTTAAAAAGTAATTACAAAGGCTATAAGAAAATGCCTTACAACTGTTTTACAGTTCAAAACCAACCCAACAAACCAACCTTTAACAACCTATAATTATCAACACTATCTAAAAACATCAAAAAACGTGTGAATAATTTTTTTATAACACCCTGTAATTATTCCCTTAATGCTCGAGTGTTACCAATCCATTAGCAAGCTTAGGGCTGATTCCCACGACATTACGATAACGCCAATCAGCGCTGCCGCGTGCGCCCAATCGCTGGTAACTCCACCTCTATACAACTTAATGCCATATAACTAGCCGTTAACACCACTCGCAAATAAACAGTAGAAATAAAGTGCGAAGCGTTTTATTTTTTAAACCGGAGTCTAAACGATCGATTTTTTAGGGTTCCGTAGTCAACAAGGAAACCTTATAGTTTCGCCATGTCCGTCTGTCCGTCCGTCCGCCTGTCTGTCTGTCCGCAGTTTAAGTCAAAGACTCTTAGTACAGTTCGCCATCAAATATATCTGTACATATCAGAGTAGTCAATAATATCTGAACATGCACTCTAACGCCTTGACAATAGAGTCGTGTTCAGATATTTGTGAGCACCTTGTTTGCTGCAATATATATGATGGCGACTGTACTACAAAGCTGAAAATCAGCGTAGTTATACATTTTAATTACGTAGTAATTAATAAAAAGTTGTTGTCACGTTGTGTTTTTATCATTTACTCAAACAAACCCAATCTTCGAGACATGGCAATAATTTGTAGTATTTTTAAGGGCTGGTAACTGAATGACGTTTCGTTCTGGTTTTGCTTTAGGGTTGTCAGCCTAAGAAGTTCTGCTTGACGTTAGGGTAATAAAATTAACTTGAGTTCCATTGGATAAAACTTATTTAAATAGATATTGAGAAGTATATGCTGAAATAGAGTTTTGAATGAATTTTGGTTTCAGGAATAACAAGTAAAGGGTTTCGGCGATAATTGCATTGAATCATTATTAGGTATCGATCAAAAATTACATTTGGAAATTAAGTCATTTCAGGGTAAATTTTAGGGTAAATATTTGGGTAAATTTCTTCATCCGAGGGTGCTCCTGTCGTAGCTTCCGGCCACCATAGCAGTCAAAAAGCTTATATCTAGGGCTCCGTGATGAGTGCATGAAGGAGCTTGAATTATCTTGTGCAGGACGGAGGTCCATGTCTGGATGGACATCTCCAGTGGCTGATTTGGTTGAGGAGCAGCCGATTTAAGTTATATTTTGTGGCAGTAACAAAATCGTAAGTAAAGATTTCCTCGGGAAATGCAAGTGCATCATCTCAGTTTAGTTTCTTAACCTCGTGGTTAATTTTCAGCTCTTCAAGAGATTTTACATGCCGGGACGGAGGGAAAGACAGCGTTTGAGATAATCTCTATTGGATGGTCTCCGGTAAGGATCCTTTAATCATCTTTGCTCTGCTCTCCGCTTAATTTCTGCCATGTGCATATTCTGATCGAAGCAATTTGTTTCTTTCCAGCTGAATGGGATTATTTTTGATTATTAGATTTTGATTTCTATTTCGATTTCTATTTTCTGTAAAATTAAGTTGATTTCTACAAAATCTAAATAAATTCAGTTAAAGTAAATTCAATTCAAAGAATGAATTAATAAACCAATTTTAAGAAATTCATAATGCAATAATTAATCAACTTGAGCTGCACACCTTGTGGACTTTGCAAGTTTAGTTATCTTTAGGGCTCTCATGTTTAGCTTCCTTACTACTGAGCTCTGAAAGAAATAAGCACATGTTTAGTAAATCTCATTTTGTGCACCAGAGATTTAGATTTTTGTGTAATTTAGTATTGCGGGCTAGGTACCTTTTACTAGCCGCCATTTTGTGTAGCAAGTCCATGACAATTAGCCTTCTGCTTCAAACTTCTTAAAGCTCAACAATTTTTAATACATCATTGTGCTTGCGCCGCCTGAACATACCCTTCACGTGCTTCCTGTGTGGCTTGCGATTGGAGCTTGCATAGAGCCAACGCCCGGAGCTTCGCGTTTCGACTCACACTGTCATGATCCAGTCTGCAGCCGGACAGCCTTTGCGGGAAGGTTTCTACAGAGCGAGGTCGGTTATATAATTTCTTATTAATTAGGGAAGTAGGATTTCAATTAATCTCCTTGAGATTCACATGTAGGGAAGTAGGATTTAAATTAAATATTGGAATTGATGGCATTAGGTTCTTAGGGACTAACCAACTTAGAATAAATAATTGTGAACCTATAATAAGAACCATAGGATATTAAGCACGACCCATGCTTTCACTGAGCTAACTAATTTATGAATTTCACATGTCTGGTCGTTGTGACTAAGTAATGGTTTGCAATTACTCTTGAATGTAAAACAGAAACTACCTATAGGAATAAATATTGTGTTCAACTTACTAACTTGTTTCCTTCAGCTCCATAAAATAGACCCATTCTCTATCCAAAGGTTACGCCAGACATATTATTTCAGGTATTTAGTATTGTAATAATTTGTGGTTTATTACACGTTTTGTATTTCGTTTACGACTTGTTTCTTCGTTCTTGCCGGGCACGGGAAGCAAACGTCGCAATGGCGCCCATCTATTTTGTTATTTCGGTTAATTTAGAGTGACTTTTGGTTGAAATTGGGTCTATTTCGTACAGATAATCTTATGCCATCAAAGTCCATTTATTTCACTTTGTTTGCCAGGTGGAAACCATATTGTGCTTGATTTCAGTGTAATTTAGCCTTTTGAGACAATTTCACGTTCGTTTCCACAGTTTCGCTTATGTTATGAACTATATTTTGAATATTTACAGTTAGAAGAAGTTTTATAACCTCAAATCACTTTCTTCAACTTTCTTTCCGATTTTGACAAGTGAAAGTGACAAATAACCATGTGATTTTGAATCTGTAGTACCTACTGTCTTTATATATTGTGTAAGCGGGAAGTAGTAAAAAAAAAAAACGTAACTGTGTATTTTTCAGATACTGTACTTTTAATAACATCTAGGTAAAAAGTTTATGCAAATTTTCATACTTACTTATTTGGAAATAGAGAAAAAAGATTAATTATATTCAGTATTGCAAGTCTTATAGCAAACACTTTATTGTAATTATTGCAACAGAAATTATGTCATAGACTGTTCTAATAAGTTATGGTTGTATACCTATAAAATAAAATACTAGTCTATAAAAATAGAAACATTTTATTAATTTAATTGCATAGTACAGTTACAGTAACAATTACTAAGGCTACATGATATTAAGAAAAAAAAAACAAATATTAAGTAATAATTAGAAATTTTGGTAATAACAGTTGTACATTTACCTTACTGTGCATTTACAATTATTTCATTTAGTGCTACAGAGTTACAAGAATATTGATTTAAAAGCTAATTTTAATGATTTTGTGAGCCATTAATTCCAATTACAAGAAAAAATTCATAATTATGGACAGGCAAATACAGTTTCATTCGCTTTTAAAAGATGAATTGATTTATGAGGTTACAATTAGATCTGAAACACCATCAGCTACAGTTGACTCTTTGAGAAAACAATTGAGAGTTTTAGGTGAGGAATGCCCGTCGGAGGCAATTTTGGAAACAGACTTCTCAGTCGACTCGGAATTAAAAGTTGTGACAAATAAGTTAACTGAACTGGGTACAGTTGTAGATAGATACACACAGACACAAGACAAGTACTCATTTAATAGGTCAAAAGCACTGGGGTATCATTTATTTCACAGATTGACACGAATTCAAGTTCAGGTTGACACAGCCAAGTTTGCAATTAAGGCAGAACTTTTGTTAAAGCTTGAGTCACTTTTGGTAAGAATTGAACCTTTGGAGCTTTCATCTAGTGTAGTTGACAACAGACAGGCACTTTCTTCAGGTTCAGGTGTATCACAAGGTGATCTACAAATTGAGTGTTCCGGGAATAAAAATATTTCAAAATGGGGGTTGAAGTTCAATGGCACAACTGATCCCAGGTCATTTTTGGAACGTGTAGATGAACTTAAGCTAGCATTTGGCGTTTCTGAGACTAAGTTGTTCAATTCAGCGGCTCAACTATTTGTGGATAAAGGTCTATTATGGTTTCATGGTATCAAACACCAGGTGTCTTCATGGGAGGAGTTGAAAGCAATATTATTGCAGGAGTTTGATCCCACGGATTATGATTATAGGTTAATGAGTGAAATTAGGTCACGGACTCAGGGTATTGATGAACCAGTTTACATTTATTTCGCGATTATGAGTTGTATGTTCGAGCGTCGTAGTACACCGTTGTCTGAGGAAGAGAAATTGGAGATTTTGCAGCATAATATTAGACCGCATTTCTCACAACAGCTTGCGTTGGTGAATGTTTCTTCAGTAGCTGAATTAAAGCAGCATTGTCGTAATATCGAGGCAGCTCGGCAGCGTACCGAGAATTTCACAGAACCAAAGTCGACTTCAAACATTTTTGGGCAGTGATTTTATGTACAAAGGGAATTCCAAGAATGTTAATTCACTTCAGTTAGTACTGCCAAGGGTTCCAATAGTAATTCAAAGTCATGTTCTGCAGTTTCACAGCCTCAAGTACATCATATAATTGTTTTGCTTTGCAGTGCAATTTCGTGATTTCGTTTGTTAAATTTAGTCATCACCATCGTTTTTTATTATCACTGCATGGTAAACTCAGGGATTGTTATTGTTTTGTTTGACACAGATAATTTGCTCAAATGGATGGAATACCGAATGATCACAGATTAGATAATTTAGTTTAATGTTATGATGAGTGTCAAACATATTTAAGGTCCGATATGGACTACAAAATTATTAAGGTTGCTGCACACTTACAAATCTTTAAGTTTATATAAACATTTTTTTTCAAAATTTACAGTGTGCAAAGGGTTTTGTGTATCCGGCTTTGGCACAATGAGGACTTAATTTAAGGAAGTTAAGGCTTTTGTACACATTTAAGATTATTTCGTTTAGAGTGTCAAAAATCGCGTTAGATATTTGATCACGATTCTGTTTGGAGCGTGGTGAACAGGGAACTGGCTGGCTCACTTACAACCTTCTATGAGATGAATTATGTTCGAGGATATGAAAGAATGATGTAGGGATGAAAGTGATGATTATGAAATGAATATTAGGTACGTTATGATTTTAGCTCATTTTCCAACGGAGCAGTCCTCAGGGTGTTTACAAAGTTAGGTATTTTCGTTGTGTTGTTTTGTTTGTTTAAGTGAGCCCTTACCTCTAGCTGCATTTCTGTTGGTCCTAATACCATTGCACTAGGGTTAAGGATGTTGCATTAGTTGTGCATTTTGTGTAGTTCCCCGCAAGCGCAAGTTGCATTTCTGTTGGTCTTGATACCATTGCACTAGAGCTAGGGATGTTTTGGTTTCTCAAACATGACGATTGGACATAGGTTCATAGTGTTTGAGATATTTTGGCTCAGTCAGGAGTTGACTGAGTGATTCCGTTTATCTCTGGCATAGGTTGTCAGAGATACTTTCCGCTCAGACAGACGTGTCTGGGGTATTCCGGTTTCGGACACCGCGTGTGTTCGAAACAAATTTTACCCTTGGGGTGTTTTACGTATATGGCTTTGCCATTGCGCTGCCCTAGGATGTTTATGTTTTATCCGTCAAACACAAAGTGCATTTGCATTAGTGTTTGACGAGGTTGTGTTGTTTAAGGGAGGAGTTTCAGTAGGAGTTTGGAGGAGTTTTGGGAGTGTTCGGAGGAGTTTTAAGAGGAGTTTCGATATTTGGAAAAACGTTTTGGAAATTTATAAGGAGTTTCGGTTTTAGTAATTTTGCTACAATTTTCGCCCGGACAAGGAGGGGATATATGTAAGAATGCTGAACATCGGTCCTGGCTGCTGGCAATTTACCTCTTCAGCACAACATTGCCGTTGTGCTGGAAAGGTAAACGGATAAGATTTCTAAATGGTTGGAATGATTAGGTTTAGTTTTGGGAGAGTTTTTTCAGGTTTGTAACACAAGGTTTTGTAAGGTATGATAGTTCTGTTGGTAGAGTGTTACATACTGTTTTGTCTCGTTTGTTTAATTAAGAGTTGAGCACATACTTTTTATATGTTAGGTAACGTTTTAGAATATAATTTGGAAGTTAGTAGATTTACAGGTTTTGGAGATTGAGTTTGGTTTTGTATTGGTGAAGTTAACGCTGAGGGCAGCGTACGGTTCACCTACGTTGAACCTTTTCATTGGGAAGGGGAGTATTGTCACGTTGTGTTTTTATCATTTACTCAAACAAACCCAATCTTCGAGACATGGCAATAATTTGTAGTATTTTTAAGGGCTGGTAACTGAATGACGTTTCGTTCTGGTTTTGCTTTAGGGTTGTCAGCCTAAGAAGTTCTGCTTGACGTTAGGGTAATAAAATTAACTTGAGTTCCATTGGATAAAACTTATTTAAATAGATATTGAGAAGTATATGCTGAAATAGAGTTTTGAATGAATTTTGGTTTCAGGAATAACAAGTAAAGGGTTTCGGCGATAATTGCATTGAATCATTATTAGGTATCGATCAAAAATTACATTTGGAAATTAAGTCATTTCAGGGTAAGTTTTAGGGTAAATATAAGGTAAATTTCTTCATCCGAGGGTGCTCCTGTCGTAGCTTCCGGCCACCATAGCAGTCAAAAAGCTTATATCTAGGGCTCCGTGATGAGTGCATGAAGAAGCTTGAATTATCTTGTGCAGGACGGAGGTCCATGTCTGGATGGACATCTCCAGTGGCTGATTTGGTTGAGGAGCAGCCGATTTAAGTTATATTTTGTGGCAGTAACAAAATCGTAAGTAAAGATTTCCTCGGGAAATGCAAGTGCATCATCTCAGTTTATTTTCTTAACCTCGTGGTTAAATTTCAGCTCTTCAAGAGGTTTTACATGCCGGGATGGAGGGAAAGACAGCGTTTGAGATAATCTCTATTGGATGGTCTCCGGTAAGGATCCTTTAATCATCTTTGCTCTGCTCTCCGCTTAATTTCTGCCATGTGCATATTCTGATCGAAGCAATTTGTTTCTTTCCAGCTGAATGGGATTATTTTTGATTATTAGATTTTGATTTCTATTTCGATTTCTATTTTCTGTAAAATTAAGTTGATTTCTACAAAATCTAAATAAATTCAGTTAAAGTAAATTCAATTCAAAGAATGAATTAATAAACCAATTTTAAGAAATTCATAATGCAATAATTAATCAACTTGAGCTGCACACCTTGTGGACTTTGCAAGTTTAGTTATCTTTAGGGCTCTCATGTTTAGCTTCCTTACTACTGAGCTCTGAAAGAAATAAGCACATGTTTAGTAAATCTCATTTTGTGCACCAGAGATTTAGATTTTTGTGTAATTTAGTATTGCGGGCTAGGTACCTTTTACTAGCCGCCATTTTGTGTAGCAAGTCCATGACAATTAGCCTTCTGCTTCAAACTTCTTAAAGCTCAACAATTTTTAATACATCATTGTGCTTGCGCCGCCTGAACATACCCTTCACGTGCTTCCTGTGTGGCTTGCGATTGGAGCTTGCATAGAGCCAACGCCCGGAGCTTCGCGTTTCGACTCACACTGTCATGATCCAGTCTGCAGCCGGACAGCCTTTGCGGGAAGGTTTCTACAGAGCGAGGTCGGTTATATAATTTCTTATTAATTAGGGAAGTAGGATTTCAATTAATCTCCTTGAGATTCACATGTAGGGAAGTAGGATTTAAATTAAATATTGGAATTGATGGCATTAGGTTCTTAGGGACTAACCAACTTAGAATAAATAATTGTGAACCTATAATAAGAACCATAGGATATTAAGCACGACCCATGCTTTCACTGAGCTAACTAATTTATGAATTTCACATGTCTGGTCGTTGTGACTAAGTAATGGTTTGCAATTACTCTTGAATGTAAAACAGAAACTACCTATAGGAATAAATATTGTGTTCAACTTACTAACTTGTTTCCTTCAGCTCCATAAAATAGACCCATTCTCTATCCAAAGGTTACGCCAGACATATTATTTCAGGTATTTAGTATTGTAATAATTTGTGGTTTATTACACGTTTTGTATTTCGTTTACGACTTGTTTCTTCGTTCTTGCCGGGCACGGGAAGCAAACGTCGCAATGGCGCCCATCTATTTTGTTATTTCGGTTAATTTAGAGTGACTTTTGGTTGAAATTGGGTCTATTTCGTACAGATAATCTTATGCCATCAAAGTCCATTTATTTCACTTTGTTTGCCAGGTGGAAACCATATTGTGCTTGATTTCAGTGTAATTTAGCCTTTTGAGACAATTTCACGTTCGTTTCCACAGTTTCGCTTATGTTATGAACTATATTTTGAATATTTACAGTTAGAAGAAGTTTTATAACCTCAAATCACTTTCTTCAACTTTCTTTCCGATTTTGACAAGTGAAAGTGACAAATAACCATGTGATTTTGAATCTGTAGTACCTACTGTCTTTATATATTGTGTAAGCGGGAAGTAGTAAAAAAAAAAAACGTAACTGTGTATTTTTCAGATACTGTACTTTTAATAACATCTAGGTAAAAAGTTTATGCAAATTTTCATACTTACTTATTTGGAAATAGAGAAAAAAGATTAATTATATTCAGTATTGCAAGTCTTATAGCAAACACTTTATTGTAATTATTGCAACAGAAATTATGTCATAGACTGTTCTAATAAGTTATGGTTGCATACCTATAAAATAAAATACTAGTCTATAAAAATAGAAACATTTTATTAATTTAATTGCATAGTACAGTTACAGTAACAATTACTAAGGCTACATGATATTAAGAAAAAAAAAACAAATATTAAGTAATAATTAGAAATTTTGGTAATAACAGTTGTACATTTACCTTACTGTGCATTTACAATTATTTCATTTAGTGCTACAGAGTTACAAGAATATTGATTTAAAAGCTAATTTTAATGATTTTGTGAGCCATTAATTCCAATTACAAGAAAAAATTCATAATTATGGACAGGCAAATACAGTTTCATTCGCTTTTAAAAGATGAATTGATTTATGAGGTTACAATTAGATCTGAAACACCATCAGCTACAGTTGACTCTTTGAGAAAACAATTGAGAGTTTTAGGTGAGGAATGCCCGTCGGAGGCAATTTTGGAAACAGACTTCTCAGTCGACTCGGAATTAAAAGTTGTGACAAATAAGTTAACTGAACTGGGTACAGTTGTAGATAGATACACACAGACACAAGACAAGTACTCATTTAATAGGTCAAAAGCACTGGGGTATCATTTATTTCACAGATTGACACGAATTCAAGTTCAGGTTGACACAGCCAAGTTTGCAATTAAGGCAGAACTTTTGTTAAAGCTTGAGTCACTTTTGGTAAGAATTGAACCTTTGGAGCTTTCATCTAGTGTAGTTGACAACAGACAGGCACTTTCTTCAGGTTCAGGTGTATCACAAGGTGATCTACAAATTGAGTGTTCCGGGAATAAAAATATTTCAAAATGGGGGTTGAAGTTCAATGGCACAACTGATCCCAGGTCATTTTTGGAACGTGTAGATGAACTTAAGCTAGCATTTGGCGTTTCTGAGACTAAGTTGTTCAATTCAGCGGCTCAACTATTTGTGGATAAAGGTCTATTATGGTTTCATGGTATCAAACACCAGGTGTCTTCATGGGAGGAGTTGAAAGCAATATTATTGCAGGAGTTTGATCCCACGGATTATGATTATAGGTTAATGAGTGAAATTAGGTCACGGACTCAGGGTATTGATGAACCAGTTTACATTTATTTCGCGATTATGAGTTGTATGTTCGAGCGTCGTAGTACACCGTTGTCTGAGGAAGAGAAATTGGAGATTTTGCAGCATAATATTAGACCGCATTTCTCACAACAGCTTGCGTTGGTGAATGTTTCTTCAGTAGCTGAATTAAAGCAGCATTGTCGTAATATCGAGGCAGCTCGGCAGCGTACCGAGAATTTCACAGAACCAAAGTCGACTTCAAACATTTTTGGGCAGTGATTTTATGTACAAAGGGAATTCCAAGAATGTTAATTCACTTCAGTTAGTACTGCCAAGGGTTCCAATAGTAATTCAAAGTCATGTTCTGCAGTTTCACAGCCTCAAGTACATCATATAATTGTTTTGCTTTGCAGTGCAATTTCGTGATTTCGTTTGTTAAATTTAGTCATCACCATCGTTTTTTATTATCACTGCATGGTAAACTCAGGGATTGTTATTGTTTTGTTTGACACAGATAATTTGCTCAAATGGATGGAATACCGAATGATCACAGATTAGATAATTTAGTTTAATGTTATGATGAGTGTCAAACATATTTAAGGTCCGATATGGACTACAAAATTATTAAGGTTGCTGCACACTTACAAATCTTTAAGTTTATATAAACATTTTTTTTCAAAATTTACAGTGTGCAAAGGGTTTTGTGTATCCGGCTTTGGCACAATGAGGACTTAATTTAAGGAAGTTAAGGCTTTTGTACACATTTAAGATTATTTCGTTTAGAGTGTCAAAAATCGCGTTAGATATTTGATCACGATTCTGTTTGGAGCGTGGTGAACAGGGAACTGGCTGGCTCACTTACAACCTTCTATGAGATGAATTATGTTCGAGGATATGAAAGAATGATGTAGGGATGAAAGTGATGATTATGAAATGAATATTAGGTACGTTATGATTTTAGCTCATTTTCCAACGGAGCAGTCCTCAGGGTATTTACAAAGTTAGGTATTTTCGTTGTGTTGTTTTGTTTGTTTAAGTGAGCCCTTACCTCTAGCTGCATTTCTGTTGGTCCTAATACCATTGCACTAGGGTTAAGGATGTTGCATTAGTTGTGCATTTTGTGTAGTTCCCCGCAAGCGCAAGTTGCATTTCTGTTGGTCTTGATACCATTGCACTAGAGCTAGGGATGTTTTGGTTTCTCAAACATGACGATTGGACATAGGTTCATAGTGTTTGAGATATTTTGGCTCAGTCAGGAGTTGACTGAGTGATTCCGTTTATCTCTGGCATAGGTTGTCAGAGATACTTTCCGCTCAGACAGACGTGTCTGGGGTATTCCGGTTTCGGACACCGCGTGTGTTCGAAACAAATTTTACCCTTGGGGTGTTTTACGTATATGGCTTTGCCATTGCGCTGCCCTAGGATGTTTATGTTTTATCCGTCAAACACAAAGTGCATTTGCATTAGTGTTTGACGAGGTTGTGTTGTTTAAGGGAGGAGTTTCAGTAGGAGTTTGGAGGAGTTTTGGGAGTGTTCGGAGGAGTTTTAAGAGGAGTTTCGATATTTGGAAAAACGTTTTGGAAATTTATAAGGAGTTTCGGTTTTAGTAATTTTGCTACAATTTTCGCCCGGACAAGGAGGGGATATATGTAAGAATGCTGAACATCGGTCCTGGCTGCTGGCAATTTACCTCTTCAGCACAACATTGCCGTTGTGCTGGAAAGGTAAACGGATAAGATTTCTAAATGGTTGGAATGATTAGGTTTAGTTTTGGGAGAGTTTTTTCAGGTTTGTAACACAAGGTTTTGTAAGGTATGATAGTTCTGTTGGTAGAGTGTTACATACTGTTTTGTCTCGTTTGTTTAATTAAGAGTTGAGCACATACTTTTTATATGTTAGGTAACGTTTTAGAATATAATTTGGAAGTTAGTAGATTTACAGGTTTTGGAGATTGAGTTTGGTTTTGTATTGGTGAAGTTAACGCTGAGGGCAGCGTACGGTTCACCTACGTTGAACCTTTTCATTGGGAAGGGGAGTATTGTCACGTTGTGTTTTTATCATTTACTCAAACAAACCCAATCTTCGAGACATGGCAATAATTTGTAGTATTTTTAAGGGCTGGTAACTGAATGACGTTTCGTTCTGGTTTTGCTTTAGGGTTGTCAGCCTAAGAAGTTCTGCTTGACGTTAGGGTAATAAAATTAACTTGAGTTCCATTGGATAAAACTTATTTAAATAGATATTGAGAAGTATATGCTGAAATAGAGTTTTGAATGAATTTTGGTTTCAGGAATAACAAGTAAAGGGTTTCGGCGATAATTGCATTGAATCATTATTAGGTATCGATCAAAAATTACATTTGGAAATTAAGTCATTTCAGGGTAAGTTTTAGGGTAAATATAAGGTAAATTTCTTCATCCGAGGGTGCTCCTGTCGTAGCTTCCGGCCACCATAGCAGTCAAAAAGCTTATATCTAGGGCTCCGTGATGAGTGCATGAAGAAGCTTGAATTATCTTGTGCAGGACGGAGGTCCATGTCTGGATGGACATCTCCAGTGGCTGATTTGGTTGAGGAGCAGCCGATTTAAGTTATATTTTGTGGCAGTAACAAAATCGTAAGTAAAGATTTCCTCGGGAAATGCAAGTGCATCATCTCAGTTTATTTTCTTAACCTCGTGGTTAAATTTCAGCTCTTCAAGAGGTTTTACATGCCGGGATGGAGGGAAAGACAGCGTTTGAGATAATCTCTATTGGATGGTCTCCGGTAAGGATCCTTTAATCATCTTTGCTCTGCTCTCCGCTTAATTTCTGCCATGTGCATATTCTGATCGAAGCAATTTGTTTCTTTCCAGCTGAATGGGATTATTTTTGATTATTAGATTTTGATTTCTATTTCGATTTCTATTTTCTGTAAAATTAAGTTGATTTCTACAAAATCTAAATAAATTCAGTTAAAGTAAATTCAATTCAAAGAATGAATTAATAAACCAATTTTAAGAAATTCATAATGCAATAATTAATCAACTTGAGCTGCACACCTTGTGGACTTTGCAAGTTTAGTTATCTTTAGGGCTCTCATGTTTAGCTTCCTTACTACTGAGCTCTGAAAGAAATAAGCACATGTTTAGTAAATCTCATTTTGTGCACCAGAGATTTAGATTTTTGTGTAATTTAGTATTGCGGGCTAGGTACCTTTTACTAGCCGCCATTTTGTGTAGCAAGTCCATGACAATTAGCCTTCTGCTTCAAACTTCTTAAAGCTCAACAATTTTTAATACATCATTGTGCTTGCGCCGCCTGAACATACCCTTCACGTGCTTCCTGTGTGGCTTGCGATTGGAGCTTGCATAGAGCCAACGCCCGGAGCTTCGCGTTTCGACTCACACTGTCATGATCCAGTCTGCAGCCGGACAGCCTTTGCGGGAAGGTTTCTACAGAGCGAGGTCGGTTATATAATTTCTTATTAATTAGGGAAGTAGGATTTCAATTAATCTCCTTGAGATTCACATGTAGGGAAGTAGGATTTAAATTAAATATTGGAATTGATGGCATTAGGTTCTTAGGGACTAACCAACTTAGAATAAATAATTGTGAACCTATAATAAGAACCATAGGATATTAAGCACGACCCATGCTTTCACTGAGCTAACTAATTTATGAATTTCACATGTCTGGTCGTTGTGACTAAGTAATGGTTTGCAATTACTCTTGAATGTAAAACAGAAACTACCTATAGGAATAAATATTGTGTTCAACTTACTAACTTGTTTCCTTCAGCTCCATAAAATAGACCCATTCTCTATCCAAAGGTTACGCCAGACATATTATTTCAGGTATTTAGTATTGTAATAATTTGTGGTTTATTACACGTTTTGTATTTCGTTTACGACTTGTTTCTTCGTTCTTGCCGGGCACGGGAAGCAAACGTCGCATTGTGAAAATTAATCTTGAATAAAATTTTTTTCGCGTACTCCCATACGTGTAAAGCAAAGGTAAAATATTTTTTTAACATTATAACATCGAATGAGATAACATATGATAGCTCTTAAAAATATTATGGACGTTATTGTAAATTTTGAGATTTGGGGGACCGTTTAGGATAATAATTATATTGAACTCTAAAAATGTCATTTTCGCTAGAGTATATTGGTTCTTGAGTTAAAGACGATTAAAATGTTTATACCAACCGAAAATCAGCTCAGATAACTTTAACTAGAAAGTTTGCTAATATTTATGTTTTTTTGGAGGTTGTTGTTTGTGTTTGTAAGAATGGTGACGGAACCCTTTACAGAGCATGCTCCGACATGCTCTTGCTCGGTTTTATTTATTTATTTCTGGAACGTACTCGTAGGTACCGTTAGAAAGTAAGAGGCGGAGAAAAAAAAGTGTACCTAATGATTTTTGAAGCGCTCATTATGTCACCGAATGTTTAAAAAAACTTTGATGATACTTTTAAACAGTTATGCAACGATTCCACACGTCATAATATTGTAGGTAACATTTTTTTCACGTTTTAATAAAAAACGGTATACCTAACCGTTTAGAAAGTATGCTTCCACGCCAAGTTTCAGCCATATAGTACAAACAATATCTTTGTGAAATAGCTGTAACATACACACAGATAGATAAACAGTCATGACGTACTTATAATGGGTTCCATTTGTCATTTGGCCACGGAACCCTAAGAAGGGCAATCCAGGATCAAAGACATCAACAAATCCCATCTTCAAAGCAACTATTCGTTTCAAATGTTGGGCTTCAGGGACGTTTGACACGGAAAGTCAGTCGTATGACTAGATGTTGTCCTGAAAAGAATTGGTCCTTTGTATTTCTGTCAATTTAATGCAGCAAACCAAACAAACCGAAAATATTTTCAAAGATTTTATTTGTACAACCATAGGTACTTTAATACATAAAAAATGTACCCTACCCATGCCAATCGCCAAAACACTTGCCCAACCGCGATTCACTGATGGAGTGGAGGGACTGAACAGGATGACACCGGAGGCTGTAATCTGGCTTCAAAACGCTAATTTTTAATTTATAGAAACATGCAGGAATGACCCTACGAAGAAGAAGAAGAGAACATAAAAATGTATACAATGATAGGCAGAAGAACGAAGGACTCGGAACAAAACCTTCCCGTAAGAACATGAGAACATTCGTCTATATGCAGTAGGCTAAGGCGTCTGGCTATAGTTTCTCAATTTTATTATAAGTTATTCAATCTCAAGACAGACGCATCTTATCAACCTTATTGTTCATATTGAATTTAATCTTTGGATGGCAGACCACAATACAATAAACAAGACATTGTATTCACAAACAAAATAAAATAATTAATTCTATTGGCACCCACGAAACAGACCGCGCCTAGTGTGGCGTCGAAACGTAGTTAAGCTGTTTTGGTACTTTTTGAATAATAAACTTTTACTTTAATTTACATAATAATCCTGGTTTTTTCGTCACCCTGTTTTCTAAGCACCGCGGCAACCTAACAGCCGTCTTCTTATCACAAAATGGTCGCCGGGGCGGAAAATAAATAATTCGCCCTAAACATTACGCCCTCGCGAAATTACCGTTTTTATTTTGATTTCTAATATTAAATATTAATATAGCCTGATGGGAATACAGTTGATTGAACTAATTAGGCAAAAGGGGCCAGCTGTTTCCTTCTTTTGATTTGATATTAAAATATAAATGCTTACTTAACAGCGTAATCGGTACGTAAGCTACTTAGAATTAAATGAAAGTGATTTAAAGGATATTTATTTTAAGAGAATTTAAAATTTGCCCATTGCAATTATTAGTAGTTGGATATGATTTTAGGTACTTAGTGACTAATCACGGTAAAAAACAACCGTATATCAACTTGAAAAAAAACTTGATTGTCCCATTGAGAGGGTAGGATGATTGGATAGAAATTGGGTGTTTGTGAGGTCAGATAACAATCAAACAATAAAGAACAGTCTGATGAATAACATAATCCGAAAAATTGGGGCATAAGTATATCGATTACTATATACTTGATTCTTTGTGGACGACGAGATTAGCTTAGTTGGTTGATAAAGTTCATTTTAATATAACCTTTTTCAAACGCCTATTTAATAAACGCCCATATTGCTTTGGAATTTGATCCTCAATCATATTAGTATGAAATTCACGAATATAAAATTTCTCCAAACAATTTGAGTGAGATAAACGAGGCGAATGAACACCTTGCCTTTAGTATTATATGCGTACTCGGCGTACTCCACGTCATACGCCCAGTAATAAATGGTATTTTGACAATTCATGAGACATTTTCTGCGGGTAAATGAAAAATATGTAACAAATAAAATTAGACATAAATTCCCGTCACGAAATTTACGTACACATAAGGGGTGTTATTATTTTAATTTACTTTTCTATTCGTTGACAAAGTACTAGCCGTAAAGTTAAAGTTGTCCCTCGCACCTCGTTGGCTTGAAACGTAGAACTAGGTATCTATAGCTTTGTCCGAGCTATTTAGTCGACGATCACTGCGATCTAACTAAAAATAAACGCACTTAAATCTCAATAACTTGAGCTCGCCCGATAATACGTCAACGAATCGAAAAGCGAATTGTTTTTTTAATAATCAGTGAATCACGTAAGTCATAAAATAATGTAAGTAGGTACATAGTGTGCCCGAAAATTGATATAGTATGAACTAAAACTATTCTGTAAATGACAGAACACCGGTTTTATTCAAGGGGTGTGTTTTTTCGGTCCTAAAAACACGTAAGTATTACATTACTGACGAGACAGCACCGCAAGAAATATACGTCATTATTCTATTATCATTCTGAGTGGGTGGGTTATTATTCTTAAGTCAACATTTTATTTCCATTTCGTCGTAGATGCCAACTTTACTAAAAATATTATTTAAGCCAACATACTACTTTGCGTTTTTGCTATAAATAGGTAGGTAATAAATTGGGTTCCGTGGCCAAATAACAAATATGGAACCATACCCTCCCATCACCTCTTATTTCTCGTTAATGGTTTTCAAGCAACAATGCGATCGCAATCTGGCGAGGTGCCAACCCTTATTAAATGTAGGTACTCATTTGTAAGAATTTAGCTGACAGCCCTGCCATTCGTGGAGTATGGCTCCACACTAAGGTAATACTTTAATAGTTTAGATATGTATGTACCCTGCACGGGCTTTGCAACAACTGAACTAAGTTTTTTTATGAACTTTGCATATAAGTACTTTGATAAAGAGGTATTTCCTACAAACCGTTAGGTGTTTCCGAAAAACCAATTATTGTATTGTATTGTATTTATTTCTTAAAGTAAATTTACATAAGGTACATACATACATAGGTATTTACATTAGGTATTACAAAGTATTATAAATCATAATTGCTTGCTTCAATTAATCATATAAATGAAACATTTAAAATTTTGCAGGCGTCAAATTGTAAGCTGAGAATACAATAATGGCTTATATCTTGGTAATCTTTTATAGTAATACGAAAAAATATTTTTTCAGTATTTGTTACGTTAATGACTTTTATTTAAGCAAAACAAAAATCATGCATATTCCGAATTAGCAAAGATCAAAATAAATCTAATAAAATGTATCCCTCTAACATTTGTACATGACGTATTCAAAATAGCTCCTACATTACAAAAACATTGAGTTTTCGATTACCTATTATAATTGAAAGTAGCTAAGGGGCGAATTAAAGCCTTTAATGATAATGAGGCTATTTACATGTGTATAAACAAAATGTTAAAACGTAAACAGCGATCAACAATCGACGTAACAATAATGTGTCTATATTGTCTTTCATAAAGTTTTAGTTCCGTTTTTAAGATTCCATAACGTTTTTAGTCATAAATATTGTTAGTCATAATATTGATTGTCATAATATTTGAGGGTATGATTTGTATTTCCGATTTTTCCTGGTCATATTTGTCGAAAGTCATAAAAACTTTATTCATAACTTTTTACATCAAAATGTATTTACACCCTATAATGTTAAAGGTAATAATATTGCTTGACATAGTGATTATAAGGTCCAAACTTGTTTATCATAAAAGTAAAATACATAAAATGTAAGTTTTGCCTACTATTATATATGTAAGTATTAGTTAAAAAATATGTTCGGTTCTGGCGCTTCGCCGGCCGCTGCCGCGGCACGCTCGCTTCGCTCGTCGTCGTATCTAATGGAGAGCTTCCTTATACATATATCTACATCAAATTCATAATATCAATTTGAAATTAAAAAAGAAAAAACATTTGGAGTCATAAATATTACATATGTACGGAGGCAATGAAACGGTATGAATAATAATAATTAGTAGTTAAAAATATATGCTTTAAAATATTTCTGTTTAATCATCAATATGCCTTTGAATGTTATAGATATAATTTTTATGACTTATGAAAATTATAATCCTTAACATTATGGACTATTCACTTTAGCATTATTAAGCGTTATGGTTTACAATTTTTATGACTATCGATAGTTATGAGCATAAATAGTATGACAATAAATTTCTGACTTTCAAAATTCGATACAACAACTTTATGGGTGACAAAGGGATCCCAACAATAATATGTCTTTTTTTTCAAGAAGAACCCTTATAAAAATATGAAAATATATTAATTAAAAATATTTTTTTACATGCGTTTGACTTGGAATTTTTTCTAGATTTAATTACGATTTTAATTAGGGTAACAGTGGTTTTATGTTGTAATTTAATTTGGGATCCGTAGTATTTGAGGTATCTGCAATTCATTACTCGTTGTTCTAAGATAACTTTATCAAGGTTTTTGTGTAGATTACTTCATTTTAAAATGTGCGGTTTTCCGGGTTGATTAAAACCTTTTTGCTTGAGTTGCTTTTCATTTTAATCAGTGCATGGCTCCGGGTTTTTAGCAAAATGTGCTTTATGATACTTTTGTAACTTAATTGTCGAGTGATTGTTATAATAATAATGGTTAAGATGCTTGAATGGTTGTGGCTTAATCACGCATAATAGGCTAAACGTTATAGATAATTATTATCTAATACATTTTTCCAGGAAAATGTTACAAGTAGTTTCTCAGGCCAAATGCAAAACCTTTTTTCTTATTAAACGTTAGTACTCTTTAACATATAGGAGACTTTCCAGTTCGGCAAATTAGATTTATATTTGCCTACACTAAGCTTGTTTGCGCCAGAAATCTTATCAGCCTAAACTGTCAACAGGGTTCCACTGACGAGAATTTATTCGGGTTTCTTAAGGGACCCTGATACCGCAGGCCTGACGGGGAATGAGTCCTGCTTATAAATGAAGACATGCGACACAATTACTTTACCATCCACTTTAATACAAACCTAACGCCCAAGGGATATAAAGTGCATTTTTGAATTGCTTTGACCCTTTTGGTTGATTAGTTCGTGTCTCAATCTAGATTGATAACATGGTGTACATAAATTACTCACTTGCAGGATTACTTATTTACGTCAGTTGGTTAATTAGTTGGCTGTGTTGGTATTTATTCTTATTTATTAGGGACCGGTCCGCTATCCCCTTCAAGGGGTTTTTGTAACCATAAGCTTTACTTACCAAACTCGTTCAGCGTTAAAAACCGTTCAATTTGCTTTTTAAGCGCTATCCCGAAAGAATAACCTCATTCATTGGGTTTAAAGGTGATTTCCTGTGACAGCGTTCCAACGGCTTAATTCATACCTATTCGTTTAGGTAAGCCTTATGAAGGGGTTTTCAGCTTTCAAGCAAGTGTCATCTCTGTCTCATAATGCATAAAGTAGCTTTTCGTTCATTAGCGCGCGGTCACTTTGACGTATCTGCACCGCCGCCAATGCTCATAAGTTTATAAATGATATGGCATGGGTTTGAGATTGGTGGCGGGCGCTAAAAAGAATACATGTATACTTATGTTTACGCTGCGCGTGCGATTCGCAAGAGAGAGTTAGTTAAATGAACAGGAAAGCAGTTGAAAGGGAAATCCATATAGGCTAAGCGCTTTAAAAGCTGGTTACCATGTACAAAATAAAAGGGTTACCCCTTCGAAAGGGCTAGTCAAATATAAGGGATACCAGTTGAACCGGTAAGCAAGTCTACGGTAAGGTTAAGCCGAGGAACGGCTTTTTCGGTCCTTGTTATTTATAGGCTAGATTCTGTGGCAGAAAGACGAATTAACACAAAACTGTAATAATAATTCACTTCGCTAAGTCAGATAAGGAAGAAATATCTCTTTCAGAAAACATTTGTGTTTTAATAAAAAAAAATATATATATTTATGGCTTTCACTCCTTGCTGAGTTGGTAAAGTGTATTTTGCATGTTTTCATATAACTAGTAAAACTAAATACTGGGTGTCCCATAAGTCACACGTCACAGTGACACCGGAGGTAGACCTAGAGACGGACCAAACCAGTCTTTTTTTAACGGACGTGCGTGCGTGCGTGCGTTCCCACATATTTTTTTATTCTGCCATTTGTCACCACGCCATTAATATGATCTTAAGTATACAAACCTTGCGCCGTGGGATGTGGATTCACGCCATGCGGCGCGTAAATGGACATCCATTAGCCGCATCCATCGGCATCCCGCAATCTTTACCAGATCGTCGCTAATGTGAATGTCTAGCTTTAATATTTTTGCCAATAACTGTGTGTCTATATACACGTCAAGTGTACGTATAGTTTAACTGGTCTTGCTTCGTCAAATCCTTCAACACCTTACAAAGTAGAATTTGCTTTCGGAACAAGCGTTTTGAAATTTCTTGCGACAGTTGCGCCTATACTCCCAAAATACATGCTCCAACGACTTGAAAGCGGAATAAGGTTTCCTTCTAAAATGAAACAATTAAGAACTTGTTAAAACCAACTTCTGACTGCTACAGAGATTTCTTTATGACTATTAACCAACCATTAAATTTCATTGCTAAAAATATCTACACAATTGTTTAAAAGTTTTAAAGCACTCGATTAGCAGTCTCTAGTCCTCGCCCATAAATTATTAACAATTTCTCGAAGAGATTATAATGCCATTCCAACTTGTGGAATTACTTGGGAGTTGTTCAGTTTTTGAGGCACTGGATGAATTTGAAATTAACCTCCGAGGCGACCATTTTGTTTTTGTAAATCAAGAATTTTGGTTAGTATTTCGTCCTTGGTTTCAATAAGTTTTAAATTTTTGACAGATGACTTTTATTTATTTGTTAATCCAGTGAGTTTTATGTTTGTAAACGCGTGTTTGAAATATGTAATGAAGAAGTTACCGTTTTTTTATTTAAGCCTCTTCTGTTTTTTTTTTGAAAAAATGCTCAATTCACATATTCGACGATACTGCACTCAAGTATATTGAATACTAGGAAAGACATCCTTGCTTTACATGGAAGGTTCTCTTAAAATAAAATAATACACAAGTTGTGGCTGTGATATTTCTTTCACATGCTTAATGTGAAGCTGCCCATCGTGAGGCTTAGGGTCATTAAAAAAATGGTATTATTTTATGACAATGACAATTATTATACCATTATAAGAGATTTAAAAAAATATCTTAATTACAGACTATCATTTTTAAAACAAAAGAAAACACTTCCGATACTTCGGGTTGAACGGTACTCCCTAGAAACCCCAATAAATAAATATATAATTGTTAAAGAATTACATTCCGGCAGATAATGTAATAAAGAAACACTCTGTCGGAACTTTCTGAAACCCGCCGAAATATAATAAAATCAAAAGGAAATTATGACTATTTTTGAAATCCAAGATGGCTGGACATTTTGAGAGACCGTTTTTACAGGAGACACTTTAGTAAAGTGCCAATAGGCCATTAAAAAAATAACGTTTAAAAGGAATTAAAGTCAAGTTTGTTCAGTATTAATTGTAATGTCACGCTAAAGTACTTTTTTGTCGTGGAATAGGCAAACGAGCTCACAAGATACCCAATTCTCTTCTCTTTTTATTATTATATTATTATTAACAGGTTCAATACTGTTGTGTACAGGCCTTAAATTACGTGATAATGGCTTTGCTAGATAAAAAAATAAATACACGTCATGTTCTACAAAAACTTTGTGTAAAATTGATAATAATGTCTGGGTGAAATTTTCTAGGATGATTCCCGTTTCATGATAGGTACATTGATACAATCCTTGCGACACCGCTCGGGAACTAAAATAATAATTAAAACCGTGTTAACATCAAAATAAATTTAAAAGGAAGGGCTTAAAATTACGAAGATAAATAAATCGAAATCGCTTATTATATATATTATTGACTTAAACCATTACTTAAGTAATAGTAAGTTGGAAAACCTGTCAAACTGCGAACGTGAGTTTGGGAGCACCGTTAATTTAAATTTATTAGCAATTACGACAAGCACGTGCTCGAATGAGAAATGTTTTTTAAAACATAAATTTACTTAAATAAGTTGTCAAAAATTTCATTTTTGGATTCAGTTTTTCTTGGCGACTGTGTTTTTTTATTGCAGTCATCGTCTGCTTATCAAGACAAATCCAACGAGCTCAACCACAGCAGTGATATCTTGTTTCGTTGCGGAGTTCCTATGGCCACCTTCCAATTGCATCATCAGACCAGCGCCATGGTACAATATTATTGCATTATCACCAAAGTTACGTAGGTACACCAAATTTCAGATCAATCGGATTCCGGGAGGTTCTAATTCACCTTGCAAGATTTGACCTTAACAAAATAACTTTACAGTATTTAGTGGTTTACCCTTGAAACATCGACACTCATTTCATAGAACTTTTTACTTCGCCGAATTTTCATTTCATCGACAGGCATTTCCACGTGCAGGAGTTATAATTTTTGATGTTCACAGGTTTAACCTAACCTAAACTACGTTACCCATGTTTAAGATAACCTGAAAACAAAAAGCTTGTAAAAATAGCCTTGGTTTTTATGTGCCAACAAAAGTAGTGATATCTAAAAATGGTACCAATTGCAAGGGAATTGTTGACATTTGAACTAATTTATTGCGACTAATGTATTTTGCAACCCGCCTTGTTAGTAATCTTAAGTAGGAGTGTAAAAACTCAAAAAAAAGTAGTAGTACTCGTTGTCTACAAAGTTGCATTTTTTATGTTTCCTAATTATTTTTTTGGCAAAGCATGGATAAAACAAAGCGATATTTTTTACGTTTTTCTTAGTACAATAATAAGGTGTTTTTATAATAATTCCGCATTATGATTGTAAACCTTTTATTGTACAACAATTATATAATTACACGATTACATTTAAATAATGTACAAAAGCGAATTTATTTCTAACTAAGTAGGGTCTCTTTCAGCTAATTCGCCGTGAGTCAAGACAAATGCAATCTATTATTATACTATATTACATCAGTCTTAATGTCATGCCCTTCCACTATCGAATCAATAAAAAAAGAACTAAACGAGATTTAATACCCCATAGCACGGGCAAATCGAAGGGCCCGCACGAAAAGTGTCCCATAAACATTTGGAGCCTTAATGATAAAAGGCCAGTTTGAAGAGCCCGATGGAGCCCTAAAGGGGTCCTGAAGGGGCCAGGGGCCGCGGCGCGCCGTGAAAAACTCAATTACTGGGCGATAGGCTCTTTAATCTGTTTTAAATGCAAATGGCTATCGATGCTCCAGGGTTGCTTCTAGAAGAATATCCTCATCCTCCCCAATGTTCTTTATTAAGAACAAATAGATTTAGTATGTTTTGCCTGGTAATTCAAATTATCCATATTAAACTGTGATTTATAGAGGACTATGGGCAGAACTCCGAAGTGCCTTAAAAATGCTTGGGCAGGACGAGAATATTGGCAAATATTGATTTTAAGGTCAAAGTGAATTGTAAAAACTCAACACCTTTGAGTGTTGAGGTTTGAATAACAAAGGAATAACTTAAAGTAGCAATAATTATATTGTTACTGACATTTTACCCGCGATTCCATCATAAACGAACAGACAAATGCAATAATATAACTAGCTTTTGCACACGACTCCGCCTGCGTAGAACTCGTTTATCGCTTGTTCCGAGATAAAAAGTATCCTGTCCTTCACCCGGGACACAAGCTATCTTTATACCAAATAGTTTTTGCCCGCGACTTCATCCGCGTAGAAGTGGTTTATCGCTGCTCTCTCGGGAATTGTCAATTTTTCGGAATAAATAACCTATGTGTTATTTTAGACTATAATCTATCTCTGTTCCAAATTTAATCCAGATCCGTTCAGCCGTTCTGGCGGGAATGGGTAACAAATTTCCATCTATCCATCAATCTAAACTTTCACATTTACATATTTATAATATAAGTAAGTTTATATTGTCTAAGTAGTAAAGATTGTCTAGTTAACGTTTCGAGTTACGTGTTCTTAGTTACTTGATTTTTTTTATTTATTTATGAAAAATATACTACCGATATTTTTAATGTATGTTTACGATGCAGGTTGTATGTGTAGGTTGTGTGTGTGTGTGTGTGTATGTGTGTTGTGTTGTCTGTATGTAGTTTTTTATTTCTTAATATCGTTTACCATTGAGTCACATCACATATCATAATTAGAAAGACTGCAGAACGCAATAAAAATAGTCATTTATAGACGAAATCACATGACGTATTTTTTTGGTTCTTACACCAAGTAATTCAAAAGAGCACAGCTTTAAGGCGGATTTATATTTGTTAGTATTAATGTATGACTCATCATGTTTTGAAATAAGATGTATAATAATAATAATATTTTGTCCGACGTGTCGTGTCGTGACGCCTCAGAATGGTTGGTTATCATTTTCGTATATTTGACACAAGCCATCAGTATCGCGTGAATCCGGCTTTATTTACAAGATGTATGGCTTATCCCTAAGTTGGCAACCCTAGAGCGACCCCTGATGGCACAAGCGCTCTGCATTCAGGTCAGCTCTCAATCTTAAGTGGATCCCGATTTTCAGGGTTATGAGTAAACAGGAAGTTTTTATTTGCGCTCGTAATTATTTTAAAGAGATTGATTTAAAAAAAAGTATTGGAAGTTTAGGATTTCCTTTTCCTCAAGTTTATCATACTTAGTAAAGTTCTTGAGAAATAAGTAAGTATCTATGAAATTTTAATAAAGTCACTGATATAGTCTCATCAGAATCATCAGCCAGTTGCGTCCAAAGCGTGGGTGCGTTGGATAAAAAGCGAGATTTGGGTCGTTTTCAAAAAAAAAATTGTACATAGGTAAAGTGGATAGATGGTTGAAATAAATGACTAAATAAATAAATAAATAAATAAAGGCTTAATGAAATCAAAATCACGATCGCGTCCTTTGTGTAACGAATGTTAGTCATACAAACTATATGGGTAACTTTTGTTACACAAAGGATTCAATTAAGTTTTGTTTTAATTAAAGCCCGTAACTATGTTTTTTTTTTTTGAAAACGACGTATTTAAGGCTCACATTTTAAGGGTTTATTTCATGCGTAAAATTGCCGCTGTATTAAGAATATGAAAAATATTAGAATCACCACGTTTTATTGCTGTTTATTTATAAAAAGAGTTACTTTAAGGATTTTAAATGTGTATTTATTAGAAAAAAACTAAAAAGAATAAACCAAGGCGGTTTATTTACCAATTTATTTGATGTACTACTCTGTCAAGAAAGTACCGGGAAAAGATCAATAATACACAAACTGTTTGTTAATCATCCAAATTTATTTTATCACCTTCAAAGTATGCTCCTTCAGAAACGATACACTTACGCCAACGAATAATCCAATCATCAAAACATTTTTTAAACGCTGTTTCCGGAATTGAATTCAGTTCTCGGCGCGAATTCTCCTTTATGTCTTCTACCGATTGAAAACGGGTGCCACGAAGCGCCACTCCGAAGCTTGTTGACTAGTTTGCATGTCAAACTCGTAAACCCACGTCTCGTCACCAGTAACAATGCGTTTCATGAATGTTGGGTCGGAATTGACTCGTTCTAGCATGTCCTCAGCGACTCTCATGCGATTGAGTTTTTGGAGAAAATTCAGGTCTTTTGGGACTAGCCGAGCGGTAACATGTTTCATACCCAAATGATTAGTTAAAATAGTACGGATCGACTCGTGAGATACAGAAAGTTCGGCGGCTATCTCTCTCAAAGTTGAATGAGGATTTTCAGTCACTATTTCCTTCACTTTTGCGATGTTAACTTCAGTTGCAGACGTTGATGGCCTACCAGAGCGAGGCAAATCTTCCATCACATCTCGACCGCTTTTGAACGCTTTGTACCACTCATAAACACGTGTTTTTGATAAAGTCGAATCACCGTAAGCCTTCTGTAACATTTTCAGTGACTCCGAACACGAAATTCCATTGGCGATGCAAAATTTAAGACAAACTCTTTGTTCAATGTTTTTGTCCATTATGAAATTCGCAATACACACTAGATATGATATAACTAAAAACAGCACTGTATTTAATATAAATAACAGATGCAACTCAAACTCCGCGCCAAAATAGAAAACAGTTGTGCCAATCTAACAACAACAAAAAAAACAAAAATTTGAATTTATAACCATAAACAAATCATCCATTCCCGATACTTTGTTGACTGAATGTATTTTTAAAGTCCACGATGCTTGCAAAAGTTTATTTTAAAAGCTGCTCACGTAGTGGCTACGACGTAGCACACGTAGCGTGTAATAGCGTCGCTCGTAGAACTACGCAAACGATCGTAGCAATTTGAAACAAAAGAGGAACAAAATCTATGTTTGAAGTGAAAATAAACGTGCAATGGGTAAGACAATCATGTCGAGTTTCACTGACCACTTAACAGACGATTAGTGTGTTAAGAGCTGTAAAAATGTATGAACTAACAATCGACTAATATTTAACATCCTTTAGTGAAATTGGTGCTAAGAATTTAATAAAAAGAACATAAATTAAATATTTAAAAGTTAATAAATAAAACAAAAAAATTACCTAGTCCCAAACTAAGCTCTACGCTTGTACTATGGGTACTAGGAAAGGATAAACATACTTAAATAGAGAAACATATATTTAAATATTAGGTCGGGGCAAAAGTATTTTCGTATTTTTCGTACAAAGGAAAACAATTTTTTAAGTTATATTTTTTTTATTTATTTATAATATGTACATGCCGTTTTGATCGATGACTTGTTGCCATCTTGTGGGTAGTGCCATGATTCCATTGCTGTAGAAATTCTGAGATTTTTTATTAAAAAAATTTGGACAGGTAGTTTTGACAGTGTTCTCTTGATATTAACTTTATGCTTCCGCAAGAATTCTGAAGTGACCGAAACAGGTGGAAATCCGATGGAGCAAGGTCGGGGCTATACGGTGGATGCATCAACACATCCCAGCCAAGCTCTCTCAATTTTTGCTGGGTGGCTATAGATGAGTGCGGTCTGGCGTTATCATGATGAAAGACAAAGACTACGCCCTTTCTGTTTATTAATTCCGGCCGGTTTTTCTCAACGGCTTCTTTTAATCTTATGAGTTGCTGGCAGTAGAGGTCAGAATCGATAGTTTTACCCGGCGGCAAAAGCTCATAGTGGACAATTCCTTTCCAATCCCACCATACACACAGCATCACTTTGTTCCGAGTTAAGCCGGGCTTTGCCACTGTATGTGGAGTTTGTCCATGCTTCGACCACGATCTTTTTCGGACGTTCTTATCGTAAGTAATCCATTTTTCATCACACGTAATCAACCGTTTTAGAAATGGTTCGGATTTATTTCGTTTTAACAATAAATCGCAAATTGAAACACGTTGCATTAGGTTTCTTTCAGTGAGATCGTGTGGCACCCAAATATCGAGCTTTTTCTTGTACCCAGACTTTTGTAAATGACGTAACACTGTTTTGTGATCAATATCCAGTTCTTCAGCAATGTCGTAACTACTAATATGTCGATCTCGCTCCACTTTTTCAAAGATGGCATTGATTTTATTAGTAACAGGGCGTCCAGAGCGAACCTCATCTTTCACACTAAAATGTCCAGACTTAAAACGCTTAAACCACAATTGTGCTACTCTTATTGATACCACATTAGGTCCATAAACCGCACAAATTTTATTCGCGGCATTAGTCGCATTTTTGCCTTTTTTGTAATAAAACTTTAAAATGTACCGAAGTTTTTCGTCACACACGTCCATTTTGATAGCTTAAAAACAATTGAAAAATGCCGGGAACCAGTTTTTTTTAAATTTATTGTATTTTAGAATGTTGACTTTTAATTGTATTAAAACCAGCCAGGTACATTTAGTATAGACGAAGAGGTTTGATTACAACTTATACGGTCCAAATACGAAAATACTTTTGCCCCGACCTATTACATAAAAAATATCCATGACTCAGGAACCAATACTCGCGCTCATCACCCAAAATATATGCCCTACCGGGATTTGAACCCAGAACCGCTAGCTTTGTAGGCAGTGTTGCTACTAACTAGGCTAATGGCGTCTTAAAATAAGTAACTAAAATTGAGATACTTAAATAATCATTTTATACTGTTATTATAGAGGGGGCTCTTTTGATACGATTGGCTAAGTTAGGTCACAATACAATTTGCAAAATTCAATTTAAGCACTAAATACCTTTAACAAACGACGGGAGGATAAATAAGATTATAAATATAGAGCAGGGCCCGCCCAAGCTTCGCATCAGTTTGAACAAAATAAAATAAAGTATTTATTAGTCAAGGATAAATTGAGAGTATTAAGTGCATTTCCAAACATTACACACAACATACAAAATATACAAAAAAAACACACAATTTCACCCCTTTAGAAATCTTATTTTTTTTATGATTTTTTTGTATAAAATGTTATTTTATAACTTTAAACATACTGTATTATGTAAAAGGAAATCATAACAAATGCACAGTAAAAACGTGCGTAAACACAAGGTATATTATATCCAACTTTACTTTGAATATAAAATAAGATCACGTCCAAAATGAGCAGATTACAGAAATCCGTTGTTGAAATGTTATATGTTCAAGACGTGCGTGGTGCGCAGTTTATTATATCATAGCATATTTTGTTTAGGTATATTCAACATTGTCTTAAAGATATTGTTAACGGCTTTCTATATAGTTTTGATATTTATTACCGTTATTTGTCAGTTAAAAGACTTAGACCAGAGTTAAGAGATTTAGTACCAATTTCACAATACGATGTTAAAAGTACATACATTTCGACAGCTGTTAACACTCTAATCGTCTGTTAAGTTGTCGGTGAAATTGGACATTAACGGGATAGAAATCAGCCTGTTTTTTGTATTTTTTTGGTCATAATGTATTGTGTACATTTTTAAAAGCCTTTAATACTGTCCCACTGTTGGGCAAAGGCGTTTCTCTCGCAATTCCTCAAAACATCACTTTATAGTATAAAACAAAGTCGCTTCCCGCCGTCTGTCCCTCTGTATGTATCTTTCAAAGTACGCAATGGATTTTAATGCAGTTTCCACAATTAGTTAGATAATTTTTCACGGAAAGTTCAAGTATATAATAGTACCCGGAGCGAAGCGAGGGTCCGTCTTTTTGCGTCAGGGGTTAAACATCTGACACAAATAAGTTCAGTGGAAGCTTCGTGGTCCCTCAGGAGAAAGTGTCACGTGAAATTTAACAGCGTTGTAAATAAAGAAATAGCCGCTATATTTAGTAGTAAACCTGAAATAGTTTATCTATAAGGGAGTAATAAAATACTGCCCCATAAAAGGGCTATAATCTTTCAATGAACCTTGAATGATAATCTGAAGGGAAGGCCGTGGTGCTTCGCTCGGCGATTTTGGTCGGGCCAGAAATTTCCGTTAGAACAGAATTATTATAAAACTAAACTCACGAAACCTAAAATGTACACAACAGATATTTTTATATCCTGAAATATCAGCCTAAAAGGGTGTTATGCAAAAATATTTTCGACCAAACAATAAATTACGTCAAACAATTTTATGCGTGTCAACGGGCTTCCTTATTTTGAATGCAGTCATGCTAATAGTATTCTAAATTAATTAACACAATAATGTATCATGTTAATCAACTTCACATGTTTCTACATACTTTGAAGATCGAAGTTCAAACATACGTTAGCTCCTTCCTTTTCTTACGATTCAATCACTATTGACGAGTGAAAGGAATGGTGCATCAGAACGTTCGAAATGAGTTTCGTGGTAAACACCCTGAGCCACTAGTCCCACTAACGTTAAAGCGTGGCCTGATAATCCCCAGTTTAAAAAAAAACAAGCAAGACAATAAATCTGAAAGCTATCTATTGGTATTTCTCGGTATTTCTTTTACTTCTTAATCTAACTATATAGGTGATCAAAGGTACAGTCAAAGTCATAAATATATATTAATTCCCAAGATGCCATAAATATCTACACACCTCTATGCCACTAACAATGAGGTCGTGTACATATATTTGAACGCGATGACTGTATACTGATGATAGACATTATGCCTTTGACTGTACTTAATGCTTTTGTACCTTGACGATCCAATTACCTTGTCACTACAGAGGCTGATTGCGTCGTCAAGGTACAAAATTAAGTCTTAAGTAAATTTGAACTATATCTACTAAACGCACCAACTAATCATGTCAGTTTTATACTGTGCGTATAGGCTACTGTGCAACAATTCATTACTTATTGCTAATAATACAATTATTATGCGATTGGCCTGTATATTATGAAATTAGAGGTCAAGGTCATAAATATGTGTACAAGTTTAGTATCTGTCAGTGTCAGTTTAAACATGACATTAAATAGAAAAGGTACTAAAATGTACCCATATCTTCCGACCTTGACTGTACATTCCATTTTATATTTACATATTTTTTCTAAATGAGGTACATCACAAGGTTCTTAACAAGAAGTATTCCTTAATACCAACACTTTTACTTATATGACACTAATTTATTTAGTGGCCGTCGATAGCCCAATGTGCCCATTCTCCTCACATTATTGTTTAGATTTGTACAAAATCATCAGGAGCCTACGAATTGATATTTATCTAAATGGTTTTCGAATTTGTATTTGTAAAAATCAGTTTGCCAATAAGAATAATAATACGAGCTTTAATGTTTAAAAACGACCTTGTTTAGGTATACGAGTATTTTAATGGACAGGAAAAAGGCTCTTTGGTTTATTCTGAAAGAAAACATTTAAATAGTAAATAGCGCGTGAGAATTGAAAACGAATTGGGATTTGATTCAGCTTAATATTTGTTTCCTTTGTCAACACCTTGTTCAATTACAATTTAGGAATATTTGCCTTTGTTGTCCAAATTAAACAAAAAGTTTGTTCAGTTTTGCGTTTGTGTTGCTTTTCGATGAATTCTAGTATTCTTATTTTGAATTCGACAATTATTTGAGAATTTCCTGGTGATGGTCTGAAAATTGCACATTGCTAATTCGGACGATATGCCACTTCTTGGTTAAACTTAAACGCAACGTCAGCGCATTAGGTATTTAAGAGTAAAGATGTCCCGATAAACTTGAGCATTTGCTTCTTATAAAAATAATAAATAAATATCAGGGGACATTCTCACACAAACTGACCTAGTCTAGCTCTAGGCTTATACTATATCCATATATCCACTAGACAACGATACACATACTTAAATAGAGAAATTCATACTTAAATAGTTAGAAAACACTCATGACTTAGGAACAAAATACTCGTACTCATCACACAAATATTTGCCAATATCGGGATTCAAACCCGGGACTACTAGCTTCGTAAGCAGGGTCATTACCGACAAGGGCAACCACGTTGCCAGAATGTTATAATACTAGTATATACTCACACGACATGCGCAATAGCGTTCCACCAGCAAAATCCACCAATAGGATTACTTTATTATACTAGCCTCACCCAGCGTCGCTATCCTATTGGTGGATATTTCTCGGACACCACCTTTTAGTACCCATACTACAAGCCTAGAGTTTTTTTGTTTTTTTTTATCACATATGGGTTTGCGTTTGACCTCAGTCTCACCTGATGTTAAGTGAAGACGAGGTCGAAGATGGTACACGCTTACCCAGAAAATGCCTATTCACTCTTGCCTAGAAAACACCAAGGTTATAGGATTCCGTTTAGTTTGTGACTAGGTCAATTTGTCTGAGATTTTCCCCTGGTATTTATTTTTGTATTGGTTTGATAGTATCAATTTAGCACCTGACCTCATGAGGTGACAACTTCGGTGGTGCGGACATGCGTGGTGAACGGCGGAGGAGAGGGTAGCGAAGCGCGTCTTCTTTTCAGAACTCCAATATGGTAAGCGGAAATGCGGTGGTCAATACTTAAGGTACAAGGACGTTCTGAAAAGACATCTTAAAAGATGCAAAATTGAACCCTTTCTGTGGGAATATTTGGCAGTTTGGCGCACTGAGTGGCGAAACCGTATTCATAAAAAAGTTAACGACTTTGAGCAAGATCGGATGTCGGAGCTGAATAAGAAAAGGGACGACCTCAAGACCCGCCCACCAGCAGCCATACCCCATACATACAGCAATGGAGTCCTAACGTGCGCTCAGTGTGGGCGTCCATTCACGGCAAAGATTGGCTACGCAAGCCACTGGAGGGCACATCAGAGGGCTGCACAATCTGGCGCTGCACCTTTTGGGAGTCCATAAAGGGGCGCTGTTGCTGAAATCGGCATGATGGCATCATCACCATCAGTATTAGTTTATCTTTGTTCAGTAACAAAATGTATAAATACAGATATATGATGAAGAGACGCTTGTGTCAAGTGCTCATTCTAAATGCAAAAGGCTTCGCGGGGGGCAATCAAATAATGTAGATGAGGCACTTGGCATCAATGCCAATCACCTCTGCATTAGGGAAATATTGGTTCAAGAATTCGGTTATAAAAAGTATTAAGCTTAATTTTAGACTTGCTAGGGTTATAAAAAGCCGGGCTAGAGCATGTCGGACCACTTCGGAGGGTTACGTTACTATCATTATTTTTTTTAAACCGTAATTATTAGCTACCTATTTGGTTTTATGTGATTTTCAGTTTGTATATACCTAATATCCTTTCATTTAAGATGTTTCCAGTTAATTATACATTTTTGCGTCTTATCCCGTTGCTATAAGGAACACAAAGTGTATTCATATCTTTGTACTCGACTGTACACTGTACTACTGTAGGGGGTGGGGACACAATCATTTAGAGAATCTAAAAATTGATGATAACGTTAACAAATGTATTTTAAAAGATATATCCAACGATACCTCACTCGATGTTATAAGGTATGGACGGACATAGCGAAACAATAAGGTTTCCTAGTTTGACTAGGAATCCTAACAAATTCAGTAATGAATTAACTTTTATTTATTTATTTAGTAATCCATGGAAAACCAACAGCTTCATCCAAATTTAGAAAACTTAGCTAACCACAAATAGCCAATTACAGGTTCTCACATTTAGCAACTTTAGTTAGTTAGTTAGTTTTATAGTTTTTTTTTCTTTATAATCAGTATTGGTAGTGTTTTCATTCCACTGCGTCGCGCCCCGCCAGTCACCATTGCGTGGTGGCAATGGGCGTAAAGTTAAGTAGCGGCCCTACGTGAATTGACTACACTATAATTGACTAAAAACCAAAGCAAATCGTTTTATAGTTTTTTTTAGTTATATAAGTAATTGTCTAATAACATAAAGCGTTTCTTTACAAAACTGGCGTTTCTGTCTCAGAACGGCATTAAAAAGTCATTATCTAGCGTTCAACACAAAAGCAATATTTTAAACTAAGACAGACAATTACCCTTATTTGTAAATCAGATAAGAGCCAAATTCGTAAGAGATTTACGGTAGGAGCGAGATAAAATCAGGCCCCCAGATTTGCATGTCGACCAAGACGTATAAATCTGTGGCTCCAGCGTAAAAGGGCACAAGTATTATGTGGTTCAAGTGAAAAAAGATATAAGTCTCGCATACTCAGTATATGATTTATGGCCTTTTTATTATTAGCTAAGTCGACTTACATTTTTTTACACTGGGGCCACCGAAGTGTCGTCTTCACACGCTTTTTACACATTCGAGAAAAAATGGGCCATATATTCTTTGGGAAGGACGAAGTGGGAAAATCGCTTATCACTTTCAGGCGTATGTTGCTTATTTTCTGGAGAAAGAATTTTACTTTACAAAATCTAAAGTGGGTTTTGTAACAGATTTATTAGATATTATCTAGAAATTAGGTGTTCTGCAAATATTTTTTTTAGTTTATTTTAGATTATTATTTTTAGGTAAGTACGTTTGGGTTGAGCTACGCAAAAAAGTTTTGGTCAACAGAAAAATATATTTTGGTCAGCAAAAAAAAACTGTATCTAACCGACAGAATATTTTTTCAGCTTACCAAAACTTTTTTGCGTAGCTCAAAACAGATTAAAATATCGATTGTTTTGATTTATTCACAGAAAGAGAATCAATTATAGAAAAAGATGACCGGTTCGATTTTTAAAATGATCATTTAAATATTTCCCATTTTAAACTAACTCATATATAGCAGCAGACAACAACACAATACATTCTCGACATCCCAGGATGCAGCGCCCTAACAAGCTGATATTGGATGCATTTTACGACGCATCGGGGACAGCCACGTGAATGCAATGCTTTCATAAATGGACTTTGGCCATTGGATTCAATTCTGTGCGGATATTGGAAGGGAAGGTATAATAAATATGCAAGAGAAATTGCTCGATCGCTAAACAGATGTCAAAATTGAAAACGTAAAAAGAAAAATTACGACTAAAAATTATTCACCTTGATTTATCAAAAATGAAGTTTGATTTTCTTAAATCAAATATTTGACACATTTAAATTAAGAGATTTGAATTAGTAGTTTCTTTAATAAAACTTTTCACTGAATATTGACAGGTCGATCGTTAAATTTAATAAATTGATGGTGCAAACGCATATTTTAAAATTAAGTGGCGGGAAAATTTTAAAGAAAATTTCTGATACGCTCGTTCTATGTTATAACGAGCTTTTTATCGTTGTACAGTCGAGGACAGAAAGATGTATACACTTTTGGACCTTATTACAATGGAATGAGGTGAAAAAGCGTAAACATCTTTTTGTCCTCGACTGTACATACATCGCTGTCGTGATATATACAGGAAATTCAATACATTTCGTATAATACCTATCTTCCAAATGGTATTATTCAATGAGACTCAACCATGAATTTTACTTATATTTTTAACTAGCTTGTGCCCGCGACTTTGTCCGCGTAGAAGTCATTTATCGTTATTCCCTCAGGGCCTTCCCAATTATCTCAAGGGCTTAAGCTATCTCCATACCAAATTTCATCGAAATCGGTTTAGCGGTTTAGCCGTGTAAGCGTAACAAGCAGACAGACAAACAGAATTACTTTCATGAAGTAGTTTGTTGCTGAAATTAAAAATGTTTTTTGCCTTTTTTTAGGGTTCCGTAGTCAACAAGGAATCCTTATAGTTTCGCCTGTCCGTTTCACCGTCAGTCCGTCTGTCTATCCGCGGTTTAACTCAGGGACTATTGGTACTACGAAGTTGTTATTTGGCATAGGTAGTTATAAATTAAAATTACGCCGACAAAGTTGTAAAAAAAAATCTTGAAAAAAATATTTTTTGGGGACCTCCCATGATAAGCAGAGATAACATCCAGTGAGGTAAGTACATTATTATGGATATGTTATTATGTCCTCCCCCCCTACAGCTAAAACTACAAGTAAACACATGTCATGTCTGAACATATGTCATTTTGGCCCCTAACGCGCTTTTTATGTTAAATCGAGTACTAAACTAGGTTAACAGCCGCTTATACGCAATTCTCAGAATCGTAAAAATCTAGGCGCGTGATTTACCAATCCGCTAACCATAAAGTCCAGACTTTTTTCCATTTATAATTTAAGTAGCCGTTAAATCCAGCCTATCTTGATTTCTTCGATAATATACCTATTTAAAATCAAGTACACACCCAGTAGGTTGAAGGAAATTGGTCACTTTACTGACAAACTTCACGTACTTGTGGTCTATTTTTTTGTTTTTATTAGGGTTCCTTACCGAAATGCTAAAAAGGAACCCTTATGGTGAGATTTCGTTGTCTGTCTGTCTGTATGTCACAGCAGTTTTTTTCAGCAACTACACAAGTTATCAACTTTAAAGGACTATGCAAAAAATCGTCCCATATCATCAACAGATGCCAAACATATCTCATTAAATACATCTCGACATTATGATTATTTTTTACTATGGCGACATCACTGTAGGATATGGGGTATCGTACAATAAAAAAAAATATGTTATACTTATACAGTTTTATTAAGTATTAAGAATCGAATTAAAAATGTACTATTTAACTAAAAAAAACTCGAGAGAGAACAGCCGTAAGACGTACTTTACCCTCCCTCCTTGCTCCGTTACCCCGACCGCACCCTTTCGACGCCTGCGCCCGCGCACCTCCCTCAGTCGTGGCTAGTACGTTCTGCTGTGTTCGCGTTGTTTATTTGTGCGTTATCGGCTTGTTTGCGACTATTACTAACCTCTGCTTGTTTATTGGACCTTTTGATTGCTACTCGATGACCCCGGCACGTTTAATGGACTGTGATTTATAAATATGGAGACTGGACGCCAATGTGTAATGTGTCCTAGATCTGTTTTAAGACAGAGACGACATATATTACAAGAAACATTGCTTCATAGTAGTCCTGAGTTAGCGGCCTACATTTTGCAAAATGGATTGACACAAGTAAGTCACAGTCATTGTATTTATTTACTGATTTATTATACATATATCGATAACTTTTAGATATTATGTAGAATACGTATAATGAATAAGAATAAGTGTCATGTAGTTAGAATATATAAGCAGATAGAACATTGCTACGATACTATATGATACATTTTAGAATTGCTTGAATAGAAATATAGCACTTAAAGTATAGCTTACGTTAGGAACGACTCAATCGTCCGGCCATAATTCCTATGAGGAATGAGATATTTTTACCTGCATAATTATTTAATCTCACCTTAATATTTTTATAGTCTAGTCCAAAAGTGAGTGTAGATTGTGTTCCGAGTTCTAGACAACTGACAAGCACACATATAACACCGATATAATCAATATAACACAGAAAAAATACTTCTGCTTATTACAAAAACACACATATGCTGATATCTTCATTTTTTCCCTTTTCAGGTAGTATTCAATAACGTAATGGCAGTATGCCATAGATGCTGGCAGAGAGCCAATAATAATGACGGTGGACAACTACGTCTTGAGAACGCTCCCATTGTAGAAGGTAATTACATCTGTGCTATTAATCCTTATCAAAATAAATTATTTCATCACTAAGTACAGTCTAGCTTCGCCGGGACAGCTAGTAATAAATAAATAAATAATTTTAGATGCTGACAATCAAGAACCCCCCAATGTTGCTGAAGCCCGCAATGTTGCTGAAGCCCCCAATGTTGCTGAAGCCCCCAATGTTGCTGAAGCCCCCAATGATCCTCAGGACAATCCAGAGGATGATGCTCGTTTCTATGTTCGCGATTACGTACGTGCACCGAACACTTCACGGCTCTGTATGTATAGGCAATGTAGACATGAAAATCTACGACGAGTTCCTGTGTCTATCAAGCTACATTTGGTATGTCATTATCGATTATATATTCCACCGAGTTCGCGAATATGTGAAGAACATTTAAATAACTATGATTTTGAAGAGTTACTGGATAATGTAAATGTTACACATTATTTTAATGCTTCATTTTTTAGTAACATGACAAACATGTTAATTGAAGCAATCAACAATAGGACAAGATTCGATTTTGAAACATTATCTTCACTGAATAATAGTGAACTTATGTTTTGGACTGGATTCACTTTAGAGCAGTTCAACGTCATTTTGGAAGAAACGCCATCGCTCGCAGAAAAATGCAGACATCCCCGATCAGTTCTCGGAGCTTATTTAACGAAAATACGAACTGGAGAACCTAACGAGCGACTAGCTACGCTTTTCGGCGTAACACGTCAAGTGTTTGAATATCGCCTAAAAATAGCGCGACAATGCTTGAGAGGTCAATATGTACCAAGACATCTTGGTATAGGTCATATTTCTAGAGATGAGCTTCTAGAGAGAAATCTATTTTTGCCCAAACATATTTTTGGAAATGAAAACAACACCAAGTTAATTATTATCGCAGATGGCACATATGTATATATTGAAAAAAGCACTAATTATTTATTTCAAAGAAAAACTTATAGCCTCCACAAGTTTCGCAATTTATTGAAACCATTTATTTTAGTAAGCAGCGATGGATATATCATAGATGTCATAGGCCCTTTTCCTGCAACAACATCAGATGCAACTATTATGCAGAACATAATGAATGACGAGGAGCACTTACTACATTGGTTACTACACAGAGAGGACGTCTTTATTTTGGACAGGGGCTTCAGGGACAGTATTAATGATATTGAGTCCCTTGGCTAAGAACCTCACATGCCACCTACCAAGGACAGGAACGCGACCCAGCTATCAACAGAAAAGGCAAATGATTCTCGGTTGGTGACTGTGTGTAGATGGATTGTGGAGGCGGTTAACGGCAAATTCAAAAACCGTTTTAAGTTATTAAAACAAACTTATTTTAACCGAGCTTTGCCAAACATGTTTGTCGATTTCCGCATAGCAGCATCATTAATAAATGCTAATTACCGTGTTGCTACAGACCACAGGCTTGCGCCGGAATTCTTTGAAATAATTCAAACTAAGGTTCATCAACCTAACCTTTTGAAAAATTATGTCGAAGGCAAAAATCTTAACAGACAAAGAGTTAACTTTGTGACGATGGAGGCCACCATGCCACATCTTGAGGACTTTCCAGAACTGACTGATGATGATATCATTTTATTCGCCTTGGGGACCTACCATATAAAACTTGCAAAATCCTACTGTGCGGAACATATTCGGAATGGAATTTATTATATTGAATTATTTCGAGAAAACCAGCTAACTGATTTGCCAAGGTATAATATTCGAGAAGATAATGTCTGGTTAATTAGAGGACGAATACAATCTCGACACGTTAGATCGCGCGTTTATTATTGTTACATATTAATAAACCGAAGTGAAACTGGCAGACGTGCTATTGAACAGTGGTATTGCACATGCCTAACAGGGGCGCGTACGGTTGGAAGTTGTGCCCATATAATATCAATTATATGGTATATGGGCAAAGGTCGACATATCGACTTTAATCTACCAGCGGCAATGTTATCGACTATTATAATAGATGAATAATATAACGTTATTTTTGTCTGGATAATAGTTCTGTTGTTATTAAGTGTCTACTTGCACAATTGTTTTTGTGTTATTAATACTTAAAATGTCTAGTTGAACAATTGCTTTTTGTATTTATCGTCTAAAATGTAATTTTTTATTTTAAAATAAAAATACTTTATTTTTGTCAAAAGTCTTTTTAAAAAAAAAACCCCGTCGAATTCCGAACTAAAAATTGGTACTGACTTTTCATGGGACGTAATAATGATATTGAAACTTGTCCCATGTCTGTTGATGGGATGGGACACTGCCCATACATTTTTTTGCATGGTCCTTTGGAATAGTTGTATAACTTGCTTGCCCGCATCTGCTTTTAGTAAAAAAATATGTAATTAATTTTATGCATAATTGAAAAGGGGTCTAGAATCACGTACAGTCGAGGACAGAAAGATATATACACTTTTGGACCTTATTACAATGGAATAAGGTGAAAAAGTGTAAACATCTTTCTGTCCTCGACTGTACAATACACGTCATCGTGTTTGTTGCACGTAGAATCAGTGGGGTGTCATATGAAAGGACTCAATCTGCACATTTCAAAACTATTTTTTTTTTATAATTTTCCGTGACGTACTTTTTGATTTAAAACTAAAAATTTTTCAAAAAATTTAGATTTTTCCCTTTTTCCCTTATCTCCAAAGATTATGAACCGAAAAATCTGAAAAATTACTAACTTATAGATAGTTACTTATATTTTACGGGAAAAATAAAACGAAGTGTTCAAAATTTATAGTTTTTGAGAAATTGACAAAAAACTAAAGATCTGTACTAAAATTTGGGTAAGTCAAAATGGACCTTATTGAATACAATTAAACTACATAAAAAGGTATATTTTTGAAGTACGACTCAAATACGGATCCCTCAGTGCGCGAGTCTGACTCGCACTTAAATGATTTTTATTTATTTATCGATATATTTAATTTAAATCTTGCAAACAAAATTTTGGACTATTTCCTTAATATCATGTGGTAAAGTTAAAAAATAACTTTTATATTATTGAAAATCTATACAACTAAACAATTATACATATACTTTGCCTGACTGCCCAAGAAGAACAATAATGTTTTTCTGGTGTTTGTTTGTATGTATCCTTGTAACGGTTTCTTTGTGCTCTCCTGCAGCAAGCAACGCTTAAGGGATTTTTAAGTGTTAAATTCGTTTATGTTTTCATATTAACAATTACACAAATGTAACAAGATATAAGGCAGTTAGATTTTTCAACGCTTACTTTTAGCTAAATCTGTTCAATTTTATATCAAACAAAATATTACATCTACAGAGTGCTCAAATCCACATTAAAATTACTATTCTAGATGCGACCGCACATCCAAATAAATTCCATTAAATTTAAGGACGTGGAATGAAAGCTGAAAACAAGTAGGTACAGTGTTCTTTTATGTTCTAGAAATTTAATTTACCGCCCGCAATTCCAGAGGCAAAAGTTTTTACTTACATTTGGCTTTGAAAATAGTATTCTAGTGAGAAAATTGCAAAAATGTTGCTAGTTGCCAGCCCTGGTTCAATTTGAATTGAGAACAAAGGGAGCAGCCAATCAGGGTCGAGCTACGACTGTGCAGCCAATCATCGCGCTCGAGAGCTAACAACGGGTTGTACAAATATCATCTAACACAGGTCCTTTAAGTAATGCTTCAATTTTGCGGGCAAGTCATCGAAATTATTTTTATATTATTGAATACCACATACAGCAAGGACAGGAAATACAACAAAAAAAGAGAAGTGAACGAAGAGTGAAGTGGGGAGTGGAGTGGAGTGGTGATTGAGTGGAGAGAAGAGGAATTGTTATCATAGAATTTATTTATATTTATTTTTTAATACTGCTGTTATCTCAAAGTAAAATAGTTATAAGTGCATAAAAGCGGTAGTTCCGGGGCGGCCTGCCAGCGAGCATGACTTCGAACGCTGCGATACAAGAGAGACACGCTGTTTAGTTGCCAAAATAATTTTAGATATTGTTAAGTTTATAAATATAGTTAATTATTATATATTTTAGTCAGTAAGGTGTTTATCTATGACCTAGTAGCCTGAAAATAAATTGATTTGAATTTTGAATTTGAAAAACAAACAGAACAATAGAGGAAGGATTCGGGCTATGCGTGACCTAGTTTACCTATTTCATACCGTATTGTGTCTGTTGATAATTCCATTACTATGTTTCCCTGTTTTTTTGTGCATTTATAGATATGAAAATATTTAAATTCGTTTAGTAACTTGAAATAGCGTTGCAAGAAAAGCGCTTTACCTATGTTTTTAGTACGTCACAGCAAGATTTTATGACTTCTTGAAAACTTTGAAAATCTGACAGTAAGTAGTTGTAATCGCAAGGTAGTTTACAAGTTAGTGACCATTAAAGCTGAGTAAAAACCTATAAAACTTCAGGTAGAAGAATCAGTGCCATGACCGTTCAATTACTTTCAAAAAAGGCCCAAACAGGAGTTTTTGGCACTCTAGTCCATACATTGTCAACAAGGTAAAATATTTCAACTCTTTACTAGAGAGTAAAGAGTTGAAATGTCTGTTTTAAAATAATGGTGATTTACATAGTAAAAACTTCTATTGATTTTGACGATCGGGCTGTTTTATTAGACCTTAGCCTTATCTAAATTATAAAATAACTTTGGAAAGAGTTTTTGTCTCTTTGGAGATGAACTTCTTGCAAGATTATATAACGGCGTAGTAGTACAGGCTTATTGGATGGATGAAAGTAAAACAATTGGCGAAACCTATTAAACGGAGAGCTGACCACGGAAAAAGGTTTGCAATTTATAGAGAAAAAAACCCTTTCAATTAATAAAAACATTACCCCCTTTGGCAGCTGGCTGAAAATATGATGTGATGACCCCCATCGATGAACAGCTGCCAGGCTCCCGAAACGATGAATACTGATGGTATGGCATCCTGATTAGAGGGATATTGGTATATGCATTTCAACCTTTTTTCCGTGGACAGCTCTTAAACCATAAATTGTAAGTACGTTTAGGGTAACCTGAATAATGTCAAGTTTTGACCGTATATTTGTAGTGCTTTCGCCTATAGTTGTCAACTTCTACATGTTGACGGATTTCTTAATTTTACTCAGAATGCATTATTCAGTTCTTTCGTCTTCAGAGCAGTTTCAAAAAACATAATATCTGTCCTTCACCAAACTTTACAACATTTTTATGCCGCATAAAAAATAACAAAACAAGTCATTTTATACCGTTGTATGTAAATATATGTTTTGTCGGGGATTTCCCGGGTATGTTTATTTACGGTAATAAACTGAACCGTGGGTTAGTCAAGAGCAAACCTTTTTGTATGTTAAGGCAGTCGTAAAAAGCTTACGAACTGTGTATTTCATGATTGGGGTGAGTATATCTTACCAAATTATGTTTTTTATAACCAAGGGTTTTCATTTACTTTTTGTAAATTTATACTTATTAACAACTGTAATTCATAAAATAAGTATGTACGCGGAAAGAGTAATAAAATAAAAAAACCTTATTACTCTTTGTTTGATAACGTAACGTGTTGTTTGATAATGTAGCGCAACACAAGAATGTTCATTATGAGCCTACATTACGAAAAATTTAGATATAAAAAACTGTAATTTATTGCCTTGTATTAATATTTAACGTTATTAATAAAGTTAAAAATAAAGACAGTTATTTTATATGAAATTGCAAATGTCTATGAACTTCAGTGTTCTTGCCTCTTTTCCGTGCCATAAATGTCTTTCTTTCTTTGGTATAAAAAAAAATGGTACTTTGGTTTTGAACCAGACTTAAGTACAGATTTAAGAAACATTTTTTTGGTAGTGACCCTGCCTGCGAAGCTAGCGCTGCGGTCCCGGGTTCGAATCCCGGTATGGGCAAATATTTGTGTGATGAGCGCGAATATTCATTCATGAGTCATAGATGTTTTCTATATGTTTAAGTATGTATTTCTCTATATAAGTATGTATATCGTTGCCTAGTACCCATTGTACAAGCCTAGAGCTTAGTTTGGGACTAGGTCAATTTGTGTGAGATTGTCCCTGGTATTTATTTATATCTTAAACATAATAAAAGAAACTTTTCAGAATGTATGTAAGTCAGGGACCGGACAACCCTTTCATCGGGAAAAGCCTTTCAAAAGGCTTCCCTTTGATATAGCTAGCCCCTAAATTTGCTCACCCATTCCAATTGGCAACTCATACGATTGACTTTCCCTTATCGAATGAAGAACCCAACGATAAGGGTAGCCCTTTGAAATAGGTAACTGGTAACTGATTCATCTTGATGTCCCTAAGAAAGGGTTTCCCTAACGATTTAAGCGCTTATTATAAAGCTTTCCCTTTTGTACGAGCCAATCACAAACGTGTGCCATAGGAAATCGAACCGTATTAGATCTTTTGCCGCTCCGCGCGGTAACTTCAAACGATACGCCGTCGGTAACGTATACTAATAAGGGTTTTATAAGGGTATTGGGTTAGCGCTTAGTTGAATGGGCTGTTTACTTGCTTCGAAAGGGACGCAAGGTAACGTGTGTTTTATGAAGTCTACAAAAGGTCTAAAATTGCGTATACACTAGTAACCTTTTTTAAAGGGTTTAGTAAGGGTATTGGTTAGCGCTTAATAGAATGGGCTATCGTTTGGAAATAGCGCTTTAAAAGCACATTTAAAGGGTTTTGACGGGCAAAGGGTTTGGTAAGTAAATCCTTACGAAAAACCCATACAAAACCCATTGAAAGGGATAGCGGGCCGGTCCCTGATGTAAGTATATCTTTATCAGAAATTAAAATAATATTTACGCACATTCTGTTTTAACGTAATCTGCGGCATCCAGCCAGCTTATCTCTTCCGCGATTATACAAAGATGATTCCAAAGTTAAGAGTAACTGCTAATTATTTTCCGGGATAAAGAATTCGGTGCCTTTAGCGGCGTACCTGGGAAATGGGATTATTCAGTATTAGTACCATCACCGATTTCGCCTTTCTTCTCGAGTCCCTAAGGAGATTAAATTTGAAAATTTTGTTCTTGGAGATTTTGAAATGTAATGGAACAAGGATAGAATTTGTCATTGCGTTCTTTTTAGGATTCCGTGCCCGAAAGGTGCCTAACGGGAGTCCTTATTATTACTATGCCTACGCTATGCGTCCATCCGTCCGTCCATCATCAGCGTCATAACCTTAAACCGAACGGTAAAAGATAGCCCATTGTTTTTTTGCAGAATATGTGATATAACAACAATATATTGATCAACATCAGGATATGTGCCATACGTTGTTTTGTTATTGTGTTAACATCATGTTTTTGTACCAATATTAAATAAATAAATAAATAACGGCGGATTACTTGAAAAAGTAATAAAAAAGTCAAAAAAATTACATTTTAAGGGGAGTCCCCATACAAGACGTTTTTTCTACGATTTTTTGTATTTGTTCTAGAGTAAAAATGGTAATGTACAAGCGTCTGCATTTGGTATGATTATAGAACAAACCCTATAGAAAAACAACATTGATTGTACGCTATGGTTTGAATCCTTTTACCTTTGAAGAAAAGCACTGATCCTTCTCGTATATTCTTGCATTTGATCTTTTTAATACGATTATGTACCTTCATAATCAAATATTTATCAGATATCAATACGAGTTTTATCATAGATTTCGTAACTCCGAATTTGCATGGAGATAGGAAAAAAGATGAGAAGGGAGCAAGTCATGAAGGGTCGGTAAGGTGCTGATTTTGATTATAACCCGAAGTCTTACGCATCTTGGCCTTCGATTGAGATGGGTTTGAATAGTGTTAACCAGTCAGTTTAAGAAGGCCTTGGATATTTGAGAAAAATTACTTTGGAAATGCTTTTGCCCCGAAGAGGCTTAATCCGAAATGTCACAAGACATTGCGTTCTAGAAAAACAAATAAAAACAACGAAAATGATGTTAAAAATGATGTGTGTGATATTGATACAATGATTTAAAATACTTGTGTTTATGGCATTGTGACTCTGTATAAGCTATTGCGTGGATTTTCCTTATTTGCAATAAACTGATGAATACTAAATACTGAATACTGAATTTTTAGTTGTCAGAGATGTTACTCCATTTTATTATTCTTTTGCTCTAGAATGATTAACCAGCAAACGAAAGATGTCTAGCGTGCTCCTAGGCACTTAAGGCAGAGTAAGGTAGTTCGTATTTAACTTGCTTTCTCAATTAGCTTCAGAATAATTATCTGACTAAAACAATGGCAACAAATTACTTACCGCAACTGCATACACGCACTAAAACATTAATAATATATGCCTGTTTATATAAGTTCTTTGCCAGTACAAACTATATACTGACATATCTTGAAAACCATGCAACTTTTACTGAGGTCATGTTAGGCTGGTTCGGTGCGTCTTAAACTGGTCTACCTCCCGTGGCACTGTGACGTGCGACTTATGGGACGCCCTGCATACATTTGGAGGTTAGGCGGCAGCGAACGCGTAGAGCGAATCACCTAGAAGATTTCAGCAGCACTATTTATAACTTGGTTAGGAAAATTCCATGAACCGTGTTTTCGAGTCCAGAGGCCAAATTAACATGATATTAACATTGAAAGCCTTCAAGATCTCGGTTTAATATCGGGTTTGAACAATGCGAAGCCAAGGATCGGGAATAAATCCGATATCATCAGCGATATCCGTGAGATTGAATACAAATGAATTGGAGTCCGGACGACGGGTATTGTTGCTAAGAACTAGGAAATTGGTATTGGATCAGATGACCTTTTCAGGTCTGTGATGAAATGGCAAACCTTAGAAAAGATTCCACCTAAAACACAAATGTAAAAAATAGGCCGACGCAAGTAGTGATATATAAAAACGTGCCAAGATTGGTACTGGATTGTTGACAGTCAAACCAATTGATTGAGACTAATGCATTTTGAGCTCTAACTTAATAAATAGAGAGAGAAATATAGCCGGAATGAGTTCGAGTAATACGCACTGCAGTATCGCAGTTTCTTGTATGGACCCACTACCCTGTGTCTAAATTTCTTCAGCAGTAACTTTTTCTGTCTTTTTGGCTTTTTCTTAATAGTTCACAAAACAAGTATCTATAAAAAAATAACCATGTACCTGCTTAGCGTTACGGAAACACGGAAACCAACCAGCTATAACTATTACATAGACAACAACTCCCGACATTACTGTGACTTACTTTCAGACCTGATTACTCTTAAACGGGTCAACAGATTTTCATCAATCTTAGCTAAGAACTGCACTCCAGTTAATCCAGCTTTTGATTTAAAATAATGCCTCCAAATCGGTCCATCCGTTTGGGAGCTACGATGCCACAGACAGATACACAAATACACAGATACGTCGGGGGTTAATCAAATACAAATACAAAAATATAGACTCGAAACAAACCTGCCGTCAATATAGAAAGAATACAATGTAACCTACGTAAAGCTCAGTGGATCATGACAAGCCCAAACTTCAGCAAACTTGAAGTCCTGCTTTGTCCCTCTTTGGAATCATTTGTCGAAAAATCAATAGACCGTGAACGGTCTTGGATGACTTCCTTGTTCGGAATTTTTGTAGGTAAATTTACCAAGTTTTGGGTTTAATCTATTTACATACTTGTCCCTTTGAGCTTTGTCTTGCCTAATGACAGAAGGGCCCGCATTCGGCTCTCTCAGTTTCAAAAAAACTAACGCTAGAGAACAATGCCGTGTTACAACTTGCCAAGTGCCAGTCTGTGAAAGGGATAGAGCTATATGAGTCGTATTTCTCTTTCGCTTTCACAGATTGGCATTTGTCAGTTTTTGACAGTTCCTTTTATGATCTCAGGTAAAAAAGTACGATAATTCGTAACACAATTTGACTACGCTTTGGTGAGATAAAATTACAGTTACGGTTGCCATTTATTTGCAAACACTCGTACCTACACAACAGTTAGGTCAAATGAAACACCTGCAGCTTTAGCCAAGATGCATTTTTCCAAATTAAAAAATAATAATATTGACGTAATTATAACAATCAGCCACGTCAGCGGCTTATGTTAATTCCATATTTTTTCTGATTTTAGAAAGTCGGCGTTTGCTTAGCGTAATGCATCTTGGAGCTCGAGACTTTGGAAAATTAACGAAATTACTTGACCTTTTTTCTGCAGAAAGAAAGAAAAAAATGTGACCGCCGCGCTGATACTTTATGTAAGATAATTTCGTTAATGAGCTCTTGTAATTCTTTCTTGTATTTCTCTTAAATGTTTGTGTTTTGTATTATAATAAATATAACTTTTTATTATTTTATTTTTACTTTATTAGCATCGAATAAATAATTTTTTTCTTAAATATTTGTGTGATGAGCGTGAGTATTTATTCCTGAGTCTTGGAAGTTTTCTATATGAACTATGTACTAGGAACACCTTCCTGACAACGGACATAGAGGTCGCTAATAAACTCTTCTTCTTCAGAATACGAAACCACTGATCCCCAATGCTAATTGTCCCGACTATTACAGAAAAAAAACAATAAAACAACTTAATTAGACGCTTATTTACCATAACAACACAAGCCGGATACACACTTGGCTTACCCGTATTCACATTTTACCGGTTTATTAAAAAACGGATTATCCGGAGTGCCGGAATCCTCGAACATCAGGGTTGCGTGAACCTTATTAAATGTATATCTTTCAATGCATAGATAATTTAACATGCAGATGTATCTATGGGGAATTATTCTGCCCTCATAAGAAGAAAAGGCACATGTGCAAACGAATTGGTATTGCACATGCAACCTTTATTAACCTACACAGGGTTTAATATGCTTCTGTGAATAATTCGCAGATGTGCCCTTTTTTCTTACGAGGGCAGTATTATGATCTTGAAAACTGAAGAATTACTGTTGGAACATATTCTGCTCGTTTATTTTAACAATAGTTAATGGAATAGTAATTCTAAAATACACACTAAATAAAACACGACGATGAGTGAAGTTTCAAAAATCCTGTTAAAATAAAAAAGAAGAGATTTAAGATATTTTTTTGTTTCATTTTCATAATTTCAATAAAATAATATCTTTACAAACCAAACTTCGAGCGAGCACTAGTATAGGGGAAAAGTATAGATACCTAAGTGAGTTTATCGATATAGGCACTCCCTACGTGTCATTCAATTTCGCTCCTAATATTCCGATGTCTGCACATTACCATTCTTGTTTTCTTAGGTAGTAAGGCCAACGATTTTTGTCAGCCATTTTCACATTTTTAAAATGTAAGTACCCCACAGGATTCTTCAAAGTCAGGCCAAAAAGAAACAAAAATCCATAGGTACTTACACCTAAGATCAAAACAAAAAGAGGAAGATACGTGACCAGCGCGCGGGCTTGTGCACCTAAATATAGGCGCTGAGCGCCTATATTGAGTCAGTTGTCCGGCCGTCACCGATCTGTCAACACGTGCGACGTCGTCATTATTGTGAGACATATGGCTGTCTCACTTACGCGGACGACGTTAGTCCATCAATTTATCTCTATTGCTCCTTAGTGCATGTTTACAGCTGTGTGTGTGGAATTTGCGAATGTAGGTGTCGCAGCACTATGTCAGTGTCTTGTACGGCGATAACGTGTCTTCCCCTTTTGCTTTAGTCTAAGACTCACACATACATCACAACATCCACTGCAGAACATATGTGACGTTCTCAATATAAAGGGACCTTATGGAGGCAGGTGGTTACACCGTTTTTAGAACTGTTATCATAGTATTCGTATAGTTACAAGAATAAGAAGAGCTTAACTGCCTTCCTCCATAAGGTCCCTTTATATTGAGAAAGTCACATATAGGGCCTTCCAAAAGGATCTCCACGACGCTCTACCCACATACATATATAAACATACCCTCTTTCTTGGGCAGTACAAACGTATTAAATTAATCCAACGAATGCATTGTTCTATTCTGCGGTCTGTCACGCTCCGCCGTTCTCTTCATATTGTTTGTAAATCTTTCCCAACTTTTACTTGATTAATTACTCAAGATTTCGTTTGTTATAAATGAGTTTTGTCTCTAATTTTAAATTATATTTACTGCCAAGGGTTCTAATATGAATCAGGCAGCGGTACCACATGGTATTAAATAGTATTAAACAATTCAAAAGTCCAAACTTGTTTCATATTTTTAGGGTTCCGTACCCTAACGGTGCCGACGGAACCCTTAAGCCTCTACTGTCCGTCCGACCGTCCGTCTGTCTTTCAGCGGGCTGTATCTCATGAACCGTGAACCGTGCTGGTAGACAGTTCCAATTTTCACAGTGTGTATTTCTATTGCCACTTCAAGATTCAAGATTCTAGCGTTTATTGATAAAATGGTACACTTTACACGACATTATATTATTATATATTTATTCATTGTTAAAATATAAATTGTTGCTTTATTCGATAACCATTTTACATAGTATTAAAGACAATGTAATGAATCTTAGAATTCGATTTTATCCTACTTCTAATTATCGGATAGACTTGAAGTTTGGGAGTTATGTAATTCCAAATGACAATAGAATATGTGACGTTCTCAATATAAAGGGACCTTATGGAGGAAGGCAGTTAAGCTCTTCTTATTCTTGTAACTATACGAATACTATGGTAATAGTTCTAAAAACGGCGTAACCACCTGCCTCCAAAAGGTCACTTTATATTGAGAACGTCACATATATGGTACCATCGAGCTGGTATGACGACGGAGACGGAACTCCTCAGTGGCTAATAGGAGAACCATCGAGTTTGGACTCGTTTATAATGAATGTTTTACCTGATGGTCCCAACGGAAGACCAGCGCTGACTTTAATGCCGGCATTACGCTGAGTTGGGAACATTTCGTGACTACATTCTTTCTGTGTGTATTTTTCTGTCCTGTGCTGATATTTGTCACGAATAAATGTTTTTCTTCTTCTTCTTCTTGTTCTTCAAGTACAGTTGGCAACATAAGTGTGTTATTTTTTTGTAGTCGGGTTTTAGTTCTTTTACTTATTTTTATTAGAGCTGTTTTTCAATATAGACCTCGTTTGAAACGCTTACCCTCACCGCGGTGTATCCAAACTCGAATGTTAACGCGGTGTCCGTACATTTCAGAGAATCGGGAATCTCCATAAATTTTAAATTTAAATCGACCGTTGGATTTACAACGCTTTCCTAAATAAATGAATATTCGAATAATTCGATTACAATATGGCTGCCGTGTATGAAGATAATTGGATTCGGTTCAAGAATGGCCGTAAATCGTTCAGTTAATTGGTAAAAGTTTGAAGCGCTTTTAATTATAAGATTGGTGAAATTCTAGTTTGTCAACGCTGTACAGTCAACAGCAAAAAAACTGGAGAAATAGGATCTCAAATTAGTGTATGAAGAAAAAAAGAATGAAGAATGTTACTCACTTTACATATTTAATCGTTTATAAATAAAACGCATCTAATGTCCCGTTGCACGAACGTCAATTTAATTTAATGTCGCCTTGAGTCACGTGCTTCCTACCTTCGTAAATTCAAAAGTGACAGATGTCTTAATGAGTCATTAGAGATACTTAAGTAATTTCTTAATGTACTAATGTAATAAAATGTGTTGTATTTTAAAGTAACACTATACACACAGTGTTTTAATAATAAACTTATTATTTAAGGAGAAAGTTAAATTACCATATGCGAAATCCCAGGGCTCTGCTGAAATATTACAAAGTCCATATCAAGTAACGTCTGCTCATTAACACCGAAACTGGATCGCAGTACACAGATTTAAATGAGTATGACAAGTACTAACTCTGTATAAAATCGGAACGACATTTTTTTCTAAGGTGTGGACAAAAATATTGGAACTTGTTAGAAATTAATAACAGCGAGCCCAACATGTATCTCAAGAAAAAAGTACGAAATACAATTGTTGTCATATGAATAATTTAAAGAAATTGCTTGTGACACGACTCGCTGGTCAGACTATATCATACTGATCCCTAAATTTCGCTGTGACTCGGAGCCAAAATGAGAGTTAGCACAGAACTAGCTTATAACTTTGCTAACTAATGCAGTCGAGGAATAATATTACATCAGCTTAGTAAATGCCCCAGCGTTGCGAATTTCAAGAGTCACACCAACCGCACACTCCGCGGAAACTCTGGCAACAAAATACTTCGTACAATACAATACGAAAAATCTTTATTGAATACCACATACAGCAAGGACACGAAATACAACAAAAAAGTTTCATAGTTGATGAACAGTCTTATCCTTAAATAGCTATTTCTTCCAGACAAAGACACTTCTTTACAAATAAACATCAGAAATTGGCAGGCGGTGAAAACAAAAAGTAATAATAAATGAAGTCAACAACCTACATGAACAAATAAATATTGTATTAAACATAAATATACGTAAATAATAAATATATACATTAGTAAACACATGGGCACTTATATAGGTAAACAGCCAAACACACGTAGGTACGTTACGTTAGTTCTAATCTCAAACTTAACCTGGAAAGACAACATAGGAACTACTTCCGTCGTCTGAAAGTACGGTTGGTGTGAATGCGAATTTCCTCGAATGTTAAAATTTTAATATCAGGAGAATATAACTTAGCAGTTGCATATGGAGACTATTATGTCTCCAGGTGTATAAGAATATTGCATATTCTAATATTTATCACTTTACTTCTTAAGTTAATTTACAAAGTTAGGTATAAAACTAAGTAAAGTCTAAATTTTAAAGAGCCTTTTGCCCACCACAGACTAGCAGTTCAAGTCTGTCCGGCGGCGGAAGAAAATGCATAAAATCGAGCGAGAAACTGTTTGTCGTCTTATACGATGAACTGAAAGGCCGAGATCACCCAGCGGACTGTTAGGCCGCAAATAGCTGTTGTATAAAAGTCTTTCATAGTCAGCGACCAGTGTACACGCAAACAACAACGCCCCGCTGCATGCTCCGCTGTTCCGAGGTTTGCGGCCTCCGACTGCATTGCCCTTTACACTAAGTAAAGAAAATTAAAAGATAAAAGATATTTATTCAGTAAGTAGGTCGCACGGACACTTAAGGCCGTATTAATAAACTCATCTCAACTGTGATCCCGTCACAAGATGCGTCAAAAATGACAGTTTTCTATGGATTGACGTTTACTTTGACGTATCTTGAGACGGGGATCAGAGTTGAGATGAGTTTATTAATACGGCCCTTACATGTCAAAATCTACCAGCGTTTCCCACAGCTGAAAAGACGAGAATTTAAATGTAAGCTTATGTTAAGGAGCCTTGAGGATAGGTGACGTAACGTAAAAAAAGGTTTGATATGATATTATCAGACGTGGCGTCACGACAGATCAAGGTCACCGAAAGGGCAATGGGGATAGGAGCGTGTTTAATTTGCTTTACACACTTGTGCAGTGAAGAGAAGTAAGTTATAGAAGATTATTATTAGGTCGTTGCTTGACTTTAGCGCCCGAGAAGCTTTTATTTAGTTTATGAAATCTTTTAGACAGCCTACAAGTGCTTTATTTTTTTGCGAATATTTCTAACTCTGAATTCATTTTGCAAGTACGTAATACTTTGTATGGCACGTGGATGAACTTGAGCTTTCTTATGAGCTACACTAGATACCATATTAATAAACTAATATTGGCTGAGGTGTCCGTCTCAAGATTCTTCAAAGTAAACGGGCATTAGCTGTGATTGATTCAGATTTGATGTGATGCTTGCTGAGATCAGATCAGATTTAGACAGTCTTTAAAAAACATTCAAGACTCAAGAACAAATACTCGCGATCATCACACAAATAGCCGACCGACCTAGGCTACTAGGGTACTACCGACTAGGCTAACCGCATAGTCAAGTGCGTACACTTGGCCTGTTTTTCCATTATTTACTAGCAATTAATTGACCTCGCCCCGCCCCGCCCCTGCCTCGCCTTTCCATAAATACAATGACGGGGATTTATTAGCTGTTTACCAGCTATTTATAAAATGACGTAGACTTAAGGTTGGTAAGGTCGTTATTACCTTGGACGTTTCATAAACATTTGTTTTATTTCATCTTAATAGATTTGTATTTTTGGGGTTTGTAAAAACTTATACCAATTGACCTAATCAGAAACTGTTACTGGCTTGGTGGATATGTGTATAAAAAAAAAGAAAAAAGATAAAAGATATTTATTTAGTAAGTAGGCCGCACGGGCACTTTTACACGTCAGACTCTACCAGCGTTTCCCAAGAGGAGACAACAAAAAACAAAGATGAATATTATGTATACTAGTAAACATTAAACCTGACCACCCTTCACTGTGCTCAGTCAGTAGTATTTTAAAAAATATGCATAAGTATTATATAAAAACACTCATATGGAAATGTAACTTAGTGTAAGTTTCAAGTCAATCGGTTGCCTACTTTTTTGAGGTTTGCGAACACAAACATATTTAAAAACATAATCAAACATTTGTGCTTAGCTTGGCTTTTTATCCTGCTTTGGTTTATACCATCTTGCTTCCATATCGTAATTACATTATTGATATTATGACGGCACTTTCTGTTAAGTTCCTCTTTTATTGTTTTAGTAAGGAACCCTATAAAGAACTAACAAAAATGTCCAACATTAAATACAACATTAGGTAAATATTATTTTGGTTGGAGTCGTGTAAAAAATGTTATCAATTCTAGAAAAAACAATGATAAATGAATCCTACATAGGAGACACCGATAGAACCTCAATAATATTACTTCCAGAACAATTATTAATTATGAAGATTAAACACTCATTGGTCAATATTAAAGCGGAGATAATTGAGTTTCCATCCTGGACGTGAGAGGTTTACTACGCTCCGGATTATACCGCGATGATAAAAAGCTTATTACTTTAGTAGATTTTTTATTACTTTAGTTGATTATGAACGGGAGTTTAATAATTTTTCATCTCTCCTATTTGGACAGTAAGTATTCTATTATCTATAGCGGGACAAATAGGCTTTTCCATCCATAGAAAGTATTGTTCAAAATCTCAGTCATTTTTTAACTCGTTATAAGATCATGGAAGAATACAGCCACGAAATAACTTTATTCCGGCATAAATATCTCGGGTATTTTGAAAATCAGAGAAATGGTGACGTTATCCGTGCCCGCATTAACGTCGAAATTCCTGTAGCTTTGGGTGTTATGTTCGGTTGTCTTGTAGAGTGCCCTGACTTCTACAAAATTGAACAGAAAATGCTTCCAAAGCTACAAGAATTTCGACATCGATGCGGTCACGCGAATGACGGCGGTTGAAACGCTCGAAGAATTGCCCTAAAATATTTGCACCTTTCTACAATTACTTAAACAGCAGTCAGCAACTATGAAGCTAAGTATAAAACTTTTTTAGGCATAGAAAATCGTTTCTATAAAGAAAAGCTAATAACATTTTATAAAAATAGGTAGCTATTTCAGATATCAAAGAGAACCATTTTGAGCCCACTCAATCATGCGATGACGAATAGGGCCCGACCGGCAGCCCATGAAATAGCCATTCCGTAACACCCGCTCCGAAACTCCGAAATACCCACACGAAACAAGAAGTAACTCCAAATATCCAGTCTAGTATCAAGACAAATAACTCCAAATCACTTCAGTATTGCATTCTCATAAGTGTGCGTACGCACGTAGAAATAGATGACAAAATAGCTTTTGCCCGGGAGGAAGATGTCGTTTTTCGCTATTGTCTCGGATACTGTCAGATTTCTTGGGCGAAAAGTACCCTACATATAATATCCTTCTGTAAACTAAAAACTGTCTCTGAATTACTAAATTTTCTACATTTTATGTGTTAGTTACTAGCGACCCGCTTTTGCTTTGCTTCGGTAAAATAACTTAAAATATACTTAGACTATGTTAGAAAATATAGCCGATGTTACTTCTGGAAAATATAGCTTTCTAATGGTGAAAGAATGATAAAACCGATTCATTAGTTTCAGAAATTATTGATTAGGTAACAACAAACAAGTATAGATGAAACTTACTGTGAAGACGGAACAAACACACACACTTTTGCGTTTATTATTAAAAATGCAACTGTGTATGTACGAGTAGTTAGTATTAGTAAGGATAAGGATAATTTCTAACATCGAATGTCACTCAAACTTCGTAACGTATACACCCGTCAGTTTTATTCAGAATCTTTGTCGTGTTTAAGTTGACTATCAAAAACCGCATATTTCAAGTATCTTATATAACTCACACGCCCAAGCTACGATCCCTGAGGGACCACTAAACGTACAGCCTTCGCATTTTTTGCAAAAAAGTTTATCTTGCGTTTGGGCGGCTCTTTTATCGTTGACCGCTTTGAGTACGTCACGTAATAAATGGCAACGCTGTGGGATATTACATTTGTAAGAGTATTTTAAGTTTTTTCTTGTAAGTAGGTTACGATATTTCGTTGTTAGCGGCCGCAGTTAGCTACAAACTTTGCTGCATTATTTTAAGTTAGCGCAGGCTACAGGTGTTCCTTAAATAACAAAGGATGGCTTGCACACGCTGTCTAAGTTAATTGAAACAAATAAACATGTAAGGTTTTCACACAAAATCTATATATACTGGTTCATTTAAAGTATACAAACAATATGCTTCAGGGCCGACGACGCACTTATATCTTTGGATTGTTATCTTGAGATTGCAAATGTCTAATGAGTCTCAGATACCATTTACCATCCCGTTAGCCCATGAGCTTGTTTACCTTCGTCATAATTATCATAGATAAAATAAGTACAAAACTATTAGTACTAAAGTCGCCATCTATAGAACTTGTGAACGTTGTAAACAAAGCGCCATATTGATATTGTCTATAGTTTGATGAGTTTACTAGTGATGCGAAAAGTAGATTAAGATAAAAACTCCTTTAAAATTTATTTTTTAATCAGAATCACTAGAATCGATTGAGGATGACGTGTGACCAATATGTACTCGTATTATGCAACGTAACGTACTGTACTGTAATGTTTAATCGTAACGATTGTACCTGGTACAATCAAGCGTGATTTTAAAAACCACCGAAATTAAAATAGTTTTAACAAACTACTTCTCGTTATAGTCTTAATTTGGACAACACTAGTCAGCCATCATAGACAATTTGCAGACTTGAAACGAAACAAATATGGCATTGCAATATGTCGGAATAACCTCAACTGCAAAATAATTTCAAACTTTTACTGAAATATCGAATTTTAAGTGATATTATATTGTTCAATGAGGATTAGAATAACAAGTGGTGAAATAGCATATGGATTTAGTAGTGATGGAGAGCTAGTGTGAAAATTTCGAAGAAATGTTGCCTAAAAGGTTTGTTTACATGGTTCACAAGTTCCATTGATACGGGTTGTGTTTTGAGGCAAAATGTTAGAAGTACAATTATGAGACATACGCTAACTACAGCTCCAAAAGTACAAAATACTAGCAACTATATTTCCCCGACATTTCAAATACGTAGACGACGTTGTTACTGGTCGTATAATAATAATAATAATGTCGTCTAAGTATTTGAAATGTCGGGGAACTCGCCCATTATTTGTGTACTTACGAAATGGTGTATCCGAGCTAATGGTAGATCATGACACTACCGAAACTATAACCATTGAACTCCGAACAGCATTGTTGCAAACTTGTGCATGTTGGGAGTGAAGTTTGAGAAACAGACGAGCAGTTTCGGCTATCACAGACAGCGCATATAATATATCGGGTGCCATTTTTTAATAGTAAGTTGGATACGACTTTTTGATTTTTATTTCAAATTTAAATGAAGTGTGGCAGTGAGCCTTATTTATTCGAAAATTCAGCGCTACACTAAAATCAAAACTTAGAGGTTATTCAAATTTAAATTTAAAATTTTCAAGATAGAAATCAGATTGCTATTTCTTAGGACAATTGCGTGATATAAAAGGCTTTTAATGGGAATCGGCATTTTATTCATAAACCAATAGCAATCATTTTACTTGTATAATTTCTGTTAAGTTCTATTTTAAGAATAATTATATTAAATTACTATTCTTAAATACATAATGGATAAACGATTAAAACTCACGATTATAAGCCGGAACGTTTTGACATGCTTTGGACTCATTAGGAGTCGTTCACCGGTTATCGATTATATTTAATCACTAGCGACCCGCCCTCGCTTTGCTCCGGGTACTATTATAAAATACACAAACCTTCAGTGAAATATTATGTAACTAATGGTGAAAACCACATTAAAATCCGTTGCGTAGTTTGAAAGCTCTCAGCGTACATACATACAGAGGGACAGACGGCGGGAAGCGACTTTGTTATATACTATGTAGTGATGCCTGATGTCTCACGTTGGTTCAAATGTTACTATAATCGTTTTTAAATGTTAATATTAATTATGTTTAAAAATGCATTTTTAGGTACCTATATTAAACCCAAATGTCCGTGCCCTTTGTCCAAAGTATCACATTTCAATCCAAACTCAAATTCCTAACTTCTTAGCTATAAAGGGCTTCCTCTATGCATAATTTGTTCACTTTCCGGGTATTTGGTACCACACTGCTTTTGTCATAGTAAATGTAAGGGGCGCACTGAAACTCCTCTGCAGAGTTGTGAACATTTGAATGCTTTGTGATACAAAGTTCTGAGCAAAGTGGCTAGTATAGTAAAAGCGCTTGTACAAAAAGCTACAACCAGTAACAAAAAGAAAGATTTTGAATTTAAGTCTATGCATGAATGTGAATGTAAGAAAACATCAAAATATTCTACTTCAGCTGCCGAATTATAAGACTAATTTAAATGAATAAAGTTTTATGGTATAACATCATGTTATAATGATTTGTGAAGAATGGGCAAAAATTGAGAAAGCAAGGAAAAACAGATAAGATAAGACTTGAAATTAGCTAATGTACATTCTGAGATAAGTTGAAATTTTAATTTTAGTTGTACACAAACTACTTAAAAACTACTAGGCGATTTTTTATATTTAAGATGCATTATTGAATGTAGCTTTATAAAAAAAATGTCTAAGAAGCCAATCACTTACTCGTCCGTCATACATAACCAAGAAACGTGTCAAGTTACCAAACGACTGTTTGATTTAGCACTTTGTCTTAAGTTCTCCAGTTCCAAAGTTTCAGGATGACACACGTATAAATCGCTGGGGACATGATTCCTTGAAAACTTTTGGCACGAAACTAGCTCCGGATCCTCGTTTAGGGGCATCGCATCAAAAAAGTGGTAGTTTATTGAGTCGATAAAAAGAGCGAGTTCTGATAAGATTCAAAATATTGTAGAACATCTTAACTTGACGATTGGGTAAAAAATATTTTTGCAAAATACAATTTTTTTTTTCATTTCCCAGTAGGTACTTAGGTATAGTAAAAAAAGAGCAAAAAAGAGAACACGTAATAAAAAGTAATCAGTACCAAACGTTTGTGTAGTTAATACCTAATTTTTAAAGTGTAAGTAAAATACTTAAAATTAATTTCAAGGAATATATTTACTTACTTATGACAAAGAAGCATACATCCAATCAATTTTATTTGTCAGATTTCTAGTATGAATTAAAATAATACTAGCGCTGATAGATAGTAATAAAAAGAAGGCCTATATTCGAAGACAAGCGTAGAAAGGCCTGCAGCAACACTACTAATGTAGCACTACTCTTGGCAGTATTTGCCAAATAATGATCTTACATCTCTCTCATTTGACAAACCGAATAAAGAGACGCAACGAAAATTTTTGACAAAAGCCAAGAGAAGTGCCACTAAGTTGCACTGTGTGATTACTCTGGCTCTGAAAGCACCAAAAGCAATCTTGGAAAAAAATGTGTACTTCGAAATCATTTACTCTCTACACGGTGAGTTTCTTTGCATAAATGTATGTATATTTGTACTCAGACTTTAAAACGCTTATTCATATTCAGTCATGGGGTATTGGATACATTATTTATTTACGCCGATTCCCATGGGATTCTCGCGAAGACGTTAAAAATGAAATTACGGCCCGTTCTCGCAAATACATACATATTTCATGAACACCGGCGAATCGGAAATATCGCTAACGTATAAAGAAATATTGGTGGACGCTAACATGAAAAGTGTATTACAGTTAATGATGTCATTTCAGTTTCAAATAAATCTTAATCCAAACCATATAAATGTAACGGGCATAAGTTTGATCTGATGATGATGAAACAGAAAACTATTTTGACTTTTTTCTATTAACCTTGACAGGTTGAAAACCTTTTTCTCCGATCTTTAGCATTGTATAAAAAGTGTCCTAAAATTCTCAAGCTATATATTTAAAGCTATTTTAAATGCACGATATTTTCTGCAAAAAGCAGGAGAATGTTGAAAACTACCTTTTATTCCAGAATGTTGGTTTTATCTTAAGGGAACAATAAATAAAACTGTATGCTGATGAAGTAGGGAGCAAATGTGTGTTTTATTCAAAGTTACTATAACTGAATACATTTAGGATGCATTTCAACATGCATTGCACATAACAACTAATATATGCCAGACTATGACTCCTAAATTGATCGAGCGTAGCTATAAATTTTTCCTAACTGTACACAAAATGCTATGAAGATCAATCACTGGAAAATCTATAGTTATTGGCTACAGCACTAGCGATGATTTTAACTCTCTCTCTCTCTCTCTCTTTATTTAAGAGCCAAGCTCTTGTCGGTAGAGTAATCGCCAACCGTTCCGGTCTTCTGTCAACTGCTTGACTTTCTGGTACGACACGACTTTAGCCTTCTCTTTTATTTGTTCAAAGTAATTTCACTCTGGTATTCCCCTGCCTCTTCTTCCTTTTATCTTTCCTTCTATGATGTTTTTAAGGAAAATGTCGTGTCGTAGCACGTGTCCTATCATAATTCCTCTTCTACTTATTTTCTATTGTTGACAGCAAATTCCTCATTTCTTTTCTTTTCTTTTTAATTCTGATTAGTTTTATAACTTATTATACCTAACGATCGCAGGAAACAGTTGGATGCGGGTACTAACACCTACGAGTATGTCCAGCAGTAAACATGAATTCAAACCTGTTTTGATTTTACAATGAAAAAAAATTACAAAAATATAAGAAACTAACCTTTTGAACCGGCAAAATAAAGGGTTCCCAAGTTGACCCTTTTATCTCCGCTAACTAAAACCGTCAAAAAACTCAGACACAAAAGTAAATACACGAATATAGCGGCATGTGTACCAGAACTCAGCAAACAAAAGCCGGTCGAAAGTTTGTTAATTGGGAGAGTTATTGCGTCCCCAGGGAAGACCGCGGCCAGAAAAATCCCGGAAAATAAAAAGAAAATGCCTAATTTCCGTTGTCTGAATTACTTTCGGAAGTGTTTGAACCATTTCACTTAAATTAAATGAGAGTTTCGTTGGGACACGTTGACATTTTTATAAGGTAATTACACACAATTGATAAAATTAATGGAATTGATGACCGCATTATAAAGTGTCAAAAGATGCCAATTTTCAGGCAACGAACGAGAGGCCAAGCTAATTTTTCTTGTAGTCGGGGATTGACATAGATTTAATCAGTCTTAAATACACATTAAACACGGTAATTATACGTTACTTTTCGACAATGATTGGATTTTATGTGTCTCTAAGGTTCGTATTAATAAATTCATCTTCAATATGAAACAGTAAACTTACGGTAAATTAAAATTTTTGACACGTCTTGAGACGGACTTCTAAGCCAAGATCAGTTAATAAAATTAATACGACCTAAAGATACGTGAATATGCAAGAGCGAGTAGGGTGATGGCACCAGTGTTGGACACTTTAAGCTAACAGGCACCACTAATGGACATTAACCTTAATTCAGAGATCATACGGTTATAAATGTATTGTTGCAAAACAAATGAATAACCCTTATCTTATTCAAAATAGGAATCATTGTGTCCATCATTGGTCCTTGTCCCTCATTGGTCCTTGTCCATTACTGGTGCCATCACCCTATAATAAATACTAGCTGTACGTGTATTGTCTGTTTGGTAGCATTCTGAATATTTTGATAGAAAAATAGAGTTTTATGAAATGATGTCCAAAGTTTCTAGTTAAAAAAACCCACAATTTATTGTGACGCAAACAAAGATGGACAGAAAACCATCTATTAATAGATTTGAAAATTTTGAAATCTATCGTTCGTTTAAGTCATCATACTCGCATTCAAAAATCCAGGTATAATTTGTGTCTACGGCATCGGAAGCCGCAGGCACAAGTTGCTCTTGACCTTAAATCAAACGCTTTCGGCAGGTCTCCCGGGCCCCGATAATCAAGATCGATGTTCCGATTAATCTCAATCCAGCCCAGTTCGAACCGTTTTATATCTTTATAAATTCTCCTTATTTCCCATAGATCCTGTAGATTTATGAAGATCTCACGATTACGGCGCCCGTTCAAGGTAAAGGTACCCAAAATCACTGTTGAATTCTGCATGCCAATCTTTGAACATAGGTTTACTTCTTTATCACCGTGTTTCAGGCCCCGTATTATTGTCGCCTTTATTGCGGTGGTTAAACCATCCGTCCCACTCGCACTTACTGGTGTCAGAAAGAGACAGATGTTTTATCTATCCCCTCTTGTCCACATCAATAAACGCGCCCATAATGGCTAGTTCTCTAGAGATTGCGAGCCATTTGTCATGACCTAAGCCAATACAACTTTTATTATAATTGTATTTTTACAAATTCATTATAGTTAGCAGTAATAAAATGGGATATTTTTAGCAACCAATTTACTTCGACATGGAACTTTTAAGAATTGTCTTCGTGACTATCATACTTTACCTTAACAATGTCTAAAAAGCTGATGAACATGACTATTTGTTTTGTTAGTCTTAGGGTTCCGTAGTCAACCAAGGAACTCTTATATTTATATATATGGCCTGTGGGCTAGTTTCAGACTGAAGCCCTACAATACCCTGCGAATCCCATATAATAACATTTTCAGGAGACTGTTTTGGCTTCCTCGATTCTGCAGCGTCTCTGGGATGTTTGCCAAAGCTAACGTAGAAGACTTTTATGCCATAGTACGGAAGAAAACGGCCTCTGTGGTGTTGCAGGTGAGGGGGAGCACAAATAGCATCCTGAAAATGGAGGGAGGTGGGATTCGGATATTCTCCGCCGAAACACCGACCTTCATGTCTTACGACCTTGAAACTTTTTAATATTAATGTACTAACGTAGTTTTATAAGTGCTTTTCTGTAACTAACAACCTATGGATCTGAGAAATCTGAATATAAATTATTTTTATTTTTATTTATTATTATATTTAAAATTTTACTGCAATTATCGTTTATGTGGAGAAGCCTTTTTAAAACAGTTGTATCCCAATTATGCATTAATTAAGTTCTGAAACTCTTCTGTTGTACTATAAAATCAGTTATCAAAGCGTACAGCTAAAAATGCTGACTGTACATCACTCGTGAAAAGGCACATAATTGTCACACTGTCTCGTCGGAAACATGCAGAGGTAATTATCCGCTTCATGTTTCGACACAAAGCGCGGAAAGGGTCAACTAGAAGCTAGCAACAGTAGCAACTAGTCATTCACTAGAGCTTGGCATTTCTCCAATTCAATATCTGAATGTGTGTCAATAGTGTCAATACCTATTCAGGTAGTCTCTGAGCTTGTTATTTCATTGGTAATAATTTCTGACGTAAAATATTGAAAAATCGGTCAAGTGCGAGCTGGGCCCGCACGACTCCGTCCACATAGTAGTCGTTTATCGCGTTTCCCCCGGGAACTATCACATGTTCCAGGATAAAAAGTTGCCTATGTGTTAATCCAGGGTATAAGCTATCTCCATTCCAAATTTCATCCAAATCGTCGTGATGTGACGAGTTTAGTTTTCCTTTCTTATCATAAAACAACTGTCGCAGTCATATCTGAAAAAGGCCATCAATCTTTTTTATTTTGGCCGCCAACATTCCTTCCGATTCCCTATACAGTCAAAACAAACAATTTGCAACCCTAATTCTTAGCAGAAAGCTGAAAGGACACATGGAAAAACTTTGGACCGAAATTACTTTCGTACTTGGTACGAAGTTCATGAACACAAGTGTAGCATTGCTTTGTTTCATGCCAGCGCGGGCCTTTCACGGTCACGTTTATCGCGGTGGTTATACGTGGATATAGCATCCGTCATTGTCACTTACATACTAGACTGAAAGTGACAGACCCACGTGTTAAACACGAGGTGAGGTTTGGCAAGACATTTTCAACTTATAGTTCTTAGCGACGAGAGGTGTTCAATAAGTTTTGAGAATCGGGTATGAACCATCCTCATAATTATATTCTTTTAATGTTGACTATAACATGGCACTAATCAACCCTAAATTAGAGAAAGAAAAATGGTACATTTTTCATTGGTTTTTCTGTGATAGCTAAACAAAAAACATCTGTATGAACAATTTTACAAGACGGCAAAAATAAGAGTTAGTTGTAATTATTTGGAGCGTTGTGGAGAAAGTACTGATACAGTTATAACAAATATTGTGATTGAAAATAAAACCTTGGTTTATCATTATGATTTAAAAGATAAACAAGTTATATTTGCAGTGGATTTTTTTTTTTTTTTCCAGCTCTGTTACCAAAATTTAGGGTGGTTTTTTCGGCCTTTTCCAAGATTATTGAAGCCTACAAATAAAGACTGTGACAATAGCTTTTAGTAATTAACCTCAAATAATCAATGAGAGTTTTGTAACATTATTCTATCATAGTTATGGAAAAATATTAATAAAAAAAGCTGGAAAAAAAATTACGAATTTGTGGCTGGAATTGTGCTTCAGAGCCTTCTAATTCACAAGGGTGCTGCGCTCCGACCAAAGTTCTGAACCGATAACCGTTCCCAATGTTATTTAGCTCTAACTTTTGACTACTACTTCTCATACACTAATGTTCAAAAACAACTACATAAAAATCACGAGCTGATGATAATTTAGTGAAGGCACGTGAAGGTACAAAATTTGACCTTCAAAAGTAAAATAAATTGAATGACGTTAATGAAAGTTTGCAAATATAGAATGTGTGCATAATAATATTCCCATTAAAATGTAACGAATTACATATCTTCCATATTTAATACCGATTATCAAAACTTATTGAACACCCCTCGTAGTATGTAAGTTCATCTACTAATTGTGATTTAAAGTCAACGTCATAAGTATACGATGACTTTTTAGGGTTCCGTACCCAAAGGGTGCTGAGCAGAACCCATTACTATGGTTACAATATCCGTTCGTCCATCCGTCTGCCTGTCCTAACTGTTCAGTTTCTAAGGTTAAACGATATGCCGGCTTTCATACGAGTACATAACTAATTTGATTTATGTACGCTGATAAAACATGTATACTCGTACGTTGTATTTCTCTGCGTTTTTAATACTTACAATGTTATGATACCCAACCATAAAGACCAAATTCAAATTTCCAAGACTAAATTATAAATTTAAATGTATACGATATTTATAACATAAATGCGATGCGATCACATAAGTACCTTACGTAGGGTTGTAACGCAGTGAAGTGAAATACAACGTATATATTTTTATCTGTGTAAGTCGAATTACTTTCTTATAAAAGTCAGCACTCATATTGAGACTTAATCCTCGTTTTCGGATCAACCTGTGCTCTGAGTCTGAAATTATTAATGAACTCACTTGATAAAGTTTTAAGATTACCTATCACTTGTCTTCTTCCAACAAACGTTTTGCTACAACTCTGACTGAACATAACTTCTTAAAGAACTCGGAAAGTTAGCGAATAGTGAGAAAACTCCTTTACAGCACACAACTAAATGTGGAGTGTGGATTAAGCAATAATATACTCTTTGTTAATGGCGTAAGTGTGTGTCCTGCTGTAACCTCCCCAATCACACAGAATTACTCAGCATTCCTTAAACAAAGAAACTTGTTAACACTAATGAAAAGGCTTTTTCTGTGAACGCTCGTTTAATCAATGTTCACGTGTTATAATACAATAACCCACGTATGGAATAACAAAGCGATTAGTGAATCGTGAAGAAAATAATGATCAAGAAACAATAAGGATTAAATTAAATTCACTGTTAGGTTTCTTGATAGAGAAATTAAATAACAGTAATAGATAAGATTATTTTGTTAGTTGGTACAATGGTTGATGTTTATCGTATTTCCATTAATAATAATAATTTGATTAATGAGGTCACCATTTAAAATTTGTTAGTGATGTTTCAAATAATATCATTTCAGTATTCAAAATTATCTATTCATACAAATAAAACTAATAACAGTGATAAATAAAGCTTTTAGAAAAATATTTTTATTCATAATTAAACTGTGTAATTCGCCGTTTCGCCATAAATATTATATTAGGTCGGGGCAAAAGTATTTTCGTATTTTTCGTACAAAGGAAAAACAATTTTTCAAGTTATATTTTTTTTATTTATTTATAATATGTACATGCCGTTTTGATCGATGACTTGTTGCCATCTTGTGGGTAGTGCCATGATTCCATTGCTGTAGAAATTCTGAGATTTTTTATTAAAAAAATTTGGACAGGTAGTTTTGACAGTGTTCTCTTGATATTAACTTTATGCTTCCTAAAGAATTCTGAAGTGACCGAAACAGGTGGAAATCCGATGGAGCAAAGTCGGGGCTATACGGTGGATGCATCAACACATCCCAGCCAAGCTCTTTCAATTTTTGCTGGGTGGCTATAGATGAGTGCGGTCTGGCGTTATCATGATGAAAAACTACGCCCTTTCTGTTTATTAACTCCAGCCGGTTTTTCTTAACGGCTTCTTTTAATATCACGAGTTGCTGGCATTAGAGGTCAGAATCGATAGTTTTACCCGGCGGCAAAAGCTCATAGTGGACAATTCCTTTCCAATCCCACCATACACAGCATCACTTTGTTCCGAGTTAAGCCGGGCTTTGCCACTGTCTGTGGAGCTTGTCCATGCTTCGACCACGATCTTTTTCGGACGTTCTTATCGTAAGTAATCCATTTTTCATCAACCGTAATCAACCGTTTTAGAAATGGTTCGGATTTATTTCGTTTTAACAATAAATTGCAAATTGAAACACGTTGCATTAGGTTTCTTTCAGTGAGATCGTGTGGCACCCAAATATCGAGCTTTTTCTTGTACCCAGACTTTTGTAAATGACGTAACACTGTTTTGTGATCAATATCCAGTTCTTCAGCAATGTCGTAACTACTAATATGTCGATCTTGCTCCACTTTTTCATAGATGGAATTGATTTTATCAGTAACAGGGCGTCCAGAGCGAACCTCATCTTTCACACCAAAATTTCTAGACTTAAAACGCTTAAACCACAATTGTGCTACTCTTATTGATACTGCATTAGGTCCATAAACCGCACAAATTTTATTCGCGGCATTAGTCGCATTTTTGCCTTTTTTGTAATAAAACTTTAAAATGTACCGAATTTCTTCGTCACCCACGTCCATTTTGATAGCTCAAAAACAATTGAAAAATGCCGGGAACCAGTTTTTTTTTTAACTTTATTGTATTTCAGAATGTTGACTTTTAATGGTATTAAAACCAGCCAGGTACATTTAGTATACACGAAGAGGTTTGATTACAACTTATACGGTCCAAATACGAAAATACTTTTGCCCCGACCTATTATAAAAAGATAAAAAAGATAAAAGATATTTATTCAGTAAGTAGGCCGCACGGGCACTTTTACACGTCAAAATCTACCAGCGCTTCCCAAGAGGAGACCACTGCTGAGAAGAAGCGTCGCAAGAAACTCAACAGTTAGTCATTTTTTAAATAAAAATATAACAATGTCACTGCTTATTCTAGCATTATATAAAACTGTAAAAATAATATTAAATATCTGCGTAGTTTTGCAGGAAAACATGTCAGAATGACTACGAGAAAATTTATATATATATATCACACAAAACAGTTTTGACATGTCTTCCTACATAAACCGTGTCCCCAAGACAAGATACAGCGTTTACATGATTTTTATGAGGTATGTACGAGTAGCAGGTAAGCTATTTAACATTAAACATTAGTTAATTTTCTGGTTTAGGCCAAGCATTTTTGTCCGTTAGATAGTCCTCGACCCTATAGTACGCCTTTGACATCAACGACTTTTTCAAGTAATTTTTAAGTGCTGGAAGGGGTAACTCTAAAACTACGTCGGGTAATTTATTATAAAAATGAATGCATTGACCTACAAATGATTTATATACTTTACGGACACGAAACTTTTTTATGGCAATTTTATTTTTATTCCTAGTATTTATATTACGTATATCAGAATTTCTAACGAAAGAGTCTAGGTTCTTAATAACATACATAATATTTTCATAAATATATTGGGATGCTACTGTTAAAATATTAATTTGTTTAAAAAGTTCTCTTAATGAATCACGGGAATTTAAGTTATATATAGAGCGAATGGCCCTTTTTTGTAACACAAATATAGTTTGTATGTCAGCTGCTTTTCCCCAAACCAGAATACCGTATGACATAACACTATGATAAACTAAGCGAGCTGTCTCAACATTGGTAAGTTGTCTAATTTTCCTAGCGGCGTAAGCGGCCTTACTTAATTTGCCTGCTAGAACTGCTATATGGGGACTCCATTGCAAATGATTGTCTATAGTTATGCCTAAGAAAAGTGCCTTATCTACTATTTCTAAACACTCGCCATTAAGAAAAATACTAGAATTTACCGGTTTAACATTAGGCAAAACGAACCTAACACATTTAGTTTTCTTAGCATTGAGTAGTAAGTTGTTACTTGTAAACCAATTAAGTACTTTAACAAGCGCGGCGTTTATCCTACTGTAGTCGACGGATTTTCGGTCTACCTTGAAAATGAGTGATGTATCATCAGCAAATAGTACAATATCACAAAGTGTATCTACTATGGGTGGTAAGTCATTTATATAAACCAAAAATAAGAAAGGACCTAATATAGAGCCCTGGGGCACACCTAATTTAACTGCAGCGCCAGCAGACTGCGTATTGTTTACAACAACCGTTTGTGTTCTATCACTGAGGTAAGAAGACATAAGTCTTAGAGCATTATTTGATAGACCATAATGTTCCAATTTTAAAATAAGGGTCGCATGATCAACGCAATCAAAATATATATATACGCATCACTGCATAGTATACTCGTAAAACAAAGAAGTCGCTTCCCGTCGTCTGTCCCTTTGTATGTACTTACGCTTAGAAACTACGCAACGGATTTTCACCAGCCGTGGTAGCCTAATGACCTGCCGACTCTTAAGCAGAGGGTCGTGGGTTCGAACCCGGGCTCGCACCTCTAAGTTTTTCGAATCTATGTGCGAAATATAATTTGTAAATTTATCATGAGCTTTTCGGTGAAGGAAAACATCGTGAGGAAACCTGCACACACCTGCAAAGCAATTTGACGGTGTGTGCGAAGTTCCCAATCCGCACTGGGCCCGCGTGGAAACTATAGCCCAAACCCTCTCATTGTGAGTGGAGACCTGTGCCCAGCAGTGGGACACGAATATAGGCTGGATTATTATTTCACTATCAGTTAGATACTTTTTCACGAAAGGTTTATGTACCTATATAATAGTACCCAGAGCGAAACGAGGGCGGGTCGCTAGTAATACATAGGTATAATAAATTACATGAATTCAGTTTCATATTAAAAATGTACCTACTCATTATAACATTTAAATAATATTATGATATGAGATCTAACTGTTATAATTATAAAAACATAAACGAATAGATTGATATTAATAAGTTCAAGAACAACTTTGTAACTTATAAATTAGTTCCAATGAAATTAAATTTAATGAGAATATAGCAATGTTACTTAGGTATTCTTTCATTTAGCTTCAGACTTACAATTTTATTCAATTACTACTTACTATTTAATTGACTTCACGTTGAGTGCTGAATCGAATTTACTTTCAACGTTCATAGATTTATTGCTTGTTGATAATGATAACAAATAAGCAATTATTTAGTTGCAGTTTTTTTTTTTTGATAATTTGATAATAAAGATGGGATTAAAGAGATATCGAAAAGAAATATTTATTATTTAGGAATTATTAACGATAAATTGTGTTTAGTGTTATAGAGTATTTCTGTGAGTTATTAAGAGTCAAAACCAAGTCTGTCAGGAACAACAGTTATTAAGTTATTATTATTTAACAAAGTATTAGGACTATGAAAACTATTCTGTTAAATCCCTGCTAGCTATTTTGATGTACCCTTGTTTTGCAGACACTCATTTCGTCAAATATGTCGTTTCACCGAATTTAATTTCATCGAAAGCTAATGTCTGCTGAAACCTTATTGTTTTCAGGTTATCTTAAACATGGATAACGTAGGTTAGGTTAGGTTAGACCTGTGACCACCAAAAATTTATAACTCCTGCACATGGAAATGCCTGTGGATGAAATGAAAATTCGGCGAAGTAAAACATTCTATGAAATGAGAGTCGGTGATTAAAAGGTAAACCATAAAAATTTCACGGTATCGTCACTACATGAAACTGTCCCTGACTTAGAAAAAGGTGTTGCATCAATAGAGGATATGCATGAAATTTTATCGCATTTCTTAACAAAATATGAAATTACCGTAAAAGAGGTGGCAAAAAGAGAAATTAAAATTAATATCAGCCAAAAAATACGGATAATATTATAAGCATTTAAAAACTACTAATTAGACATAGATATGCCATGAACTGTGACGTCAGCGTACATTACGGCCATATAAAGTTATACACTCCATGTTAAATTCTATTTTGCTAGAAAGATATAGAAACCAATCTTTAATTATCTTGGTTAATTTTATAGTTCTAAAAATATTTTTTCTCTACCGTATATTACAAAAAAAAATCATGCATATGCCATATTTCTTACAAGATCACGTTATAAAAGCATGTCCTTATTTAAACCTAAAAAAACTTAACATAATAATATTTACTCCGACATCCCTTTTCTGTATTCAGTAATGTAAAATTTTTACACAAAATACGTGACTTCTTGCAGGCCAGATATTACCAAGAATCTTTCCTTATTTTTAGCCTACACGTGGGAGGCATAAACACGCGTAAACATGCGTATGTAATGCCTATCCGAATAATACTTTGCACAAATATTTTAGCTTACTACCACGTTAAACCAAAATTAAAGTAGGTATCGTGACTAATCTTAAATTCTTAAGCGCAAAATTCTTTTGTGTAACTTTAGCTAGAAGGGTTGGCGACATCTGCTGTCATTGAATAAAATAAACGGAGTCAAATTTTAAGAGGTTTTTGGAGTAATGGCTAACTGACGTTTTAAAAATTAATTAAACAAACTAAAAGAAATAGAGTGATCGTTTATGACTTATTTAGCTTGAAATACAATTAAAACATTCTTAAGGGCACGGTTCATAAATATTTTTAGGTAAATTACCAATTTTTATTGCTTCAGGTATGAATCGAAAAAAACATATTTTTCAATAACCACAATAATTTAAACGCGGGTTTCGCGTGTTTGTTGCTTGTTTAACAATTTAATAGTATAATTAAGTAAAGTAATTATACTATGGAAAAATTATATGTATAATAAATAAACAGACTTGCATTTACGGAAGCTCACTGTAACAACAATAAACTCCACGAGAGCTTATTGGGAGCTTTCGCAAACATTATACGTAACATCATATTATTATTGACTTTTTGATAATATTAACTCTGCATATTAATATTTTTCGGATTCTTTATCTGATGCTCCCCAGGTATTTTTTATTATTTATTTATTAAGCACTTAATCAGAGATTGTCAATATTAAAAAATTTTGGAGTTTACTTTTTATAAATTAATAATTTAATCAGAAGACCGGTTTACCCTTGAATCACCGAGTACCGACATTAATTTCATAGAACGTTTTACTTCGCCGAATTTTAATTTCTTCGCAGGCATTTCAACGTACAAGAGTTATAATTTTTTGGTGGTCGCAGGTCTAACCTTTTTTTTAACGGTCGCAGGTCTAACCTAACCTAATCTGCGTAATCCATACTTAAGATCACCTGAAAATAATGAAGTTTCATCAGAAATTAGCTTTCGATGAAATGAAATTCGGTGAAACATTTTCGATGAAGTGAGAGTCTGCAAAATTAAACTGCTAATATTGATATCGGTAACGGAATCAGAATACCACTTGTAAGTGCTGAGCTGTAAATTGAAATTGAAACTTATTTATTTGCAAGTACATACACAGGTGTTAGCTCGCGGTCTGTCTCGTGTTCCAAACTTAATCACTCGAATCATAAAAGGATCTTACGTAAACAGCTGCATAAATAACCTCATATTTTTTTGCTGATTCAAAATCAAAAGAGGCTGTTACATTATCTTTCCTTGTCAATTACATAATTGACAAGGAAAACGGAAGGAAATGGAGAACGGAAATTTTCTTAATATTTACACATGTAAATACGAGTATTATGAAAATTTCCAACTCTCAGCAATGTAATATTGATACTTAAATTGTAAGGTCGTCCCAAGACGTCTCATTCGTTAAAGATTTTGATGAAACTCATAAATTTACTACCCTTTATTTGAGAGCCATCCATTTCCTGGTGAATCAAAGGGCTACTCAATAAGAGCCGACGTCGCCGTTTAGAATAATACATCAAACGGCGCAAACACGTTTACTTCTGTCTTCAATTACGGCCGGTTCGTAGAACAAGGGCTTACAATGTTTGATATTGCATTAGTTGAGGCTTTTTGAAGGGTATGTTAATTTCAGTAGGGATTCGTTGTTGGAGACCATCGTTTTCCCCAGCGTGTTTTTTACCTCCTACCTATCTGTAATTTGATTTTGCCCCAAAAATTTCCATGTCTGGCTATAAATTATCCCCACAAATATTTGTTAACACAAATATATGTAATACAAGTACAATTTTTAAATATTTCTTCTCCATTTCAAATCACACAATTTTCTTTTTATTAATTTCCAAAGTCACGTCAATTGGACTGTGAATAAATTTGCATAATACAAGCGTATTTCATCAAAATGTTATTCAGCTTTCTTGGAAAATTGTTTTTGCATCGTGCAACACTTACATGGAGTGACGTGAACCCGATTAGGAATTTATTAAAGCGTCCTATTAACATAATCGTGTACCGCGTTTTCTGTTGTATTTTTCACAAGATTACCTGAAACAAAAACACAATATTAGCATTTTGTTTTAATACTTTAAATTGTGAGGACTTGTACAATAAATAAACTATTTCTATAATTTCACTGTTCTCTTAATTGTAGCCTACTTTATTGTTAACGTAAATGATATAGCATTATAATAGTAATGCTAAAGATGAATTCGCGACACCCCCCCCCCGCAACTCTATTACTCCTTGACCGATCCTGCTCAAGAACGAACTTTTTTTTTTACCTGAACTATTTTTGTAGGTACCAAATTCCATAAAAATCCAAAAAGTCGAACGAACACAAACATACGAACGCCACGCCATTCTATTCAAATTTTCAAAATCACTTCGTTTAGTCGATTGCCTATGTATCATCATCATCATATCAGCCGAAAGACTTCCACTGCTGGACATAGGCCTTCCCCATCTTCACGACGGCCGGTTTTGTACACCACAGCGAAATAGTCCACAATTAAACAACAGTTGACGATCTTTATAAAATATTGCTTACTAAAAGTCCCACATCACATACTAAACCATTTTAAATGCACGTAAATGTTGAACCATCGAGTGCAATTTGAGTTGAGTCCGTAAACAAAACACTGTCGTTACCATTTGCCTGCCAATAAATCAAGTCCATGCTCGCGTCCATCGCAGTCCCGTTGTATGCTCCAAGCTCCCGTTGTGTTACCACGATTATTTTAGTAACGCTCGGGAATACATCACTTTTTTGTTTTATTTATACGTGTTATCAAGTTGTCGTTTTGGTGGTTTCAAAAATCAATTACGACTTTTTTAGGTTTTGGTACTCAAATAATGTTTTATTATCATTATTTTATTGGACAATTATTATTTATTTGAGATGTTACTTTTAATTAATTAATATTTTTTTTATGAATTGAAGAAATCACATATTATTATTGTTAATAATAATAATAAATATCAGGGACATTCTATAGCTGTCATAATGTCAACAATAATTATTACCAATTATAGTATAGTAATGAAAGAGTCCTCGGTCGGTTAGAAGAATCAATTCATTATATTGATTTCCATTTATTTTCCATTCAAGTAATTGAGAGATCTTATAATAAAACAGACTTACCCAAACCTAATCCATTTTCACCTGCCTACAAACCCATCAAGAATAATGAAAGTCCGCGCTTTACCAAAATTGGATAAAACTTTTGTGTAAAAGAAAAACAAAATTCTCTCAAGTCAAGAAAAATGAGTTCCAACCCTTTTTTAGTTGCCAAAAGGGGTGTTTTAAAAGTTTTTTATGTTATATCACGGGGGAGAAAATAATTAGGGGTTGCTTTTAGAGAAGACAAACACAAAGCAGCGAAAGTAAGTTTAAAATACTTTTAAGGGTTAGGCCTAAAACGCCGTAGGGTTAGGTATATAGATAAATAAATAAAAACTTTATTCACATATTACGCAATGATAAAATGAAACACGTAACATATATTAAAGAAAATAAGAAAACAATAACATTAACCACCTGTTTCATAATCGTCAAATAAAGCATATCTGTAAAATAAATTAAGCCCTTTCCCTTTCTTATACTTAAAAATAGACAAAGAGAGGGCCATCTTCATTTGACAGATGAATTTACTTGTCCATTGTGAAGCAGGCCCTTAGAGTAAAATTATGATTCTATACAAGTAAAGTTAAGATGCGTGATTCAGCAGTCACGGCAAAGTTATGAAAGGTTGTTAGTAATTTGTCAGGACTAGATAGAACTTAAATAACTTATTTTGCTGGTTGAAATTTTAATAAATGAAATAATAAAAACTCTAAAAATGAAATCTTTACGAGATTTTTACCCTATGAATATTTATATTTACTAACAATGATAAGGTAAATTATTCTTAATTAACGGTAATGATCAAAAATCTAAACAAACCATCTAACTATTAGGTATTATAATATATTTTATAAAATAAAAAATTGTAATAACCTGCCTGTGTGTAATACAATTATATAATGTTTCGTTAACAAGTCTACCCAGAAGCAAAAGGCTCTAAAATTTTGAACAGCATTAAATGTATTCATTTACGCAGCGAGCTTGTATTTGTGGTGGTCAAATTTAGGTCAGTTTTAACGGTTAATGTGACGTAAATGAGTTTGGTCATGACATATTGACAGGCAGACACCACAAGCTTAAAATTGATTTACTTGTGTAATTGAAGGTTCAAATAAATAGCGAAAAAGGACACATGACATAAGGTGGCAATGTGGTCTATTACAAGGTACGCCCGCTAGACCGAGAATTCAGTTCTAATGTAGACTAGGCTTTATGCCCTGATCACACGTACCGAGTACAGTGGCGAGACAGCGACTTGGTACTCGGCCGAGAGAGTAGGGTGGGTGAGTAGGTGTTTACACGTACTTTGCTTTTCCTGACGAGTCAGTTCACTTTCGACAGATTCGTCAGTGCGTCAACATGAATAGCAAAAAGAAAAAAAATTGAAAGCTACTCGCTACTGGCTCGCTAGTGACGTGTGGTCGTGTTCACACCTGTCGAGCGGCGAGCGAGTCGGCGGGGGGTATGCTGAGAGGAGTGCGGGAGTGGGCACTCGGCCTCGTAAACAAAACAAGGTCCGAGTGACTCGCTCGTCATTTTGCTGGGCCGAGTACTGGGCCGAGTACTGGGCCGAGTACTCGTCACAAAGTACACACGAATCGAGCACTCGGCCGAGGGCACTCTCTCGCCACTGTACTCGGTACGTGTGATCAGGGCATTAGTGTTCAAACCGATAAACATCTGTCAGCAGTACCAACCTATCGTGGTTGAAATTGAGAAAAAAAAATATTCTCTAAGTAATATAAAATAGTTTATTTAAAATAGTTTTTTAGTGCCACAATACTTATAGCGTTTAAATTGCAGCAAACAACGCCTTACATAGGCCGTTGTTTGGTTCACAATATTATTTGTGATAACTATCAAGCCCTGCTTTGAAATTTCGAAGAAGATTTTTCACGAAGTTCCCAATTAAACTATTGTATGCATTTTGGTATTTTTGAATTTTAAAAATCGGTTTAAAAATCGGAATTTTAAAAATCGGTCTTCGAGTAATAAGGTGACATACATTCAAAAAGAAAAAAAAAGAATCCTGACGAATTGAGAACCGCCTTTTTTTAAGTCGGTTAAAAATGGGTCTCATTAACGATGTTAGGTACATATCAAAACAGGAGGGCTGCAGTGGGGCAATATTAAGCCATAAGGCCATCTTTTAGCAACATAATATTCAGCTGCCATGTTAAGGGGCTGGCTATAACCACACCTTAAAAAGAAAAAGTCACCATATCTACATAAGCCTACGCTATTATACGCCCTTCTTCTCCTAACAGCCCAGGTACCCGCGCCGCCCAACTTGTTCATATATAATGCGGCAGATAACGAGGGGGTGACAAATACGCTCGCCGGTGCCACAATGTTTCAGACACAGTTATGGCAATTTACTTTTAATTCGTTTTTTTTTTTTTTGCAAAGATTTTTAATATTTGTTGTTATTCTATAGGGTTTGTTCTATAATCATACCAAACTTGACGCTTGTATGTTTTACCGTTTTTAGGTTACAACAAAAATAAAAATACGTTGAAAAAAAAAGTTTCTTGTATGAAAAGTAAATCCGCCCTAGGTAATACATGTCAAATTCTGAAAAAAAATCAACCCGCCATCTATTACGAGATACAGACAGACGGACGGGACAGCGTAGACATATTAATAGGGTCCCGTTGGGCACCCTTCGGGTACGGAACCCCAAAAATTAATAGACAGCTGTAATGTTACCCAGCAAACACTCGGACAGTAGACAAGAAATAAATTCATAACTTTTATGTGTCAGACAAAATACATTCAATGTATGTTGAGTCACGAAAGCGAAATAGTAATCTATTAAAAACCATAGTCAAAGCTGGCATTGAGACGATTCATGAATAAACGTCGTATAATAAAATATATCCATTCACAAAAATATATAAAGTTCTATCAGCTCAGACGATATTTTTCTCGGCAAACACAATATCATCCCATTGTAAACGTAAACATAAAAAAAAACATTTCATAGAATGAATGCAACAAATAAAGAATTCAAAAACTCCCCGAAACAAACGAACAGCACTAACATTACAAACCATTAAAAAGCAGTGCCAAGTCTGTTCCATCAAACTGTCCCCTGATATGTAAGTCGGAAGCCGGGAGAAACATGGTAAGGCATTTTTTACGTTTTTACATCATGTCGTTTAACGATAAGAATGATTGAGAATTTGCGCCTTCCGTATAATATACGGTTTTTTGCGCCGCCTTACAAAACGCGTAAGTAAAATTCTTTTACTTTTTTAATAAACAAAGTACGTTGCCATATTACGAATACTTACATGGGGACGTAAAATGAATATGGCGTGCGGCATGTGAAGCTTTCTGATTTCTTTGGCACGTGTATGTTTATTTACTTTATAGGTATTTCGGCAAGTCACGTAGGACATTCCGAGGTTTTTATGTAGGTACTGTATAAAATTTACCACACACTTGTACGTTTTATATAATGCCTTTTACTTGATTGGACTTTTTCGTGGCATACCATCATCATACCGAACACGGCACTCTACGTGTCATGCTTGCACCACTTTACTACGGCAAACGAGGTGGCGCGTGCGTCCGAAGGTTGGATGTAGTCTGATAGAGGTCCAGCTGCGGTCATTTCGCTACGTGCACTTCAGTTGCAGTTTTTACTCGGGGCCGTCGAGTGTCCTGACTTCTGGCCGCGGGATGTCGTGTTCTGTTGGTTTCCATCAGCTCTGTCAAACAGGACCACGCTTTTTTTCACCTCAAAAGTTTTCTACTTTTAAGTATATAAATACTAACTTTGACTGTCCGAGACGAAAAGTACCCGTTGTTCGTATCCGGGATTAAACTATGTACCAATTATCACATGAATTTATTTTTTATCTAACGAACGCAATATCTGTTATTGTCAACTAAAAACAAACAAACTTAAAAAATATTTTGTGTAAAATGTCAATTTCACACCTACCCAGTTTTGCCTTTGCCCTCTTTTGTCAGCTTGTGATTTGACGTGAATAATAGAAACAAAAGGGTTGAGAGCATTATGTACCCCGAGCAATCCTTTTATTTTAATGAGGGACGCATCAGTAGCAAAATGTCGTCAACATAAGTACACCCAGCACCGCAAGTAACCAAGCTGATACAGTTTCTATAACACGAGTACAACGGCGGCAAGCTTAACAGCGTTATCTACCCGTTTCACTAGATGGACATGTAGATATATTAGATTTGTTGACCTCTGCACGGAGAAAAAAAATCTAGTTTCCTGTAACAGAATATTGTAAATTCTACTTGATTTTATTGTATTATATGTGACGACTAGACGTTTTTTACACATTAATAGAAAATTCTACTTCTGCACAACATCATTTCTAGCACCTATTACCACCTAGTTTCGTAGGAAACAAATTTTGTGTAGTATACAAAACCTGTTGGATGCTAAATGCATAATTTACTCTGTAACTATTAGATGGTAACCACAACGATATCAAAGTTTTCGTGTAGGTACTAGAATATTTTAACTAGAATATTCTAGTATTAACAAAAATATGACTTGTTGTAATAAAAAAAAATCTGTTAACCATAGCTGAAATCTGTTTTCCTTCACCAGAATCATAACTACAATATAATCTGGTAATATTGTAAAATATTTTTTTCTCCGTGTGACAAACATATAGCATTTACTGGTCTGAAAATCCAACACTTAGGAACAAATACTCGCGCTCTCACACAAATACGAGTACGTAATGGGACGGCTGGCCTCATAGGCTCACTTGAATACCAACTAGGGTTACCACGTCGTCAATAATAACTAAAGCCCTACTCGCAACTAGTATGACTCACCCTTACATTCTTATATAGCCTATGACACTAGCACGTTTTCGACGAATCATAGGATACCCTTGTTTCACCTATTTATTTTTCATCGAATTTGTCGTTTCACCGAATTTGATTTCATCGAAAGCTAATCTGCTAAAACCTTATCGTTTTCAGGTTATCATAAGCATTGGTTACGTGGGTTAGGTTAGGTTAGGCTTGAGACCACCAAAAAAAAAAACTACTGCAAACCTGTCAATTCGGCGAAACAAAACGTTCTATGAATGAGTCCCGGTGGTTCAAGGGTAAGCCGATTTTTGGTCACATACATATTATTATGTATTTATGCCGCACCCCCGGTACAACACTGCACTAAGTCAAAATATTTCATGTTTTCAGAATCGACGGAAAATCGTTATCTCATGTTATATCAAAGTGATTGCAATATAAAAAGTCGATTTTGAAATTTTTCGACATAATACAGTGTTGTACTGGGGGTGCGATACACACACTGTGGAATCATTACCCTTCTCGGTTGGTAAGTAACCTAACAACGATCTTAAAATACGTTTAAACCAGCGAGTTAGTTTATTAACCATTAGTACCTGGGTGACCGAGGGTCGAAACTGAATTTTCATCGACTTTCTATACAAAAACAAAAAATCGATCCATAGCTGGGGTTCGAACCCGCAGTCTTTGCGCAGTAGGCCAACGCTCTAACCATGAGTCTATTCAGACGGCGGCAGCCGCCCCGAAATTACGAACCATATTGCGCGGGAAATCTTTTTGCGTGAAAATACGGGTAGAATTTTACCAGATATGAAACCTAGGTAGATCGAATTTTCGCCTCCGTAAACCCCATGTCGCAATTTTCATCGAAATCATTAGAGCCAGCTCTAACCATGCGTCTATTCAGACGGCGGCAGCCGCCCCGAAATTACGAACCATATTGCGCGGGAAATCTTTTTGCGTGAAAATACGGGTTGAATTTTACCAGATATGAGACCTAGCTAGATCGAATTTTCGCCTCCGTAAACCCCATGTCGCAATTTTCATCGAAAACATTAGAGCCATTTTCGATAACGTGAGTATACTAATGTTTGTATACTAATGTTTCTTGTTAAATAGAGATTTTCATACAGTTAATTAATAGCGTGTATTGCCTCCGAAACTTCGTTTCCTTTTCATCCCTAAGGTATAGAAAGTTCCTCGACCGAATCATTCCGTAGTTATTAATGGGTGAAGTGATTAGTTTAGTTAGCAATCAATATTCATGATATACCTTTGATACAAGAACATTTCTTTTGAAAAGTGAAATCATAAATGCTTCCGCCTATTCATTATTTCAAAATGCCTCTCAAAGGTTGGATTGGGATTTCAAAACCGGTGTTCCTCTTGCAGTTTTTCGAAAGGCTTCAAAATTATTTGTAATTTATGCATTTCAGTAAATTAAATTTTCTGCCACACATTGAGTTTGTGTGAGTTAAAGTTAGGCATTGACAAGTTGCTCCTTATTTAACGAAACGCAAAGAAGATTTTTTTATAGAATGACGTTACTTAGTAAAAAAAACTACGTAGCCTACGTCAATTTTATAAGAGACTTGTGACCCGCCCTCGCTTCGCTTTGGATAAATTTCCCCTCCCATTTCCCCCCTTAAAGTTAAAATATCAATTTTTTCTCTTCATAAAAACCTTCCTTGGACTTAAAGAAATATTTAAAAAAAAACCGAATTGGTAAGGTTCTCTATAGATTATATTATTATATTTAATATTTTTTCGATATGGTAGAAGTAACGCATTTCTAAGGGCATTTTCTGATTTTTCAGAAATAAATAGCTATCCTTTTCTTTCATATGACAAATTGGACACCGATAGTGAACAACGATGAGTTCAAAATAATGAAAATTCTTACTTGACTGTCTAGTAACGCTACGAATGCTACGCCATAACTCGTAGCAGCATTTTTGTGCTACGAAAGTCTTCTTCAAATAGCGCGCCCCACCCACTGGCTAATCTAACCTAACCTAACCTCAAAAACTTAAACCTAACTGGCGGTTAGTATGACGCATCCTTATAATTTTTAGCGTTCTTAACGAATCATATGACCCCATTAAAATCCGTCCAATACTTTAGGAGTTAGAGTGCAACATCCGATTTGTGGTCACATTTATTTATTTATTATTATTTATTTATTATACATAAAGTTACAATTATAGGCTTACAGTTAAGACCAAAGCACCTACATTGTTATCATACATACACACAAACTGTTAACCACATTACTCATATTTTAGCTTCGCGCCGTCAGGTAAAAATAACTCTAACTCGATAATTTACCCAATGACATTGGGTACATTTCTACTAACATGCTTACCAATACCAGTACAATCCGCAAGACTTAACTGGTTTATCCACCTGTTTTACTGAAAATAAAATTCGATTTGTTGACCTCCAACAAACTGTCTATATTGTGTTACCCATTCCACCCCAGCTTATCTCGTATTTCGCCGTAAAAAATGACCAGAAGATAAAGTTACCTCGATATCTCCCAATGCCTCCCTTTCATTGGTTCTAGTTAGACAGGGACGCACTGAGGGATAATTTACTTTTCTGTCATTCTGCTGGACCTGAACCCCACTTTGTCTAGGAGTCAGGAGTTTTATTGCCATACATTCGCTTGATTAAATTCGTTTCGGTCGCGGGCGACTATGGAATGTTGTGGAGATGACACATCTATGAAATACTATGTACTGACGACGCGGTTAGCCTGGCTGGTAGTGACTCTGCCTATATAATGCTAGTGGTCCCAACGTGGTTTGTTTACTTTGATTTGACTTGACAATGATAGATATAGTTGTGACAGTTTTTTTTTTCTTTTTCATTAAGTACGAAGGCAACAAGCTTGGCGGTCATTAAAGTTTACGAATGTCAACTTAATAACTAAAAAAAAATATTTCTAAAATATTAGAGGTAATAAAAATAAAACAGCCTTGATCTTTAGGATGACGACTATCGAAAAAAAATATAATTTACATCTCTTCCAAAAACTTTGCCTTCAATTGGCTAATCGGGAGAGAACTATGTCCATCAGTAAAAAAACTAAAATGATACCATCTCTACTTGTTTCTCCGCTACATGGCCGGCTAAGTGTTAGATTTTCTCCGCAGGGCTCGCGACCTTCCAACCTTATTGCCCTAACACCCTCAATAAACCAAGTAAACCCGCAAAAATACGTAACTTCCTTGAGAAACTAAAATGGCCACAAAGGAAATATTTATTTCGTGCAACTTTATTCATTCATCGAAACTTTTGGCCAAAATATGGTTTGTATTAACAAACACCGATTTATGGTGGCTGTCGGGCCAGAGACCTTGAAGCAGTAGACACGCATGAGCAAGTGGCCCTGGATTGTACATATTTTATCAAAGAGATGAAATGAAATGAAATTTATTACAAGATTCCTGGCCAGAGCGGCTAGCACATCTTGTTAGGGTTCCGTACCCAAAGGGTCCTAACGGAACTCTATTACTAAGCCTCCGTTGTCCATCCGTCCGTCTGTCTGTCGGCGGGCTGTATCTCATGAACTGGGTGCGTGAATCCGCCGCGACTCCCACTTGGCCGGTATTTTTATAATATTTGTATTTTTGTAATCGAGTTTATGAAGGATCTATGACTCTGCGTTCCAAACATCATACGGGATCTTGGCCTCTGGATGAGTAATGAAACTCTGTATGAGGGTGCTACTCAGCAATATTGTAAAAATAATAGTTTTATTTATAATTAGAAAAAAAAACTAGTTTTTCTATCAAACTAATTGATAAGTAGTATTCGTATTTATCCAGACGATAAAAACACCCTGTATACATTTATAGGTCAATCGTTAAACGTCTGCTCTTAAATAAATAAATAAAAAAATATCCAAGGACACTATTTCATGCTGTTTTGTTACAAATTAGCTAGACTAACCATGAAAACTAGAAATCCGAAGCAAAAACTACCTTCTTTTTAAACAAATTAACCATAAAAAATCTTTCTTATCGAAATATTATATTACGTACAATTATCTCAACCAACTATTAAATCAAATTTCTAAGCTCTCAACGTCATAAACATCTGCGTCCCGTTCGTTCCAATTTACATCAAACTTCTGAGAGTTGTATAATAGTTGTATAGCAGCGCTATAGCGCGGTTATAACCGCTGTATATCGGTGCAGTAAGTGCTATCGATTCCTCTTAGCTGCCATTGCAACGCTTCCAATCATGAGAATGTTAAGGATGCTTGAGGGGCACTGGAATAGATGCATTGGCGATCCAATCATATTAATTTATTGAAATAAAATGGGAATACCACATAGAAAGTCTTTTTAAAGATAAATTGCTTTCGTTTGCTGTTTTGATACTATTTAAACTGACGTAATAAAAAAGAGGAGAAAATAATAAGCCTAAAAGACTTTACTAAATAAGAATATCATAATAATATAATGATTAAAGACTCGTTTGAAGCAAAATGTTTGTTTCTGCTTCAGGGTTCAACGCCTTAACCGATAAACTTGAAATTTGGTACAGATATTTAATAACTTGGACACAAATATGTGGCACGAAAAATAGACCAGTTGCCGAGGGATTTGCGTTATATAAAGGACTCCTGCACGGACAGAGTAGAGGGCCAAGGCTATTTTATTATGTTGTTATAGAACCATCACATTCACATGACGAATTATTCTTGCTACTGCCAATTTATTTTAACTTATAACATAAAACCGCGAAATCGAATACGTGTCAATTTCATATAAAAAATGTTCCAAATTGTTACTTTGCTACTTGAGCGCCGTTGTAACACCGTTAACGTGCTCAAACGAGCCCATATTATTTGTAAAGTAACAAAGAAAATTCTATTAACGCTAAATAAAGAGCTGATCCTATTTCGTACCCTCATACACCACTAACGAGTTCTGTAATACACGCTCAGATTTATTTATTAGTGTAGATTACTGGAACGAGCTGGCTACGCAATTTAGCCGGGTGTTATTCTTTAGAAAATTGAGATAATGCGTATGAGTTGAGATGCGTAACCATATTACAACAAATGTTATATTTTTAGATAATATAATGCTCAATGGATATAATGCACTTCTGATATAAAAACATATGACTACTCTTGTAATAGCATATTATAAAGTATAATTTGTTGCAATACTCGTTGAATATAACGTATTATAAGTGTAATTTCAAAGCCAAATTTAGGTTTAAGTTGCTTTAAAAACAGGTTAGGTTAGTGTTGCGTCAGGCCTGGAGGGCCAAACAATCCTGAAATAGGAGCCCCGCTCTCAGCCCTGTCTGTCTGTTGGCGTGATAGAACGAAACGAAACACAGTAGTACAGTATTATATTATATAATACAATCGATTATAAGTTACCTCAAAACTAATCAGGTAAAGGTCATAATATAATTATGTTGCATATTGCGTGCGTGCATTAGAATCCTGAATAGATATTGAATTTTATTTAAGGTGATCCTTGTTTACCATAACGTCGTTTGTCCTAGTCATTTGAAATAACGCGTTTGTCATAATGGATGTTAGCCATAATGTTTAGTACCCATAATGTTTTATTCCCATAATGTATCGATTGTTGTAACACATTTTAATCATAATTTCGGTAGTCATCATATTTTTAGAAATCCTAAAAGTCAGGTACGACGACTAGTGCAGCGAGGAGGAGTGTTAGGTTGAACTGCGGCAAATTAGCCGGACTGTACCGAGGACCGATTTGCTGGGATTGTAATAGGATTTTGGTAGAAACTCGGCTTTATGGAACTACGAGCATTATACCAAGTTATCATTAGGAGAATGATTATTAGGAACAAGAACATTATGTCAGGAGAAAATATGTCGATAAACATTATGTCAAGTAATCATTAGGACAAACGATTATTATTACCACGAACGTTATGGAAAGTGAAATTAAGATTTCAAACGTTATGGGAAGACATAGGGAGCCCTTATTTAAATACGAATCCATACAAGGCGCTTGAAGAGGACGGGCATGTTATTACATGTTATTAACTTTAAACGTTGGTTTAGACCACGACACTCTACACCATACATTATGACTGTGTATACACCCCGTGTCTGCTGCGTCTGTGAAATACCACATTCTTAACCGGCCGTACTGCGTAGTTAAATATCTTTAACTATGTACCTTGGTCACAAAATAAATTAGAGTTTATGACTTCCTTTTCAAAAAGCTTAACTAAGGTACAGTTTTTGTTAACAAAGTACCTTACAAACTTTACCTTAGATTAATAAACCTCAAATTAACCCAACTATCTTTAAATTATCTAATACTGTAACTTTATTAATATTGTAATAACAACAAAAGAATGCAAATATTAAAAAAAAATCTATTATCTATTCTCAACAGAACTAAACTCATAATCCCTTAAATCGCCGCACTGGCACGTTTACACGGCAATGGGTGTAATTGGGGCTTTGTTTTAAAACTTTTAATAGACTATCGTTAAGTGGATTGAAGCCAAACTGTTAACCAGCATTCGAACGGTTAACCATTTCAATCATTTGCATTCGTTATTATGCACATAAATTAATAGTTGAAAGTTGACAATTCGTGATAAAATCTCTTTAAATATTAGTGTTTCAATTTGCTCGCGACTTACGTTTTGAATGGATTTCAATTTAGTTTGACTGAAAGTAAATTTTGTTACTCTTTGAAACTCTGGCGCGCTTTCAGCTGTAAGTACTTGTGCCTAGAAATTAAGCTCTACGACGATACCCCACAATGGCGATTGCTTCAAAGCTGATAACTTTAGGCTGCGGTCCCGTTAGGCAGTCTGCCCTCCCATATTATAGATCCCACTAGGCAGTCTGCCCCAGTGTGCAGTTTGCCAATTTGCTTTCGGTGAACTGAGACAATATCGGAGAGCAGACTGGGGCAGAAAGTAAATATATAAAAAATATAAATAGGAGAGTAAGCCGTATAATGTTTGCATGGGCCGCAGCCTAAGAATTACCTAACCGGTTATCACGCCGATTTTTTTAATGATTTCGTATTTGTAATAAACATTTCTGTTCAATTTTATTCAAAAGTAATGTTGTTCCGTTCTAACGCAAAACAATTAACGTAAAAAGGTAGGTAGGTAGTTTTGGCACATCAATGCAGCCAACAAGCAGAACGAAATGTAGCAATACCAACTTATCTTCGCTTGAAAGCGGCGACGTTTCCGGGTCAAACAACTTTGAGTCATAAATCTAGAGATTATGGGCATAAATGATCGAAGTTGCATTCACAACAAATTTATATCGACGCTTAGGTTAGCTTAGTTGTTAGTGACCCTGCCTACAAAACTAGCGGTCCACGGTTCGATTCAATTATTTGTGTGATAAGCACAAGTATTTATTTCAGAGTCTTGGATGATTTCAATGTATTTAATTTTGTATTTATTTATATAACAAAATATGTATATCGTTGTCTCGTACGTACCCTAGTAGAAAAAGATACTATGTTACTTAAGCAACAATATTTTTTATCATTTATGTTTTCGATTGGCATCATAAAAATACAGGGTGTTTATTGATTCCCATTTGGTGGGTTCGATTCCCAGACCAGGCCAGCACTTTTTTTTAAATCTTTGAATGTAGTATTACTTACTTTCTTTTAAAAATAAAATAATTTCTCCATATAACAAAATATCATATTATCTACAATATTTAAGATATTTCCGTGGGACCCCTTATTAATAAAGACCAAGACCATGTTTCAGTTGCTGGAAAAGATGGCATAAACATTTAAGCAAGTTTGCGACTACGTTTTAAAGTGTCGGAACAAAATTGTTCAAGTTGTAAACTTTTACAACTTTATTTTTATACTCATACTACCTTCTTGACAGTTTTGAAACAGAGCAATAACTTCTTGTTAGTTCTTTTATAGTTGTTCACATGTTACAAGCTTTTATTTTCCACACTGTTTGTTTGTCAGGGAGCTGGTGTAGAGTAAAACATCTATAGTTAGACGTGACACAAAACCACAAGAATCTAAACCTGGTATTTCAAAGTTTAAAATCTGTTTCAACTATATTTTAAGGCTATATATTTTCTCTTCCCTGATCCCGACTTATTGGAGTTTCGCCGTGCGCTGTCTAAAGAATTTAGAGTAGCTGCTTTAAAATATTACAAACCGTATAAGTTACGGTCCAGAATAGATATACAGGGTGTGTGTGGGTGGTCTGGGGAGTTCTCAGAAAATTGAGATAAATTAATGATACATTTTATCAAAAAGGTTTTAGTAAAAACTAGGGATACAGATTACAAATCGGTGCATTGTTTTGCGCAATCATAATACCTAAGATTCGTGACAATAATTAAATAGCCCAGTGCGAAGTTCCCAATCCGCACTGGGCCCGCGTGGGAACTATAGCCCAAACCCTCTCATTGTGAGTGGAGGCCTGTGCCCAGCAGTGGGACGTATATAGGCTGGATTATTATTATTATATAAAAACCCCTAATTTCAGAGCTCATAGCTTAATTAGGTGAACGGATTTTCATCAAACCTCGCTAAGGACATTCTCGATCAAGTCACTTTTCTAACGAAAAATAACTATATCAAAATCAATCTATCCGTTTTGGAGCTACGATGCCATAGACGGTTCATCGTCTCATAAAACCAATTTAATTTTAAAGTTTCTTAATTGGTTGTTACGAATAAACTTTGATAAGAGAAGAATTTCCAGCTAATTCTACTGACAAAACCACAATATTAAAGAAGTTCAGGACAAGTAACATTTAGCTCTCAGAATAACTTTAGTTATAACAAAATCCAATTTATGTACATACTTTTCTGGAAACCGTATCTCATTCAATCGTGCTATGGCAAAATCACTCGTAACTCACACCGCTAAAGTGAATTTTGTCTAAAACTTAGTACTTTTTAACCAGGTAATTTGTTTCATGTATTTGAAGTATCTACGTCGTAAAATTTAGGGTAAGTAATGTGTTAAATTAAAATAAAATGTAAATTTCTCGAAAATATAAAAAAAAAATTACATAATCTGAAAAGCAAGTTAACATGAAGCTTCAATCTCATTAACAACATTATTTACTTTGTAGTCTTGAGTATTTGTATGCTTTATGCCTTTTTAGGGTTCCGTACCCGAAGGGTGCCCTACGGGACCCTATGACTGAACCTACGTCCGTCCGTTCTAATTTTAAAGAGCTGTATCTTCTGAACGGTAGAAGATAGCCGGTTGTTTTTGCAAAATATGTGTGATAATGGCGGATTTATTATCAAACAATAAAAAAGCCAAAAGTGATATAATACGAGGAGTCCCCGTACAAGAAACGTTTATTTCAAAGTTTTTTTTTATTTATTGTAAGAACTAATATATGCAAGCGCCAAATTTGGTACGATTGTAGAACAAGCCCCATAGAAATACTAAAAACCAGCCAAACGTGTACGGAACCCTCAGTGCGTGAGTCCGATTTGCACTTGACCGGTTTTTCATAATTAGGTATATGAAACACCTATTAAAGGGAAATATTTGCGTATAGTTTTTTACATATAGCGTGACAAAAGGGAACACACAAGCAACATGATAAAAAGATAAAGATAAATAAGATATGATAAGATAAGATATTTATGCCCCATAGATAAATCTCCATACACGGAGAAAAAAATATTTTAAAATATTACCAGATTGTATTGTAGTTATGATTCTGGTGTAGGAAAACAGATTTCAGCTATGGTTAACAGATTTTCCTACGATACTAGGTAAATGGTAATAGGTACTAGAAATTATGTTGTACAGAAGTAGAATTTTCTATTAATGTGTAAAAAACGTATAGTTGTCACATATAATACAATAAAATCAAGTAGAATTTACAATATTCTGTTAAAGGAAACTAGATTTTTTTCTCCGTATAGATTTTGCGCTATTAATGCACTGCTTACCCCAATTTAATAATCATTTTTGATTTTAAATAAATTAATTTCAATTTTGAACCAAAATACCGTCCAAACCGTGTTTCTAAAAGCGTTTTCATCCGTCATAAATATAATTATTTTGACCGCTACTCGAAAGGAACGATCATTGCTAGCTTTGAAGGAATTAGATATAAAACTGCCGCGGTTCAGGGGATAGATAAAACCGAAATAGGTGTGTTCATGTGTCAATCCCTCCTATCATCTATTAGGAGACATAAAAAAGGTTGACCGACTTTTTTGCCGCGAAGATTTTTTATTGGTTAACTTAACTTAGGTAGATTTAAGATTGAATGTGAGAGTATTTTTGGGTTTATTATTATATGGTAAAAATAAAGAGTAAAGTAATGATGTATGGCTCTACTTTATATTACCGTTTTGTTAAAAAAAATCTAAAATGCAGGTTAGAATTACTTAAAATAAATAAAAAGGACCTCTTACACATAAAACTAGCATCAAAAATGCTATAAAGAATTCCGACGCACACAGGATCGTCGGAAATGTAGTACAATAATTTATAACGAACTGTATCTACAAACACTCTTTCTTGATTTATAACAGAATAAAATTGTAATGCGATATATATTATTGTGTAAGTGATTTTATTGCATTTAATAATTTAATCACTATTTAAATAAATCTCATAACATTACTACAGTGAAAAATTACTGACGTTCTTACTGACGCATCCAACACAACCCTTTCAACGCTTAGCACTCGCGAAGCGAGCACAATACGTCTCTGCAACCTTTTTTCTCACGTCCACCCTAATAAATGGTTGCTCCAAACATGATAAAATCTAAGGTTGCCAACGTAACCATTCAGGAAAGTCGGTGAAATGTTTTTTATCACTTCTGAATAGGATTGTCAATGTCAAAAGTATTTGAGGGGTGCTCGTCGGCTGAAATTTTAACAAGTTCTGAAACGTGTTAACGTGTTTTTTTGTGAAACAGTGAGCTTTGTGAATAAGGACTTACTTATTTTTAGGTAGGTTTTTTAGGTATATTAGGTTAGGTTTGAACGGTTTTAGTACCTACTAAAAAGTAGGTACTAAATCCTACCTAACGCGTAATAAGTAGGTACCAACTTATTTTGTTTTTACGCGTATGGATTGTTAATTATTCAGGTCTTTTTAGAATTTTGTTACAGTTAATAATATTATAAAGGCTTTTTAAACATATTAGTAACTGAATAACTGAAGATAAATATAATCACAACTTAAAACATGTGTTTTGAAATGAAGAGGAATGAAAGAAAGAAAGAAAGAAAAAGCATTTTTTCAGTGACACATACAGCACCTAAGTACATAGAGTAAGTACAAAAAAGTAATAATACTAAATTAAATCACAATAATGAGCTTAAATAAAAATGACATTAAATTTATCTAACCATAAGATACAAAACATACAAAAATATTAGAAAACAATGAATGCAACAGGAATAGCACAGAGTCCTCGCGTCACTGAAACGGCCACTGGCTCAGCAATATGCTGAGGTGTCAGAACTGTCACCTACCTACTGTCACGAACCTATACATACAGCGCCGATTTTCAGCCGAAATGTGAGGTACCTATTGCCAGATTGATTTTTATCTATAAAATGTCATAGGCTAAAATGTTACCTTTGATACTTACATAAATCTGGTGCTAAGATACTGGCTATCTTAAAGGGGAGGTGTCTATAAGGGTTTGATAATTTTTATTTCGCGTTGAAAATATTAAACAAACATTTTTTGACTAAACTTCAAGCTTTACACAGTATAGTATTGCATATTATAGTATACATAGTCGCAATTGCAAGTACCAATTAAATGGGAAGTGTTTATTATTTTAAGTATTTTAGGGTTTAACTTGAATTTAACGTAACCTCTACTTTGTTCAGGGATTTCGAGTCTCATTTCAAATGTAGGGCATTACCTCTCCTACAATCGTAAAACTTAACCATTTGTCATAAAAAATGGCGTGCGTTGCTTGCTGACCGCGACGAATAACCTAGTTATACATGTCATACAGACCTATTTCTGTGGTATCACAATGTACATCTACCCTATTTAAGTTTTTTTAATAACATTAACAACATAGTAATTGCGCGCGGACGGAGCCACAGCAAAAGACCAGTAGGTGACATGTTTGTGATGATATTTGGATCTTAATATGAATAATATTATCATTATATTTCATATAATTAGGTAGTAGGTGGTAACCCTGCCTATGAAGCTAGCCAAAATCCCAGCATGGGCAAATATTTGTGTGATTGATGAACGTAAGTAGTTGTTCCTGAGTCATTGATTTTTTCTATATTTCTCTATATATATTTCATGTACCTATTAGGCACCAAATAGGCAATTCCTAGGAGGCCGATCATTATTATTACTATCGAAGACAGTTTTTTTTCTTGTTATTATTTATGAAAAATATCATCCGTGGATATTGCCGCAAATAAACTCAAATTAAAACCTACACTAGATTGCGTATGTAATAATGGTTTGCCCTTCTTAGGCATTTTTTTTTGGAATAATTCTATGTTGCATTACCACTTTAAGCATAAGTTAAGTTAAATTTATTTATTTATTATTTATTTATTTAAGTGACAATAAGCAGAAATTCTTATGGCATAGTCTAGTTTCACATACAATCACTACGCGTAAAGTCCGTTGTTGGTCGAATAATCTTTATGCAAAAATAATTACTTATAAGCTAAATTATCACAAGGAATAAAAATGAAATCACATAAACTTATTAAGCAGAATAATTCTTCGCTTCACTCCCGCCTAAGCCTTCTAACCTAACCTACCTTATCCGAATCGCTTCCGCCCTGACTCATCTTGCTCGCTCGCTACGCTCGCTCTCTTATTGCCATTTAACATTTTTATTAATTAACTACCTACCTAATTCTGCTACGCATAATCGTTATCAACATTCGACCATTTGTGCTAAACAAAATTATTCATAATTAAATTCGGCCATATCAAATGTTATGCTATTTGAAATTCGACCAAACCAATATTCGAATATTTGCCAATTATACTAGATACGCTTTCTGCCATGTCAACATTCTTCGAAACAATTTTATGCTAAGTACGAGTATGTTATGCCAAATAAGTTTCGGAGAGTAAAAATTATGCTAAATAAAAGGAACTCGTATAAAATAATCGCACCCATAAAACCTCTTCAACGCAAAGTGCATACAAAATGGAAAAAATATGAAAATATTCTGAAACGCAGCCAAGAAAGCCTGCAATCTCAATTGTTTTCATTCAAGAGAATTGCGGGGAAATTATACATAATAACCCCCCTTGAGGCGTGCCGCATTGGCTGAAGATGTGGCTTTAGTCCGTGGCATTACTTAAGATAGTCGTTGTCAAAAAGCTGACTGCTAGAGAATCCCTCGAGGCATTAAGTGCTTTGATCCAGAAGCTGATGACTCTGTAGTCTGTTCTCCATGTTGGTAGCGATTGTAGAGTACCTAAGTGCAAGCTGAAAGCTGTAGATTTTGTCCGCCATTGCACTTTATTCGCATCGGTTTTGACAACTACTACAAAGTGTGTATTGTTATAAGAGTGTTGGTTTATCTGCGTGTATTTTTATAAATGCGTTGTGTTGTTAAAAATTATCACAAATTTCTGTTATTTGCCAATCTTACCCCAACTTCACATTTGTGTCGATAAAATCTCCCATACCTAAACATGCCCAGGTGAATACCATCTATTTTGTTTACCCAAACATGTTTAGCAAATCCTGTTTAAGAGCTGGTTTCGTTTATTCATGATTTTCGCCCGAATGCTTCCGCCGCTGCTTTTCGCTTCGGTTATATATTTTTTCCCAAGCGTCTTAACGCTTTAATGCGTAAATAGGACGCATTCCTGGTGGTATTTATATTGTAGTTTTTTAATGTAGGTAATATTATTTGACGACGCAGTTAGCCTAGTTGGTAGTGACCCTGCCTACGAAGCTAGCGGTCCTGGGTTCGAATCCCGGTATGGACAAATATTTGTGTGATGAGCGCGAGTATTTGTTCCTGAGTCATGGATGTTTTCTATATATTTAAGTATGTATTTCTCTATATAACTATGTTTATCGTTGTCTAGTACCCATAGTACAAGCCTAGAGCTTAGTTTGGGACTAGGTCAATTTGTGTGAGATTGTCCCCTGATATTTATTTATTAATTCGAAAAAGCCAAAATATTAGGAACCTATAAAATACCTATTCTAATTCTAACTCACAGAAAGCAAATCTGAATGATAACCCTGGTCAACAAAAAAACAACTTTTGCAAACCCATGAAAGGAATTCAACTGATTTTCAAATCAAATCAAATCAAAAATCATTTATTGCCACAATTTACAACTTAGGTACATAGCACAATAATATATTAATAAATAATAAAGTTACTGGCAAAAGGCTCAGGACTCAGCATATGCTGTGAGACTGGTGTCTGCACAGCGCTGTTTTTCAGCCTGTACCTCCTTCCCAATGTGTGGATACGCCTTAGGGCACACTGCACTTTAGCTCAGGACATGAAAAGAACAAAAATAAATAAAAGAAAAAAGAAAAAAAAAACTCAACACGTAACTTAAACAGAACAATTTTCAGGGGGAAAAAAAACTTATTACACTACACATTAATACACTAATACTAACAATAAATGTATAAAGAGAACATTAAAAACCGTTCGCAGTGGTAATAATTTTATGCCTTAGCTCGGGTTGGTTTTTGTTCGTGGGTATGCGCGGCGTTAACACTCAATACATGTTACAACAAGCGCACCATGAGCATAATCCAGAAATCGAACTAAGCCAGCTGTGAAACTCCTTATCACTGGGCAAAAACCTTGTTGACCAGTGTAATCTACGCTGAAGCAATAACTGCATTGTAAACTTATTGCTGATGTAAAGTATTTTTTTAGTATAATAGAGAACTACACTACGTTTTTTTTAAATTTTAAAATCAATATTGATTTTGTTAGTAATTAACAAAGTTATTACGGGCTTATAAATGAATTTATCGGTAAAACAAAACTAAAGTTAATTAAAAATAGTTGCGATTCGCGTTTTAATATCACGGATCAAAAAATGGTTTTTGTATAATGGTTTACGCGAATTTAAATAGTCAATTCCATGTTTATCTAATTTCTTACCAATAAAAAGTTTAAATAAAATTAATTTTGCTTTGTAATATTTCATACTATATTTTAACGACGCAACTGTCTGTATATGGACGGTATTTCAGAAAAAATATTGTTGGAAGTCTTTTATTAACGCAATAGAACCAAAGACAATGACTTTTAGATTTTTTGTGTTTGTCTGTGCGTTTGTGCGCGCTAATCTCAGAAACGGTTCAACTGATTTGGATGAAATTTGGCACACGGAATTAACACATAAAATACTTTTTATACCTAAAAATTTGATAGTTTCCGAGTGATACACGATAAGCGAATTATACGCGGACGGAGTCGAGGGCAAGATATAGTAGGTAAATAAAAATAACATATTGTTAGCTACACGTATTTACATACCCACCCCGTATTCCAAATATTTCGCTATCCGTGATCTTTTCGCCCACTGGTTCTCAAACTATTCAAAGTTTGATACTAAAGGGCTCTTGGTTTCCAGTCAGTGACCTCCGTCTCTGTAATCAGCTTATAGTATTTACTTTGGGTTCGAATTGATTCCGTCTCGACGTTAACCCGAATCAGTGGACTATGAATATATAAGACCCGCCATTTTGTCGGCTTTATAGGGTAATATAGCCGTGGCCATTTTGAGAATAGTACCAGACACTAACTACAGGAGGAGTTATTTTCTTGACTTTTTTTAACTCCTGTAACTGTCATTTATAGGGTCAAGAAAATTTATAGGGCAATACAAACAAAATAATCATTTGTCAAACTTTGAGCTTTAAATAATATGTGATTAAATAAGGACTCATCAGTCATGTGAGGTTAATTTTTTTAATAAGGTAAATACGCATTCTTTTTTCTTGAACTATCTCTTAATAAAAAAATACATTTTGTAGGCATTCGGTTTCCTCTGTTGTTCTGACTTCAACACTCTTATTACAAGGAGTTTTATTTAGTGACGTTGCATTAACTACTACTCTATGTAAGGCTGGAATTAGACTTGTAAGTTTACTCACGTTACTTACTTACAATAAGTTACTTACAAAGACAAATTACAATAAGTTAATTACTTACGTAAGTAAAACTTTAAGTGTAATTCCAGCCTAAGTATTAAAACTAAAAGTAGTCCCTCAAAGGTCGAATGACTCACTTAAAAAGGCATTGCATTACACAAAATACCGCTCTTAAGTGCGGTATCAGACCTGAGTGCAGTTTATTATTACGGGCAAAGTGCCTTTTCATGTTCCATTCCAATCGGAAATATAACGTTAAGAAGGTTCTTTTTACAATAAATTTTGTATCAAGCATAGTTACCGGGCAGCAAAAACTGGTTCACAAGAGGCATTTATGTTGAACAAGATAATAGGTCATTCATAAAATTATAACTTTTTAGTTCTAAAGGCAAGATGTACGGTACTTATTACAGCCTTTTTGTTGTATAACAGTGTTTTATAGTTACATTTTGTATAAAGGTTCCACATTCACGGCTTTCTGTTGTGACCTACTTACTTTTCTCTGTTTTTAACGAGAAAAGTTTACTCGTATAGAGCTGAAATAATCTGTAAGTCAACGTATAGGTATTTTGTTTTTGTTGGCATAAATTGCAAAAAGCATTGGAATAAAGTATCTGTAATAATAACTCAACCCTAGTTATTTTTTTTTAATATATTTAATGGTATTTGCTCTTGACCCTAGTCGATACTAGGCGTCAGGGCAAGGTCGGCGATGGAACGAGCTTACCCTAAAGATACCTACCAATTAATTCTTCTTTTCAAAGACGCTGAATCGTAAACACCGATAAAGTTGATTCTCTTGTCACCTGAGTAATCAACTTTAAGAGCATCACAACTTTGAATAATCAACTATAAGTCTATAAAACCTTCGCAATCGCTAAATCAAATTCAGCTCAAGTATCATACAGTATTTTCTGTAAACAGTTCAAAAAAATTACAATTGTCTTCAACACATGTACCATTATTTTAAAGAGTACTAAATTTGATGTCTTTGTAAAGGTGTTTTTATTTTGTTTATAAATATTGGTGTTGTGGTGGTTGGGCCGATATAAGCGTTCGTGTAAAGGCCGCAATATAAAAAATAATTGATGTCAATGAATAGAATAGAATAGAATAGAATAGAATAGAATAGAATAGAATAGAATAGAATAGAATAGAATAGAATAGAATAGAATAGAATAGAATAGAATAGAATAGAATAGAATAGAATAGAATAGAATAGAATAGAATAGAATAGAATAGAATAGAATAGAATAGAATAGAATAGAATAGAATAGAATAGAATAGAATAGAATAGAATAGAATAGAATAGAATAGAATAGAATAGAATAGAATAGAATAGAATAGAATAGAATAGAATAGAATAGAATAGAATAGAATAGAATAGAATAGAATAGAATAGAATAGAATAGAATAGAATAGAATAGAATAGAATAGAATAGAATAGAATAGAATAGAATAGAATAGAATAGAATAGAATAGAATAGAATAGAATAGAATAGAATAGAATAGAATAGAATAGAATAGAATAGAATAGAATAGAATAGAATAGAATAGAATAGAATAGAATAGAATAGAATAGAATAGAATAGAATAGAATAGAATAGAATAGAATAGAATAGAATAGAATAGAATAGAATAGAATAGAATAGAATAGAATAGAATAGAATAGAATAGAATAGAATAGAATAGAATAGAATAGAATAGAATAGAATAGAATAGAATAGAATAGAATAGAATAGAATAGAATAGAATAGAATAGAATAGAATAGAATAGAATAGAATAGAATAGAATAGAATAGAATAGAATAGAATAGAATAGAATAGAATAGAATAGAATAGAATAGAATAGAATAGAATAGAATAGAATAGAATAGAATAGAATAGAATAGAATAGAATAGAATAGAATAGAATAGAATAGAATAGAATAGAATAGAATAGAATAGAATAGAATAGAATAGAATAGAATAGAATAGAATAGAATAGAATAGAATAGAATAGAATAGAATAGAATAGAATAGAATAGAATAGAATAGAATAGAATAGAATAGAATAGAATAGAATAGAATAGAATAGAATAGAATAGAATAGAATAGAATAGAATAGAATAGAATAGAATAGAATAGAATAGAATAGAATAGAATAGAATAGAATAGAATAGAATAGAATAGAATAGAATAGAATAGAATAGAATAGAATAGAATAGAATAGAATAGAATAGAATAGAATAGAATAGAATAGAATAGAATAGAATAGAATAGAATAGAATAGAATAGAATAGAATAGAATAGAATAGAATAGAATAGAATAGAATAGAATAGAATAGAATAGAATAGAATAATTTATTAACATACAAATATTACATTACAAATGGCATGCACAGCTGAGAAAAACAATTTACTTACAGATAAGACATTCAAACGAACAAACGGATTCCAAAGTCTCACGTAAAGACCCCCTTTTCTAACTTCTCGCTATCGTAAAAACGACTCACGTGAAAGTTTTTGGATATTGGATTGGATATATTGACATCAATCTATGTTGGAACAACGTCGTACCACATGATTGATTCAATTTTCTCATATGTCTGCAAATACCGGCTACCATTAAGGTTACGTACTGAAAATTTATCGGAATCGCCTTTATTTGTAACAGCATAAAGGTTTTTGATTGTAAAGCGCAGGCAGTTAAGCGCTGTTTTTGAAGGGTAAATTACAATTTCTGTGAAATTTTCTACGTTAATGCCAAACTTTATCGAAGTTAGATTCGACAATTCAACTGGATAAGCATTACTTTAATAAATAAACGCGTGAAAAATAGCGATTGTCTACTTAAAATGTGATGTTAAACAATTTCCAATTGCCTTATTCATTTTCTTGTTCGTAATTACGTGTTCAATTTATTACGACAAAGCACTAGAAATAATTTTGATTAGACTAACGTTTAGTAACAAAACAAGTATGTCTTAGTTAATTAGCTGTGTTAGCTCAGACATCAAAGGAAGCTGAATAGAATGTTACATTGCCTGAGCAATATTGGATTGTAAAGCAGATTGGCTTTTGCTTCATTGTACCTACTCTATCAGAACAAAGTGGGCAGTGCGCCGGCCAAGTTTAAGAACCAGTTAGTACCGGACATAAAGAATCACGTGATTGATTTAGACGCGTCATGCGCATTGAAATTATTTATTTTCTTAGCATAGTTTAATAAAATTTATATTATTATATTTGAGAGCTTATTTTCTAATTTCAACAAAATTAATTGTCTATACGTTCGTTTTAAACAACGCAACCGTAGTTACCGCAGGTTTTTCTTTCGCCATCCGCTGGAAATTGTCAGAGAACTGAAATTGGTTCCTTGTTTTCTTCGCCGCAGAAAATATTGTAAGATATCTTTCTCCGATTTATTTCCAAGTAAGTTTTGCTTTTCTTTTGGTGAAATTGTACGAACAAATTTCGCCCTAGGATTATTTTTGCGACCCACTTGTATTGGAGTGTAATCAACATTTGTACTTGTTATATTTTATTTTATTAGGTATATTTTGTCCTGGGATGATTATTGTTTTATAAGTCCTTTGTAATATTAACTAGATCCGAGATATGAAACGAAGTTTTTTTCTCTGAGGCCATGTAATTGTATTCGATTAGCGATTATTTTTTGTTGTTGGAAAGTGTTTTTGATAATAAATAAATAAATATCAAGGGACAATCTTACCCAAAATGACTTAGTCCCAAATTAAGCTCTAGGCTTGTGCTATGGGCACTAGGCAACGATATACGTACTAATATAGAGAAAACAATACTTAAATATACAGGAAACATCCATGACTCAGGAACAAGTACTCGCGCTCGTCACACAAATATTTGCCCATACCGGGATTAGAACCCGGGACCGCTAGCTTCGTAGGCAGGGTCACTACCAACTAGGCTAACCACGTCGTCCTGATAAATAAATAACTTGATAGAAATTACCAAAAATTATTATTATTTATTATTATTATTATTAGTAATTAACTTGATAGCTAGATTGCAACTTATCTCGTTTAACATTTAACTTCGACTTAAGTAATACATAATATGACTAAATAGCTTGTGTTTGCCTCAAAAGAGCATAAAAATGTTAAAGGGTGATGGCACCAGTGTTGGACACTTTAAGCTGACAGGCACCAATAATAGACGCTTAAACCTTAATTCAAAGATCATACGGTTATAAATTTATTGTTGAAAATAAATGAACCCTTATCTTCTTCAAAACAAGAATCATGTGTACATCATTGGTCCTTGTCCATTACTGGTGCCATCATCCTACTGATACTTCCTTTAGTTTAAAAACTTTGTAAAAAAATGGGACTTGGCCGTTTTTTCAAAATTGACAATGGATATGTATCAATAAAATTAACTCAGCTATGTAACCCTAAAAATTTAAATGGATTTTGATGCTATTTGCTGAATGTGAAATAGTACAGATAAAGTCAGCGAAATTTCATTTATCAAAATGAGATTGATCGTCTATGTGCTTAGAGGCAATAGATACAAACATACATACATAGACCGCTAAAATCCCTTCCTAAATAAATTCCTTCTTTTTACTTTGCCGTATTCGGACAAAAATACTTCCCAAAATTACTACCACTTGTACGTATTCAGCATTATTAATTGTTTTTTTTGGCAACCATTTTCTCCGTTTAAGAGTCATGAAGCGTTATATCACCAAACTGTCTCATTTAAGAATAAATTGTAGTCTTTGTCGCATTCTGGCCGTTTAACATTTCGGTGGTATAAATTGTGCCCATTTATTGCTTTAATGTGAAAAAGGCTTAACACACATTTTTTTAATTATTACTTAGAAACTGCAATCGTACGGTACGATTTCATAAGATTCGTACCGATAAATTATTGTATGCCGAATTTAAACAACAAATACTCAGAAACCTCGTTATTGAAATTATTGATGTCAAAATCGACGTCAACAGATGGAGTGGATAAGTTCTATTCTGCGAATAACTTCGCATTGTTTGGGTAGGTAGCTATCGAAATCAGATAAAAATCTTTAAAAATCGGAAAATACTATCTATTAACAGACTAGCTTTTCCCCGCGACCCCGTCCGTGTAGTAGTCATTTTTCGCTTATTCGTCGGAACTATCAAATCTTCCGAGATAAAAAGTATTTTTGTGTTAATCCAAGTAATAAACTATCTGTGTGCCAAATTTCATTAAAATCGGTCGAGCCGTTCTTGAGTTATAAATGATGTAACTAACCCGACTTTGTTTTATATTATATTTAAGATCTGATTAAGTTTTTTAACGGTACCCTCAGGGCGCGAGATTTTTTTGAAAACCATTCAACTTTCCTGATTTGGAAATAAAGATGTATTTCCTTTTTTTTTAACAACAATACAAACCTTTCCTTACAAAATTTGGCGCACATGATAATTATTTAATTTTTTTGCACCCAACTTTCTTTCTTCTTTCTTGCAACACAGAATTTGAGTATTTGGATTCCTACAGTTTAACTAATATACGTAGATACCTTTATTACTTATACAGTTAATTATAACTAATTCCCTGATTAAGACTAAAGTGACAGTAAGTAAATTAGATCTTTGGCATTAAGTGGATCTTTACCTAGCTTTAAGCTCACCTAAGCTCTCACTCAGCCGAAATTCTAATGAGCTTTTCATGCACACCACGCGAATTTCAAGAGAACTAATGCAGGTTTAAGTTTCAAGCACATTTTCGTTGAATATGAGGGAAGCTTTATACTTAGAGCTTATATGTTAAACTAACATTGTAAATAAGTACCAATGCCAATTCACTGAATTAAACTCTCTTATTTCTGTGCAGTTGATGAAATGATGTTTAGGGTTTAGTACCAAAATGGGTAAAATGGTGTCCTATTGCTGACACTCTGCTATCTGGTCATCAATCTTTTATTCCGTAAGTCAAGGGTCTCTAGCTCGTAAACGGAATAAGATTTACAGAATTGAAATTTTTATATTTTATGTAGAAGGTTATATTAAATCAATTGTTGAATCAGAATTTCGATTTAATTATTCACGGGGGTCTTATTATAGATAATACAATACAATTCAATACAATATAATTCAATAATTCTTTATTGAACACCACATACAGCAAGAACAAGAAATACAACAAGAAAGAGAAGTGTTACATAGTGAGTCAACAGGCGGTCTTATCGCTAAATAGCGATCTCTTCCAGACAACTTTACAAAGAAGAGATTATAAATAAACATCAAAATTGGCAGGTGGTGCAAACTAAAAGTATTAATAAATTAATTCAATAGCAAAAGATACATAAACAAATAGATATAAATAAACTAACAACTTACTGACAATATTTTTAAATGTAAAAGTAACTCTGTCTGTCTGTAATGGTTTCCTGGCTTAACTGCTGAACAGATTTTAATGAGATTTGGTAGGGTATGGAGATTGAGTCCCGGGGTAGGACATGATCCTATGCGTAGGATACTTTAAATCCCGTAAAATTTGACAGTTCCCAAGAACGCAGCAATAAACGCAAAAAGCGAGTATCAAATAAACCTAAATCTTCGAAACTCGAATAAATTATTTTAATTCTAAATTTAAAACATCGTAAGACGGTGTGTTTATTTATATTAATTTTATAAAATGGAGAAGGCAAGCGTACCTAAGGACTTAGAGAGCGAGACAACATATTCCACTGCTTTGGGAATATGCCCATGTGCTAGTTATTGGCAGTTAGCAAAGTCGTCATCCGGGCAATCCCGCTCTTTGGGCCCTGGAACTGAAACTTCCAAGTTTATGTATCTCAGGAGTGTGGTGCCGTTGAGCTGACGTGTTATTTCCCTACGCTAGTTGTGCAACCTCTCAGTTTGGCAAAAACAAGACAAGTGACAAATTAACCTGTTTAGATTTTCTTATTAGAAAATTTTATATTATTATAATGTTACAATTAAATAAAGGTATAATTAAACAAAACAAACAGACAAGGTATAAAAAATATGTTAATGTTACAGTCAAAACTATTAACCGGTCAAAAGTACTTAAAACAAAAAAAGTACTCAGAAAATTCTCAAAAGAACATTGAGAATTCTTTCCAAAAAAATCTTAAGAATATTCTCGGAAACTACCGAGAATGTATCATGTAAGAGTTGCACAATTTAATGAGTTCCTTGTCGATGCTCGTTTAACGTCATACTAACACAACTTGGCTCCAATAGTGTAAGTTTCCATTATTGCTTACGAAATGATAACTGACATCGGATTGAGTGAGGTAAGACTTATTTAATGTTAAACGTGTTTAATTCTGACTGACGGCTTGCTCTGTCATCTTACGTGTTAATCTAGTGTGTGAATACAATTATCCTTTTGTCCTTCAAACAATAGTTTCTATATCTATACTAGTATTATATAGGCGTTTGTCCAGCAGTGGACGTCTTGCGGCTGATGATGATGATTGTATAGAGGAAAGATTTTGTCTCTTGGTAATCAATAAACTCTGAAACTACCGAACCGATTTTAATAATTCCTTCACTATTAGAAAGCTACATTATCCTTTTATTTCATAGGCTATATTTTCACTTATTTTACCGAAACGAAGCGAAAGATCACTAGCTATATGATAGTGTTTAAATAGTAATTGATAATTGCAATAAAGTATTGAGTACCAAATAGAGTAGAAAATAAAATAATAAGTTAATATGAACAACTTAAGTTAGTTAATATGAATAAGTAGTTACTTACTCAACGGCAAATATATTTATTCATATTAACTAATGATGATCAACATTAGTTAGGCATCAATCCATGCCTTTAACTGAGTGAGCATTATGCGTAAGTCATCGCAATGTATGTTTATCCTGACTCTCCTCCTCAATACTTTATTGCAATTCACATTTAGGAACTTTTGCGTTCCTATATAATTCCCATTTTAGTGACACAATTATTATATAACGATCTTGCCACGCATTTCCATACAAAAGATACTTCAATGGGGTAACATTATTAATATTGGATGAGCGGAAGGGTAGACGTGGACGGTCCTATTTTCATTGTAATGTACGAAAATCGACATACATTTATTACTGATAAAAAGGATTTGCAGTTAATTTTTTTTTATTGAGTCTAAAATTTTACGCGATGAAATATTTTGTATCAAACAAATATATTCTCTTTAGAAGTGATTTTCCAATTTTATTATGTGCTTCAAGTACTCGATCTAACAAATAATAAGGAACATTTTAAGATTTTTATGCTAGGCAAGAAATTTTCCAAATAAGTTTTTGTCCAAAATTTCATTTTTGGGACAAGCTTTTGTTACTGACTGTACTTATACCTTTTTTTTTTTTAATATCAGGGGACAATCTCACACAAGTTTACCTAGTCCCAAACTAAGCTCTAGGCTTGTACTATAGGTACTAGGCAACGATATACATACTTATATAGATAAATATATACTTAAATATATAGAAAACATCCATGACTCAGGAACAAATATTCGCGCTCATCACACAAATATTTGCCCATACCGGGATTCGAACCCGGGACCGCTAGCTTCGTAGGCAGGGTCACTACCAACTAGGCTAACCGCGTCGTCGACTGCTTATCAAGACCAAACGAACGAGTTCCAACTCAGCGGGTCTACGTCAGTACAGTGGAGATCCTGTTGCCACCTTCCGACTCTTTCATCAGATCAGCTCTTTGACACCATAATATTGCATTGTCATCGGGTTTACCTATGTATTCGAAATTTCAGCTCAATCGGAAACCGGGAAGTGGTTCAAATCTTGCTTGCAAATATTGACACGGACCATTTACATATATAAAGCGCGTAAAAATAAACTTATTACGACTTTACGTAGACAATTTTGCTGTCAATTAATAAGTCAAATGAAAACATCTTGTCACTAGACTATTACAATCCACTTTAAAAACACGAAAACATAAAACAGACTTGAATCCAAATAATAAATAATCAAACAAGTTCAGCCAACTTTATTCTGGAGTACAAAATATTTATTTAGTGAAGTACCTTTTAAGTCACTCGTTAAGAACCATTTGATAGTTGTTGAGATAAAGTTTTTTTCCAGCATTTATTTTTTGGCTTCTGTGAAAATCTCGTCTATTACTTAGTAGTCTGGGATGCTTCTTAGGAACGGAAAATAAAGGGAATATCTGTTTTCATAGATAAAAAATATATAAAATAAATATATCAGCGTGAAAATTACAAAACTCGCATGTAAAACTTATACATTGTGCCCCAAAAAGTCCCGATTAAATCGAATAGGGACATAGCGGACACCAATACCTATAATTTTGACTATCATGTATGTTCAGCAATTTTCACGCAGTAAGCAGAAAGTCGCAATTACGTTAAAGTTATTAAATAAAGTGTCTACTGTGTGCGAGGTAGCGAAGCGGTGTGCGACGAAAAATCCACCAATTGGATTACTTTATTTTACTAGCGTCACACAGCGCAGCTATCCTATTGGTGGGTTTTCCTCGCTTAGTTGCTCCGCACAGCTGTGATAGAATCTTAAATATTTTAGTACAATTAACTTTCTTCTTTCATCGTTAGCATTATTTTTTGTTTGTAATGCCAAAACGGGGCCTGTTTATCTCATTACAGAGGGCTAAGAACTAATGAGAATAATATTATTAAGAATTTTAAAAGATATTTCATTGCGTACTCCAGGTTTATAATTAAAATCTTAATTATGTAGTTTAGCTTTTTCTTAAGATTCAAGTTCTCATTAGCCCCCTGTAATGAGATAAACAGGCTCCGTTAATAATAAGCTCATTAATTATAATAATATTAAACATGTGTTTCGTCTTCACGGTCCCATATTATAAAGATCTAAAGTTTGAAAGTTGGGATGTAGAAGGTAATCTGAAACTAGTCATCAGATTTCAAAAATTCTTCCACCTTTATTTTTGCCTATAAAAAACTTCTCTCCTAGAAAACTAAAGCAAGTTCGCATACATTTTTGTGATTCTCTTATGGATTGGCTACCTACGAGATAGTCTGTGCCTAGTGTAGGGGCCGGTGTAAACCAATTTGTGTAAATTGTAATTATCTTTCAATCGAATTACTTGGTGTTCTTATTTAGTTAATATTTTTGTAATAATATAATTGAAACTGAGAAATAAATCATTCTTATTCTTATTTTGAGTAAACTTTCATAGCATAGCATTTTTAACTTACATTAACTGAAGCGAAGCGAGGGCGGGTCGCTAGTAGTTTATTTTAGTTTATAACTAGTGACCCGCCCAGCTTCGCTCGCAGCATATATGCGGCTAAACCTTAATGAATTATACACCTGAACCTTCCTCATGAACCACTACGTCCATTGGTGACAACCGTATAAAATCCGTTCAGTAGTTTTTGAGTTTATCGCGTACACACAGACAAACAGACGTGGCGGGGTGACTTTGTTTTATAAAACATATGTAGTTACATTTTCCTGAAAAATTTGACAGTTTGCGGAGTAATGATAAACGACTTCTACGCGGACGGAATCGCAGGCAAATAAACCGTTAACAAGATCAAATACGCAAATTCTACAAATACGCGAATATCGTGATACGATTTCATTGCTGTTGTTCTAAGCAAAACCGCCGAAAGAGCTATTTATTCATAATGTAACAAAACCAATTTGTTTCGCTAATAGGTAAGTCTCGTAAGTTAGGCTCTTTCAACGTTCGTGATAAATTGCGTCGACAATCAGACTTCACAAGAAACTTCGCGACTTCGCAACAATAATCAGTGTTGTAGTGTTGTCCCGCATCAGTTGACAAACGGATAATGATGAGGTATTTTAAATGTGACGTTCTCAATATAAAGGAACCTTATGGAGGAAGGCAGTTACGCTCTTCTTATTCTTGTAACTGTACGAATACTATGGTAACAGTTCTAAAAACGGCGTAACCGCCTGCCTCCATAAGGTCTCTTTATACTGAGAACGTCACAAATTAATGATTATTATTATAAAATTGGGACCTCTTCTTTCAGAACTGACTCTCTTAAACGACCCAACCGATTTTCATGAAACTAAACCTAAGGACACTCGATCAAATCAAGTTTCAAACAAAAAAAATATTCCAAATTGGTTCATCTGTTTAAGAAATACAACCTTTACCCCTCTGTTTTGCGTCAGGGATTAAAAAGATATATAAGTTATATCTAGATCTGTTCTCACCCTTGTCAAATTATAAACCTATATTTTTGATGTATATATAAAATGTAAGTACCAAAGTGGCATTTTGATTTAATGATTGTTTAAAACATTAACCTAACCGAGTTAAAACCCCCGACATCAGTGCCTAAAAAACCTCTGAGCGATGAGCAAAAATTTCAACTGGCTCCAAGCATGTATATTTTCGCTGGAGGGACTTTGTCACTAGAAAATTTCAAGTATTAAAAAACTCCTTACAAAATCGTGATCAGAGCTCATTACTTTTAAACTGCTTAACGGATTTTCATCGAACTAAGCTAAGAACACTCTCGATTAAGTCACCTTTCTAATAAAGGAAACTAAATCAAAATCGGTTAAAAATTAATCGGCATCACATCGCAATGAACCTAAATTCTAGGATCCTTCTTTCCAAAACATTTTAATTATAAAAGGGAAGATAAATTTTCGTTACAATGTCAAGCGAACGCGTGACCAATTAGGTACCCGGCGAGTCGAGTTACTAATGGATGCATTAGCGTTGGCATATTCAAAGAAAGGAAAGAAAATGGCATAAACCGCGGTCGCGCCAACCTGATACAGCGGTTTCAGCTACGGGCTTCAGCAATGTGGTTAGTGAGTCAATCTGTTGAGTATGTACCTGAAAGCAAACAGTAGGATAAGCGAGTGAATGAGTTAAAACCGGTTAGGTTAGGTTAGAGTTAAAAAAACTCTGACAAAATCAGGACCTCTTCTTTCAGAATTCATAACTCTTAAATGGCTTAACAGAGTTTCATCAAATTAAGCTAGCAACACTCTCCATAAAGTCACCTTTCTAACAAAAAAAACTAAATCAAAATCGGTCCATCCGTTTAGGAGCTACGATGCCACAGACAGATACACAGATATATAAACACACAAATACACATAAACACGCACACCACTCACAATTACTCTTATTGCGTCGGGAATTAAAATCACACAACATTTACTTGTACAAATAAAAAAATACTATCCATTTAAAATAAAAACATAAATCATAACATATCGATGTCCCGTGTTTGTTTTGTATTTCCCGTCCCTATTAATTCATTCTACTTAATTGATTCTTGTTGCGAGAGTAAAAGAAATAAACACAATAACAACATTAATATTATCTTGTTTAGGAATCTACGTCTTGTATTTAATCTGAATTAAGTCTAGATATTGGAGAACTTTGTGGAGGATAAGCTTTGATTTGGGTTAAGCAAATATTTAGTTGATATCAAGTCTTAGGGCTAATACGTACTTAATTAACTGATCTTGGCTGAGATGCCCGTCTCAAGATGCGTCAAAAATAACGGTTGTCTATGGATTGACTTTTAATTTGACGTGTCTTGAGACGGGGATCACAGTCGAGATGAGTTTATTAATACGGCCGTTAGTATCTACAAAATAATAAAACCTTTTTATAAAAATTATCTTAAGTATTTCTGAAAAAAAGTAGTTCTATTAAGTGTTCAGTAATCAAATTAGGAACCGTCTGTCTGTCTATATTTCACTTTTTCTGAAAATTTATAAAACAATTTGATGCCTAACCTAACTTTAATAACAGCTTAATATTCCAAACAGTTTCACATTTACAAGTTATCGTGCGTTGTAGACCTTAATTTGTATTATTTATTGAATATTAAATATTTTTTTATTACACCATAACTATTGTCTGATAAAAGTATTGTGGTATTAGTACAATATTGTATATTGATTACATTAGGAAGGACTTGTCACGTAATATTGTCTTCTGGGTTGGGAATTACTTGTCAATGACATTTGATTGATTGCTAGAATAACGAGAGTATTATTTTCTGTTTTTATTGTCTTTATATCCTAGTTGGTCCATGTAGGTACCTATTTATCTAAGTATGCATTTCTATTTAAAAAAACTAGCTATTTATATATCTCCGACTCCGTCGGCGGAAGCATCTTTCTGAACTTTTCAACTGAACAGTCAAATTTTATACGATAAAGAGTTCCTCCATCTCCGTGTTACAAACTATTTTTGTATCAAGTTTCACGTCATTAAGGTGTTGAACCATAAAAATTAAACAAAGCAACACATTTTTGCATTTATAATACTAATCATTATTAGTACAAATTAACAAAAATCTATACAGAACCTTACACTTCCAGTTACACATTTAATTTTTCCACAAAACTGTTAACATTGGTTTTCGATTTTCCTCAACAATTCTTCTTTTATTCCTACTGATTCGATTGTTGCGAAGAAATCATTTCCAAACCTTACATCGAAGTCAATTTGCAGGGACCAAGCCGCCATTGTTATGAAGAAAAATGAACGTTCGGGCTTCAGAAAAAATGTTTTATGTGCCAATGTGTTCGAGGAAAGTAAAAAGTAACATTGGAGAGCCATTTGAAAGAACTATTCTTGTTTTATCTCGTGTTTTATGTGGCAGGTTTTAAACTTTTCAATGTTTTAAAACTGGTCGCATTGTTTAGCGATTTATAAATTTTTCTGCACAAATTCGATTTCGTAAAATAACTTTAGGAGAGAACTCTTTCATCTACTTTTGTACAAAATTATTATGTATTACCTCAGCAAACAGCAAATCGGTCCCATCTCAGCATGATGTTCTGGCTGAGCCAACGTGGGTCTTTCGTTTGCAAATATTATTGCTTTAATGCTGGCTTTTTGTATTTTATCACAGAGTAAAAGTAGACTGACTCATTGTATACATTTTGACGAACCCGTCCGCTGTTGAATTAATCCAAAATTCGTTATCACTAAAAAATTAACATCTACTAAAAGACACGTGTCAAATCTCAACTTTCTGCATAGCTTACTAAAAACTCGAACATTGGGTCTGAGGACTGAATTTTTAGGGCTATTTTGATGAAGGTTGCTTAGTTGATTTACTCGCTAGTTCTCTAGCCCGATTGTCTCGGATTTATACGAAATATTTCAGAAATAAATCTTTTGTTACCTCTCACGAAGGGAACATTTTGTATCTTCAGATCAGAAACTATTATATACCTTAACGTTATCAAAACGATATATCCCAGAAAGAAGAAGTGTCGGAAAAAGCAGACTGCTGAAATAATTTTGATTCAATATTCTTTGATACAATGTTCAATTTGTTTTGTAGCCTTTTTGACACTTAGATGTGATGGAAGAAAGAAAATATAGTAAAAAGATGACATGTAATAAACCAAGTGATTGTGACTTCTGTAGACGTGTCTTTTGTTGTTTATTTTTAGTTATGGGTGATTATATTTATAACCCCTAAACCAATGTATAGTTTGTTCTCTTTGTTTATCTGTGGCATTGCAGAGTCAGAAAAAATGAACAGATTTTAATTAATCCGTGGTTTTTGTTTAATTACCTCCAATCGCCACAGCAAGGTCTTTTGTGCTTCAAGTAACATCTTAACTGATGTACTCGTATATTAATTGTTGTGAAGCTCAAATGAAATCACCAATTATCACTGTGTTAGATGCAACCTTTTTTTAGCCGACTTCAAAAAGGAGATTCTATGTTCGGCTTTTTTTTTCTCCGTCAGTTGTGGACCGATTCTGAAAGTTCTTTTTTTTTTTGAAAGGGTATACTCCCGAGGTAGTCCCATTGTCACCAAGTCCGAATCTGATGAGGGGATCCATAAGTAATCGAAGGAACTCCTCAAAAGTTACATACAGCAATTTTGATATTTCCTGTAAGACCTTAAGAATTTGCATTCTAAAGGCACCTCTTGGTGAAGAGGAACTGATAATGAAGACCAGAGATGACCACCGAAACTCCTTAGTCGTAAGTGATTGACGTCAGCAATGAGTTTGTTTATTAAGAATATAAAGCTGCTTTCATACTCATGGTAATGTGGTGAAGTGCACCTGATAGTGAAGTACCGGGAGAACTCCTCAATTATTAACGGCCCTGCATCTGAACAGCGACATTTTGTTAAGAGTAATGAGAAATTGATATTAGGCTATTGTTTCTTAATATTATGTACATATGTGCTTTAGTTTATCACATAATAATATTAGGTGTATCACTAAAAAGCGAAAAAAAATTTTTACAATTTTTTTTATTTACTTCAAAAACTCTGAAAAGGGTTAAAAAAACCGGCCTCCTAGGAGTCCCAGGAATTTCCTATTTAGTGCCTAATAGGTAGGTAAAATAAATCAAGAACGGTGGCAAGAATCATGTGTCATTGTGTATATAAATCTACTTAACACCCAGCGTAGATATATTTCATGTACCTATTAGGCAATAAATATGCAATTCCTGGGACTCCTAAGAGGCCGGTCTTTATTTACCCCTTTTCAGTGGGTTTTTTAAAACGGTTTTATTTTTGTTATTTTTTTTTAGTTCAACAGTTCAATGTCTAAACTGTACGATTAATTACATGCACAGACACAAACTACCGCTTACTCATCCAACCCATTTGCGTCTGCTCTTATGAATAGACCCATACATTTCACACTTCACCCATAACTTTGTCACGGACATAAATTTAGGCGATTTGGACACCAGCCTAATGTCGAATTAACCTAACGAAACGACCACGACCCGACAAGTCTACGATTTACAGGCATTGTTTAATCATCTGTATATTATACGGATGAAATCGAAGGAGAAGGATGAAATCGGAAAAAGAAGGATGGCTATATACTGACTGTCTAATGTAAAACCCACTCTGTTAATTTAAGTTCAGAAGAATAAATTAATCAGTTTTGCTTGTGAGTGTTGATTATTTATGTTTAAGTAGCTTGTCCCCGCGACTCCGTTCGCGTAGTAGTCATTTTTCGCTTATCCCTCGGGAATTATCAAAATTTCCGAAATAAAAGGTATTTTGTATATTAATACAGGTAATAATCTACCTATGTGCCAAATTTTATAAAAATCGGTTGAGCCGTTCTTGACTTATAAATAGTGTAGTTAACCAGACTTTGTTTTGTATATTTAGAAGAAGAAGATATACCTAGTTATTATTATAGTAAATGTGTAAACTAGCAGTTTACGTTTGATGAAAATTAATAAAACCCTCGTGTAAAGCCGGACTCAGCCCGGAATTTACGTAAAATTCGTCGGTTTATGATTCTTTCGACGATATGAAAGGCGAAATGTTTAACATAATAAATAGGGCATACTTTTTAGGGTTCCGTATCCAAAGGGTGCCAAGGAACCCTGTTACTAAGTCTACGCCGTCCGTCCGTCTATCGTGTGGCTGCCCTAATTTTAATGATCTTTAAAGAGTTCATTTTTCCACAAAATATGAATATTGTGTTACAGCGTCAAATTTCTAAACAAAAAATAAAAAAATCAATAAGTTAAAATTATATAGGGGGTCCCAGTAAAAGAAACTTTTTTTTTACATTTATTTGCATTTGTTCTGTAAATACGGTAATACCTACAAGCGACAAAAATTGGTGTGGTTACTGGTTGTAGTACGAATTCTAAAGAAAAATAACAAATAACAAACAAATAAAATACCGTCTAGGCCAAAATAATGTAATGACAAGTCAGGCACATGTATGATATGTCAAATATTATTTACTAAACGTTATTATGGATAGCGAAGGACATCCAAACGTGTCACGTGTATTTTCTTATAAACGCTAGTCTGGACTTACGGTAAACGCCATCGATACTTGTTTGACTTAAGAGGCCTCTACAAACTGTTGGTTGGGTCCATACAAAATCCAATAGGTTGATGATAGTGTACTCAAAATTAGCTACTAAGCCTTCGGTTACTAGGTTAATTTTTGTGCAATGCATATGGCACAGAACTTTGTTAAAACAATATAGTTAAACCGATGTACGGAATACACAGCTGTGGTCAAACTTCACACAATGTAGTCCCGACGACTCATGATTATGTTACTCAATGTTACTCTTTTTTCTAAAGGATTATCAGAACAATGAGCCCAATGTTATGCTAATTATTATTTCAGGTTGAAAAACAGCATAAAATTCTTATATTGTCTCAATTAGAGTGATAAAGATAATACAAGGATGAAAACTTTAATTCGTTGGTAATTCTATTTATTAGATAAAAATTGTTTTAAAAAACAATTAACCGATTCCAAATAATAACACCTTTTCAAATCATCCTAAGTCAGTCAGACAAAGTGAAGTCGGCTTTTGGTTTTAAATATTGTTGGACGCCGACTCCAGTTTGACTGACCTAGGATGATTTCAAAAGGTGTTTTTTACGTTTTTTGGAGATGGTTTATTGTTTTAAAAACATTTAATTTTTATTTCATACCGGTAAGTGTAAAGGTTGATTTTGCAGGTTAGGTACAGCATTATTGATTTCTAGCGACGACATCAAGTGCTCATGAAGTCGCGTACTTTAAAATGTCGTAACTGCTATGAAATAGTAAAAAATCACTAATAGCAGAGCAAAAATGAGACTCGATTAAAGAAATGCTGTTAATACCAAATTTCGAAAAATTGGGAAAGCAAAAACGCTGTACAATGTTGCTGTAAGTCTCATATCTATATATCGACAAAAATACTGGATTTTAAGTGGGTTACAACATTCCATTGTTCTCCAATAATCTAAAGATCACAATTCACAAATGCTGTAAAGATTTTATTTTTCATCGTAGAAACACAAGACAGACATTGGTCTGAAAAAAATAATTAAGTAAGAATATGCAAAAAAACTATTTTGGTAGGTCGTGTAGCAACATTATTGCTTTCCAGCGAAGATATACAAACTCCCACTTACGTTTAAAAATTCTTCGAACCTTTGGTATGCAATTGAAATTCCTGGACACATACAGTACGTACTGCAATGCCTACTGTCCTCAATAATCAGAGCCGTCTACCACAACTATTTAGATGAAGAGTCGAATGCGAATTGGAATGCGTTTGATCAAGTTTAGTATAGTCAACCCCATTAGATTTATAGACCGTACAAGAACAATCAATCTAGGAATTTCTTCATAAAACAAATTAATGGTTTATACTCCAAGTATGTTTGAAGATTTCTGTATGAATTTATTGTTTTGGTGTTAATGGGTATTAATGTACCCTATTAATTTGTTTTGGTTATGGTGGGCTACAGCGAGCTGCGGGTGCGCAGAGAGCTATGTTTGGTAACATACACATTTAAATGAAAGGGGTAAAATACAACAGTCAAGTGCTGAGACACAGTATAAATATAGCTAAAGTAGTAAATAAACTACGAACAAAGATAAAGATATTTATTCAGTAAGTAGGCCGCACGGGCACTTTTACACGTCAAAATCTACCAGCGCTTCCCAAGAGGAGACCACTGCTGAGAAGAAGCGCCGCAAGAAACTCAACAGTTGGTCATTTTGTCAAACGTTGAAACGTCGCACTCACATAGACGCAAGACACAAAAAGTTGATCGACCCAAATAATGTGTACTTAAGACTAAGACTTCACCTTTTCTTGCGAATGGCACTAAGCTTAGGTACGAGTATGATTACTATATTGACAGAAAAATACAGACGACAAATATTTACACATTTATGTATGTTTTTTTCTGTATACACTCATTAATATAGTAAATAAACCTTACTAGAATAAACTATACCGAACTTCATTCTTCACCAAATAATTGATTTTGTATTAAAAATAGCATCCGCAAAAGACTTCGTCAAACGCCATGTAAAGTCATGTCTAGTCAAAAACTTCGTTCCATTTCTTTTCTTTCTTCGTTCTTTCTTCGGTTTCTTCTTCGTTCTTTAAATTGAGGAATTGAGAAAAATCAATTTAAACATAGAAATCAACAAAGTTTATGTTGGTCGATTAATGTATGTGTGCGAATTTATTACGATATTCACTTTTACTTTACTTTAGAACGAAAACCACACTATTAGTGGCAATTATCTCTATAAATTGTGACATTTCGGTAAAATGTTAGATATTCCGTATGTAATTTAGCACGGTTATCAGCGCTTGCCGGGTTGACGTCGATAATTGAAACACGCTGTACGCATGATTTATGACTTCCATAAATGCAGGCGCTGGAACCGATAGAGCTCAGGTTTAAAAATTATATTACTCTACCTACTAATACCAAATAAGGACCGATAGTTCGGTCGTATATATATAGAAATGTAATTTCTTCCTATATACGACCGAATCAGCAGTCCTTATGTCACGTCTAGTCAAAAATTACGTTCCAATTTTACAAACCAAACTAAACCAAAAACCAAAAAAAAACAACCAAATTCTCACTTCCGACCAAATATCATCTGGATATATTTTTAAATAAAATTAAATAAATAAAAATATGTAGACTGCGATTATCCTGATTATTTAAGGGATAATTTTTTTTTGGTTTGCAGTTATTCTATTTGATCAGCATCAAAAATCAGCAGTTAAATCAATTGATCAGCATAATAATATATACGTAATGTTTTGGTCAGCAATAAAAAAATAACCAAACACTTGGTCCGTAAATAAATCAAATATTATCGTCAAAGTAATCAATATTTGTTCGGCTTAAAATATTACGTCTACGCTAAATAGATAATCGCGATACAAAATAATTATTTGATCCGCAAAATGATCAATTGGTCAGCAAGATTACATAACTGGTAAGCAGTAGAATTTAAGTGGTTAGCAGAAATATCAAATTGGCCAAATTAGGTCAATTTTAACTTGATAAACAGTGATCGGAATAGATAGAGCTACCTAAACTGCATGTTCATTTAATGTGTTCCCATCTCACTCACGCATGAACGAACCTGCGTCAAGTTTAGGTAAATTAGCTCTACCTATTCCGAACACTGTTGATAAGTTAGGTTAGGTTAGAGTTGTGTCAAGGCACGAGGCGCCGTAACTACGTAGAATAGGAGCTCCGCGCAGCTGAGCTCCGTCGACTTTCTCATACATTTCTTATATATATTAAGCCATTATGCTCTCCGTACTTTAGCTAAACGAAATTTTATTAAATGTGTCACAAAATGCAGTAAATATATTTAAATGGCTTGGGCACCTATTAGGGCAGCTCAATATGACATTAATTGCTGATCAAATTTTGATAATCTATCTGACCATAAGTTGCTGACCAAATGCATTTCATGCAGTCAATATTCTGCCAACCGTTAAAATCATATCCATTATTTAACGAGCACCCGATATTTCAATGCAGTTACGTCATAAATTATTACTGTCAGTTATCTCGATAATTATATTTCAATAAAATTTTAGATATCCCATTTGTAATTTAACATGTGTCTGCTAGTTCGGTAGTATATAGAAATTAATAGTTTTTTTATCACCATCTTTATATCATCATCATCAGCCAAAAGACGTCCACTGCTGGACAAACGCCTTCCCCAAGGTTTTCCACAACGATTGGTCCTCTGCTGCTGTCATCTTTATATAGGTACTTAATTGTAATTCAAGACATGAGAGACAGGGACGAAATCAAATATTAAACCATATTAAGGTACCCGTACCCTACTCGTGTTCCATTGACAAGCTTAGGGGTCTTTAGTTACCTAATTAAACCTACCACCTACCGGAGTCACCTTCCCCTAACCTGATAATATTCTAAGTTATATACTGTTAATTGTATTTTAAAGGTCAAGTTCAAACACACTGTGATGATGTCAGTAATTTGATATTTATGTTAAGTGCACTAGTAATTTAAAACATGATGATGGTGTTTTAGTGTTTTTATGTATGAATGGTTATTTATCACTTCGTAGAGGCTAAATAGATGAGTCGATTTCAACAAAAAAAGGTGTCGTTGGAACAACATCTTAACATGGTGACTGTTGTGTGTGACTACATAGTATAAAACAAAGTCGCTTCCTGCCGTCTGTCCTTTTGTATGTACGCTTAGATCTTTTAAATTCAAATTCAAATTCAAATATTTATTCAGTAAATTGGCCACATACGGGCTCTTTTACACGTCAGTAATATAGAGTGAATTTACCAGCGCTTCGGACAAGACCATCATTGCGGAGAAGAAGCGCCGCAAGAAACTCCAGCAGAAGGTCATTTTTTCCAATATAAAATACAATAATACTTAAAAGTAAGTTACATTACAAGGTAATAAAGTAACAAATATTAATTATTAGAACTAGCACAAATGAAGACATTACAAATGTAAGGTCAAATACGTTACACTAAATGTAATGACTAGGAGAACAACACGACGAGGTCTCTTCGTCAAAAGCCATAACTAGAATAATTAACTGAACAAGTCCTTGCAGACGTGAACAGACCGGACCCCACAAACAGCACCCGTTCACGAGTATGACGCGTATCTCAGCCATCGCCTCCCTCAACCATATGTTCGGGAAGGTGGCGACCCGATCAACGACGCCGCCGTAAGCAAAGACCTTTGAGCGAGCATGACGTGCTCAAGCTGCCGGACAACATAAATGTAGTATTGTGTGAAATAGCTGTCCGGCGAGAAACATCACAGTGTGCTCTCATTTAAAAGCGTCTTGTATACACAAGAACTAATAGAGTACAAAAGTACATACATACAATTTCGTGTTTGAATACAGTTTGCTTAAAGGCATTTTACGTTTCAAGATAGTAACGTCAAAAATATCCTAGACTTAAGAAAATACCTTAAATAAGTAATAGCCTAGACACTACTTAAATACATCTTGGTCACCAATGAAGTCATTTACAGTATAGTATGCCCTACCCATCAAGCAGCGCTTGATGTGAGACTTAAATTTATTGAACGGCATATTGACGATATCAGATGGTATCTTATTGTAGAAACGTACACAGTTCCCCGCAAACGAAGTGCTTACCTTACGGAGACGGTGACCTGGAAGAGCGAGCTTATCCCTATTTCTAGTATTTAAATTATGAACGTCGCGGTTATGCCTAAACTCATGTATGTGTTTGCGTACATACATGATATTCTCAAAGATATACTGCGACGCGACTGTAAGAATATTGATTTCTTTAAATTTATCCCTAAGCGAAACACGAGACCCCAATTGATATATAGCACGTAACGTAACGTAAACTACGAGTATGCAACGTATTTTAATGCGGTTTTCACCATGAGTTAGATAATTTTTCACGGAAGGTTTACGTATATAATAGTACCCCGAGCGAAGCGAGGACGGGTCGCTAGTTAATAATATAGACGAAAATATCAAAAATTATGCCGTTGGAATTTAAAAGTTTGCTTTATGCTAGACTTGTTAACGTTATGGTTTCCCGTGGTGTGACTTTACCTATAAACCGATGTAGGAAAACTAATTAAACTTCACTTAAAATAAACCGTTCCAAAAGGAAATTAATATACATATTCGATTTTAGCCTGATTTCCTCAAAGTTTAAATTACATTTTTTTTCTCAGTTATTAAAAATGGAGCAGAACGGATATTTTATTTCTCAGCTAATTAAATCTAAGGTTAAAGGCGTTAATAACTTTCAGCTCAGATAAAATATTGAAAGGTATTTTAAGGGAAGGAAATAAATGTATGGAATTTTTCAATGAATATAAAATGCCAGAAGATTTTATATACCTGATTAACATGTATGTAGGTCTATAAGTCATTTGCTTTGTTCTATATATATAAATATATATTATTATTATTTTTTGAACAATCTCACACGAATTTTGACCTAGTCCCAAACTATGCTCTAGGCTTGTACTATGGGTAGGTACTTAGGCAACGTTGTACATACTTATATAGAGAAATACTTACTTAAATATATAGAAAACATCCGTTACTCAGGAACAAATACCCGCGCTTATCACCTAAATATTTGCCAATACTGGGATTCGAACCCGGGACCGCCAGCTTCGTACGTATTTTAACATAAGAGCGATAAGTAGTTTTAAATGTATTAACTCCGACTTATGACTCGTGAAATTCAAAGTTTCCAATAGTTTCGAACTATGCATTTATTTTAAAATGTAGCTCACTTTTTCGCTAACAAATGACAGTTACACGAGAGGGCGAAGCTGCTTTATATTGTATTGTCTGTTAAATGTTATGTATAAATTTCACTGTCATAATAATAATAATCCAGCCCATATACGTCCCATTGCTGGACACAGGCCTCTACTCATAATGAAAGGGTTTGGGCTATAGTTCCCACACGCGGGCCCACTGCGGATTGGGAACTTCGCACACACCGTCAAATTGCCTTGCAAGTATGTGCAGGTTTCCTCACGATGTTTTTCTTCACCGAAAAGCTCATGGTAAATGTACAAATTATATTTCGACCCACGACCCTCTGCTTAAGAGTCGGCAGGTCAAACCATTAGGCTACCACGGCTTATACTAAGTTATTTTGAAATTGAAAAAAATTACCCGATTGTTTTATTCTAGAGGAGACAAAGGAGCCAGCAGGTCACCCTTTTCCGGTTAATGACCCTTAGTAATAATTAAAAAAATAACAACTTAATGGCTTGCGTTAAAATTATTATCAAAATAAAACATTAATTAACAAGGGTTAGTAAGGGGTAAGGGGGGGAATTTGTTATAAGGGTAAGGACCCTTATAACAAATTATTATAAGCATTTGTTTGAGTGGATCCGGTGGTAAAAGTATCTACAGAATAAAAATGTACTTATGCCAAGGGTACTCACAGACTTCCACGTCATCCATTAAGAATAGTGTAACAACAGCCTGGAATAAATATTACAGCCAGCCTCTTTCGTAAACTTTATTAATAAAAACTACCGGTCAAGTGCTAGTCGGACTCGCGCACCGAGGGTTCCGTATTTCCGTATTTTCCGTCCATACTTCAAATATATACTTTATGTACTTTAATTGTATGCAATAAGGTCCATTTTGAATTGCCTAAGTTTTAGTGCAGATCTTTAAAGGTTTTTGTCAATTTCTCGAAAACTATAAATTTTGAAAACTTCATTTTATTTTTCCCGGAAAACATAAGTAATTCAGATTTTTTGGTTCATAAAATTCGGAGATAAGGGGGTGGGGGGAACGGTCATTTTTTGAACATGTTTGGTTATAAATGAAAAAGTACGTCACAAAAAATTATAAAAAAATAGTTTTGAAATTTGCAAATTGAGCCCTTTCATATGACACCCCACTTGCTACAATCAAATCATTTTAATTTTTCAACCCCTTTTCTAGACCCCTTTTCAATTATTTATAAAATTAATTTTATTTTTTTTGCTAAATACAAATGCGGGCAATCAACTTATACAACTATGCCAAATTTCAAGTTGATAACTTGTGTAGTTGCTGACAGAAACCGCTGTGACATACAGACAGACAGACAGACAGACAGCGGACAACGAAGTCTCACCATAAGGGTTCCTTTTTTACCATTTTGGTACGGCACCCTAAAAAAAACATATACCTATAAACTTTTGAACAGAAATTTTTATAAAAGAACATAAAGATGTACCTATTTGGTTTTTTTAACATAAATTTCATAATTTATTTCTTCATAGAAATAATTAAAAAAAAGAATAAAAGTCGTCACTAATTTCAATAAACACATCCAGACCGCAAAATTCCAAACTAAATACAATAAACTAAACTAATAATAATAATTAAAAAAAAACCCTACCTTATTTTAACAGCTCTCTATTACCATGGCTTGCACAAATGTAGCACTCGTAACAACACTTATTTGAAAGAGCTGAAAGTTTTGAGATTCGCTAGGGCGGGCGGCGCGACCTCTCGGTGGGGCGGGCGCAGTACGACTGAAGGCTGTAGGGCAGAGCTTTTGAGCTTACAGGCATCTAGGAGCTTTTATTGAACTTCACATGTGGTGAAGCGAGATATTCACGTTTTTATACTTTTCAACCTTATATTATCCATATAATTACCACTTTTTGGAATGATATGGTAGCCTTTGTGTTTGGGTTTACATCTGTCAGGTCAAGGTATAGGTAGTAGATTAAAATGCTCTCTAACTTTCAAGTATTTGTATGTACATGGAAATAAAAGAGGTCTGATAAGCTCTATACTTATTCGTTTAGCGCCAAAATCCTTGAATCCAGAGTATAGTGAGAAGCAAATTTCTGTCATAGGGACAACTTGGCATGTTACACTTAAGGACAATGAAAACGGGTGATTGTAGTTAAAATTTATACTGAGGCTATTAAGCGATGTCTACACTATTTATAACTTATCACATTCTATTTGACCTTTTTTCCGGAGAGGCAATAAAATGTCAAAAGTATAAAATTAACATAACTAAATGACATTATTGACTGTTTTCAATTCGCGATGACGCGCTGCACTATTTAATTTGACGAAAATTTACCTAAGAACGATTGCAAAGTTTAACGATTGAAAATTGATAGGGATGATTATCAAAAAATAAGTATTGGACAAGTAGTTATTTTTTCTTTTTTCACATTAATCAAAAAATTACGAAGATATATTGAGTTGAAATGTCGCATGACGTCTTGGTACAATTTTTACACAGACGTGACGTCAGAAGCCCCCACTCCCAAACTTTGACGCGCTTTTACTTTGTCACTTTTTGTTTGATTGACAAAAGAAAAAATACGTGTCCAATAATTTTTGATAATCTAACTTACGGACTAAATATAATTTCGTTTTCATTACCCAGTCGCTATTGTCAGTAATATTACGTAACTGTAAGTGAGCATGAACTATAAGGTATGGATCTGAGGTAAGGACACAATGGGTCGGTGAAAAAGCAGTTTGACGTGTCCAGTGCTCTGCCTACAAAGCTAGCGGTCCCGGTTTCGATTCCCGGTATGGGCAAATCTTTAGGTGATGAGCGCGAATATTTGAACCGAGTTATGGATGTTTTCTATGTATTTTTAATTATATTTCCATTTTATGTGTATTTTTGATGTTTTCTATGAATTTTTAGAGGTAGGCATAGACCGGTGCACCTGGCGCTCTAGTCTCTGCCTGCCCCATTGGGAGACAAGCGCGAAGTTATGTACCCATGTGTATTTTATTTCTCTATATAAGTATGTTTATCGTGGTCTAGTACCCATAGTACAAGCCTAGAGGTTAGTTTTGTACTAGTTCAATTTGTGTGAGATTGTCCCGTGATATTTATTTATTTATTTAATGGACGTTTGACTGACTCAACCAGAAATCTTTATATGTATAAATACATTCAAACGAGAACAAAAACAAACTTTCGTTTCTAATACCTTAAGTAAATAAATTTAAAACTAACAAAACGTTTCAATTCCACGATACAAAGCATGCCGGTACAAAACGACCTTCGTTCCAATCAATCAATACACTACCATTATCAATACAATAAATCTTCGACAACTTAGTTCCTAATTCACTTTAAGCCAACCACTTTTAAAGACTTCTCATTGCATAATGCTCTCTGGACTTCAGAGAACTAGTTACGTTGGTCGTTTGGATACTAAGTTAATCAAGGTAGTGTCGTTTTTGAAATGGAGCCTTGAGAGGGTTTGAAGTGCAACAAAGTTGGATCACTTCTAATTCGGTTGGGCTTTGCTGTATTTTAAGGTCTGACGTGTATAATAGTTCGTTCGTTCAAATAGTGTGCATGGCGCCCGCGCATTTATTGTTCGCGAGCTTTTGTTTCGCAGCGAAACACAACCACGAGCACACAGGCGTACCTGCACCTATACGCTGGTAAGGCGCGGCAAGTGGTTGTGTTTCGCTGCGAAACAAAAGCGCGCGAACAATAAATGTGCGGGCGCCATGCACACTCTTTGAACGAACGAACTATATTATGTAACTGAGCATTTCTCAACATTTTGGCCACGGTGAGTGACATCTCCAAATTTTTTTTTTTTTGTGCCAGACGTTAGAGTACTTGAAACTATGCTATAATTAAATAATATCCTAATGTGTCCCAAAATATTTGTATGGGAAATTCCTTTTTTGGTACCGAAATTCGTACGTTTTTGGTAACAAAAAGGAGCATAGTTTCAAACTAGTAAGTAAACTCTAACGCCTGGCACACAAATTTTAAAATTTGGAGACGTCACTCACCGCGGCCAAAATTTTGAGAAATGATCAACTAACGTTTTTGAATTTCATCTAGTGACAGCCCTCTAAAAAACGCAGATTTTTACTAATTTCAAGAAGTCTGTATTTTTAGGGTTCCGTACCCAAAGTGTTCCAAAGGAACCCTTTGGGTCAGCTGGCTGTATCTCATGATCCGTAATAGGTAGACAGTTGAACCACAGACGTGCACTTTTATTACCGCTATAGCAACATATAAAAATATTTAATTAAATTAAAAATTAGAACATATAAATAGCGTAATCTTGTGCGAGCCCGACTCGCACTTGGCCGGCTTTTAATCTCGCCCGCACATTGAGCCACTAGTGGCCGCCACTAAAACGCGACCGGTGGCTGAGTGGCGGCCACCAGTGGCTGCCACTAGTAGCTATTTTTTATTGGCGAAGCCGGCGACTGTGGCCGAGTGTACGTGCGAAGCGAGCGACAAAACGCGGCCACTAGTAGCGAGCGCGGGCGACTACCGCAGCTTGTGGCTCGGACGCGGCCACTCGAACGCGCGGTATGCGCCGATGTTATACAAAATTTATGAAAAAACTCGTCCGCTGCTTGTGGCGGCCACAAGTGGCGTCACTGTGGCCGCGACTAGTGACTGAATGTGCGGCAGCTCTTAGCGTTCATTATTTTCACTAATCATCAGTAAGATTCAAAAATCGACTCCAGGGATACTAACTAGGTGACTCGTTTCCAGAGAGAATACCCACATTGGACGTGAATTATGGCTTTGACCATTACATGGTGTGAGCAAGCATTTTCTGGTACCCTTAGGTTTCAGAAAGTCAGCGTATTTTTTCCAGGAACATTCTCGAGTTCAAGGAAATTAAAATCACTTTGGGTTTTCATTTATGTGTTGTATGTTTCATTTGTGTGTTGTAAAAATATTTGTAAAAGGGCATTTTTGAAAAATAAACGAGTAAATTATTCAAGTGTTAAGATTTTTTTTAAACTGTCTCGCACCAAAATAAGATAAATGGGTAAGCAAACAAATGTGTTAGCCAAATGTCATTTGGTAGAATGTTGGAACCCACATAACTCAGCCTTAGGATCGTGTTAACAGATAAGAAAACCTTTTCACCATGCTTACCTTAAAATTCAAATCCTACTTATATAATAAGAGTGACAGTTTGCGTGTGTGTATGAGTGTGTGTGTGATTGTGTGTGTGTGTGTGTGTGTGTGTGTGTGCTCTCGTATGTTCTTTGCATGTTTAACCGACTTCACCGAACCCGAATGACTTTTTAAGAGCTATCGCACTGTATATCTATAGTTACAAAACATAAGAAGTATTTTTCACTGACAAAAAAATTAATTTAAAAAATATGTTTAACGCCTGCATTATAATACGTAATTTTTTTGGCCACATAAACAATGTGACCGCAAAAACCCAAAATTTGAGGGCAATTAAACAAAAAAAGCAGAATTCTCTCATAAATCTGCGTATTAAAGGCCTGTTAAACTCTAGTTAAGAATGCGACCGCGATATTTGTAAGGGGTAGAAGGGTACGTAATGTATGGGTGACCACGTGTTCAAAATGGCTTGGATTTTCCTCACAGGGCAGGTCTTGTGCTGAGCACGAAAATGGTTTCGCTATGTATAAGCCGTTACGGATTTCATTTAGAAAGGAAAATATGCGCCTTATATGTAATAGAATGGGTTTCGAAATGAAAGTGTTTCCGTTGGTTTTTAAACTCGTTACACAATTTCAATGGCAGTTCAAAACGGACGTGAAAATGAGAGAGTAAAAGAGTCCCGACTCATATCACTGGCTTATTATACTTTCTGATATCGGTGCGCCAAAGTTCACATAATAATTTCTAGTCTGAGAGCGGTTTCGCACTATGTCTATTCCGAATCCGATCCGAACCCGTAAAAATACGGTCCGGAGTAGTCGTAGAACTATTTCTATGGTAGTTTATGCACTAGATTCACGGATGACGGAGAGCAATCGGATGACGGAAGCCGGATCTAGTGCGTAAACTACCATAGAAATAGTTCTACGACTACTCCGGACCGTATTTTCACGGGGTCGGATCGGATTCGGATCGGACGTAGTATGAAACCGCTCTGAATGTATCGTTATTCATAATCATCGCAAGTCCGAAAGTTTTTTAACTGAAACCGTTATTGTTTCATGATTTTTAAAATATCTAACTGGTAAATATGGTTCGGTTAGGATGGGTTTGTTTAAAAAAAAATCCTAAAATCAGAACGGTCAGTAAAATTCACTTTAGGACTTGCGATGATTATGAATAACGATACATTCGGACTATTAATTTTTTGGTGAGCCAATATGGACCCATAGAAACAGTCTGGCCAGTTTCTCTATATCGTCTACCATTTATGATCAGGCGATTATCAAGCTTGTCTATTCACGTAAAAAAAAAACATAAAAGATTTATTCAGTAAGTAGGCCGCAACAATCCATCTAACTTTTTGTAGTAACCATTTACATGATTTGATTTAGTTAGTAAATATAGCTAGGTAGTATTATATTATTTAATTCTTTTACTTTGTAATCCGTTTTAAATATATTTGTTTTATTTCATTTAACATCACTTTTTACTAACACTTTCGAATTAAACAGAACTCAAACGATTAAATCCCAGTATTTTTCGCCGCATTTATACATGAATGTCTTTTCTAAGACATTTTTTGGTGGATTTCAGAGAAGCTTTATTGAAATATCGTAAATGTCACCGCCTCACGCCGCCGGGAGACTTTGACGTGTTATTTCCATTGAAGTAGACAGTCAGCAGCAGCGGCAGTCATTATGACAGCCGAAACAGAGTGACTACTAAATGGAAAATAATGGAATCCATTCCACGGGGCAGATGACAACTCAATGTCCAAGTGTGGCCACATCAAGGGTGGCCGGTTTATAGCGATATTAAACAAAGTTTACGGCTTGGGGTACTCTAATTTATACTACAATGTGTACTTTCCGATGGTAATGGACGTAGTATTTTTACTTATAATATAACTCAGATTTGAAAGACAATGAGTGAAGTTCGCAAAAAGTGTACATAGTTAAGGACTAACATTAAGATAGTTACCGTTTTTCAGCGGCAGTCTCTAACATTCCTTAATTTTCTAACTGCCGCACTCAGAGACGTCAATTAATTTTTAAGTGTCATTAAAGTTGCTGCTATCACGTTCTTTGCTATAGCAATAGAATAAGACGCAGCAACTTTAATGAAACTTAAAACTTAATTGACGTCTCTGAGTGCGGCAGTTAGTTTCGTAACGAAAATGACTCATACATTAATTGTATGATTAACTTTCGTTACAAAACTGGGAAAGTTACGGTTTCTCGTCTTAAGTCTTTAACAGTCCTTAACTAGGTACTTTTTTTAACTTCACCCTAATGTAGGTAACGTCGATACTTAAACATCTACATTTACATATCACTATTATTAAATTAAACAACACTATCTTTTTTACTCAATATTAAAATCAATATATTTCGTCCACCACCAACCTAGTAATCTTAAGCAATAAAGTTTCACCAAACTCCAAATAAAGAGACCAGATTCATTCCATCTCTCTAATACGAAGGGTTGATATAGCTAACGGGACCAGTAAATTGAGGATCCTCAATAAATATATTACCCTTGCCCCGCCTCCTCGTTTGTATTCCCCTTACGTCCCGGAAGTGCGGGGTGACAAGAGGAACTGGATGAAATGATACCACTTAAACGTGGTATGTACCTAAAGTAAGGCCAACGAGACGGTTAAAATAATGTAAACAAGCTTGCAGTTTAAAACATTTTTATTTGAAGAAATAATATACAAATTTTACACTTCATATTCTAGTCATCGTCGTCTGTAACAGAAGAAGATGATTCGTTAAAAGAGTCCGAATCAGCCGTATTTATGACAAAACTATCTATTGCATTATCAATCATGTTGTCCATTTTGCTATAAAATTAAAAAATAATACGGAAACGAAAAAATCGTGTCACTTCGAACGCAATCTAAACAGGAATGAACTTCACAAAATGGCGGCCCTAATGTTGACAACTGACAGCTTACCTGTACCACGAATCACGCAACGATAGCCGTCATCGACCAATTGAAGATATTATTGCGTACGAGAAATTTAATAAGGACAGATATAATAATCGCTCGCTATCGCAATATAACTCAGTAACGGTCAGTTTGTTTACATTGTTTATCTCGTCTCATTGGACGTACTTTAGGATATAGTATTTTACTCTTAGCTTAGGGTAGCTCTTGACCTAAAGACTCAGGACCAGGTTGACGATGGAGCCAGCTCACCCAGAAGGCACCTATTAACCTTTTGAACGCCATCGACAGCTATAACCGTCATGGTTGACAGCGTAAAATAGACCTAAGTGTATTTGAGGAAGGTTGACATTAGCTATGGTGTGGTGTCTTATACATCATACTGTTAATCCTACTTTTGAAAGACACCGTGTCATAAGCACTCGGAAATACGGACGCCGGCAGCGGGCTTAACATGCAAGCACGAGATAAAATTTTATTTTAAACCTTAAGCGTTAAGTCTTACGGTGGAATATGGAATAGATGTATTTAATTGTACATGTATGCTAGGGGGCCTGGGTGTTCCATAATATATCTTGTAGGTAGATTCATGTTTTTTTCTTTAGTAAATCCCGCAGAACTACGCATATATTTTACATTATATTTACAATTTTATATACCGCTAGAATAATTAGTATTATTATCATAATTATGATATTACTTAAGTAATATATATTTTTAAAGAATGACTAATGAGTTTCTTGCGGCGTATCTTCTCAGCAGTGGTGTCCTCTTGGGAAGCGTTAGTAGATTTTGACGTGTAAAAGTGCCCGTGCGGCCTACCTAATGAATTATTATATATTTTTTATCTTAGGATTACAGGATCCGACTGACTTGGAGTTTTTTGTTGTTAAAGGTAACTAGTAGTTGGCCCTGGGCAGAGATCTCGCGATTTCCTCCTCTAGTTAGAGTTGGAGTTCCGAAACGCTTATTTTATTTTTTTACCCCTGACGCAAAAAGGGGGTGTTACGAGTACAACCATAAAATAAAAATAACATAAAGCTTCTAAAAAATCTTTATTCAAAACTTAGTTAACGTTCACCACGAATGACATTTAAAAAAGAGGCCGCAATTAAATACATCTGCCACCTACACGTAAAAGGTAGTAACTCGATAAAATAAAAAAGTTCGTTATCTCACACATTAAATACGGCCCGTCGAGGCCTTTGATGTGGGTTGTAAACTTGAATTAGGGCATTTACATAATTTTAGCGGAATTTTTGTACAAAGCCTGCCTTATCGGGGCCTGACAAAATTGTTTGCGGGGCGCCAAAATACTTTTACGAGGATACGGGAGTTACGGGGTTCGGTGGAGGAAGCCGGGTAGAGAGGTAGTGTTTTACCGTGGTACGTTTACATAGTATTTGGCTATATAGTTTATTAACAAGACAAGTGTTATGTTATGTTTTGACCGTATTTCAATATTCCGAGATATTCTTGTTTTAATTAAAATCGGTGGATGATGTCAGTTGGTCTATGATAGTTTGTAAAAGTTATGGACAAAAGATATAGTCGATCAATGATAGCCTATAGTATGATGCAGTATCAATCAACATCATCAGTTGGTCACAAGTAAACCCATTATCAATAAAAAAAAAAAAAAAAAAAAAAAAAACATCGTTTGTCTTCTTTCTTTTGTAAGTAGTACGTGAATAAACGTTTTTCTTTCTTTATTTATTTAATCAACTTTATTTTGTCCAACGCTAGGTTCAGAGATAACATAAAATAGGATAGCAAATTGAAGCACAGTAATGCCTAAGTATTGGTTTTGTGGAAAACCATTCCTTTTTGATGTCAAATTATTTTTTGCTGGAGAACCAAAAGTCCCTAAAGAGATTCGCGCTTGGCAGACTCATCGTTTCGGTGTGTAACAAAAAGTAATTTTATAAATTGACAAAGGTAACCTAAAGTTCTTTAGTTAATTGGATATGCCACGGTTTACATTTTAAAACAGATTATTTATTTGGGCCACTAGAATTCTGAAATGTGTACGTAAAGTTAGTGCGCAGAAAGGAAATGAAATTAAAATATATTTATTTTGCACTTACCCGTTTATACCACGCTCATTCATTAACAATAAGTATAATTATTATTTTTAGGATCAACTCATCTTTCATTTGATATCACACGATTAGTTTCATTTTTTTTTTTCAGTGCAGTTTTTCTTTGTTTTTCTTTCATATAAGTAAGTATTTACCTATAATAAAATATGACATTGTCATGATGACTCCGACTGATGAACAGCTGCCAGGCTCCCAAAACAATTAATAATGATGGTATCCTGATTAGAGGGGTTTCATTGCAAACCTTTTTCCGAGGGCAGCTCTTACGCCATTATTGTTCCATTGCCAAGTCCTACTCGCACTTGTTTAACCCATTCAGCGCCACTCACGACACGTTGTCGTTCTCTGTTCGTAGAGAGTTTTTGCTACATACGAGGATTACACGGCTACGCGCTACGAGTGTAGCGGCGTAGCACTGCTAGCAGTTAATGAATTGTTAAACGATGTAGATTGTTTACACGATGTCTCGGTGGCCGACACTCGTGTTTACGGACACTCCGTGTAAACACTTCTTCTGACATAAACATCGGACAGTCGGTATAAAGCTTTAACTGTATTTACTTGAAGTAACTGTCAACTGAATTTAAATATATTTCATTCAAAATTAATTTCTAAATATTTTCTAAATGACAATATTAATTCAAAATGTGTCAGCTATAAAATATCAATATTAATATTAGTTTGTAATTTTATAAGTGCCGGTCACAGTAAAATTATTAAGAACTTCAAAAGTTTTGAACGTTTTCAATAAATACAAAAATAATTAGCACATCATAAATCATTTAAATCATGTCATTAATCTATAACAACTTTTCTGACTTTGAAAAATTCTTCACGTACCTATCTTAAAAAGCCGTGGTAGCCTAATGGTTTGACCTACCGACTGTTAAGCAGAGGGTCGTGGGTTCAAACCCGGGCTCGCACCTCTAAGATTTTTGGAATTTATGTGCTAAATATAATTTGTAAAATTTACCATGAGCTTTTCGGTGAAGGAAAACATCGTGAGGAAATCTGTACATACCTGCAAAGCAATTTGACGGTGTGTGCAAAGTTCCCAATCCGCACTGGGCCCGCGTGGGAACTATAGCCCGAACTCTCTCGTTGTGAGTGGAGGCCTGTGCCCAGCAGTAGGAAGTAATGCTGGATTATTATTTTTTATTTATTAGCTATTTTTAAGTGTTTATGTAAGGATTCCGTATTTAAGGCAACCGTACAAACAGCGTGGGTAGCCTGTTACTGGGTCGAACATAAATTAACTATTAAATAGATAAAACGCCCGACAAACTCGGGACCAGACTTTCCGAGCTCATAACTAAGCATTAAGGCATTAAGTCCGCCATTTGCACTTTATTTTTATTGTGCAATAAAGTTTAAATAAATAACTCTTAAATGGCCCATTTCACTAAACTTGGCTAAGAACTCTCGATTAAGTCAACTTTCAAATATAATAAATCAAAATCGATTTATCCGTTTGAGAGCTACGATGGCACAGACAGATACACAAACCCACACATACATAGACACACGTCAAGCACCCCTCATTTTGCGACGGGGGTTAAAACAACCTTGAGCCGCAAATAATACTTTGCGGTGTATTACCAAAATTAATTAACGTTAACTTTGAAGTTTCTAAACAAGCTGTTAATCGCCGAGTCGTTAATAGTTATGAGTTAGTTAAACGGGTGTTACGAATATTTTCACAAGTGATATTATTATTCATTACAGAGCGCCATTTGTGTCGGAGTTAATGTTTGGTACAAGCGACAAGCGGTTGAAAGGAACAAAATAATTTTCAGAATTTCGTGCCAAACTGACATGTGTAAAGCCGTGACAGCTGTAGACATGGTGCAAGCTGCAGGTGTAAGTGTGTGTGTTGTCTTGAGAAGCTCTACAACTCATTAACCTTTTGACCGCCGTAGTTTGATATAAAACACCACACCATAGCTAATGTCAACCTTCCTCAAATACACTTACGTCTATTTTACGCTGTTAACCATGACGGCTATAGCCAAAAGGTTATGGGCAGTATTAATAAACTCATCTCGACTGTGATCCCCGTCTCAAGACACGTCAAAGTAAACGTCAATCCAAAGACAACTGTCCTTTTTGACACATTTTGCGGGCATTTAGTGGCTGAGAAGACAATATCAGTTTATTAATTATTTTCTTTTTACGACTATTTAAAAGTAGTTATTTTCCTAGTAGAGTTACGTTTTTTTTTAACCGACTTCAAAAAAAAAAGGAGGTTCTCAGTTTGACCTGTATGTTTGTATGTATGTATGTATGTATGTATGTATGTATGTATGTATGTATGTATGTATGTATGTATGTATGTATGTATGTATGTATGTATGTATGTTTGTCCACGATTATCTCGCGTTTGGCTGAACCGATTTAGACGCGGTTTTCAGCAAAGTATTTGTTACATTCTGGAGAAGGTTTTGGTATATTGGGTTGGTGATATATTCCATGTACCTATTAGGCACCCATCAAATAGGCAATTCCTAGGAAGCCGGTCATTATTTAGTCTTGTTTAGTGGGTTTTTTTTTCTAGATCAATATGTCCTAAAAATCGTTTCTCAAATTTCAAATTCGGTTTCGACCTGAGGGACGACACGCTCGGTCACCCAGGTACTGCGAATTAATTGGCAAAGAATTGTTCCTCATCGAGCGTGTTCGTACCCTTCGTATTTAAAAAAGAATTTAATTAAGTTCGATTTGAATCGCACGGCATTTACCTACGGAACGGAATTTTGAATGAAAACGCCGACGCCCTGCAGGCTTAGCATGCATACACGAGATATAATTTGATAGGTGCTAGGGAAATGAATACATCTATTCCATATTCTAACGTGAGACTTAACGCTTAAAGTTTAAAATAAGGTGTCCCGTCTTTAATAACTCGCTATAAAAAAGTGAAAATTGCTATAGTCGCTTGGTAACAAAAGGTTTTAAACCTTAAACGTTAAGTCTTACGTTAGACTGGAATAGATGTATTCGTTTCCCAAGCACCTGTCAAATGTTAAAATGTTAAGTCCGCTGGGTGTTCCGTTAAATGGGAATCGTTCTTAAACATCAAATTGTACAAGTATATTATTTTATTTTTATTTAATTTGGTTGTTATTGTTTGTTTAGTAAGCAGAATGTCAGACCAGAAGGCTTATTGCCTAACGCACTCGCGATCGCGATCGATTTGAAAGTGGAATAATTGTTTTCATTTTGTAGGCAGACTTGCCTTCAACTGTCAAAATGAAAGCGATCGCGATCGCGAGTGCGTTAGGCAATAAGCCGTCAGGGTCCTTAGCCAAGTTGCCTTACGCTAAGTAGCGTTTCTATTCATTTCGTTTTTAAACCAATCACGTCACTTTTAGATCACGTGATACGTAATCTACCAGTGAGGTGATTGGTTTAAAAACGAAACGAATAAAAACGCTAGTTAGCGTAATGCAACTTGGCTAAGGGCCCAGTTTCACAGTTTTGTATGACATCCCACTTATATTTTAAAGTAGTTTTTGCCCGTGACTCCGTCCGCGTAGTTGTAGCTTTCCGTTAATATTTCACTTCCTACTAATATTATAAATGGGAAAAATAAAGTTAACATTTGTATGGATGTTTGAATGTTTGCGTTTCAATCGCGCCCAAACAGCGGAACAGAATTGAATGAAAGGCACAACGAAGGCCTTTATAATATGTGTTTATGGCTTAACTGAAGACACCTATAAACCCATAGTTTATAAGTGCCGACGGATCAACTTGGGCTTGTCAGTAAGTTCGTCAATGTGTTACTTGGAAGAATAACCCCCGCCCTCTTTTCACGTCAATAAGAAAAGGCGCCGTATGTGATAGATTGCTTACTGGATCCTTTTGTCATATGGCAGATAATTTGACGATAAAATATTATCCGATATTACGTGCGAAATGGTCTATTGAAAGTATTTGAATAGTCATTCTACCCGACTACGGCGTAGAAAAATAGGTGGTTAGGATTTTAGCAATCCGTGTTAGTGTGTTCATCTGTTTTATCGTAGCTTCTACACTATCAATCACATTTTGATAACCAAGTGTCGTTGGCTTGGCTATTTTCTCAGCCGTGGTGTCCTCTTGGAAATCGCTGGGAGATTTTAACGTGTAAAAGGGTAAATTTCCTGGCGTTTCAACCTACCTACCGGCTTCTGATGTAAACAGAAGCAGAATCGGTGGTGTAGTTTCTATTAGCATCAGAAGTGGCTGTAGTGTCATTGATTTCGTCAATATATTGAAAACACTAATGACGGCGGTTGAAACGCCCAAAAATGTACCTACTATTAACACAAAAGTGTACCCGCGCCTACTTACTGAAAAAATATGTTTTAACTTGTTTATGTTGTACAATAACGCTTTCTGAGTGTACAGCTAGAAAAGCGTTTTTTGCTGACACAAGTTACGTATAAATTATTTCACAATAAACACTTGAGTTTTTAGTTTACTTACAATTTTTTGTGACCTTTTTTTCCCCGAAGTCAAACTCTTTGCAAAGTTTAGCGAAACGTTGCCGAAGTGTGTACAAAAGACTTACCTATGAGGTAAAATAAACAAAGTGCATGGAAACGCCTTTTGAGGCGGAAATATCGTTTGCGCTTCCTCACAGCCAATATTAAAAAACTTCCGTAATATTAACTTGATGCAGAGAAGTTGAGAAAAATCTTTTCAGTCACCGCTTTAGATTTTCAAGTACGGGTATAGTAGTGATTAAAAAAAAAACTACATAAGTTCACATATTTTATGAAGAGGAATGATTATTAATAATATTTTATTTGCAAAAAAGGGTTAGTAAGGGTTAGTTTTTTATTTGGTAGAACAATTAAGGTGAAGTAGGTACAATTACTAATCAAATTTATTCTGGGGTCACGGACCTACTTCATAGTGACTAACACAATTACACATATTGTTATAAAAAATACATTACCTGCTAAAAATTTTTTGCTTCTTACAAATATTGCGATTGATTTTAAACGTCCTGATGAGCTAGAGACAAAATTTAAAAATTGAGGACAAATAGTGGCTTAGTAATAAAAGGTTATAAAAGTCAAGACGAGACGCTTTTATTTTAAACCTTAAGCGTTAAGGCTTACGTTACAATATGTAATAGATGTATTCATTACCCTAGCAACTGTCAAATTTTATCTCGTGCATGCATAAGCCCGCTGACTTGATAGTCACCTTTCAAACAAAAAAAACTACTTTAATCAAAATCGGTTCATCCGTCTGGGAGATACGGTGCCACGTGCACACGTTAAACTTATAACACCGCTTTGTTTCGCGTCGGAGTTCAAAAATTGCCAGCTTTAACCTTTTCAACGCCATTGACGGAAATATCCGTCATGGTTGACAACGCAAAATAAACCTGAGTATGTATGAATTAAGGTTGACATTAGCTCTAGTTTTTATTTGACATGGCGTTGAAAAGGTTAATGTTTATCCAAACTTCAACACTAAACTCCAACACATCTCCGTCGCTATTGTTCGAAAACTTCAAAGTACAGCGTCTGATACCTAACATAACAGAATTCTCCGGAATTGTACAAAACGCGAGCGCACGCAATAAAATAAATACCATCTGCTCACAAATTAACGGTTGAGTTATTTTCCTAAATGCCCAGTGGGAGGGAACATGAGAGAAATAAGCAGAGGAATTCATGGATTAAAACTCGCGAAAGGAAAAAACCTTTGTTACTTACTATCGTGTGTTTGGGATAACAAGAAAAAGGAGTCTCGAGTATGCGACTAACATTTTATTTGTACCTTCAAATGTTTTTAACCTCTGACCAAAGAAGTTTTACAAGTATTTTGTAGCTTTGATTTTAATGCGGCTTTTTAAATTTAAATCTAAAGATAAACATAACGATGAAGATAAAGATGTTTGTTCAGTAAATATGTCTCACGGCACGGGCACATTATGTCGAGAAATATTGAACAATATTCGACATTCTGCCGCACTATACGTCAAATAAATTTAAAGTTTAAAAGTTGCTGCGTCTTATTCTATTGCTATAGCAAAGAAAGTGACAGCAGCAACTAAATAGTTAAGTTATTTATATCCTGAATGTTGTTTGTTTTTATTACCGACCGTTTTGTTGTATTATATTAATTAAAAAAACCCATAAGGTTTGGGTTAAAAATGGCTAATCTGCAGAATCTTTCGCAATTTATTTTTAAACCCTTCCTGCCAAATGCCAATTTAAACTTCACTTCAACCGACTACAATATATATGGATGGCCGTTTGGTGACTGAAATTGGTTTCCACCTAATTTGAAACTGATTGGGTATTTTGGACCTTCCTGACCTAAAAATTAACCATACATTTCTAGTTTAAAAAAAATCTTTGAAAGACGTGGTTTAAGATCAAAATAAATATTGAGAATAATAAAGATTTGACACGGTAAAAAATATCCGGCCTCATACATTTTTATGACCGCAAACAATGATCAAAGAACATCACAGAAGTCAACAAATGTGCGTGTTCCCCAAATGAGCATAGATAATTCCCTTTCGAAATTTTTAAACGAAAATTTTATAATAAAAGCTTTCTGGCCGCAAACGGGAGCAGAACTCGTATAATTAAGGTATAAAACGTCAAATAATGTAATTACAACATCCCTTACTGCTTAAGATTAAGTAATTATAAATATAATTCATTTAATAGCCGTAATTTAATAACACACTTTATAACTTTTAGACGATTGTGGGTTATTTAAAAAAAGGTGTGACAGAGCGACCCTTTTAGCAAAATCGTTTCTTGACCCACATTTTAAATAATTATAACAAACAAAGGTAGGTACACATCCTTTGTTTTAATTTTAATGAAATAACAGCGACACCTGCCTTCCCCTTTGTAAATTAATTGCTCGTTTAGCCGCCGACCAAAAGTGACCTTAATGAAAGTGTCTCTGAGGTTTGGATTCGATATTTGTTGAAGGTTAATGGATGGTTGAAACATTTATTCGGCTATAATATATGACAAATACAATTCAAATAGGTACTTAAAGCAAACAAAAAACTTAACATACCAGGAACTGTGATTAATATGAAATATATACACAAATATAGCTAATAACGTTTTTTAGGTCAGCTATAAGGGTGATTTTTCAGTTTTTTCACAAGAGCTGTCTTACATTAAAATAAATAAATAAAAAATTCCTTTCTTTAACTTTCTTTTTAAAAACGCTTTTTTTAGGGATCCGTGGTAAAATCAGAACCTGTATTTTGTATGACGTATTTTGTAATTTTTTAATCATAAATAAATAAATTTGGCATATTAATTATAATCAAGTCATTTGATTATCATTTGTAATCTAATAAACGAAAATGAAAATTTACAGAACGATCGGCGATCACATAAAGACAGTATTTTCCTTGCGCTGAGCCCCCCTCTGGAGTTCGCCCTCTCCGGTGAAGTAGTCAAAGCCGTCAGAGGCTACGTAGGTCCCTTAAAAAAAAGTATTTTCCTAATGACAATACAGGATACAAAACGGTATCACGATTGTAAAGACAAGTATTGTTATACCTAATGGGCATTTTTTCGCAGAAAGATTTGAAAGGTTAACTTGTCAACTGTCATTTGTCACCCATCTGTCACTCGTCAACTAGGTATTCGTCGTCTGTATGCAAAATGAGGGTCCAGGGGCCAACACGAAGAATAAAAAGCTTCGCTCGTTTCCTGATTTATTGTTTTGTTACGTTACATTCTTAGTTTTTACGCATTGCCAGCGATTTTTTTCGGGTTATTTTTATCTTGCATAGAGCTATGACTAATTTTATGAATTCAAAATCGAACATGTACTCGTATAGTCCCTCTACAAATATTTTTTAAAATAATTAATTACATAGTACAAACTAGACAGGAAAAATGGTAAAATAAACTTAAAAACTAACTTAGATTAACAGAAAATATTAGAAATACTAAATAAAAACTATACCTACATTAACTTAAAAATACATTAATCTAATAATCCACTACCTACCAGTGGGCATCCTTCCCAAAATGCTGGCAGCATTGCCAAGTTGAATGGCAATCTTTGTGCAAAGTAGTGGCGTCGACCAGGCGTCTTGATAATAGTTTTAAAATATAACTATACCTAAATTTATAACTAAATTGTTTACCATCTTTTTTATATATTCATATTTGCTCATGGTTTGGGGACCGATCCAAACCATGAGCAAATATGACGAGTGAATTGTATTGTTTGGAATGGACAATCCATCAACCATCCTCTTCCTTACTATAGAAAAGTATTTTTTAAGACTCGGAAGCAATTTCTGTAATCCGTGAAAAAATTCTCAGATGCTAAAATCACAGAATATTTTAACACCTCCGTAAATTCTTTGTTTTCACTCAAAACTCCCCAAAACAAAGTAATTCTTAACTCCGAGCAAAGCGTACTTAGCAAAGTTTTGGATAAATAATTTACACCAAAAAAGGGACTAATTAAAAACCAACTTCTAAACGGAACACTTTCCGTAATGAGGGTTCCAACTTGATAATTTACAGTACCATGGCAAAGTTCCCGTGGGAAATTAGGTTGAGGACTCGATGGTGGTGCGTTCCTTGACAAACGGTATTTTTAAGTCAAGCATGGTAATGTGGTGTTGGAGATGAGATTGTTTAAAATGAACAGAAAATTGTTGTGGTTTTTTCTTAGCGAGGTTTTCGCAGCTTTAACAGACGAGCAGTATGTTTTTACGAAAAAAAAAAAAAACAAAAATGTTAACATCCAAAAATCGTGTTAGAATTTTAATATTATAAGGACAATAATTTATTGAAACAAAATAATAAAGAAATCAACTAAACAATAATGGCGTGTGGTTATATACTATGTTAAGTATAAAGGTATTTTATTTTTAATCCATCGTTTAACGGTTCACGTAACTTCTGTATCAAATTCTCTCTCTCTATAGCTTAACCCCCTTACTAATAAACGTTGAGTAACGGCTGAGTAGTTATACAATGCTTTGTCCTTATCTGTCATTGTGACATTTGAATTCGACAGATAAGGACAAAGCATTGTATAACTACTCAGCCGTTACTCAACGTTTATTAGTAAGGGGGCTAGTGTATAAGTTCTGAGGTTAAAGTGACAAAGGTTATGACTTACAAGTCTAGTATACTCTGTATTAAGATCTTTTTAGGGTTCCGTACCCAATGGGTACCTAACGGGACCCCATTACTAAGTCTACGCTGTCCGTCCGTCCTAACTGTATCTTTTGAACCGTAAAAGATACCACGTTGATTTTTTTTTTGCAGAATCTGTGATATAACGGCGAATATCCTAACTAATAATGAAAAAGTCAAAAATTTAAATTAAATTGGGAGTCCCCATGCAAGAAACGTTTTTTTTTCAACGTTTTCCTGTACTTGTATGAACGGTAATATATACAAGCGTCAAGTTTGGTATGATTATAGAATAAACCCTATAAAAAACAAATACTTAAAACCGGTCAAATAGGTACGGAACCCTCAGTGCGCGGTTCCGACTTGTACTTGACCGGTTTTTTACCAGCGAAGTCGACTTATTTATACCCAGAACAACAGAATTACCCCCTTACTAATAAACGTTGAGTAACGGCTGAGTAGTTATACAATGCTTTGTCCTTATCTGTCATTGTGACATTTGAATTCGACAGATAAGGACAAAGCATTGTATAACTACTCAGCCGTTACTCAACGTTTATTAGTAAGGGGGTTATTGGTGAACTCTGCTCTTATAGTGAAAGTTATTTCCCATCGCAGCTGTTTTCTTTTTTTTTAGTCACAAGTCAAATAACCTGTTCGATGCCTGACATTTGCGCGAAATATTTTTGATCGTATGTATATCTGATTTTGAAATTCTGATTCTGAAATTACTTTCAGCAAATATAAGAGAAGGTTAAAGTCGTGTCGTACCAGAAAGTCAAGCAGTTGACAGAAGACCGGAACGGTTGGCGATTACTCCACCAACAAAGAGCTTGGCTCTTAAATAAGGAGGTAGAGAGAGATAGAGAGAGTATATCTGATATGTCTATTTCCCAAAAAACCATTCGTATCTTTTTTGTTCCCAGATTAACAAAATGGCGTAAGCCTTAAGGTTAACCCTCATTTTACCGAGATTTATAACTTGACCCGTACCCTCTTAGACATTATACGGTATTAGGTACAGCTTCAATCTTGGCTGAACTGCGTAAAAATTACCGATGACAAAAGTTAATAATAATATTTTAATTTAAAAAAACAAAACCTTTCCATAACAAAATTTTATTACACAGTTAATTTTCGTTATCCAATAGTTTTTTTTTAATTAGGTAGTGTAGGTACCTACAATCGTAAAGTATATTAAAAATAACAACCTTAAGAGATCTAAGCTCTAATATTCCTTTACAAAGAAAATGTTTAAGCACTGTAATCCAGTTGTTTTATTAGCATAGGACCCTAATTAGGGCGGTGGCTAATCTGTCTCGTTACTCTGTGATGCGGCAGAGTAAAGAATGTTAATTAAAAGCGCTGTTTGCACAGAGTACGACAGAGGGTTTATATTAATGTGTTTTAATTTTTCTTTTGCCTGCTAGCTAAAAGCCGTGGTAGCCTAATGTTTTTACCTGCCGACTCTTAAGCAGAGGGTCATGGGTTCGAACCCGGGGTCGCACCTCTAATTTTTTCGGAATTTATATGCGAAATATAATTTACCATGAGCTTTTCGGTGAAGGAAAACATCGTGAGGAAACCTGCACACACCTGCAAAGCAATTTGACGGTGTGTGCGAAGTTCCTAATCCGCACTGGGCCCGCGTGGAACTATAGCCCAAACCCTCTCATTGTGAGTGGAGGCCTGTGCCCAGCAGGACCGACTTTTATTACTAAGCGACAATAGCGATCTTCACCTTTTTATAGCGATTTTATCAAGACGGGACACTTTTATTTTTAACCTTAAGCGTTAAGTCTTACGTTAGAATATGGAATAGATGTATTCATTTCCCTAGCTGTCAAATTTTATCTCGTGTATGCATGCTAAGCCCGCAGAAATTTTTGAAGTTGCCGAAGGAATGGCGCTAATAAAGCTATTAAAGCTAATTCCTCAAAAAATGAAACTTGAATAATTATAAGATACAGGGGCCTGTTTATTAAAAGCTTGTAGCTTGTGTTACAAGTGGAAGTCTCTTTTTATTGCATATTGTTGGAAAGAGACTTCCACTTGTAATACAAGCTACAAGCTTTTGATAAACGGGCCCTAGGTATTCATTACTTAAAAAGGCGCTTCACAACACGAGACCACTGTTGAAAAGGCTGTCTACGTTTTGTGTTCTGTGCCACTAATCTCGCGCAGGTCCAGGCGACAAACAGTTTGCAGACGCCCGGTACCTGCGGTTTAAGACAAACTGCCTCAGTAACAGTACAAATTAACAGCCACAGTTGTCAGGACTCTTAGGCTGTGTTTTCACCAGAGCTGCGCGAGACCGCTACCCGGTGTGCGAGGAAAAATCCACCAATAGGATTAATAATAATAATGCAGCCTATATACGACCCACTGCTGGGCACAGGCCTCCACTCATAATGAGAGGGGTTTGGGCTATAGTTCCCACGCGGACCCAGTGCGGATTGGGAACTTCGCACACACCGTCAAATGGCTTTGCAGGTGTGTGCAGGTTTCCTCACGATGTTTTCCTTCACCGAAAAGCTTATGGTAAATTTACAAATTATATTTCGCACATAAATTCCGAAGAACTTAGAGGTGCGAGCCCGGGTTCGAACCCACGACCCTCTGCTTAAGAGTCGGCAGGTCAAACCATTAGGCTACCACGGCTTTTTAGGATTACTTTGTTTTAATAGCCTCAAAACGCAGCTATTCTATTGGTGGATTTTATCGCACATCGCTTAGTTGCCTCGCACAGCTCTGGTGAAGCCTCACAAAAACTGTGGTGGCAACATGGTGGCAACATAAGATTTTCTGTTAATTTCTAGCTTTTCCTCGCGACTTCTTAAAAGTGTAACGCTATTCCCTCCGGAACTGCCTAATTTTTAGAAAGTAAAAGTATCTTAATGTCCGTCTCTGGGTAAACTATCTTTGTAATTTAAGTCCCGTGCTGTCTTTAGAAAGTGGCAGGTGTCCTAATGGGACATTATTACATCGTTTGCGCAATTGGCTATTTGACTGAGTGGTCAAATCAGCAACTTTTATTGAAACGTCAAAACGATCCGGTAGTTAGTACGTAAATAGTATAATGTGACGGCACAATTTGCAGTGTTCCTTTATAAAGTTTTTGTTGAATTAAAAATCGTTTTAATTCCAAAAATAAACGATAACACGGTTTCTTGGTGTTATTTTCGAAAGCTTGATTTAGTGGTAGCGTAAAAATAATTTATTTTGACATTAGTCAAATAGCCAATTGGGTGTTAGAGTTTTTTTTGTAATGCTTGCACCGCTGTCAGAAAATTCAGCTATACTAATATACATACCTATTTTTTTATACTTCCGAATTATTTTCTTCTCAATGCCTCTAGTATGCGTCTCATCACAATGAATACAACAAAAATACCTCAATTATCAGGAAACAATCCAAAGCTATTAATCACAAAACATTTTACAGAATTTCAGGCATTTCGATTAAAGCCCGTAAATTTAGGCCATATATACCACCGACACCGTATGGAGCTGACTTACTGTATATATTAGAAGCTTTGGGCACCGGTCTTTACAAGGCAATATTAAAGTAAAATGCAATAATTCCACGTCCAAAGCCAATGAAAATTTAACCTTACTATGATTTTGCTAAGGATCAAATGAGAGCTCTCTTGAATTAGAGTTGTTTCTTTTTTGTGTATTTCATACTATTTGTTAGGTTTTTTGTTCTACCAGTCAAGTGGGTCCGTATTCGGGATTTATGAATTGTGATAGAGGAACGGGAGAATTGATTTATCCTTGTTTTTGGGGTTGAATTAGGTTTTGCTTTGTATATCGGAGCGCCGTAGGTATTAGTGGTGAATAATTTGCTTTACGGGTCTTCGATACCGGCAGCGTCTGCGGTTAAGTGAAATAGGAACCCAGCAAAGACATAAATACAAAAAATAGGCCAAGAACTCATGTGCCACCGAAAGTAGTGATTTCTAAAAAGGTGCCAAGTTTGGCACTAGATCAAGTACACCACGGGTTTGTCAAATCGTACACGGTATATTCATATTGGAATTTGACGATTTGACAACCGAATTAAGAATATATTATTAGCAAGTGGCTCAATAATCCCGTGGTAGACTGTACCTTATACCGTATCGCAAGTTAGAAATAATCTGTAAATATTGGTCTAGTTGCCTGCTTTTTTTATTTATTTTACTTATCCAAAATATTCTATTTAACCAAATTACCTAAATGTCATTCTTTTATTTTAATCTGCGAGAAAAAACGAAATAACCTTAATAATAGGGTGAGTCTTGATAGTGCACATATTATTATTAAAATGGGGGACATTAAATTAAAATTTTTTGATGAAAACAATGTTTTTTTGAAAACGTATTTCGCAAAAATATATTTTTTTTTACTTTTTTTTCGTCGATAAACTTTAATTTAATGTCCCTGTGTAGATTATCAAGACTCACCCTGTATAAGTATCCAATGTAACTTATGTATAAACATGAATTGGCGAAACCCGCGGGCAGAAGCTAGTTTAAAAAAACCTAGCTAATGCGCCATTAAACTCCCGAAAAAACACTCAACTGTCAAACTTCCGCCATCGCTCCTAAAAATCCGGATCATTCATCCGATTTAACCCCCGGATGGATTTAAATCATCCCGCAAAAATCGCTAAGCCCCTAAGTTCCCGAAGTATTTGTCAGGACTTGGGCATTTGTCACGTAAGAGTTCGGGTTTAATCGGCACCCGTCGGCAAACTTCGGCGGGCTATTAAGAATCTTGGTCAAGTTGAGCAATTTGTGCGGCCTTGACTCTTGGACTAATCGGGGATATTATAAGTTTTGTTTGTGGGGCGTGAAAGTATTTGTGAAGCTTTTAGTAATTGTTAGTTGGGGTATTCCTGTTTGTTGTCTGTAGTATTTGTAACTACCAAAATTCTAAATATTTATTAGGTAAATTGGCCGGGTGGGGGCTCTCTTACACGTCAGTAACAATGGAGTGAATGATAACATTGATAACAATGAGCTTCGGACAAGACTATCATTGCAGAGAAACTCTAGCAGAAGGCTAATTTTTCAATCATATACAATAATAACGGGAGCGGGTGTTGTCGCATACATATTGTTAGCCATAATTTATTTTAGTCATACGCCCTTTCAAGCTGGAATTACTGGATTTAATAAACATCCATCATGTAGATTAGTTAGGTTAGGTTAGGTTACTTTAGTAAAAATCCTGGAAAAATGCATTATGACTTGCGAAAATTATGACTAAAGATATGTATACAACCCAATATGGAACCAATAACTTAAAAAGTAAGTAACATCACGGTAATAAAGTATTTCTCCACAAAATCCTTAAAAACCCTCCTAGCAATAAATGTTTAAAAAAAAACAAAGTGTCTATAAACCACTGTGGAAGTAGGATGAATATATTTTCGCGAGAATTTTGCATATCCAGTAGTTTTTGAGATAATCGCGAAGATACAAACATACATACATACGGCAGAACCTACTTTTTTTGGTCGATAAAAAAACCCGTTTAGTGGGAAGAACATTCTTTCCTTTATGGCTGCTGGTTATAAAATTTCGTTATTCGTAAGGAACTAATCCTTTGTACGGTAAAATTGTAGGATATATCAGTTCATACGGCCTTGGATCAATTTATTGTAACACCTCAATGTATACTCCAAAGGTCCTCCAAATTGCTAATTCTCCTTGAATTCAGTTTAAACCCTTCAGCAGCTCGCTCAACGCCGTTCGAGTGACACTTGCATATAATTACAAAGGCACTTTCGCGTCGCACTTCCGCGCAAGATAAATACCCCGAAGTACTGTCTTGCATGTTTAACAGTAAGAATGGGAACACCTAGTTAATAACTAGCATTTTAGTATATTCGTTAAATAACACTGCCCTTATTTTCGGTTTTAACATTTTATTATAGGTATCTATTAGTGGGACTTCTCGTGTGACGAATATAATTGCTTATGAATAATAAGGAAAGGGAAAAGAAAACGAAATTCTATTTAGTTCATCAGATAAAGAAGCAAAAAATATTGGACACGTATTTTTCCTTTTGTCAATCAATCAAAAAATGACAAAGATAAAGCACGTCAAAGTTTGGAAGTGGGGGCTCGTGACGTCACTTCTATGTGAAAATTGTATTTAGACGTGACATCATGCGACATTTCAACTGGGTACACTACATAACTCCGAAGAGTCATAATTCCGAATTGATTGAAATCCCGAATTTACATAATTCCGAATGCATTTTTTTTTATGAAGGCTTTTTTTTTATATCACACATAAATCAAATCTAACCTGACCTACGTATAGCAATTGAAAGTTTTTAATTTTAAATAGCTCCAGCATACCATAGATTTCGGAAAAATGAAAATTCGGACAAATGAATATTCGGAAAAAATATTTCGGAGTATTTGGGTGTTCCGCATCACGAGTCATGAACACTGAGAACTCAAAAAACACATGTTTAAACTAGTTGTTAAAACTGTTTCAAACTATTCAAACCAAAAACAAGCCTACTGCACGTTTTGCATTAGCGTCACAAATCTGGAAATGAAATTAGGTTACTAAGGCAAGGTTAAATTAACTGAATCCAAAATCTACATAAAACCCAAAGTGAATTATTTCAAGATATTAAGGTTCAAATTACATTAATAATTGCCGAATTGCTCGGCTACAGATTGCGTAGACTGAATACAGGTTTATCAAATGGCACCAGGCCTCCCGATTAACGCTAAGAGCAATGCGGCCCAAGTCATAAGAATCAGCGGGATTGAGTTTTAAAATTATCATTACAGTTTTTTGACAAAACACAAACAGAAAAGGGCTTTGTCAGAAGAACTTAAAATTAATATCTTATCGTCTACTGGACAGTGAAATGTTGGTAGGACATGAAACAACGAATTAAGGATCTCAGAAATCCGACGGATGTGAGTAGCAAAAAACTAATTGTCGTGGAGATCCTTGGGGAAGACCTGTGTCCATAAGTGGACATCTTTCGGCTGATACGATATGATGATCATCTGTTTGTACCGCTATTGGCATGGTGTTGGTAATGTTGTGATAGCTCATAAAATTAACGGTAAAATAATTTGAGATAAAAATGTATAGAATTCCAGATAAACACAGAAAGCAGATTTCATTTTGTCGTATTTTTGGATAATTTCGTTGTCTGACTCAGCTGAAAACCAGTCGTTGAAACCAGCGAAAAAACGAAAGTGCAGGCAGTTAAACATCTTTTACAGCCCGTGAGCATTTAGAAGTGGATTCGAGTTAGGATGAAGTCGTCTAGACTCGCATAAGAGCGAGTGAGAGAGAAGTACAAACCCGAATCCTAATCCAAGTGCTCACGGACTGTACACGTTTTGACGGACGTCGTAAATAAGCCAGTTAATGATTCGTCAGACGATGTAAAAGACGATGTGTTTAACAGAATAACATGGCAGTTTAGGACAACGATAATTCGTTAGGACAAAAAGATGGTTTCCTTAAAAGTAGTCGGAATATGGGATGACATGCGTTTGGCGAATTATTAAATTAAAAATGTACCACGCTTTTTTTTGGATTAAATAAATAAAAATAAAAAAACATATAAAAGTCGCTGCACTCTTTTCTCTTACACCTTTAAGTTGTATACAAAATAACCGTTAACATAAATGTTATGGGGACTAAAATAGTGAGCGCACTCCTCGGGGAGGTAATGTTCCGGAGAATGCTTTAATTTCAACGCGGCGAGACGGATTTGCCGGATTTTTGCCGAGCCCGGGATTATTTTGTATAGTATTGTGGCCACGAAGCTTGATAGGTTTGTAATTGAGATGGCGCTTATTCGATTGTACAGTGGTGCCATCGTTACTATTATTGCGTATTCCAATAAACTTACTAACGTGTGGGCTGCTCGCGCCTGCACCGCGGCGCCACCATGTTCGTGTGCAACGCGGGTGCGCTCGCGCCGGACTCGCAATGCTCCCACTGACCGGGCACTCTCGCTCCTGAATGATATGGTGCTGCAAAGCTCAGAAATTGATATATTTTTTGACTAATTTTTTTTAATAAGGTCATGTCGTTTTGTAATGAAAATAATTTCCTATAGTTAGTATTTAATTTGTTAATGATGATAAATTATAATGTAGAATATAAAGATTTTTAAAATTAATGTAATTTAAAGTAGCTGTTACCTACATATGATTTTTCTATAAAATAATATCGTGCCTTGGCTTCTATGCTGTAAGCTTGCGTGTGAAATAGAAATAAATAAATAAACATGACACGTAATATTTAGGGCCACTTGAACGAAAAGATATTCAAAGTTAAATTGATTCAAGACTGACAGTTCCTTAATTTTACACAACTAAGTAAATTAATATTTAGGTTTAAACAGAATTTGGTGCAAATGGCCCTTAGTCTATCCGTTGAGGAGAAGCTAGATCTTTCTTTCTTGTCTTTAAGCCAGTTTGATGTAGCTACGCCTCAAAAGCTTGTGCAGAAAGGCAATAAATAATAAATGCTTAGGCTGACCCCACACTAGCGTTTTTTGAGCGTTGGCATCCTGCCGACGCCTAGTGCATAACGCAATCCCCTCGCCCGCTACCCTCTACGATGAATTTCAGGGCGTTTCAACCGCCGTCATTAGTGTCACCAGTGCCAAATATATTGACGAAATCAATGACACTACAGCAACTTCTGATGCTGATAGAAACTACATCCCCGGTTCTCCTTCTGTTTACATCAGGAGTTGCTACAGTGTCATTGATTTCGTCAATATATTTGGTGACACTAATGCCGGCGGTTGAAACGCCCGGAAATTCACCCTATACCGCAGGACGCCGACGTTAAAAAGACGATACTTAAATAAAGAAAGAGGTGTATTTTTTCCACTAAAATGCTTTTATTTAACCTATATAAAGGCGTCGTTGAATACTCTTTTTACACCAATAGTATTACAAAGGTTCATATTTTTGCTGTTAGACTGCCATTATACAGCTTGAAGTGTTATTTACAGCTGAAGGATCCCGCATGAATCTTATTAACTAATTACTGGTGCTTAATGTTCACTATATACGACCAAATGTGAATAATAATACAGCAATTTGTGTTACTTGTAGTGTGGGATCAGCGGTAATTCGTAGTAAGTAATATCACATTGTTTTGACGACGCGGTTAACCTAGTTGGTAGTGACCCTGCCTACGAAGCTAGCGGTCCCGGGTTCGAATCCCGGTATGGGCAAATATTTGTGTGATGAGCGCGAGTATTTGTTCCTGAGTCATGGATGTTCTCTATATATTTAAGTATGTATTTCTCTATATAAGTATGTATATCGTTACCTAGTACCCATAGTACAAGCCTAGAGCTTAGTTTGGGACTAGCTCAATTTGTGTGAGATTGTTCTCTGATATTTATTTATTATTTATTTATTATTTTCGTTTAGTATTTAAACCTTTTACTGAATTTCATGCTGCAGTCGGCAAATTCAGTCCACAGCAGAGCGGTCCTCTCACTTACCTACTAAATAGCGAGCCTTGAAAGTGGGGGGTGGTCCAAAACCCGAGAAGTTTTTCCATATTTAGTATTCGTAGAAGTCTGTTATCGCTACTGCTTCGGGAACTGCCCAATTTTCCAGTATATAAAGTAAACGATGTCCGTTGGGCTATAAACTATTGTACTGAAACTGTACGAAATTTCAGGTCGATCGCTTTAGGCGTTGGACCGAGGGAATGAAACGAACAAACACACCTTTTTAAATTAACAATTATTTGGAACGATTTGTTTATGATCAAAGTTAAACTAGATTTTTTATATCCAACTGTGGTAATATTAGGTAGGTATGTGAGTGTGTTTTGAAATAGCTACAACATTGGGAGGTTTAAAAAGACAATCAAAATAATCACAGTAACGAAATTTTTCTATACAAAAACCGGCCAAGTGCGAGTCTGACTCGCACACGTAGGGTTCCGTACCATCGTACAAGATTTAATGCTATGTACTTTTTAAATACTTTCGTAAAAGAAACAAAATAGGCGGTATAACAATATGTAAAGTAGGTAATTGTCTAAATTCATTACATCCCTTTATTTACGGGCCCCCTTTAATTTTTAATTTAATTTAATTTTTATTATTTGTTACCATAATGGCAACAGATCTCTGTTTTGGTCTGTATATCCAAACACTCTGCGAAAAGTTCAACAGTCTATCTGTTACGGTTCATGAGATACAGCCCGCGGGGTGACAAAATTTAACAAAATCACACTATTTGTATAGGAGCTCCCTTTAATTTTAAATTTATTTCAGTTTTTTTATTTGCTGTTATAGCGGCAATTAAAATAAACACTCTGTGAAAATTTCAACTGTCTACCCTTTACGGTTCATGACATACAGCCAGATTTAAGAAAAAAATCACGTTACTTGTATGGGACCCCACTTTAATTTTTTATTTTTTTTAACTATAGCGGCAATAGACCGACATACACATACTGTGAAAATTTCAGCTGTCTACCTATTTCGGTTCATGAGATACAGCCCGGCGACAGACAGACGGACGGACAGCGGAGGCTTAGTAATAGTTTGGCACCCTTCGGGTACGGAACCCTAAAAATTGCCTTCTTTGCTTTTGTAAATAGGACAAAAACATTTTCAAAATATTAACACGTTTATATTACTTATACGTTTACTTATGTAATGTATTTATATACATTACATAAGTGACTTCACAAAAAATATAATTTAATTGGATTTTTATTCGCTATGCACTTTTAACTTGCTGCATCGGGAGCATTGTTGCAGTCGAGCGCGATTCCTGAATAAGTGCAAGCAGTCTTATTAAATGTAATCGTGCCTTGAATACCGAAATGAAATTATGAACAAAATTACACGTTGGCCAATTAACGTTTAGTCTGTGGTTAGGATTTTAAGGTTACGAGAAACCCGCTTCTATTTAGCACACAAGCTGTATGAACTTAAACCTACAAGCTCCCTAGCAGGTATGCACGATATAAAGCTTGACACTTGCTAGGGAAATTAATACATAATTTATATTCCATATTCTAACGTAAGACTTAACGCCTAAGGTTTAAAATAAAAGTGTCCCGTCTTTATAAAATCGCTATAAAAATGTGAAAATCCCAGTAGTCACTTAGTAATAAAAGATAATAAAAGTCAGGATGAGACACTTTTATTTTTAACCTTAAGTGTTACGTTTTACGTTAGAATATGGAATAGATGTATTAATTTCGCTAGCACCTGTCAAATTATACCTCGCGCGAGCATGTTAAGCCCGCAGCCCTTAAAATGCTGAAACTAGATTTGAATGGCTGTATAAAAGTTCTTGTACAGCTTCTGTCTACTTGGGATAATTCATCCCCTACCAAATCCTCGTAACACTCGTAAGGTCCTTTAAAAGGCCTTCTGTCATCCTTTTTTTAAGCTTTAAACATTATGTAAGTGATGTTTTGTGGCCCCGACCAGACCACCTATGGTGATTCTGAGCAGTGTGTAGTTAAAACGATATGTTTGCGCCGGCGCAAGTCGTTACGAGTCTATGTCCGCGTCCAATATTATAATATCAACTATAGGTTGAGGAATTAAATCGTCAAGACATATAACAAACAAACAAACACACTTAATATATGATATTAGTAAGGAAGTGGGAATTCTTTTAAATTAACCTAAGTCATAGAATCATCATAGATAAAATATTTCCAACAGAAAATTCCAGATTTCTCTGAGAAGAATTTTTAAAAGGCCTTGTCTACCTTTACTCACCGCGTCCACTCAGCGGATTTATGAATGTCACTAAACTTGTTAAAAACCTGGGTATTAACTATCTTTCTTTGTCTGTAATTAAGAAGCCTGTACACAATCGCCTGCCTGCCTGTTGCTTTTTTTTTTTTCTTTTCCTTTTTTTTTGCTATTGCTGTTTCGTGTTTTGTCTGTCACTTGAAATGTAAATGTATTTTTTGTGTCACCTTCCGTGTTCTCACCGAGCGGTCTCAACGGAAGACCAGCGTTGGCTCTACAGCCAGCACAAGCTGAGTTGGGATCGTTTCGCGACAACTTTGCTGTGTACCTTTATGATATTGTAATTTCTTACTGTGTTCGTTGTTGTGAATAAATGTTTTCTTCTTCTTCTTTCGCAGGAAATTCGAGCTTTCTATATCTCCCTAACATTATGTTTTATCCTGGGAAAAAGTTTTGGGACTCGCTGGACGGGAAGCGACTTCACTTAACATCAGATGAGACTGAGGTCAAACGTAAACCCATATATGATAAAAAAAAAAAAAAAATACCCGCTACAATCCAAAGTATCTCCATTTAACAGCGTTGCCAGGTCTCTGATTTTTCAGGTCTACTGAATTTTCTAGAGAATCTACTGAGAGTTGATTCTAAGACTTGGATTGAAAATATGGTTATTATGAAGCCATTTTCAAATCAATATTCAAGACTCAAAATTTAGAAGATTCTCTAGAAAATTTAGTAGATCTCCTGAAGAATCAGACTTGGCAACGCTGCCCTCCAAGCCGTTGTTGGCGTGAACTGCAGACTGGCTCACGCACTTGACTGCGTTTCTTGCCGGCAGGCCCGTTCAGTGCGGGACAGTCCTGTCAGACATTCTGTCTGCGTAGGACAGGCACTTATCCTACAGACTGAGTTGCGAGGCTTGGGTCCTCCGATAAGGTCTGCTGTTGAGACAAGGGCATTTCAGCGAAGTGCCTTCATGCTTGGATCGCACGCCTTCTGTGAATTATCGGATCGAGAGGGTCATCCTATTGCTCCCGCTCCGCGGCCTTATTTTTCGTCGTAACTGCACGGGGGGCCTAACCTTGCAGGGCCCTTAGCCAAGATGCCCATCGCTAACTAGCGTTTCTATCCGTTTCGTTTTTAAACCAATCGCGTCACTGATAGATCACGTCATACGTAGAGTCACGTGATCTACCAGTGACGCGATTGGTTTAAAAATGAAACGAATAGAAACGCTAGTTAGCGATGGGCACCTTGGCTAAGGGCTCTGTACGCTAACTTTACGATTTTCGAAAAATGACAATATGTATGTAATGGACGTGACATAAGTGGCTGTTGTCACTTATCGTTAGCTAACGTCAATTCATTACATTTTTGATTTTGAAAATCGTAAAATTAGCGTAATGCATCTTGGCTAGGCCCCTGACGTGCAGAAAGAGGCCACATATATCTGATTAATTTGACTTACGCAAACAAGGTTGATTGGCCAGCCTATCCTTAACTAACCAAGAGCGTATGACACGCATGCCCAAGCTATTTGACTGTATTCACAGGTCAAGTTAATCTTGTCGGTGTGGTCGACTTTGCTAAGTAATAGCACCCCCGCAAAGTTTGCGGCTACAAAGGTTCCCGTCGCATCCAGTATTCCCTTTACCCAGAATTTAAAGTTTAATTACCTTGTTTGGAGGAGGGCGGTGAAGAGAGTTGGATCTTTAGTGATTAAATTGTTTGTTTGTCTCGTTTTTGAGCGGGTTTTAGAAGTATAATTTAGATTGCTTAAATTTAGCTTTTTTTAAAACAAATTATACTTTCCGAACAAGCGTTAATGTTCCATTAGGACACCTTCTATCACTTTCTGGTTGTGTTGTAGAAAGTGACAGCTTTAGGTGATATGCAGAATAAACACAGTAAAAAAAAAACATAAATAATATTATATTGGTAGCAGAAATTTATTGGTGTGGTGAAAATAGTAGTTTTTCAGACATGAAACAACGTCTGAGGCCGTTTTATAAGCTGTCAAAACCTGTCAAGTTCCCGGCAATGAACGGGACAGAATTACAGCAGTCATAAATAGTTTTATCCCTTTTTCCACATGAAACTTAGGTACGAGTATGTACCAGGTTTTGAGACCTTGTAAACCTCAGGCCCCCTAGCATGCATGCAGGAAATAAAATTTGACAGGTGCTAGGGAAACGAATAGATCTATTCCATATTCTAACGTAAGACAACGCTTAAGGTTTAAAATAAAAGTGTCCCGTTTCGATAGAATTGCTATAAAAAAATGAAAGTCGCTATAGTCGCTTTGTTATAAAAGGTAATAAAAGTCAGGATGAGACGCATTTATTTTAAACATTAAGCGTTAAGTTTTACGTTAGAATATGGAATAGATGTATTAATTTCCCTAGCACCTGTCAAATTATATCTCGTGTATGCATGTTAAGCTCGCCGAGGTCGTAATATGAAGTGTCAAAAACTGTCCCAGACAGTGAAAGGGACAGTATATACGACTCTTATAGCTCTATCCTTTTCACTGACTAGAACTTGGCATGTTTTAAGCTCATAATCATTTTTCTTTCTTTCTTTCTCTCTTTCTTTCTTAACACTCTCTACCTCTGTACATTATACAACTTCTAAAGTTCCTGTACCTCGCTAATCGAAAGATAATAATTAATGCAAACGTGAAATACTTCAAACTACAGTTTGTTTACTCTTTAATACTTCGTGATACAATTTTTTAAATGGAAATTTTCAAGGTTTCCTGGTTAATTGCTTTCTTGATTGCATAGCTTTTACTTATTGCCCTAGAAAATGTTTCACCTTTTTCTGTTCATACTGCAATGAAAATGAGGAAAAGAACGAATTTGAGCCTGCAGTGCTCCTGATTTGGTTCAAAGAACTCAAAGGCGCTTCATTAAGGACTCCATTTTGGCAACGCCATCACAGCGGCTAGCCCATCTTGTATTTCCTCGCATGTCGCTCAGTGTGTCTCTATCGTAACAGACTAGTTAGAAAGGAACATCCGAGCATCAAGCAGGTCACTGGCAAGTTGTACTAGACCCACCGAAATCCTTTTACAAATTCTGCGCCACGCGTTCTGACTTTCATATTCATTGGACTCGTATTATAAGTTCTCGGCCATTATGTATCTAAAAATGTTAAATTTGAAAAAAATACGTAATAAAAGGTAATAAAATTCAGGACGTGACAATTTATTTTAAACCTTAAGCGTTTAGTCTTACGTTAGAATATGGAATAAAATGTATTTATTTTCCTGCCACCTGTAAAATTTTATCTCGATGTGTTGCCAATTTTCTGGAATGTGATGTCATTTTTAAAACAGTATCCTTTAAAATAATATAATAGGTCGATTTGTAGCACGTACATGAATATACTTAACAAATAAACATTCCGGGACTGAGTCGTCAACGTGACAAAATGTCGAATGGATATATTGTTTAATGGTCATAATGTGCGAGTGTCGAAATGAATAGGTGTCAAAACGTACAGAGGTTTAAATACGTAAGTGTAAATATAACCAAGTGCCAAAATGCAAAAGCGACGGCATGTGTAAGTGTTAGAAAGTAGAAATTTCATAATAAATAGGTGTCAAACCGTACAGAGGTTTAAATACGTAAGTGTAAATATAACCAAGTGCCAAAAGGCAAAAGCGACGGCAGGTGTAAGTGTTAAAATGTACAAGTTTCAAAAGAAACAGGTGTCAAAATATACCTAATCCAAATAGGTATCTATGTACGTATGATTACTATTCAATTATCAATAAGTACTGGCCGGTGGGCACTTAAGATAAAACAAAATCAGTAGAATGTCATGTCGTCAAAGGGCTAAAACTTCCTGTCATGGCTGATTTTACGCTATTCGTTTTGTGAGAAAATGGAGGAAGAACAAGAGGAAATCGTATTTAGCAAGACGCAGAAAGGGAAAGAAACGATACTACTCGGTATTCATAGATACAATCTAAGTTTACACAATGTTGGAGGTAGTACACTATGGAAATGTGTAAATCGCTTATCTTGTGGTGCCTCAATAACATTAGATCCAAGAAAAACGAAAATTCTGCGAAAAAGTACGCACACTTGCCAACCATCGGTATTTAAAAATAAAAATTACGTTGCACATCAAGAGTGCATGAAAAAAGTTTGTGAAAGCTACGAGTCGGTGCAGCAAATTTTTGAAGAATGCTACAATACACAAGAAAATTTGGACTCTGATGATTCTACTGAGACTCCACTGTTTGAAAATAAAAAGAGGTCACTTTACAGAGCCCGAAAACAGTATTTAGACGTTACAACAACGTCATTTAACAAACTGGAAGATGTGGAGATTCCACTTATTTTAAAACGCAATTTTTTACTTTGGGAAGATGGCAAAGAAGAAAAAATCTTACTATTTGGAACTAACTACGCCGTGAAAGTCTTGAAATCTGGAACTGGCGATAAAATGTTTTTTGGCGACGGGACTTTTAAGGCGGCACCTTTACCATTTAAACAACTGTTTACAATCCACATAGACGTGAACAGCACTGAAGAACAAACGAATGTAATTCCATTGCTTTACGCACTGCTGCCTAATAAAAACACAAATACATATATACGTCTATTCTCCTACCTTAAATATGTTTTGGGTATAAATATAAAGAAATACAAAACAGATTTTGAGAAAGCAGAAATAAGTGCTGTAAAAGAGGTCTACGAAGAATGTCAAGTAAGCGGATGCTTCTTTCATTTCAATAGAGCTGTGTGGAGGAAATGTGAAAATCTTAAGCTAAATGAAACTAAAGAGGGACGAAAAGTAACAGAACTGGCGTCACATTTACCTATGCTACCAGCAGACCTCATTTTGGACGGATGGACTGCTATTATGAATACTGTTACCGAAAAAACTACCGGTATTGAAAGATTCGAAGAATATTTCATGAAACAATGGCTAGGTAAGAATCAGTTGGCAGAAATAAGTTGTGCCAAAGAGCGACACCGTACGAATAATGCGTTGGAAGGTTGGCATAACCGTTTAAATAAAAGACTACGATGTAAGCAAAGGTTATATGTATTTATACATTTACTGCGGAAGGAAGCTATTTATCAAGAGTCCAAAATGAAAGACATGCTTTTTCAAAATGCGAAACGACGAAAATGTGACATTCTGTTCGACAGAAAACTCAAACAATTATTAAGGCAAATAGAAAACAACGAAATTACTGTAATTTTTTTTTTGAAGTGCATTATAAAATTAAAACGCAATCAAAATAATTATAACGTTTAGGGTTAATTTTATGTTTTAACAATGTATACTTAGGGGAAATGCTCATGTTTAAGTTTGTTATTTTATTGTATAGGTGTCATGGTAGGTAATGTTTAAGTTTGGACCTTTTTAATTGTTTAAGAGAATAGTAGTTTTTGTTTCTTACGCTATTAAATATTTTAATTAAAATTAAATGTTTATTTTTGTTTATAAAAGCCACAGATTTGATAAAACTCCATGTAGTGCTATTCGTAAGTATAGTATATTTTATAAACCGAGACCCTCACAATAAGCCCTTTCATTTGATATGTCACACGGTACGGTATGTACAGTATGTAATTTTTTTTTTATAATTTGATCCCAAAAATGATATTAAGAATTTCTTAATTTACGTTACACGTCCGTGTTTAATCGGTGAGTAAAAATGAAATGAGGGTAGTGAACATTTACTTTTTGGCATCTGGGTTGTTTTAAACGTTAGATTTGTTAAAATTGCCCATAAAGGCGTCGTTTACGCCCTAAAGGATAACACGTTCTAACGTTTAGTTTCGGAAATACACAAGCATTTTGTCATTTGCACGGTAAGTAATATATACATTTGGACACTTATTCAAATTCTCACTGAATAATTATGACATTTGGACATTTTGACATTTTTACTTTATGACCATGAGACAATTAATGCTTTGGACATTTTGTCATATACACATTCTAACCCGCACACATTTTAGCAATTACATTATTTGTCACCAAAACATTGTGGCCATTTCGTGTTATACGTTTTGACATTTGTACGTTTTGACACTCGTACTTTATGACCATTAAACAATTCGTCCACTGGCCATTTTGTCACGTTGACGACTCAGTCCCGGAATGGTTGTTACTACATACATAGCTATTTTATTTGAATAAAAGCTAACTAAAAAAAAAATATCTAAATCGATAAAATACTTTTATTTGTACCATGGTGTTTGAGACCTGATGATTTTGAGCCGGAACGTGGATGTTTTGTTTTTAACGTGAACCAGTTCCTGAAAAGGCAGTTGATGAAAACGTCTTAGTATAGTAACATTCACCCAACCAAATAGACGCTGTTGAGATTGATACAAAACCCTCTAGACTAATAAAGTGACCTAAGACAACCTTTACAAACGTATACTTGTATATATCATTGTCAAAGAAACATTTTAGTTTAAATCGTATCTCATAAAAACAAGGCTTAATTTTGCTTCATAAATAAGACCCCATTTTGAAGTGAGGTTTTCGGACGTTTTTTGTTCTGTAACGTTATCTAGTTGAATATTGTTGATGTCGAAGTAGATTCAACAAGAATTTTACGAAATGAGTGAACCTTTAATATTCCTAAGAAAAACGGGAGTCAACTTTAAGGATCATGAATATTTCCCGCGTTTTGCTTATAGACGTTTTAGCGTCAAAGTTTCTGGATTCTCTCAAAACACATTTCCAGCGTTGACTACTTACGGAAAAATATTTGTGTATTGTAATATTTCAAGGTTGCGTCTGTAGATCATTGTTCTTCCAACGAAATCTTGTGAACTTTCTCTATTGCAGTTGAAATTTGAGTAAACAGAGAAAATACCTAAGTTTTTCTTTCTTATATTCGTTTCAATATTGTAAGGTCTGGAATAATTGAAGTTGTTTGTTGGTATTGTAACTTTTTCTTTAGAACTGATTTCGGGATTTTTGCTCAATTTTTAAATTGTACCGCAAAAGGTGAATCCAGAAAAAAATGCATTAATCTATTGGATTCAGACAGAGCGTGATCATATTGTCACCCCGTTGAGGGTTAGATAACAGGTAAAAGATAGGTAATTTATTTAATGAGCAGTTAGAAGTAATTAAAAACGAGTCTTGTTGATATTGCTGCCCCCTCATACTGAAAATATTGATTCACAAAAAAATTACAAAAAGTGAAAAACCATGAATTTTGTCAGAAAACAAATTCGATTTTTTGCAAATGGTAAATCTGCTTAGGGTATATTTTCTTAAAGTAGACCAGCTATAATTTCAAACTCTCGTGTAAAAAGTAATAAATAAATCACTTCTGAATATTACATTTTAAAACGGACTTTAATAAAAATATTCTGAAAATCAACACGTAATTAAAAACTCATTATAATATAATATTATACAAGCAATATTAATTAATGAATCGCACCAAAAATAACTTCCTTTACCAATTTCATTAAGGATTTTATCGGGAAAGGTATTTTACTAAATTACATGCAAGATTGACGATAAAAACAGAGTAACTTCTTAGAACATTCCATACCAGTGACACCCCAGGCGTTGAAAAATTTGTATACGATTGCTAATTTTTGGCAGTGAACGTATGAATTACTTGATTGTGTGAAGGCATGCCGAGGGAATACTTAATGCCAAAACTGAAAAATGACTAGGTTTCATTTATTTATACATAAATTAAACAATTTAAAGGGTAAATTTGGTTGAAAATGTATCGATGCTTAATTTTTTTTTGTTCTGAAAAACATGGATTTTATTTTAATAAAATGTAATGGTTTAAATAATTTATGGGTAGGTACCAAATGTAATATGAATGTTGAATTTTAAAACTGTATTTAATGTTTATTTTTAATTGGATTTTTTATGCATATAAATTAATTGAATTTTCAATTTAACAAAAAATCAATTTGATTTGGTTTTCTACATTTCTAGATATTTTTCTTAAATGTGGCTCACAACAAACGTTGTGCTTTTCTTTACTAATATTATCAAAATGTGAAAATGTATGTTTGTTTGTTATAGCCATCACCTCAACCGATCGCTGAATGTTGTACAGACATGTTGTACTTGTACATAGAGTAAAAGTCTTCTACGCGTACAAACCTAATCACAAAATAAATTTTGATACAATTTTGATTTTCTATGTTTAAACTTAAGCACGCTGAATACCTAGTGACCCGTTTTTAGGATAAGCGTATACTTAGGTGTTAAGTTACTTAGTAACGTAGCAGACTTACCAAAACCCATTATCGGGGTTAATTAGATTGGCTCTCAGCTAGTCAGGCCATAAAATAGGCTAGCGAACAGGCTAAAGGACTGATAACAACGGGAAAACTAATTTTATGTGTATACAATGCCTTTATTGCATAAGTATTACTGAAACAACAAAAACAATTCAGTTAAATAATCATATAATTAATAGTTAGTACCTGGGAGACCGAACGACGTCGCTCGGGTCGAAACCGAATTTTCATCGATTTTCTATACAAAAACAAAAAACCGATCTATAGCTGGGGTTCGAACCGGCAGTCTTTGCGTAGTAGGCCAACGCTCTAACCATCAGTGTTTTCAGACGGCGGCAGTCATCCCGAAATTACGAACCATATTTCGCGGGAAATCGATGAAAATTGAGACATGGGGGTTACGGGGGTGAAAATTCGATCTAGCTCGATCTCATGTCTGAGAAAATTCGTTTTCCCATATTTTCAGGCAGCAAGATTTCGCGCGCAATATGGTTGTAATTTCGGGGCGGCTACCACCGTCTGATTAGACTGATGGTTAGAGCGAACGGCCTACTACGCAAAAACTGTGGGTTTGAACCCCAGCTATGGACCGGTGTTTTTTTTTTGTTTTTGTATAGAAAATCGATGAAAATGGTTTCGACCCGAGCGATGACGCTTGGTTTCCCAGGAACTATTTTATTAAGCAAGGGTCTTTGGATTTTTAATAGAAGTAGCAATTTAATTCCACAGCGGATTTGTGCCCAATGCTAGAATGCTGCGGGCTGCAAAATACTTACTCCATCCTAATACATAATGCACGAACGTGGCGCAGATGGTGACTGTACATAGCAGATTGTTCACAAGGGATTATGTCGAGCAATATTACACTTTTTGAAGAAACGTCGCGCGAATGAGGTTGGGTAGGATTAATAAAAACCCCCGACAGCAGTGCTTAAAAAAGAACTCAACGGACAACCTCAACCTCAAAGCAAAAACGTCAACAGCCTCCGAGCACGTACATTTTCACTGGAGATACTTGGTCACTAAAAGATTTTAAGTATTAAAAAACTCCCGACAAAATCGGAATCAAAGCTCATAACTTTTAAACGGCTTGACGGATTTTCACTAAACTAAGCTTAGAACACTCTCGATTAAGGTGACTTATTCGAGTGTTCTAAGCTTAGTTTGGTTTGGTTTCTAATAAAAAAAACTAAATCAAAATCGATCCATCCGTTTAGGAGCTACGATGCCACAGACAGTCTGATACACAGATACACACGTAGATACACACGTCAAACTTATAACAACCCTCTTTTTTGCGTCGGGGGTTAAAAATGCAATTTAATGATAATTAAAATGTATCAAAGAATGAAATAATGGTAATGTTACTAAATAATTAACTTACTATCTTTTTTCTATACAGTATTATAGAAAAAAAAAAACAAAATTTCATCAAGAAGTTGATAAAATATATTCAGCAACCAACATTATTTATATTTTCGACTTAAAACTTTTTACAAGTTCAAAGATTGAAGTATATTTGCATTCTATTTGTTACTTTGTTTATCACTTCTAACGGCACTTTATCACAGAAAACATAATAGTACAAGTACAGTCAAGGTCATAAATATGTATACACTTTAGTACCTTGTCTATTTAATGTCATGTTTAAACTGCCATATATGAATGTCACAGCGAATAAAGTTACAAGGTACTAAAGTGTATACATATTTATGACTTTGACTGTACAATATAAGTACTTACTTTATTTGTTTAAGTTTCACAATTTACCTTAACAGGGTGCTTTGTTCTTCTTACAATAGGATCTTGCTCTTACAATAAGACTAACAAAGCACTTTTACTTATATTATACTTTACTTATAGCTTTTTATCACTTGTAAAACTTTTTCCAACATGTGATACAATTTCGAGGCCCCAGTCACGGGTGAAATGAGATTTGTTAAAAAGTTATGTACACGTGTAACAAAGTTTCGCCTAACAGGGGTAGCACCCCGAATCTCTCCTCGAGCTTCTAATAAAGCTTTATAACAATATAATAAAGACATTATTGAAAGCTCCTCAATTTTTTGAAATGTTACACTGTGGGAAATCTGCAGAGTTTATTAAATAATTGTGTGCGAATTCGGTTTATTGATCATTAATGGTTTGAAAAGACTATAATATTAGAGTCGGATCGTTGTTTTTAAACGCGTTTATTTTTTCAATGCTTACTACAGTGTTTTGTGGTAACATCTATAAGGACAAGCGACGCCGCATGAAAGTCCATGTGTATAAACTAAAGTAATCTCTGAAATAAGGCGACCAAATTTTAAAAAAATACGCTGCCAGTTTTTTTTAGGATAATAGCAAAGATAAGTATGATAACGTGGATTCTAGAATATTTCAAGTTTACCCCAACGACGACACGTTGAAGTAGTAGGCATTGCTTATGTCTTTCTTAAAAAATATAAAAAACCTCTCATCTTTTTACTCAATTTAAGGATACAGAGACATTAAAACAAACATAAAAAATATAAAAATTGCAGTTTTACAATCTTTTTAATAATAAACTCAGTCATTTCTTTGAACATCCCTCTTGCTCTCTTACCAAAGATTTTTCCAGCTAAGAAAACAATGAGAAAAGCAAGAACATTATTAAATGGGATATGAGGAAGATATAATTACAAAGTATGTGCCCTGGGGACATTCTGTTTACGTAACGCGAGAACGAACTCGTCCCTTCATTAATTATCCAGGTTTTAACGCGCGTTTTGCTTGTACAGGACTACCTGTACAGCTAGCACAACTTGTGTTTCCTCAGTGCGTCTCTTTCGTAATTGACTGGGTAGAGGGGGACCACCGAGCGACAAAGCAAGATGTGATACGAGTAGCCGCCCAGGAATATGACAAAACCGCACCATATTGCGGAAAACATATTTATGAACTTATAAAACAATGATTTTCCTTTGCAAACACAGATTAAAAAAATTATCAGTGTCACATTGTTATTACATTTCTGGTCAGGCTTTATTTTGATAATACTTCAGGAGTGCTATTGTATTTATCTCTATATTTAAAACTATTGGAATGTAATTTTATTATTACGTTACGAGAATATTGCTTTTCAAAGCCAATTGCGAGGAACACTGACTGTATTATGAACTCTTTCAACCTGCAAAGTTCTAGGCTGTAGAGGGAACAGAATATTATAGCTCTAGCTTATTATAGCTCTCTCCGTTTCGCTGCCTGGAACTTGGCAGGCATAAGAGTTGTATTATCAGGTCGCATTACAAAGTCTTTAAACCTGCAAAGTTCCAGGCAGTAAAGGGCACAGAGTAACAACAGCCTTATAGTTCTGTCCATCTCGCTGCTTGGAACTTGGCAGGCATAAGAGTTGTATTATCAGGTCGCATTACAAAGTCTTTAAACCTGCAAAGTTCCAGGCAGTAAAGGGCACAGAGTAACAACAGCCTTATAGCTCTGTCCATCTCGCTGCTTGGAACTTGGCAGGCATAAGAGTTGTATTATCAGGTCGCATTACAAAGTCTTTAAACCTGCAAAGTTCCAGGCAGTAAAGGGCACAGAGTAACAACAGCCTTATAGCTCTGTCCATCTCGCTGCTTGGAACTTGGCAGGCATAAGAGTTGTATTATCAGGTCGCATTACAAAGTCTTTAAACCTGCAAAGTTCCAGGCAGTAAAGGGCACAGAGTAACAACAGCCTTATAGCTCTGTCCATCTCGCTGCTTGGAACTTGGCAGGCATAAGAGTTGTATTATCAGGTCGCATTACTAAGTCTAACCTGCAAAGTTCCAGGGCAGCCAAGTGAGCAGGGAAGTGGGCAGCAGAAGTGGAAGTGCATGTAGTGACAGCGCGAGTGACATGTTTACCTGCCCAATTCTCTGCCCAAATAGGCTGAGTATAAGCGGGGTATAAGTACAAGTTATTTAAAAGTTGAGTGGTTAAATTAGTTTCTTAAAATGCTCTTATAAGGAATAACCGGGGTGGGTTACTGTTCTGAGGTGTGTCCCGATTGGGAATATGTATGGATTTTTTTTATAAAAGAGATGGCTAAAAGTGAAAATAAAATTAAAATTGGCCAAATAATACGGATAATACAAGCATTTAAAACTATTAATTAGGCAAAGAGATCCGACATGTACTGTGACGTCAGCGGGCACTACGGCCATATAAAGTCCATGTTAAATTTTGTTTTGCTAGAAAGAGAAAGAAACAAATCTTTAATGGCTTATGGGCGGTTTTCAAAAAAAGTGTACATCGTAAAGGACAAAAATTAAGAAATTTTAAATTTTCTATTGCGTCACGAAAATTTGTCATACATTTAGTATCGTTAATTAAAAAAAAAAAAAAAAAAAAAGTTACCGTTTCTTAATTTTTGTCTAAAACTATGAAAAATTTTTTGTAAAACACCGTTATATCTTGGTTATTTTTATAGTTTTTCAAAAAACATTTTTTCTGTAGAGACTGTTTGTTATATGAATGACTTTTTAATGAAGCAAAAAAAACATGCATATTCCCTATTTATAATTTTTTTCTTTCCCTTTGAAAGATTATTTTCTTTACTGCAGTATTTATTATTTCCTTACTACACAAAAAAAAATAAGTTCAGCCACGCGATGCATAAAAGCATCTTCAATTAAATAACTCCTATCATTTAAAAAGATCTTAGACGTAATAGATACGACTAAGCTCCCCAGTCAGTGACAGGTCAAAAGCCCAAGATAACATTTTTTGCCAAAGAAAGCTTTTATCTACCGGTGAGCTTTTATGGCCTATTTAAGAGACTTTAAGCTTAGGTGCGGAGTCATCCTTGGTTAATATGTTTTAGAAATACTTTTAGAGCTTATTTTTGCTTGGTTTCGGAAACGGAAAAGAAAGGTAGAAGACGTTCTAAATAATGGTGTTGTTACTTGTAATAGAGCCAACACAACAATTATTCAGAAACAAAATTATAGCACGCAAGAATCCCTTGAAATACATTACAACGTACTAGCTGTTAACTGCTTAGAAGTCGTTAACTGCTAATTCCCAGGGAACTGTCCAATGTTCCAGGATAACACAACCTATGTCCGATTCCGAGCTATTAGCTATCTCTGTACCAAATGTCAAGGCCTAATCAGTTAAGGCATTGAACCGTGAAGACAGAACAAACAACAAACGAACGAACGCACGAACGAACGAATGAACGAACGAACGAACTAACTAACGAACGAACGAACGAGCGAACGAACCAACTAATGAACGAACGAAGGAACTAACGAACGAATGAACGAACAAACGAACTAACGAACGAACGGATATACGAACAAACAAACACTAACAAACAAACAAACACTCTTAACATTTATGTTTTTAGTAAGGGTAAGGTTACCTTACACGACATAATAAACTGTATACAAACACAAAGTAACAAGATAAAACTATAAAATCCGACTACGAAAAAATATGTAGATATACGTGTATAAAATACATGTATCTCCTATTGCTACATTTTTCATTTATAAACAGTGGTCGGAATAGGTAGTGCAATTTCCCGGGATATCGCTTCGTAATCGTAATATGGATATGACTCGTAATCTAAATATATAAAAGAAGAAACTGGCTGACTGACTGACATATCAACGCACAGCCCAAACCGATGGGTCTAGAGATTCCAAATTTGGCACGTAGGTTCCTTATGAGGTTTAAGGGTGCATTAAGAAAGGATTTTTCAAAATTCATCCCCTAAGGGGGTAAAAATGGGGTTGGAAGTTTGTATGAAAGTCATCCATTTTTGAAGATAGAAACGTGGAAATTGGTGTAAAGGATATTATTTACAAATGAAAAATAATTCCTTCAGCGATTTTGGCTAAACTACCCCTAAAGGGGTTGAAATGGGGGGTTAAAGTTTGTATAGGGGTTTGGACATTTTTGAAGTTAGGAACGTGGAAATTGGTATATAGGCTACTGTTTACAAATAAAAAAAGTACTACCGGCAATTTTGGAAAAACTACCCCTAAGGGAATGAAATGGGGGTTGGTAGTTCTTTTGGAGTGGTGGTTGGCCCTTTTTAAAGTTCAAAACTTGAAAATTGCTATAAAGAATACTCTAAACAAATAAAAAACGAATAAAAGCAATTTCGGATAACTACCCCTAAGGGAATGAAATTGGGGGTGGTAGTTTGCATAGGAGTTTGGTCATTTTTGAAGTTAGAAACATGGAAATTTGTGTATAGGATACTGTTAACAAATAAAAAATACTACTTCAGGCGATTTTGGAAAAACTACCCCTATGGGAACGAAACGGGGGGATGAATGTGTGTATGGAAGTTTGGTCAATTTTGAAGTTAGAAACGTGAAAATTGCTATAAGGACTACTCTCAACAGATTAAAACAACTTCTGTTGATTTTGGATAACTACCCCTAAGGGAATGAAATGGGGGGTAATAGTTTGCATGGGAGTTTGGTCATTTTTGAAGTTAGAAACATGGAAATTTGTATACAGGCGGGGGTGGTAGTTTGCATGGGAGTTTGGTCATTTTTGAAGTTAGAAACGTGGAAATAGGTATATAGGCTACTGTTAATAAATAAAAAAATACTATTTTCTGTGACTTTCGGGTAGTTATACCCCTAAGAAGATGAAATGGGGTGTAAAATTTGTATGGGAGGTTGGTCCTTTTTGAAGTTAGAAACATGGAAATTCAAAAATCAAAATCAGAATCAAAATATATATTCAGTAAATTGGCCACATACGGGCTCTTTTACACGTCGGTAATATAGAGTGAATCTAGCAGCGTTTCGGACAAGACCATTATTGCGGAGAAGAAGCGCCGCAAGAAATTCCAGCAGAAGGAAATTTTTTAAATCATAATATACAACAATACTTAAAATTAAGTTACATTACAAGGTAATAAAGTAACAAATATGAATTATTACAACTAGCACAAATTAAAACATGACAAATGTAAGGTCAAATACATTAAACTAAAGATTTAATACTATGTACTTTTTTAATAATTTAGTAAAAGAAAAAAGATATGCGCTATAACAATATGTAAAGTAGGCAATTGTCTAAATTTATTACATCCTTTTATCTAGGGACCCCCTTTAATTTTTAATTTAATTTAATTTTTATTATTTGTTGTAATAGTGGCAAACGGAGACTCCATTTTAGCGTTATAGAGGATGAATACAATCTTATGATGGAGGTATATCCAAAGCCATTCTTTTACAGAAAATAATGTGGGATACTGTAATTCTTTGTTGGCCGACCCACAGTCAAAATAAACCAAATTACTGTATATTATAAACCGTGTAAAGTAAATTAAGAATGCTGCTTTAATTGTAAAGTATAGAAAAAATCTTTTATTTTATCATTTCTGTCCACAGAAACTCCAATTTCATCAGAACAAACAAACGAACCACCAAGAATCGACATCCCCATAACAACATACTCCATCGACTTTCCAGAAACAATTATAATGGATTCTGACAAAAACTATGAAAGCTTCTTGCATAACCATGAAGTAGAGAGCGAAGAAGTTATTCCTGTGGCTGGAGAGGTGTTCTTTGAAGGAGTAGCCCCAGCTCATGGTTCAATTCATCTTAGAGGCGAATCTTCATGCTAAAAAGGATACCCCAGGATTGTCTTTCTAGAACTTTGGCTCTCGAGTCTTTGGGCCGTATTAACAAACTGATCTTGGCTGAGCCCCCTATCTACCAGCCCCCATTTCATTCCCTAGGGGGTAGTTATCCAAAATTGCTTTTAGTCGTTTTTTATTTGTTAAGAGTATTCTTTATAGCAATTTTCAAGTTTTAAATTTTAAAAAGGGCCAACCACCACTCCAAAGGAACTACCAACCCCCCATTTCATTCCCTTAGGGGTAGTTTTTCCAAAATTGCCGGTAGTACTTTTTTTATTTGTAAACAGTAGCCTATATACCAATTTCCACGTTCCTAACTTCAAAAATGTCCAAACCCCTATACAAACTTTAACCCCCCATTTCAACCCCTTAGGGGTAGTTTAGCCAAAATCGCTGAAGGTAGTATTTTTCATTTGTAAATAGTAGCCTTTATACCAATTTCCACGTTTCTATCTTCAAAAATGGATGACTTTCATACAAACTTCCAACCCCATTTTTACCCCCTTAGGGGATGAATTTTGAAAAATCCTTTCTTAATGCACCCCTAGACCCCATAAGGAACCTACGTGCCAAATTTGTAATCTCTAGACCCATCGGTTTGGGCTGTGCGTTGATATGTCAGTCAGTCAGTCAGTCAGTCAGTCAGTTTCTTCTTTTATATATTTAGATTACGAGTCATATCCATATTACGATTACGAAGCAATATCCCGGGAAATGAATATGAAATATATTTATTTAACAAACGCACATTCATAAAGAAATGTTGAATGTTTATGTTTAATGTTTAATGACTTTGGGTCCTGAGCTAGGATTCCCTGTGTTACAGGACCCAGTGAGACAATAACATAACGGTTTAATGCCTTCGTACAGAGTAAGAATCTATGCAAAACTGTGTGAATGTGTGTGTGTGAATTTTACTAAAATTTAATAAAGAGTTTGTATAAAGCGTGTTTTTATTACCTGCCAATTACTTTTTATTTGGGTGAGATTCTGACCTCCGGTATTTTCTCAGACCCCTGACGAGACTAGCATGACGAGATAAAATTTGACAGGTGCGAGGGAAATGAATACATCTATTCCATCGTAGTAAGGTACTAAGGTATCGGTACCTATTAGCGGTATTGGATAATATCATATTTGAGTGCAGCGGTCTTAGGTGCGGGTGGTAGGGAAATGAATACATTTTTTTCCCTAACACATTTCAAATTTTGGCTGTAGATTAACTGCCGCACTCAGAGACATCAATTAAGTTTTAAGTTTCATTAAAGTTGCTGCGTCTTATTCTATTGCTATAGCAAAGAATGTGACAGCAGCTACAGCGGTTTACCGCTGCACCGATTTAAATGAAATTTGGTATGTAGATAGTTTGAGTCCCGGGGAAGGACATAGAATAGTCTTTATCCCGGATAATTTGATGGTTCCTGTGGGATAAACAATAAACAACTTCTACGCGGACGGAGTCGCAGGCGAAAGCTAGTTGATAATAAAACCATCCGACATTGCACGTCTCAGATGCGACGGTGCAACGACGTGGTTAGCCTAGTTGGTAGTGACCCTGCCTACGAAGCTAGCAGTCCTGGGTTCGAATCCCGGTATGGGCAAATATTTGTGTGATGAGCGCGAGTATTTGTTCCTGAGTCATGGATGTTTTCTAAATATTTAAGTATTTATTTCTCTATATAACTATGTATATCGTTGCCTGGTACCCATAGTATAAGCCTAGAGCTTAGTTTGGGACTAGGTCAATTTGTATGAGATTGTCCCTGATATTTATTATTATTTATACGAGATCAATATGATTGATTACTTAAGTTTATAGTATAGATAGAGAAACTTGAAAGAACGGCTTTCCGTTCTTTCAAGTTTTTTTTTTCTTCTGAGTCTTTACTCAGGAACTATTTATTATTCAGACAGATTAAACAATGCCCAAGGGGGTCAGTTTAAAACAACATGGGCTAAAGATTATAAGGGATTCCTTCCTTCAACACAAAGATCGACGCTCATGAAAGAAGGAACATTTTACATTTGAAACTATCTTTATTGATCGACTCTGTTTATAAACTAATTAAAAAACAGTAACCGTCTTCAGTTCACTGAGACCATACTTCTCAATGACCTTTTGTCACCCGTTTTTTCGTTCAACACGATGTCCATATCAGTATAAAACCCTATAGTGATGATCTCCGACCTCCTGATGGTCGGTGGGAGCCCTCCTGAGTTCATGACTTCATTAACATCGTACTTCCAGAAGTGATGCCCGTTGTGAGTGGGGTTGTAATTGGTTGCAACGTGACCGTTCAGCGACGCTTCGTATGTCACTTCTAGCTCCATGGTTCCTCTTGAGGCTGTCAAGGTTGCAATGACACTGTCTCCAGGTTCGACAGGCACTGTAATGCCTGCGGTAGCGGTCACCTTGACGGCCTGAGCTTGACTGCCACTTTCGCCCCACTGATGCGAGTATGAAAACGTCGTCTTCCCCCCCACTTTCCCCACCGGAAGTATGAATTCGTAGTTGACTTCTTGGCCGACGTTGATGGAGTGTCCAGAGTTCCAAGAGTTCGTGGCGGTGTTAGTGACGGACTGTGAGATCTGGCCGTTGTACTGCGCCGTTTTTGTACCGTTGTTAGTGAAATTGTCTGTTGCTATTATTTCTGGCCGGCTGTGGACACCTGGCGATGAAAAGTGAACGTTAACAACACAAAGAAGGTCAAATGGACTTTACTCAACAAAAATGTAATATCCTGCTTAAGTGGGTTTTGATAGGATGAAATTGATTGACTTAGCACTTTGTAGTACAGTATAGGATCTCCACTTGACATTTACTAATTCGAGAAGTACCAATTTCACCATACGATAAATAATAATAATAATCCAGCCTATATACGTCCCACTGCTGTACACAGGCCTCCACTCTCAATGAGAAGGTTTGGGCTATAGATCCCACGCGGGCCCAGTGCGGATTGGGAACTTCGCACACACCATCAAATTGCTTTGCAGGTGTGTGCAAGTTTCCTCACGACGTTTTCCTTCACCCAAAAGCTCATGGTAAATTTTACAAATTATATTTTTCACCATAGGTACGATGTTGACTGTTAATCGACGGTTAGTTCATACATTTACATTTTAACAGCTGTTAACACTTTAATCGTCTGTCAAGTTGTTGGTGTAATTCGACATAAGCAGATGAAATCTAGAGGCAGTTCAAACATGACGTTATATTGACAAGTACTAAAGTATAGCTATCTACCTATATATATTACTATCTACCTATATATCGCTTCGCTTCGGTTAAAGTTCCCCCTTCCATTCCCCCCCCCCTTAAAGTTGAATTATCAATTTTTTCCCTTCATAAGAACCTTCCTCGGACTTCAAGGAATATTTGGGAAAAAAATAGCCGAATTGGCCAAGCAGTTCTCAAGTTATTGCGTCACCAAGGGAAATAGGGATTAACCCATTCAGCGCCACTCACGACACGTTGTCGTTCTCTGTTCGTAGAGAGTTTTCGCTACATACGAGGATTACACGGCTACGCGTTACGAGCGTAGCGGCGTAGCACTGGTGGCGCTGAATGGGTTATATATATATATATATATATATATATATATATATATATATATATATATATATATATATATATATATATATATATATATATATATATATATATATATATATATATATATATATATATATATATATATATATATATATATATATATATATACAGATTGACAGTACATACCCAGGATAGTGACTTTGATAGGCTTCAGCACCCTATGGACTTGATCCCATCCGTAGCGCTGGTAGAGGTCTCCCCAGCGGGTAGGCGAATGTAGGAAGACGTCAGAGGGGCGAGCACCACTGTGTTTCTTGCAAGCCTCCTTGAGGGGTTCATCGGTGAGACGGAATGCTGCTGTTTCATCTTCGTCAATGACGTGGTCGTCCTCGCCAAGAAGTTGGACATTGACGTCATCTTCGTTATCTGAGACGTCGACGTGGACGCGGATTCGGGCGTAAACGAGCGGAAGCATCAGCAAAAGGATTTGGAGCTTCATGATGAACTGAAACGTTACATTTTATTAGTTGGTCTTTTGGAAAGTAACGCAGACAGCAGAAGGCTTAATGAGTGGGCAAAATGGCCGAAGTATCCTCACGAATATTAATTTACCTTGACGTTTCCAAAAGTGTTATTTTATCTAATTTGTCTGGATTTCAAAAATCACCCAATACTGAGGGGAAGTTTCACGTATTTTAGAAGTGTAGCTACTGTTACCGCTAGAGCGTAAATGTATGTGCCAAGAGCGAAGTACAAAGTTCTCAAGATATCCAGGAAATTCTAGTTTACTTACTCGAATATTTTGGACTCCTCCCGACGAGATGTAAGCACAAACTGACGACGACGGTCACTGACCAAGCGGTTTTATAGTTAATTTTATTAATATCTTGGAGAATTGTGGTCAATTAGTCAGATCAAAATTTTCGCTTTCGCAATGTTCAGTAATTGTGGGGATGAATCAAGTAGGTTATTAAGATGCATCCAATTATTAATTACCAATATTCATAAAAACATCGATGTCATAACAACATACGGAAGGAAAAAGTATTAGTTTGTTTCATGATGAATTGAATGAATGAATTAACTTATGATGCTTGCTTTTCGGGATTTTTGTCTGATGTAAGTAAATAAATAATGTGACAGAATCATTTTAATGAAACACTCCTCCCCTTTGTTTTGCAAACACTCATGTCATCTAATGTGTCGTTTCACCGAATTTCATTTCATCGAAAGCTAATTTCTGCTGAAACCTTGTTTTCAGGTTATCTTAAGCATTGGTTACGTAGGTTAGGTTAGGTTAGACCACCAAAAAATTACAACTCCTGCACGTGGAAATGCCTGTCGATGAAATGAAAATTAAGTAAAACATTATATGAAACCGACACTCATGTCGGTGATTCAAGGGTAAACCGAATCACTCACTTATGCCTAGTGCACGTGTTTAGTTGATTAAAGGCCGCACTCAGAGACGTCAATTAACTTTTAAGTTTTAAGTTGCTGCTGTCACTTTCTTTGCTATAGCGATAGAATAAGACGCAGCAATTTTAATGACACTTAAAAAATAATTGACGTCTCTGAGTGCGGCAGAGTAAGAGTCTTTTAATTCGTAAATCAAAATAAATAACGATCAGGGTACAATAATGAAAGATAAACTATGCGGGAAACAATCAGCCCATTAAAATCTTTAATAAGTTTAAACCCACAAAATCTCCTTAGAATTGCTTACTTGGTGCTCGCATCTACAAGGTGGGCCAAAAGAAGTCATCCGATGTTGTTTGACTCTCTTTTTTTTTCTAAATGAAAAACTTGGATTCTGTTTTTTTATTATATTAATTTAAACCTTTAGAATTTTATTGGTCAAGTCGAGAAGATTATATCGGCCAAATGGGCGCCGTCACAATTGATTGTCATACGGGCTCGTTTTATGGCATTTTTCATCACTTTGGCGAGAACTTCGGGCGACAGATTCTCGCACTCGTGTCGAATGTTGTCCTTGAGGGCTTTCAGAGTCTCGGGCTTGTTCACGTAAACACGGGACTTCAAAAAACCCCACAAAAAAAAGTCTGGAACGCTTAAATCGGGTGATCTTGCGGGCCAGTGCAAATCGCCAAAACGAGAGATGAGGCGACCCGGGAACGCCGCCTTCAGAATATCGGTTGTGGCTCGCGCAGTGTGTGCCGTTGCTCCGTCCTGTTGGAACCACATGTCGTTCGGTCCTAATTCGTCCAATTGCGGCAGAAAAAACTCGGTCAACATGGCCCTATAGCGCGCACCGTCCACTGTTGTCGTATGGCCAGCGGCATTCTCGAAAAAAAATGGCCCAATGACTCCTCCAGCGTGAACAGCGCACCATGCAGTCACTTTGAGCGGGTGTAATGGCTCCTCGTGCATCACTCGTGGATTTTCGGTGCCCCAGAAGCGATAGTTTTGCTTGTTCACGTACCCGCTGAGGTGGAAATGAGCCTCATCGCTTATTATGATTTTGGTCGAAAAATCGTCCACTTCTTCCTCGAGATTGAGAATGGCTTGGGCGTAGGTTACGCGCGTTTGGCGGTCGGCAGGCAGCTGCTGATGCACGGACTGGACTTTGTATGGGAACATGCGCAGGTCTTTGACCAAAATTCGCCTTAGGGACGTCCGTCTGATGGCTAATTGCGTGGCACGGCGTCTGGTTGATGTTTCCGCCGACAGCTCGACATCCTCGGCAACAGCGGCGATATTCTCGGCAGAACGGGCGCTCCGGGGCCGGCCACTCTTGGCAACGTCTCGTGTGGTCCCATACTCTTCAAGGTTGGTGGCCAAACGGCGCAGTGTTTGCGCAGTCGGTGTCTGACGGCCGGGGAATCGGCGACGGAATTCGCGCTGCGCCAACACCACAGACGAATTGTTACGCAAAAAAATAGACACGATTATTCCGCGTTCTTGGGGAGTGTATCGCTCCATGGCTTGTTCACTTGTATTTTGCATCTGTCAAGTCCACAAATGTCAAAACAGATTTGACATTGGCGACCATTTGCAAAAATGAGAGCATCTTCCAATAGGGTGATTTCTTTTGGCCCACCTTGTATAATTTCGTAAACTGGAAATAATTCCAAACAAGTGTTACGCAAACAATAACAATGTAACCTGATTCATGTCACCGAGTTAGATATATATTAAGTTCCTAATTTGCCGACACGGTTAGCCTAGTTGGTAGTGACCCTGCCTACGAAACTAGCGGTCCCGGGTTCAAATCCCGGTATGGGCAAATATTTGTGTGATGAGCGCGAGTATTTGTTCCTGAGTCATGGACGTTTTCTATATATTTAAGTACTAGCGACCCACCCTCGCTTCACTCCGGGTACTATTATATACTTAAACCTTCCGTGAAAAATCATGTAACTGATGGTGCAAACCGCATTTAGTTTGAAAGATCTAAGCGTACATACATACAAAGGGACAGACGACGGGAGGCGACTTTGGTTTATACTATGTAGTGATGATGTATTCTCTATAAGTATGTTTATCGTTGGCTAGTAACCATAGTACAAGCCTAGAGCTTAGTTTGGGACTTGATCAATTTGTGTGAGATTTTCCCCTGATATTTTATTTTGTATTATAAAAAAACTACGAGTCAGACTCCCATCCTCCCAACACACACTTGGCCAGTTTTTTGTATTTGTTGTTTTTTTTTTAAATTGCTCAATAATACAACGAATCTGGTGCTTGTAAGTATAGCAAGTTATTAGGACAAAATGATTATTAGGAACAAAAACATTATGTCAAGAGAAAATAGGTCGACAAATATTATGTCAAGTAAAGATAAGGACGAACGATTGTTATTACTACGAACGTTATGGCAAGTGAAATTAGGATTTCAAACGTTATGGGAAAACATAGGTAGCCGTCATAAGTCCTAACAAACTCGTATAGTCATCATTAAGTGTGTTCATCATTTCAATCTTCTCAAATCACTTTATAAAATATCTTCAATAGCGACCCGCCCTCGATTCGCTTCGGTTATAGTTCCCCCTCCTACTTCCCCCCTAAAGATGAAATATCCAATTTTTCTCTTCATAAGAACCTTCCTTGGGTTTAACGAATATTTAAAAAAAATTGCCGAATTGGTCCAGTCGTCGTGTTTTGCGCTTAGCAACACATTTAGGCATGCATTTTTAACCCCCAACGCAAAAAGGGGGGTGTTATAAGTTTGACGTGTGTATCTGTGGCATCGTAGCTCCTAAACGAATGGACTTTAATTTTGTTTTTTTTTTTCGAAAGATATCTTAATCGAGATTGTTCTTAGTTTGATTTGATGAAAATCCGTTAAGTTATGAAATGAACTGTAAAAGTAGGTCCCGATTAGAGATAGCCCGAATATTCGGTGAATATTCGGTATTCGGTATATTCGGCAAGTTTTTCAATGTTCGTATTCGGCCGAATAGTTCGGTTACACTGCCGAATATTTACCGAATAAACAATAGTAGTTTATGGGACTGCTGCATAATGCCTAATTATGTACAGTTACATACAATATTTTATCTACATACATATTATAAGCTCTCTATGATGTGTTCAGGAACCGCATATTACGACCGGCATAGCCTGCATTGATCAATTTATTAGAACGTCAAAAATGGCGGCAACCGTAGTTTTTTTTTAATTCAGAGACAATCTAGAGTCGGCCTCTACTATCATATCGTTCGATATCAAATTATCAAGTAACATACGAGTTTTGTCAAAATTGTATGCAATTGACATTTCATTTCGAATTAAGGGCCGTATTAATAAACTCATCTCAACTGTGATCCCCGTTTCAAGATACGTCAAAGTAAACGTCAATCCATAGAAAACTGTCATTTTTGACACATCTTGTGTCGGGGATCAGAATTGAGATGAGTTTATTAATACGGCCCTTAATGTCATCTCGAGTGATATTAGAATTGAGGTCAAAAAAAATTGTTTTGTTTTTTAAAGATGTTCGAAATTTGAAACTCATAACTTTATCAATTCTTATATCGTTATAAGAACATTATGTTACTGCTACAGATAAGAAAATTATTATAGTAAAATTGATTGTTGTAATGCTGGTCATTGCCAACGGATTCTGAACGCATTATAGATGACTTATGATATGTGTGTAGATAAAGCAAATAACGAGCGTAGGTTGTTTCGTAATTCGTCGGATTGACATCTTATTTCAGCATTCTAAGCAACTACCAAAAAGAGATAAATATGCGTCTAAATATAAATACAATTATTTTGCAAAAAACCGTAGCTTAAATAGGAAAAACCAGAATTGTTTTAATTAAGTCAGTTTTATTAATCAGTAATCACTAATCACCTTTCTCAGTTATCCACTAAAGGTCGACAAGTCAAATGGCGCGAGCGTGAAGGTCCAAAACACGCGCGGAGCGCTGAGCGTGGACGTGTCAAAACCTGTTTCTAGCGATTCGGCGCAACCGAATATTCGGTTCGGTTAGAGCTGAACCGAATGGTCGGCCGAATATTCGTATTCGGCAAAGTTCGTATTCAGCCCATCTCTAGTCCCGATTTCTTTAACTCGGTTAGGATTGTGCATGTTTTTTTCTGTGACTACGCATGAAAACTTATGAGTAAAAAACGCAACGCAGAATTAAAAACCCCATTGTTCATATCGCTTTGGTAAAACCTCGAGTCATATTTAAATTAATTATTTTTTTTAATTAGCTACCTGGGAATTCACCATCATCGTATGTACTTTAGTTATCCTCTTACAAAGAAATAATGTTTGTTATTATGAGTAATTGTTAACATTTCCTTATAAACGCGTGTTATATGAATTTATTGTGATTTATAAATAGTCTATGTTAAGGTTAGACAGTATTTTAAAATATTGGTGCAGAAATTTAAAAGGTTACGATTTTAAATTATAAAAAACTATTTAAAACCGGGCAAGTGCGAGTCGGACTCGCGCACTGAGGGTTCCGTACACATTTGGCTGGTTTTTAGTATTCTATAGGGTTTCTTCTATAATCATATAAAAGATGCTTGTATGTTTTACCGTTTTAACAACAAAAATAAATACGTTGAAAAAAAAAATGTTTCTTGTATGGGGACCCCTTTATTATTTCACTTTCTTTATTTGTTAGTAAATCCGCCGTAATAACACATATTCTGAAAAAAATATCAACCCGCTATCTATTACGGTTCAAAAGATACATCTCTTTATAGTTATGACAGACAGACAGACAGACAGACAGACAGACAGACGGACAGACGGACGGATGGATGGACAGCGTAGGCATAATAATAGGGTCCCGTTGGGCGCCCTTCGGATACGGAACCCTAAAAATAGTGGGACTATCTCACACAAATTGACATAGTCCTATAATATCTGTGCCTCCTGTGATAAGTGATCTAATTCAACTTGTACCCTTTTTTGGGTTTTTATATAGAAATAATCAGAAAAAAATTACGAATTTTTGGGTCTATAATATTTATTCAGTAAATTGGTCACATACGGCCTCTTTTACACGTCGGTAGATTCACTCTATATTTAGAGTGAATCTACCAGCGCTTCGGACAAGACCATCATTACAGAGAAAGAGCGCCGCAAGAAACTGCAACAGAAAAGGTCATTTTTTCAAACATAAAATACAATAATACTTAAAAGTAAGTCACATTACAAGGTAATAAAGTAACACATATTAATTATTAGAACTAGCACAAATAAAAACATTACAATTGTGAGGTCAAATACATTAAACTAAATATAATGACTGAGAACAACACGACGAGTTCTCAGGACAAACACCAAAATAATCCTCATTATATCTTTATTCTGCTCAGAATGCTAATCCTATTAAAATCAGGATGTAGTTAGCTCGTAGGTAGCTTTACGAAACATTGTATCTAATAAGCTTTTTACTCCCTCGGGGTTCCTCGTTAATTACCTAGGTTATGTTTTACTGCAACATCTAGACCCTAGGGAGCTCATACATTGCACTGTATTGTGCATTTTGATAGTTATTTTAATACGACGAGACTTTATCATCTTTATAATTACTTATTATGATTTTTAAGAAGAAAGGTTGCGAGTCTAACTGTATTATTAACTTACTCTTTTATATGTATTTATGTATAGTTTTCTTTAAACAAGTATGCTTTGTTTAGAGCTAGGTTAGTTTGTGGAAGATTGCCCCTTGGTGTTAATTTAGATGAATTTGTTTACATGAGTTGGTTACGATTTATTTGATTTATAAAAGAATTTAATATTATTACGTTTGTTTTAATAAACGTGCACAACAAACAAAAGCAAACATTTAATTAAATTTCTTCTTTCAAGAGTAGATATTAAACACGGGAAGTAACGCGACACACCTCAAAAGATAATAATCATTTTTTTCTGAAAGGACGGCGTATTAAATCTGACGTAAACACAGACGCTTCTATTTATAAATAAATAAAATAGATATCCAAGTCCAAAACTTAGCTTCTCTTATTTTTATACTATGCTTGTACTATGGATATAGACAATGATAAACATACTTATAAATACATACTTACATATATAAAAACTTCCAAGACTCAGGACCAAATACTCGCAATCGTCATATTAATATTAACCGTTACAGGGAATTGAACCCCAGACCGCTAGCTTCGTAGGCAGGGTCACTATCAACTAGGCTAACCGCGTCATCAAAGCTACACTGTATAAGACTAAGGTCGGAGTTCACCAACCAATTTAACGGACTGTTAAATCCTAATCGGCTGTTAGTTAATACATTTTGACAGCCGTCAGACCGCTAATCGCCTGGTTAACTATTGGTGAACTCCGACCTAAGACTAAGGTCGGAGTTCACCAACAGTTAAACAGGCGATTAGAGGTTTGACGGCTGTCAAAATGTATTGACTAACAGCCGATTAGAATTTAACAGTCCGTTAAATTAGTTGGTGAACTCCGACCTAAGTACCAATTTTACCATACGATGTTAAATGTTAATCGACTGTTAGTTCACACATTTTGACAGCTGTTAACACTCTAATCGTCTGTTAAGTTGTTGGTGAAATCCGACATAAGGCTTAGTGTTAACTACAAGTTTAAACCAACAAAATCGCAACTCCGTCTGCGCAAACAGCCTGTGTAAATAGGCCATTCAATATAATCACAATGGCAAATAGTTGCTAAACTTTTGATTGTACAATTACGGAAAGCTCTGCTTTAGAAGCTCGAGTGCAGCTTTTAGAGCAAGGCTGTGTCCAGTGGGTTAACTTAGCGGAAATATAACAACAAAATTGAATATGTAAGTGGAAATTACAACCTTCTTTAAAACATAATATTATTTTTCTATTAAGTTTTAGTCTACAGTGCAATTTAAAACTACTAGTGCAATGCATAACAAAATATATTTCAATAAAAATGTCTGGTTCGGTCCGTCTTAGGCTGGTCTAACTCCGGTATCACTGTGACCTGCGGCTCATACACGACATCCTGTAGTAATTTTGTACAAAGCAGTAAATTAGATCGCAGTACTAGATCCTTGATTTTAGACCGTAATAGCGTTATAAGCAAATCCTGAACCCCATATTCTTGGATTCGGAATTAATGATATGGAAAAACGCTTCTTTTAAAACGGAGCCTTATCTACCGTAGAGTACGCTCGGTGTTGCACTGCAAAGCTCATATAATATCTACATAAGGTAAGGTAAGAGGGCCACTTACGAATGTAAAGTAGCCGCACACGCAGTGTGATATCATGTGTGCTTGGTAAGCGAGCTAATGTAATGTAATTCATTGTAAAAGATTTCCCTTTGAGACGTAATTTAGGTCATTCTAAACTAATTTAATATGAAGGCACGTATATTTTGATAGGTTTCATTAGAAACAACTTGTCGAAATATATCGGAGGAAATACATACTAAGGAATATGCATGATGTTATTTTTTTGCCTTTAATAAATAGTTATTCATGTTACGAACAGTAGAGAAAAAATGTTTTTCGATTAGCTAGTTATAAATGAGCCGATATAAGCCGTCTTGTTTTAACTCAATTAAATTTATTTATTGCGTAATACGTTGTACATGAGTTCTTAAATTATAGTATAGCGTCAACGTACTCCCTGTACAGTTTCTATCTCTTTCTAGAAAAACAGAATTAAACATGGAGGTTTTAGGGCCGTAGTGAAAGCTGACGTCACATTCCATGTCGGATCTCTGTCTAATTAGTAGTTTTAAATGCTTTATTATCCGTATTTTTCGGCCGATTTTAATTCTAATTTCACTTTCTATCATTTTTTTTTCGGTTTTTTAATATATTGTATAGAAATGCGATGAAAAAATTCATGCATATTCCCTATTCTAAAGTTAGAAAACATACAATTTTATTTATTTATCCTGTTCATGTTCTTGACGAATTATATTACAAACCATTTTATTTATATTGGTTCCATACTTTATAGTTTATTAGCTATAATTATATAGTTATAACTATTATAGTTATTATAGTGTGGAACGTCCGATTCAAGGACACACACAGTCAACCACATAAATTATTAAGCAATAAAATAATTATATTTAGCTTCGTGCAGTTCGGTAAAAATAGGCCAATGGGAGACCGAGCGTCGTCGCTCCGGTCAAAACCGAATTTTCATCGATTTTCTATAAAAAAACAAAAAGAAAACAAAAACCCGATCCATAGCTGGGGTTCAAACCTACAGTCTGCGTAGTAGGCCAACGCTCCAAACATCAGTCTATTCAGACGCCGGCAGCCGTCCCGAAATTACGAACCATATTGCGCAGGAATTTTTTATGCGTGAAAATACGGGGAAAACGAATTTTCCCTGATATGAGAAACTTTCGCCCTCCGTAATGTCCTCATGTCGCAATTTTCATCGAAATCGTTAGAGCCGTTTTCAAGAACGTGATTACAAATATATATATAGGTATATACATATGATATATACAAATGTTTCTCGTTTAATAGTATAAGATTAAGTACTTCTTGTTACTAATTTTAATTTATTACAAACAAAAAGTAAATATGGTAAGAAATACTAAACTTATAAGCGTTAGTTTAGGATTTCGACAAAAAAACATAAATATAAAACTGATACTGCACAGCACTAAATGAAATATATTAAAAAGGGGCCCGTGTCACGCCGAAAAGACTGGCAGCATTTTATCTTTGAATAGCGTTGCTTATATTATAACAGCCAGCGTTTCTAAGCAGATGTCACTCATTTTGAAGGGCTGATAGAGTCAGATATGCGACCTCGTGGCCTACTTGCAAAATATGGAGCTTCTTTTTAATTTACGGAACAGGAGCAAATTTCAATAAGGAAAACATTGACATGGTCTTTAGGCTGCCTTTCCATAGAAGCGGAGATGAGCGGAGCGGAGAGGAGCCGTGTAGGAATCGACCAATCACATTGGTTGTAATCCACATTTCGGTTCCGCTCCGCTTCAATGGAAACAGTCAAGCGGAGATGACTGTAATCATGACTCATCCCCGCTCGTCTCAGTGGAATCACATACCTCTTTTCACAGCTCCGCTTCTCTCCGCTTCTATGGAAAGGCAGCCTTATGCGTACTTAGAGGAACACAGGGACTTCTTTTAATCAATAGTGACTGTTACACGGTTATCACCCTTAATTTAATAATAATAGGGTGAGGTGGAGGTTGGGGGGTTGTGTCGGAGTTCAAAAAGTTGGGCATAATAGCGCAATTAAATTTTCTTTGAAACTCTCCGTTGTGCTACAAAAATTAGCCAAATTATTGTTAGGATACTTATTTACGCACAACGGAACTTTTTGCCTTCGTTGTTTGTATGGTCCGTACAAAACTCTCATAATATCAGCTATTAATTTAAATTTCAGTCCTTTATTTTTTATGTAACATCAACGTATTATTAAGCTAGCAACACATATGTAGAAAATATATTATAGATACTTCTCAGTCACCAATAAGTTCCATAATTTACGACCACTTGTTGAAACGATCATTGGGAATCATTTGAGAATTTTCTTTGATTTCATAAACCGTCAAATTAGCGTAATGCGTCTTGGGTAGGTCCCAAGATCATTCCTTCTGTTCCCTTGAATCACCGACACTCAATACATAGAATTTTCCACTTCGGCGAATTTTCATTTCATCGACAGGCACTTCCACGTGCATGCGTAATAATTTTTTGGTGGTCACAGGTCTAACCTAACCTATGTAACCCATGCTAAAGATAACCTGAAAACAATAAGGTTTCAGCAGAAATTAGCTTTCGATGAAATGAAATACGGTGAAACGACACATTCGATGAAATGAGTGTCTGCAAAACAAGAGGGCACCGTTTTAAATATCATCATCATCATCTCAGCCGAAAGACGTCCACTGCTGGACATAGGCCTCCCCCAAGGTTTGCCACAAGGACCGGTCCTGCGCCGCTTGCATCCATCCAATATCAACATGCTGCAATTAAATTCATGGCTACCAAATATTATTAGCGAGGATAGTGAATAATTTGTTCGCTGTAATACTTTGGCGAACGTGCGCAGAATTATTACAATCACGTTCGTAACCAACTTCGTTTTGGGGTTTCTTGTAACTTCGTTAACTAACCCAACAGTAAACAGACCGGAGGCCGTATGAACTATCAAAACAACTTCCAGGCAGCGAAAGGGACAGAGTTATAGCAGTCATATAGCTCTGTCCCTCGTTGCCTGGAACTTGGTGGATTTTGAAGTTTAAATACGGCTTTAGCTTATTTTTAACCCCCAACGCAAAACTGAAGGGTGTTATAATAAGTTTAACGAGTGTATCTGTGTATTTGTGTATCTGACTGTGGCATCGTAGCTCCTAAACGGATGAAACGAATTTTATTTAGTTTGTTTTGTTTGAAATGTGACTTAATTGAAAGTGTTCTTGGCTAAGTTTGGTGAAAATCCGTTCGGCCATTTAAGAGTTATGAGCTCTGAAAGTAGGAGTCCCAATTTTATCGAGGTTTTCGTGTATTTGTGACGTTCTCAGTATAAAGGGACCTTATGGAGGTAGGTGGTTACGCCGTTTTTAGAACTGTTACCATAGTATTCATATAGTTACAAGAATTAGAAGAGCATAACTGCCTTCCTCCATAAGGTCCCTTTATATTGAGAACGTCACATTTAATCGCTAGTATAAAACAAATTCGCTTCCCGCCGTCTGTCCCTTTGTATGTACGCTTATATCTTTCAAACTACGCAACAGATTTTAATGCGGTTTTCACCGTCAGTTAGATAATTTTCACGGAAGGTTTATGTACTTATATAAAAGTACCCGGAGCGAAGCGAGGGTGGGTCGCTAGTAGTTACAATAAACTGATCTTGACTGAGGTGCCCGTCGCAAGACATGTCAAAAATTACAGTTTTGTATGACTTAGCGTTTACTTTGATGCCTCTTGAGACAAGTATTTCAACCGAGATGAGTTTATTAATACGGCCCTAAGACCTAACTTCAGTCGTTTAAGTATTCAGTTTAATCCAACCTCTCGAAAAATTATTTTAGCATACTGTTTTCACTAATGCACTGTGCCAATCTTGTTGGTAAAGGGCATAACAGTGTTCCACTACTTTCCCCTTTGTTAGAACTCCTGTTCGGCCGACGCGCGTAAACGTATTGATAACGTAAGTTTTGTAATAGACTTCCGGATAACAAGTTGTTATAAACAACTGTAATAATATAGTAGTTTATGTGACTGCTGCATAATGCCTAATTATGTACAGTTACATACAATATTTTATCTACATACATATTATAAGATCTCTATGATGTGTTCAGGAACCGCATGTTACGACCGGCATAGCCGGCATTGATCAATTATTAGAACGTCAAAAATGGCGGCAACCGTAGTTTTTTTTTTAATTGAGAGACAATCTAGAGTCGGCCATCATATCATATCGTTCGATATCAAATTATCAAGTAACATACGAGATTTGTCAAAATTGTATGCAATTGACATTTCATTTCGAATTAAATGTCATCTCGAGTGATATTAGAATTGAGGTCAAATAAAATTGTTTTGTTTTTCAAAGATGTTCGAAATTTGAAACTCATAACTTTATCAAATCTTATATCGTTATAAGAACGTTATGTTACTGCTACAGATAAGAAAATTATCATAGTAAAATTGTTGTAATGCTAGTCATTGCCAACGGATTCTGAACGCATTATAGAGGACTTATGATATGTGTGTAGATAAATATTATTACATATCATGTAAACAATATTATGTTATCAACGTCGAATAGATGATGAATTTGGGACTTCATCGTTTTGACTCGGTTGACGATTTCGTATCTTACTTATTAAAAGAGAAACATTTGTACATATCGAAAACGGCTCTAACGATTTCGATGAAAATTGCGACATGGGGTTTAAAATTCGTTTTCCCCGTATTTTCACGCAAAAAGATTTCCAGCGCAATATGGTTCGTATCTAAATTCGGGGCAGCTGCCGCCGTCTGAATAGACTGATGGTTAGAGCGTTCGCCTACTATGCAAAGACTGCGGGTTTGAACCCCAGCTATGTATCAGTTTTATTTTTGTTTTCTTCTTGTTTTTTTTTTTGTATAGAAAATCTCCCAGGTACTGGTAGTTTATACCTGAAGCTAAAGCGACAAAGTACAAAAAGAGACAATTACTTAATATATACATTTACATGCTCCATATTTTTCCCGCTGCAGGTGAGTTTAGATAAAATGATCGAACAAGCATTCATTATGCATTATCTGTAAAGTTTTCTAAGTGTAAACAGTGACAAACATATTCTGGAATATTCCTGTGCACAAAGGTACTTGTAGAATATTATTTAAATACTAATCGCTTGATGTTCGTCAGGCCAAAGTTTGAAAGATCACACGTCACAGATTTTAAACGAGAGATTGTACGAAGATCATTTATGGTATTTAATTTTGAGCCACATTAGAACCATTGTGGCCATGCTAAGTTATTAAAAAAAAATTCGTCGTAATTAATCATTGATTTTCTTTGACAGTTATTTTAACTTTGCAGCTAGCTTTGTAAGCAGGGTCACCAACAAGTCTAACCGCATCGTCATGTTGATTGTATCCTCTTCCAATTTGTAGTTGTTTAACGTTTAAGATAATTTCTTATTATTTCAGACAAAAATATTAAAACTCCTATTAAAATATTATTCAATTTGTTTTTTTTGGCATAATAATGGGTTCCAAGGTCAGGCAAAGTAAATACGAAAATATTTATTTACAGGTCTGAAAAGGTCTCGAGTGGGAATTGGGAAAGAAAGGGTCTTATTTACCAAATATTTTTTTAGGGACAAGAATGTTCAGGGGTCGTTGGTATATTGTTTTGATGTAATAGTTTCATGTCTTGTGACCCGTCTTTTTAGGGTTCAGTTGTCAAACAAACCCTTATAGTTTCGCAATGTCCAAATTTTTTTTAAGGAGCCACCTCCCCTACTCGTAAAGTGGGAATACTTTTTTTTTCTCGTCTACCACGTTTGTGAAATATTAAACTTTAAAGTGATAAAACTACAAATAGGTACTACAAATCAGAAAAATATCTTAAATGAAAGCGCATATAACGAATTTAAAAGGAAAACTATCACACTTAAGTAGACATCATTGGTTCTTGAGTTACAGCTGACTAAAATGCTTATATTCGTACGTACTAAAAATCTCCTATGATAACTTTAAATAGACTTAGTTAACTATAATATGTGAAAAAAAATTACGGTATTTGGGCATTGTTGTTTGTGTTTGTAAGAATGGCAACGGAACCCTGCACTGAGCATGGCCTGACATGCTCTTGCCCGGTTTTTAATAATTCAATTTCATATATTACAGGCGGATATTAATTCTTGTTCACACGCACAAAATGTGAAGTAATTTTAACAGACAGGGGAATATCAGGGGAATATTATTCGCTGCGTATTGTGATCTTGGGCAAGGGTTGAAGAAGGTTACGTTTTATCTGACGTCTTAAGCGCCTCGAATATTCTTTGAGCCTATCATCTGATGTTATAAACGCACATATATATTTTTTGTTCTTGTTTGACGTTAAATAGAATGACGGGTTTGAGTTGACAGAAATCGTAGGAAGACGGGAGCGTGACAGGCTACTTTTTATTTCTATGAAGCGAACAGTTTTTATAACCCCCGACGCAAAAATGAGGGGTGTTCCGTGTTATAAGTTTGACGTGTGTATCTGCGTATGTACGATACATAATATGTGTGTGTATCTCTGGATGGACCGATTTTGATTTAGTTTTTTTTATTGGAAAGATGACTTAATCGAGAGTGTGAAAAGAGAGAATGAGAACAACTACAAAATGTATAGTAAATGTATGTATGTATGTATGTATAATAATAATAATAATAATAAATATCAGGGACAATCTCACACAAATTGACCTAGTCCCAAACTAAGCTCTAGGCTTGTACTATGGGTACTAGACAACGATAAACATTACTTATATAGAGAAATAGATACTTAAATACATAGAAAACATCCATGACTCTGGTACAAATACTCGCGCTCATCACACAAATATTTGCCCATACCGGGATTCGAACCCGGGACCGCTAGCTTCGTAGGCAGGGTCACTACCAACTAGGCTAAACGCGTCGTCGTATGTAATGTATGTATGTGTCTCTGATCATGATTTGGTCGGGAGTTTTTAAATACTTGAAATCTTCTAGTGACGAAGTCTCTCCAGTGGAAATATACGTGCTCGTAGCCCGTTGAAGGTTTTGCTCATTGCTCAGAAGTTTTTTAGGCGCTGATGTCGGGGGTTTTTAACTCGGTTAGGTTATGTTAGGTTATATGTTAATAACAAATGTGCTACAAATCAAATACTATGGCGGTGTTACTAGCCTAACTATTTATTAAAAATAGAACCTAAAAATAACACATTAATTACCGTTTACTGTACCGGGACAACATTTTATCCATCAGACTAGTTCGAGAATCGTTAATTATAGTGTAGTCCAACAATAACTAATTATCAGGGGATAATGTTACATAAATTGACCCAGTCCTAAACTAAGTTAGGCTTGTAATATGAGTACCTACTTAGCAACAATAAACAAACTTAAATAGAAAAATTCATACTTAAATACATATAAAACATCCATGATTAATCAACTCACACTCATCACACAAATATTTTTACCTCACCAGCTCGAAAAAGCCTTCTTTGGCACACAACATCTGCGTGCAAAAGTCCACTTTAACCGCTAGTGCGCGGGGGCCGTTGCGCACGGTGGCAACTGATGTGACGCTCGGTTAATTGTTTTTCCAACACCAAGTGTTTTCCTCGCTACGGTGAGGTGAAAAAATGTGTTTCGCACGGCAGAAAAGTTATTTGGGTCTCGAGGCTTTGAATCCCTTGTTACGCTCAGGATTCTATTTTTGAACAACTCGCTGCTTTCATCGTTCAATTTTAGAATCCTTCGCTGACTCGGGAATCAATACTGGCTCTCGCGCCAAATAACGACTTTGCAGCCTTGTATAACAAATATAAGGTCAAAAGTCTTTCACTGGTGTGTGTTGCCAGTGATGACTTAGACGTGTTCCTTACAATGGGCCTCATAAGAAACCTCATGGTCACCCAAAGGGCAATGAAAAGGGCTATGCTCGGCGTATCTCTGCAAGATCGAATCAGGAATGAGGAAATCCGCGGGAGAACCAAAATCACTGACATAGCCCAGCGAATTGTGAACCTTAAGGGGCAGTAGGTGGGGCACATTGCTCGTAGAACTGATGGCCGTTGGAGTTGAATAGGTTCTAGAGTGACGGCCGCGTACCGAAAAGCGAAGTATTGGCATGCCTTCCACAAGGTGGACCGACGATCTGGTGAAGATCGTGGGGAGATATGATGATGATGATGATACACCACCATACGAACCATTGTGCCCGCTGCCTAGGCTAACTGTGTTCGACAGAACTGAGTTTATCTATAACACGTAGATTTAAACACGTTTAAATTCACGTTTCGTTCAGTGCGAAGTCATAAAGATAACTATCGTCTCCCGCTTGATGAAGCCTCAATTAACCGGGTTCCCGCGTGCCGCACGCGACTGCACGTGGTGGGCTTTCAGAGTTATTGTTTCAGTAGTACTCCGTATATTAGTTTATCTTTCATTTTAATAATTTTAGGGTTCCGTAGGCGAAATGGCAAAAACTGAACCCTTATGGTTTCGTCGTGCCCGTCTGTGTCACAGGCATTTTACCAAAAACTACAAGATGGGTATGTATAAGCCGCTACTTGTTTGGTATACCTATAGTTAAATAACAAAAATAAATATTTCTATGGGGCTTTTCATCCATGTAACAGAAGCTGATTATTTTTCCGCAAACATCAACATACTTCGCGCTCCGAAAGTTGCATAAATCGTCCCCCCCTCCTTTATCTTTTAAACAGTATGTCCAAAAAAAAGAAAAAATTACAAATTACAAACACTTAATTAATAGGTACTTTTGAGTTATTGCCGAAAAACTGCGCTTCTCAACAAAATGACTTAAGTGCCATGCCACGCTCTTGCTGGTGCGCTTTATTTGTATTTGTAGTAATGGCGACGGAACCCTGCACTGAGCATACATACACCCAACATGCTCTTGTCTATTTTTTTTACAAACATTGTAAACAAACATTGTGACTCGGGAATCAATACTGGTTCTCGCGCCAAATAACAACTTTGCAGCCTTGCATAAAAAATAAATAAATATCAGGGGACAATCTCACACAAATTGACCTAGTCCCAAACTAAGCTCTAGGCTTGTACTATGGGTACTAGACAACGATAAACATACTTATATAGAGAAATACATACTTAAATACATAGAAAACACCCATGACTCAGAAACAAATACTCGCGCTCATCACACAAATATTTGTCCATACCGGGATTCGAACCTGGGACCGCTAGCTTCGTAGGCAGGGTCACTACCAACTAGGCTAACCGCGTCGTAAGTTTGATAACAAATATAAGGTCAAAAGTCTTTCAAAACAAAGTGATTTTTTACGAGTTCTAGTAAGTATTTCTCTCTCAACGACAGCCTGTCCTCGTGTACATATAGGTATCAATATTTTTTGTCAGAAATGTTTACAAGGCTCGGTTTCGAAATAAATTCAAAGTTTAAGTAAGGTATCTGTCGCTGAATAAAATGAGCGCGACAGTCAGATGACAAAGTTTTTCATGCAGTTTAAATTAAGGTGAATTCGTTACGCTTCAACACTCAATTTAAAAGTTATATTAAACCCTTTTTATAACTAAAGGAACGAATTTACAACAAAGTTTATAATTTTTAAAAGAACCGGCGCTCCTCGGCTAGCGACTAGTCGGCGAATTCTCAACGGATTATTTTAAAAATAATTTACAAAACAAGATCAAGCCTGTATAAAAATTAGTACTTACTTAAATACCTATTTAATTCTTTAAATTTGTTTAAAATTTCAAATGTTGATTAAATGAATCTGATTTTTTTTAATAAATAACGTCTGTCATACAGCGAACACATTAGGGATGTGTCCTGGGTAAAATTATATATATTTAGGCCGTTAATTAGATAATCAAAAAATGTTAAACATGTATTTTTTTCTTTATGAAATCAATCATAATTGACAAAGATAAGGCACATCAAAGTTCAGGGCCCTTAGCCAAGATGCCCATCGCTAACTAGCGTTTCTATCCATTTCGTTTTTAAACCAATCGTGTCACTGGTAGATCACGTCATACGCAGAGTCACGTGATCTACCAGTGACGCGATTGTTTTAAAAATTAAACTAATAGAAACGCTAGTCAGCGATGGGCATCTTAGCTAAGGGCTCAGTAGTGGGCTCATGACGTCACAACGTGGTAAAGTGTGCCACGGCGTGACCTCACGCGGAAATTCAACGCACTAGTCTTCGTCATTTTTTGTTTAATTGACAATGACAGGGTTCAATATTTTTTGATAGTGTAAATGACGGACTAAAACGAAAATTTTCAGGACACTAGCTTATTGCTTAAATAACTTCCTTAGTTTACTAGCTGTTGAATGAGGTAAAAAAAATTAAGGATATTGCAAATGACGAAGAAGTAATTCAATTGTGTAGTCAAGATTTTTTTAAGAGAAATTGAGTTTTATTATGCCCCCTAAAAGGCAATAAAGCTTATCACGATTGTAACAAATAATCGATCATCCCTGTGTAGTACGAGCATACATCAGTGCCGCTGCCTCTTGTCATTAGCGTACTCTGTGATGTGTGTGTATAGTCCAGGCAGACGTGGTATGGTATGGTACGTAACTATACTCCTTCACAAAAGGAGATATACATACAAGTTGATAATATTCCGAACATCGCAAGCAAAGTAAAAGTAACAGTAATCCGAATAAAGTTCTGCTTTTTTCATTCTTCTGATATAAAAAGAATAATTCTGATATATAAAAAGGTTCCTGTCGCCTCGTGATTCGCATCGCTAGTAAAAGCGGCAAATTGCTTCCATTTGAGAAGAAATATCAAGTGACACTTTGTCGAGACTGTTATTACGCTAGACTGTTGAAAAACTAGTGCAAGTAATTGGATAGTATTTTTTCCCTTTTTCTTTATGGCAAAATGACGTCTCAATCTTAAAAATAATTTAGGTAGTGTACGCTTACAATGAAATATCAAGTGACACTTTGTCGAGACTATTATTACCCTCTACAGTCTCTATCGTCTACTATTGAAAAACTAGTGCAAGTAATTGGATTGTATTTTACCCTTTTTAGGGTTCCGTACCAAAATTATGGCGAGACTTCATTGTCCGTCAGTCTGTCTGTATGTCACAGCAGTTTTTCTCAGCAACTACACAAGCTATCAACTTGAAAATCAAGGTGGGTTTTGTGTTCTAGTCTTTTCCAGAATAATAACTATTACCATAATAGTTAATATTGTTTGAATTATTACAAGATGTCGTCGCTACTTTGAAAGAAATAGACATCAATTTTATTTAAATCAACCAAGTACCATATGTGTTTTTTTAGAATTGAAGTTTACATGTCGTATGGAACCTGACGACAAGGTAATGTAAACTTCAATTTTGTTACCACTTTTAGCGGCATACAAGAAAGACCATCTACTTATGACGTTAACAACATACTTATATTGATAATCGCCGCAACGTATACTATGTGCCATTCGCAGTAATACGTTCAGCCGTTTTCCTGTATATTCGACCTGACCCTCCTGTTTAGCCAACATTACCAACGCATGTGCCTTCACCAGAACAAAGCAATATAGCCCTTACGACATCCACCGTCCATTAACTGCGCAAATAATGAAGTCCTTACCGGGCCAATGAAAGCATTGCGGCGCTAATGGCTCGGCAACAATCACCAGGACCGAGGCTAATAGACTTACCAATTTGGTAAAATATTGTGGTGGAAATGTAACGGTGGACTTTTGAGAACATGCTGTACATTATTTTTATTTTATTTTTTATTTTATTTTGTTATTATTATAGTCGATGGAGAATCGTATGGGAGTTTTAAAAAATAGGTCCAAAGTTTTTTCAGAGTAATATAAAAAGTAATATTGCATGTTGGTTGGGTCCATCACTCCGGACATGATAAAAAAATTATTCCCAATATTTATGATAATGAGATTTTTTATTTAATTACAGAATAAACCCTCACCACATATGTATAACAAGGATCCTAAGGGTAGGGTATAATATAGTATAGCTATACTTAGACGACGCGGTTAGCCTAGTTGGTAGTGACCCTGCCTACGAAGCTAGCGGTCCTGGGTTCGAATCCCGGTATGGGTAAATATTTGTGTGATGAGCGCGAGTATTTGTTCCTGAGTCATTGATGTTTAGTATGTATTTAAATATTATGTATTACTTTGTATAAGTAAGTATACCGTTGCCTGGTACCCATAGTACAAGCCTAGAGCTTAGTTTGGGACTAGGTCAATTTGTGTGAGATTGTCCCTGATATTTATTATTAATATTTATAGAAAAGTAACGACTATAAGCTGTCGAAAAAAATAAACCCGCAATCGATTACTTGATTTGATTTTCTGGAAATTTTACAATATATGAAAATATTTAGTGAGTAAAAAACAAAGTAAAACAACTAAACATTAGCCTTACAATTAGAAAAAGCCATTATTTATTCTGAAGGGGATAAAAACGAAAGACTTATCTTCTCCACAGAGCCAAAGTTTATCCATGGAGGATAAATTTGTGTTTATTTTCGCAAAGAGGTTTCTGCATACATATTACAGTCGTGCAATATGAAACACTGGAACGCGGATCTGAGCAGAATATAATATAAACTTGAGCGTTTAAGAGGACTGTGAACCAACTGCAAAATCTAGCCTTTTCATACAAACGGCGATAACTTTTTCCACCCCCTAAACGTTAACCGAATTCGATCAATTTTTGATATGTGGTCAGTCGGAACAAAAAATATGTCCGTACGTTTCGTTTTTTTAAATATTTATTAGTTATAAAGAGATTATGGCCGAAATTACTTTTTTATGAAAACAATAAAACGGGAATAAATCGAAATTTATTAATAATATTTAAAAAAAAAGAAACGTACAGACATAGTTTTTGTTCCGACTGACACCGTATCAAAAATTGGTCGAAATCGGTTAACATTTAGGGGGTGGAAAACTTTATCGCCGTTTGTATGGAAAGCCGTCACCTCACAATCCTCTTAATACTAAACAGAATTAATATTAATGAATACAGTATTTACTTAGATCGACAGAAAAAACAGTTCCCTCATAAAGTGACATTACAGACAAAATTTAAAAATATCAACCGCCTGCATGTGGCTCGCGTATAGAAAAAAAAAGTTGGAATCTCGTTTTACCAGTAAGAAAATAAGGATGAACAGAAAAGTAGGTAAGTACTTTTTTGTAATATTTTAAAATGAAATAATATTTTCGTTTATAATACTTTCTAAGTTAAAAGTATTTTCCTCGCACAAACCCCTTAGTTCGTATATTAAATTACATCGCATTTGTTCGGTAGCTTTACTGTGAAAATATTACCAGTCTTCCTTCCGACAACTTTGTCTGTCGTGCGAAAAACTTCAAATATGTTGAAACAATTTTGATTAGGTTTTGGCATCATAATTCATAAGTCATTATTAAGTGTAAAATAAATTTTACATTTTATTAACACTTAATTTTTTTTTACTTATTTCACGACCGTCCAAGACTGATTGTAATATTTTATAGGGTGAATAGTAAAATTATGCAAGCATGTATGTATCCATGTTTCATTTGTTATAAAGTGGCTTGACGCATTTCAAATGCGAGGTGTCGTTGGATTGTTCTTTATCCAAGGAGTGTCATAAACTATATTTTAACCTTCAATACATATATTTATGCTGTAGAGGTATTTCCTACCTCAATCATGTGGTTTAAGGGTTTGTTAATTTTAATATAGTGTTGAAAATATCTAGCAAAGATTTTTCTATTTAATTTAATGATCCAACTCCTTAGACTTGATGCTGCAGTGGTCATATACATATTCTATAAAAGCAGTCAGATAGTATTTTAGTGTTGGTATTTCCAATTACCCACTAGCACCTAACCCCTTGTGATAATTACATAATATTGATAACAATTTTTTTTTCTTTGTCGATCAGTTAGATTATTTAAAAGTATTGGACACGTATTTTTTCTTTTGACATAATCAAAAACGGAGATATATTGAGTTGAAAATTAAATGTCGCATGACGTCACGTTTTGGTATAATTTGGTACAATTTTTACACAAAAGTGACGTCACGAGCCCCCACTCCCGAACTTTGACGCGTTTAATCTTTGTCATTTCTTGTTTGATTGACAAAAGAAATAGTGTCCAATATTTTTTGATAATCTAACTGACGGACTTAATAGAATTTCGTTTTCTTTACCCAGTCATCATCCTTATTATAATCTGTTACTAATTAATACATGGTGTTCCTAAAATCAACACGGACGCTAAAGGACATTGATGTGCCAAAAAGCATCTTGCAACAAAATAGTAACAACCTTATCATCGACGTTTTTTTTCCTTTTCAAGCAAAAGTCAGCAAAACCCCGCAATGGTTAATAAATAAAAATGAATGCCCGCATTCCCGACTGTTATAAGTATTGATTGCCCACGTAGGTGTTCAACGTTCGCGCTCGCAGTTGGTTTTTATGAGGACACACGTGATTGGGAAACGCTGAGATCTGTTAGACGTTATCTTAAAGGTTCTGTTAAGGGCTGGTCGTTAGCACGGCTGTAGGTACGTACTTTTACGTTTACATTTGTATACTACTAGCTTTTGCCCGTAAAAGACAATTCAAACGTCCTCACACAAACAACTTGGCATTATAATGATGGTCCTTAACCTAAATTATCACATAATTTTTTTTTGGAAAAAATTTATGGTTCCCGTGGCAAAGCAATAATCGCCTTCTATGCGGACGAAGTCACGGGGAAAAGCTAGCACACATAACAACCAATGATGCGATCGCCTTGAAAGCGCTTGAATGCAGAATTACTTTTAAAAATTAAACGAAGTCTGAATTAAGCTGAATTTCGTTTCTTCAGTATTTTAGTCCCTTTTCTGTGCGGCATACTCGTGGAACGCTCGGTAGAGTCACACATAAATATTAAATACATTTTTATACTTTATATTTTACCTCTGGGAATTCTCAATTTAACAAGCATATCACGAGTTAGCCTTAAAAAAGGTTCATGTTCCTTAAGAGAGTAATACAGACTTATGTGCCGTTTATTATCTTAATGTATATTTTCTCGCATTTTTAAGTCATTATTTGTAAATGACAAAAATATTAAACGGTATATCTTTCACGTCCTTTATATTTTTATAATTTAGCTTTGGAAGTTCTTAAAAAATGTATCCCTAAGTATGAATTTATGTAGATGATGTACAAATTCGAATTAAATAACGTCGCTTCTGAAGTTGTAATTTAAGTAAGTTACTCTTTATAAATTAAAAACAAAAACACTAAACTTCATTCTCCGTTCTTGGAAATTGCCCCTAAATGGTGGAGTGGGAGTTTATCTAGGGAAAATAATAATTTATTTATAAATACTAAAGTCTTATTTATGAACAAGTTACAAAATGAAGAACAAACAGCAGTGTCGTCTCGCCTTTCACATCGTTCGACGAATAATAACCGGCGAATTTACGTCGTCCGTCTAAATACGTAAATGCCATTTGGCTGCCTGCGTTTTCATGGAATTTAACTACGTTTAACAGAATCACATGGCAGTTCTTCTTTACTAGTTTAGTGTATACATTTATCACAGATATTGGCAGGGTCCCTCTGAAAACCGGCTAGCCGCGGCACAATGCTGAGTAGGAACACTTTTCAACGCCTTTTATGTCTTACTGTATTTTTTCTTACTGTTTGATATCTTTATAATTTGTCAGCTTTAAATAAAAAAAATCTATTCTATTCTATTTTATTGTATTTGGGAACACCAAAACTTTAGCTATATCCATTGCAACTACGGAAAGTCTCCTATTTAATAACATATCAAATTCCCCAAATATCATTCGAAAAACTTACTTCGGACCAAAACGTAACCCAAGGGCCATGAAACAATATAGCTTTTAGTCTAGTAATTGGATTACAGTAATGAAATTGAACTCAAGCATTAACTAAACTTCTCACAACATAGTTAACTCAGTTGTAAGCAATAAACAAAGTGTTCTGGGAAATTAGAGATCATTTTAATTGGCCAGTAATTGAGTTGCAAAAATGTTTCGTTCCAATTAAGTTAATACTCTATATGTATATTTTAACCCCTGAAGCAAAACAAAGGGGTATTATAAGTTTAACTTGTGTTTGTATCTGTGTGCCGCCTAATAACTTTGAATAGAAAGTTAGCTAATATGTATGGTTTTGGAGATTGTTTTTTGTATTTGTAGGTAGTGATGGTGACGGAACCCTACGGTGAGCATGGTCCGACATGCTCTTGCCCGGTTTTTGAGCTTTATGTTACCTACATATTTCATCATCATCATCATCACATATTTGCAGGTAGTGATGGTGACGGAACCCTACGGTGAGCATGCTCCGACATGCTCTGGCCCGGTTTTTGAGCTTTATGTTACCTACATATTTCATCATCATCATCATCACATATTTGCAGGTAGTGATGGTGACGGAACCCTACGGTGAGCATGGTCCGACATGCTCTTGCCCGGTTTTTGAGCTTTATGTTACCTACATATTTCATCATCATCATCATCACATATTTGCAGGTAGTGATGGTGACGGAACCCTACGGTGAGCATGGTCCGACATGCTCTGGCCCGGTTTTTGAGCTTTATGTTACCTACATATTTCATCATCATCATCATCACATATTTGCAGGTAGTGATGGTGACGGAACCCTACGGTGAGCATGGTCCGACATGCTCTGGCCCGGTTTTTGAGCTTTATGTTACCTACATATTTCATCATCATCATCATCACATATTTGCAGGTAGTGATGGTGACGGAACCCTACGGTGAGCATGGTCCGACATGCTCTTGCCCGGTTTTTGAGCTTTATGTTACCTACATATTTCATCATCATCATCATCACATATTTGCAGGTAGTGATGGTGACGGAACCCTACGGTGAGCATGGTCCGACATGCTCTGGCCCGGTTTTTGAGCTTTATGTTACCTACATATTTCATCATCATCATCATCACATATTTGCAGGTAGTGATGGTGACGGAACCCTACGGTGAGCATGGTCCGACATGCTCTGGCCCGGTTTTTGAGCTTTATGTTACCTACATATTTCATCATCATCATCATCACATATTTGCAGGTAGTGATGGTGACGGAACCCTACGGTGAGCATGGTCCGACATGCTCTGGCCCGGTTTTTGAGCTTTATGTTACCTACATATTTCATCATCATCATCATCACATATTTGCAGGTAGTGATGGTGACGGAACCCTACGGTGAGCATGGTCCGACATGCTCTTGCCCGGTTTTTGAGCTTTATGTTACCTACATATTTCATCATCAGCATCATCACATATTTGCAGGTAGTGATGGTGACGGAACCCTACGGTGAGCATGGTCCGACATGCTCTTGCCCGGTTTTTGAGCTTTATGTTACCTACATATTTCATCATCATCATCATCACATATTTGTAGGTAGTGATGGTGACGGAACCCTACGGTGAGCATGGTCCGACATGCTCTTGCCCGGTTTTTGAGCTTTATGTTACCTACATATTTCATCATCATCATCATCACATATTTGTAGGTAGTGATGGTGACGGAACCCTACGGTGAGCATGGTCCGACATGCTCTTGCCCGGTTTTTGAGCTTTATGTTACCTACATATTTCATCATCAGCATCATCACATATTTGTAACTTTTAAGTACCTATATCTATAATCATACCAGAATATAAACGATAAGTTTCGCACTGTTGTATAAACATTGAATATGATTTTTTTTTAATAAATATTTCAAATGTAAATTTATCTCTTCTGACTCGAAAGAGTTGAAGTTCGACATACAATACTCAAACCTGATTTTAATATTTTTTATTAAGGCTTATCAGTTATAAAGCTTTTCACTCGTGAAAAATACTGAAAACTTAAGCATTACTTGGCTATAAACATCAGTTTACGCTTAATTTATCTGTTTGTTTGTTTCAACTTGGAACTAGTTTGGAAAATAAATAAAATCAAACGGGCGGAAATAAGAATTCATTGAAGTGTGTGAACGCAAGCGGATCGGATAGATGAAAACAATAAGCAGTGGGGTTTCATCACGATATTTGGAATATGACGTCTTATCCTTTACTTTATAAAAAAAAACTCGGGTCTTGAAATGTGAATTTAACTACACAAATTGACCTAATGCTAAACTAAGATCTAGGCTTGTACTATGCACAGGCACCAAAAATATCATAAATATTTCGAAAGTTTTAAGCTAGTTATAAAAATAACAAAAAAAACCGTCTTCCTAGGACTCCTAGGAGGCTGGTCTTTATTTAACCCTTTTCAGTGGGTTTTTGAAGACGGTTTCATTTTTTTATTTTCTTTGTCGATCAGGTAGATTATCAAAAAGTATTGGTATACACGTATTTTTTATTTTTTTACATAATCAGAAAATTTATTTGTAATGTCGCATGACGTCACGTCTCAATACAATGTTTACACAGAAGTGACGTCACGAGCCCCCACTCCCGAACTTTGACGCGCTTTTATTTGTCAATTTTTGTTTGATTGACAAGAGAAAAATACGTGCCCAATGTTTTGATAATCTAACTGACGGACTATATAGAGTTTTGTTGTCTTTACCCAGTCATCATCCCTATTCCTTATAATTATTTTGTTGATTTTCAAAAATCGTCAACTTAGCTTAATGCGTTTTGTCTAGAGACCAGAGCCCTTAGCGTCATCGACGTGATTTACCAGTGACGCGATCGGTTGGTTTAAAAACTAAATGCATAGAAACGCTAGTTAGCGATGGGCATCTTGGCTAAGGGCTCAGGTGGACTAGAATATTCTATTATATTCTTTTTGCAATCGCCAATCACCTTGTACCTCCCCTCATTCGAATGCGTTGCTAACCCCTGAGGAAGATTAAAACCCTCTATGTTATTTTATTTTGAATGAAAACGTAATTTTGTGCGTTGAAAAAAAATATATATTCACGACAAAATATTGTTATAACATGTCACAGCAGACATGTTTGTCGATTGTTATATTTTACGTCGACGGGAATGAGATTAAACTTCATAGTAATAAAGTTTTGTGTACGCTCACTATTGTGTTTTAACGAAGTTCTTTCGGTATTGAGGTTTGTGAGCTTTCCTTTATGCCTGTGCAGACGAATATTCTTTTGAATTTGGACCTTTGTTGTTGATATATTTTGAATATTCTACATAATTCAGTTTTTATACGACTGTAGGTACAGACACGAACATTAATTTGGGACCCATTTCAAACAATATTGCGTGAAGTTGTCAATGTCATTAGAGATGCCAAATCATTTGTAACTTATAGGAAACTCCACCTTATTGACCTGATTGACTTTGGTTCTAAAGTGGGTCCCAAATTAATGTTCGTGACTGTACAAAAATTGAGTTTTATGTTTTCAGGGTTCATAATATGACTAGCTTTTCTCCGCGACTCCGTCCAAGTAGATTTGTTGTATCGCTTTACTATTCTAAAGCGACGATAACTATTCTAGACACACGACAGTGTATCCGAAATAGGTAGTTCGAAGAATAAATACTGTCAAATGTATTGCGACTATAGTCGCAATAATGTTTGAGCCCTAATTTTTGTACAGAGTATGATTATTGTATATCATGTAATGTGTTAGGCATTTGAAAAAACTGCCAAGTTAGAGCTCATGATACATTATCGCAATATATTCGTTTGACGGTCAACAATCTAGTGCCAAACTTTGCACCTTTTTTAGATATCAGTAGGTACTTTCGGTGGCACATGAGAACTTGGCCTATTTTTTACATTTAAGTTTTTAGTGATATTTAAATTACTAATGACGTGCAAAGCAGAAATTTACAGATTTACACAACAGAAAGCGTCAGTTTCCTTCTTGTTAAATAATGACGTGCCATAATTCTCTCGCTCCCCGCTTCCTATTCACTAGGAGCATTTAGGATCTGAATTATTCGCGTCGTGTAAATTACTAACATTTAGCTTAATTTATGGACGTTAAAGCGCTTCAGTGTATGAATTGCGTTATATGTTGAGACTTATCCCAAGCATCACACACGCTGTAAAGGAGCTCATACAGCCCAAAAATGCTGAAACCAGAGTTATAATAGTTGTATAAGCTCTTTCTTATACAGTTTTTGTGCTAATTGGGATGCAACGTTTATACTGGGTGTTTTTTTATTCGTCTTAAACATTTTGGGGGTTAAATCAGTAAGTCATACTGATCAACTTTCACTATGGGACCAACAACGAAATCGCGAAAAAAAAATTGACCATCCCATACATTTTTGCTAGTCAGTTGACGATGTTTTGTATGGGAGGGTCAAATTTTTTTTCGCGATTTCGGGGTTGGTCCCATAGTGAAAGTTGGTCAGTATGACTTACTGATTTAACCCCCAAAATGTTTAAGACGAATAAAAAAACACCCAGTATAATAATTACACTAGCATACATTTTTCTAAAAACTTTCACACAAACAAGAAACAAAAATACAACAAACCTTGTCGTGACAATAACGATCCCAACAAAAAACAAATCACACAATTCGGTCGAGCCGATGGGACGATCTTTCATAGATACGGCAAATTGATTTTTAGGGTTCCGTACCCTAAGGGTGCCTATTACAAAGCCGAGTAGGGCGATATTTTTCCCAAATAGATAATTCCGCGTAGCAATTTTTCTAGCAATCGCATTATCCCCATTTTTTAGGGTTCCGTTCCAAAATGGTAAAAAAGGAACCCTTATTGTGAGACTTCGTTGTCTGTCTGTCTGTCTGTCACAGCAGTTTTTCTCAACAACTACACAAGCTATCGACTTGAAATTCTCTAAACGTTAACATAATATTTATAAACGTAACATGTACAGGTACTTAAGTTAATAATAATGATTATGGCATAGATAGTTAAACCGCTCTTGCGAAACCGACAGTTAACTGATGTAATAAAATAACTTAGTTTAACCGGCCTGTAAAACTAGTAGCTAAATAATTGTTGCTTAGACTCTTTTATCACCGACTACCCGCTTATGATTTTCTATATTTACGTAGGATTTGGTTTACCGTTTCTTACATGCTACCCTCTCTTACCTAGTTTTAAGTTAAATAACATTGTTTCTCAGTAACTGATTTATGTAAATCTTATGAGAAATAAATTATCTTAAACCATAAACCATAAATTTGGCATAGTTGTATAACGTCACAGAACGGACTTCGTCATTACAAGATTTCAAGTACTAAAACTCCCGACAAAATCGCTTTCAGAGCTCATAACTTTTAAACGGCTTATCAGATTTTCATCAAACCAAGCTAAGAACACTCTCCATTAAGTCACCTTTCTAAAAAAAACTAAATCAAAATCGGTCCATCCGTTTAAGAGCTACGATGCCACAGACAGATACACACGTCAAACTTATAACACCCCTCTTTTTGCGTCAGGGGTTCAAAAGGTATATTTTTGAAGTACGGACTTAAGAACAGAACCCTCGGTGCGCGAGTCCGACTCGCACTTGACCGTTTTTTTTTTTTAAATCCAATCGCATTTTTCTCTATTCTTATTTTTCCCAGTTGCAAATTTTACCATTGTAATTAGGTCGAAATAGGTAGATAGGTTTAGTTTATGTTAGCTTTGCAGCAGGCCCGAAGGGCCAAGGCACCCAGAACCGCACCGCCGTCGCGGAGCTCTTATAGACTCTGTAACGATGAAATACATTGATATACGATGATATATATTAATTGTTCAGATAAATACACATTGGGAAATTATTGGAATTGAATTATTTCTGATGATAAAAATCTTCGGCAAAATAAGCTACAGAAAAAAATTAAGACTGGTAAATATTGCGAATGGAAAGATTGCAACGAGAAAAAAAAATATTTTGGGAAAAACATCGCCATACTCACTAAGCCTACGCTGTCCATCCGTCCATCCGTCCTAACTTTAAAGAGCCGTATCTTGAACCGTAAAAGATAGCTCGGTTATTTGTTTTGCACACTAAGTGATAAAACAGCGGATTTCCTATCAAATAATAAATAATAAGACTCCCAAGAAACACATTAACATTAAAATAACTTTTAAGAATTTTACTCAATCTCACTTCTTCGAACAAAGACGACTTCGCTAGCAAAGCTTTTAAGAGGTCTCTTAAACAATTCTACGAAAAGTTTTTTTGAAAATTATCTAGAGATTCTATTAACTGTAAGCACAAAGTAGATTCTCGTTAAATTTCAGGAGTCAGGAGAGACTTTGCATCTCTTGTCATCATCTATCTTCTGTAAGTACAATGGGGAGTGTTCCTAGGAACTGTTTAGACTGGTGCCGACGGCTTCGTTCTACCATCACACTTCTCGTCATCGACGGGACGTTCATTCCCATTCCCTTGAGCCACTGCGCTGAACCATGCGCCGGTTCTCTAGAAGCGCGTACTATAAGAACTTGAAATGAACTTCTCGCTGTGATTTTCCCAATACGCTACTGTATGGGGCTTTTTAAAAAGGGTGTCATTAAATATCTTCGAGAGGCAACGTATTAGCGAAGCCTCTGGTGCTGCAAATGTCCAGGCGGCGGGGACCACTTCCCATCAGGTCTGCCTGTTTGTCTGTCTATGGCAGCGATTACACCACCCTTCAACCCTAACGAGAGGGACGCCGCAATACGTTAGATACGTATGGAGATATCTCCATCTCATTCCAACGTATTGCGGCGTCCCTCTCGTTAGGGTTAGGGTCAGGGTAGTGTAAATACGCACATAAGGCAATAAAAAAAGGTTTTTTACATTTCCACATGTTTTTGTCATAAGTAGCACATTTTCTTCAGCAATTCTCATTGAATTTTTAATGAGAAAGTTCCATTTAAGTGCAGTTTGAGATAAAATCATTTTCTTTAAAGCAAACTTTGTCGTCATTGGGGATTCAAATTAAAATGGTTTTGTTCTGACTGAACATTTTAGTTTCGGAAGACTTAACAGAGTTTGAACTCCTAAGAGGGTCATAAAAGAGTATTAAGAGTATATTATTCAGAACTAATTAGTTTACCTGTAAGGAGATCTAGAAATAAATTTCATCTGTTAAAGATAACGTTTAAAATAACGGTTCTTATTCCCTGAAATATATTTACTTTAATTTAATAACGAAGATCTTGAGTCCGAGACAAAGTAGATACTCACTTTTGTAATTTATCGCATTAACATACTTGACAATCTTGTCTGACACTGCTAACATGACTGTATAGCGACAAGGTACAAAAGTGTGTATCTACTTTTGATGTTGACTGTACAGTCAAGGTCATGAATATGTGTACACTTTAGTACCTTGTCACTTTAATCGCTGTGACATTCATATATGGCAGTTTAAACATGACATTAAATAGACAAGGTACTAAAATGTACACATATTTATGACCTTGACTTTACATCAAAACGCTAAAGTCAGCGATTTTCCACATGCGACTTAAGTACAGATTGACTTAAGCTGACAATCCATCGCTTTGCCCGCGTATGACAATACCACAAAAACATCAGATACCATACTTAATTTTTCTCAACCACTCCCGCACACGATGTACATGTGGACGGTTATGTAAAGGTTGTATTAGCGATACGCATCAGTGACTCGCTAACTGCCTGACGTGACGCGGAAGTTTCGGGCCTTAAAGCGAAGTTCATCCTTCATTATTACCTGAAATGACCTTAAATTACAACACGAATTTTTTGCATCCCTTTCCTTAGGAACGAAGGAAAGAGATGATGTTTTTGTTTCTTTTCTTCCTTCCTTGAGAAACAGATGTAAAATATCCGTGACAAGTCAAGGTCATTTTTAGGGTTCCGTACCTCAAAAGAAAAAAAAACGGAACCGTTATAGGATCACTTTGTTGTCTGTCTGTCTGTCTGTCTGTCTGTCTGTCTGTCTGTCTGTCTGTCTGTTTGTGTGTCTGTCAAGACCCTTTTTCTCAAGAACGCGTAGAGGTATCAAGTTGAAATTCATATCGAATACTTAAGTCTGCAATCCCTTGAACCAGTGAAAAAATCAAACATTTAAGTCAACGCAATCAAAAGATACGGCCGTTTATGCCGCATATTGAAGGGAATCTCAAGGGAATCAAAACCTATAGGGTCTCGTAGATTTAGAATCATGAAATTTGGCAAGAAGCAATTTCTTATAGCGCAAGTAAAGGAAAAAATCCGAAAACCGTTAATTTGTAGTTACATCACATAAAAAATTGGTCCAGTATAAAATGACACTCAATAAGTATGAAAGTGCATACTTATTGCGTGTCAGTATATACTGGACTTTGTTTATATTGTATTCCCGTGATTTACGAACTATTTACATGCCTACATGTTTGTGCGGAACCCTCGGTGCGCGAGTCCGACTCGCACTTGAACGGCTTTTATATGTTGGCTCCGCATTCTCTAGTTAGTATTTAACCCGGGTGAAGAAGAGGAACTACATGCAGACTATACATACCGAATAACAATGAAACTTGACAGAAGTTGACTGCTGTCTTACTCTAACACCCATATTACAATAATCACCGTCACTAATTTCATAGAATGTTTTACTTCGCCGAATTTTTATTGCATCGCCAGGCAACCCTACGTGCAGGAGTTATATTTTTTTGTGGTCACAGGTCTAACGTAACCTAACCTACGTAACCTAAGCTTAAGATAACCTGAAAACAATAAGGTTTTAGCAGAAATTAGCTTTCGATGCAATGAAGTTCGGTGATATGATACTCTGCAAAACAAGGGGACACCTTTTCTAGCTTAGAAGTAGGATAAAGACATTAAGTCACAACTGTAAGTTTAGTTGTTAGACTAAAAAAAGAAAGAAACTTGAACAAAAGCTTGTAAAACTATACACGTCGTTTCACGTACAAAACCAATGAGTCCGATAACAATATACGTTTCTGATGCCCTTTCAAGAAAGAGAGTGAGGACTAATGCATTTCTAATACCCATCCTCAATCAACCCCATGTGGTACCGTTAGCAAAAAAATATAGGACACAGGTGAGAATATTATTATGAGAATTATTTATTTATAAAGTCTTTGTGAATTAGGTCAAGTTACATTTTAATCTCAATTTCGAATTAGAAATGAAGCCATCTTAGGACCTTATTAAAAATTCACACACACACACATACACACACAAAGTTTTAACCTCACAGCTCACTTATCAACATGTAGCTAGCGTTTGCCTGCTTCATGGCTTAGAAAAGCAAGATATAGCCTAAAAACAATTGTATGTAATTAAATGACGTAAAATCTACAATTTATTTCATCGTCGATTTGTATGTACACCATACCAAGCCCCGCTAATGCGTTGAAGTGGGGCATTTCCTCCGGTTTTCCTTGTTTGTAATAACACACTGACAATCGCATCACTGCGTCTCTTTCTCGGGGGCTCGATTTCGCTTTGATTGCCTCCTAGATTACTTAGTGCAGATACTACTTAATTAAATCTAACGGAAAAAAGACGGAAAGAAAATGTATTTGCCATATTACTCGTATTACTTTAATCAATCATAACTTACTACTATATGAATACGTAAACTTTACAAAAGTATCTAAATATTTAAGATAAGTAATAGTGCATTCTAACCAATATGGGTCATGTTACACGAAATAAACGTTATTAAATTAAATTAATTTAAATCCTCAGACTGGATTAATGACAAATTCCAGGCAATGAAAAATATGTGATTTTTATAGCTCTAGGAGTTTTTAAAATCTCACAATACGGCTTCTGCTCATATTAAAGTATTATTATAGCCTTTAAGGCCACTTGCAAAAAAAAGTTAATCGAGATTTAGTCTTAAGTACAGTTAGTCTTAAGTACAGTAGTTAGTGTAGTCTTAAGTAAGTTAAAATTAGCCATATTATTTACACCGTCAATATGTTCTAAGAGCACTTTTATGAAAGCCCTTTCCATTTTGACTCTTAAATGATGATAATTATACATGTCAACATTATAACTCCTGTCAATCCCTCCATCAATGTGACAAGTCTATAGCCCAACGACAATTCACCCGAGAGTCCCAAAATCCAGTTTTCTCCTCACGAATGCGTGGAAATCACGCCACGTTTCTTCTATTTCGGGAAAGTGGTTTCTATTATACATTGTGCCTGCTTCCGTTTCCAGAAGGGAGTGAATGAAAGGATGTGATGAATAGTTGCAACGTTGGAAATGAAAGAGGAGATAGATTATTTCGCCTTTTTGTGGTTTATATCCGTCGGAATGCATTCTAACATTTGTAAGTAGTAGTTTTGTGATGATTTGAAATGAGCTCTACACCGGCCGGAAAAATTAGCGGGTCACTTTGTAAAAAAATCAGTACGATCTTGTTTTTGCCTTTGTCTTCTTTATGTGTGTGTGTTTGATATTGTCTATGGCTGAACTAGTGAATCCGTTCAAAGCTCGGTATAATGATAGTTATTTTCGTGAAAGTATACCTAATTAACAATGCTTAAATAACTTGCTACAACTGAAACAACATACATATGTTCACAATGTCTCTTCACTACGAATGCATAACTATTGTTATATTGGGGTGAATTTCAGGGCGTTTCAACCGCTGTCATTAGTATCACCAAATATATTGACGAAATCAATGACACTACAGCAACTTCTGATGAAACTACATCCCCGGTTCTGCTTCTGTTTACATCAGGAGTTGCTGGTAGGTGTCATTGATTTCGTCAATATATTTGGTGACACGAATGACGGCGGTTGAAACGCCCTGAAATTCACCCATTGCTATATGCTAGGTATTTAAAACCTTATCTAATACTTGTGCTTACGTCGTTCTTTCCTCAAGGTTAAACTCAGGACAAATAAACACTTTCGCATGTACAAATATTAGTTAGTGGTGTTAAGTGTTATAATAGTTATTACAACACACTAAACACATCCTAACAACCCTATAACGGTCGTTATGAAACTTAATTGGCTCGTTAAAATAATTATGTATCAAGAACCTTACTAACACTATTTAAGGTGTAGATAAATCTGAGCATTATAGCAAGTATTACATTAACCAAAAATACTAACACAACATTAACTTGAAATTAATGTTTGCAATAGTCATTGCATAGGCTGTATGAAAATTGTATGGGTACGTCGTGGTAGTCGCCACTGAGGTTTAAGATTGCAACTTTTTCATCGTGATTTTTTGTGGGAATGTTTGATGATTATTTTGCATTTTTATAACGTTACTAGCATCTGCCCGTGACTCCGTCCGCGTAGAAGTCGGTTATTGCACCCTCGGGAACTTCAAAATTTTCCGGGATAAAAAGTAGCCTTTGTGTTAACTGTTAATAAGCTATATCTATTCCAAATTTCATCCAATTCCGTCCAGCCTTTGCAGCGTGAAAAGGAACTAACACACAAACACACGCACACACACAAACTTTCACATTTATAATATTAGTAGGATTGCGTCTCTTTTGTTATTCTGTACAAATAAATGTATATGTATAAAATATCTGTCACTTTTTGACCAGTATATAAGTGCGTGGGTGACATGCTTTCTCCACATATTATTATATACCGCGACAACGGTGACCATAATACGGGAGCTAGCTCTTCGCCTTAATAAACGTTGGTGGCGTATCCAGCACACTCCGAATAGATAAGACGCCCTAATGGAGCAAAGTTCTTTTACCAGTTTAAAGCGTGCGTAATCAAAATTTTAGCACGCATGTTATGAATGTAAAGTTGGAGGAGTGAAACAGTTTGGACGAACCGAAAATGGAGGAGGAAAATATATCGAAGTCGAATCGCTGGCCAGAATTAGGTTACATTGCTATTGTTTAATAAAATTGAGGTGATATTTCATACATTATTCAGTTTACGAAATATTAGATGCAAGCACTGAGCAATTCCAAAGAGACTATTAATTATTCCATATATTGTTTAGTGGGTTTTTGACTGAGGATTAATTGTAATATTATCGTACAGTCTGTCGGTTAATCGTAACCAGATCTTATATGACTTTTTAGGTACCTACTATTAACACTCAATACGTATTCATAGTACGTAATATACGTATTGAAAGGTCGTAAATTTTTACTACCTAAATTGATTACTTTTACTTGATTGCTAGGCTTTGCGGAAAGCTTCTTAGATTGTTTAAGACCCCAATTTTAGGGGGGTTAAAAATAATTTGGGGTTTTAGGGAATTTAATTGGAAATTGAACTGTGCGAACGTAGTAAAAATTGAATCAATTTAAAATAATCCGAACATGATTTAATTAAAAACAGTAAATAACATCAAGTTATATTAAATATCCAATTTCAAGCAAGATATTTAAATAAAATTCCGCTTATTTTATTATTACGGCGTTAAAATTTTAACATCAAATTAAAAAAATGGAGTCTCTACTGAATACAATTTTACTTGAAAATACGACGCAACGTTTCCATAACACACCATATTATACAAAATGACGGATGGTGTTTTTCAATTATCCTACTTATTAAACGAGAAATACACACGTTCTCGAAAACGGCTTTAACGATTTCGATGAAATTTTCAATATGGCGGTTTACGGGGGCGAAATAATAATAAAATTCGTTTTCCCCATATTTTCACGCAAAAAGATTTGCCCGCGCAATATGGTTTGTAATATGCGCCACCGTTTGATTTGTTTTCTTTTTGTTCTTTTTTTGGGTAAATCTTTTATTATTGCTTTTTTTATGTATAGAAATCGATGAAAATTCGGTTTTGACCCGAGCGACGACACTCGGTCTCTTTAGTACTTTTCAATTATTTACGTATAACCCGTCAAGTGAATGACATTATGAGTATGTTATATAATATGACAATAGGAAACAATATAAGTAACTATTGTATTTTAACCACAGTTATGTAAGACTTGTTCTATGAGTTATGACGGGTTTATTTTGTTTGTCGATATTAAACCTTAGGGCCTGCGAAAAACCGGCGGAGCGAAGAGCAGATCACTTTAAATTTATCAATGTATATTCTTCCCTATTTTAATTACAATAAGGTATAAATTTAGAGCCGCAGCCGCAGAGTAGAAATCCCCCGTGATGCTCCGAGGTCGGTCTCAGAGCATTCAAATTTATACCTTATTGTAATTGAAATAGGGAAGAATATAAATTGATAAATTAAAAGTGATCTGCTCTGCGCTCCGCCGGTTTGCGCAGGCCCTTATAGTCAACATTTCGTTGAATGAATACAAGTCCTATGTGCTACAAACTCAAACAGCATGAGGCTAAATCAGGGCTTAATTTTTGAGTAAATTATTCCTCTTGTGTATGTATTTATTGCAAAAAGTAATTATTTATACAATTTTATAATTCTGCCAAACGAAGCTTTAGATACTAGCTTTTGTCCGCGACTTCGTCCGTGTAGAATTCGTTTATCGCTGCTCTCTCATGAACTGTCAAATTTTCCGGGATAAGTATTTTATGTCCTTTCCCGGGACTCAATCTATCTCCATATCGAATTTCATCAAAATCAGTTCAGTGGTTTAGCCAAGCGAAACAAACAAACAAACAAAATCACTTTCTCGGGTATCTCAACCAAAATGAGTTTATCAATACTGCTTTTATTTACTCTGTCTACAAAGACAGCGTTTCCATATTTGATTGGTAATTGACAAAAATCTGTATATATGTTATACGAATACTTACCAAGCTAATTACGTCATAAAAAGTATAAAATTTTGTTTACTGTAGATGGATTTCCTTTTCAATTTGCATTTTGTTTAATTCATCCGTCAGTTCAACGATGTGTATTGGACACGCGCTTTGAAAGCGTCAAAACAAATGTTTTGGCAGCGGCATATCTATCCGAGACCCATAAATCACTGCCCTGTGCGGAATTCAAAACACAGTAAGTGCACCACGGCCACCATATCTTGATCTCATAAAGATTGCCAGTTGTTTAAGTTGGAGATCAATCTAAAGTGGCCGATTTACACTTACTGCGTTTTAAATCTGCAGAGCAGAATCAACGCGAAATGTTGCGAAAAATACGTCTCCATTTGCAAATCCAACATCAATTTGAACTCGATGACCAAGCGACTTAACAGTTTTTCTTAACACGGTTTTTACCCGAGTGTCCAAAAAGGAGAGTAATGTTTTTGAATTATAATTATTGTACTAGCGTTTATCGTTTCCTATTTAGTTTTCCAGGATAAAAAGTACATAGTAAAGGCCCGATAGGTTTAAACCCCTAATATTATTTCAAATAAAACCTAACAAAAAAACAAAAATGAAAATTCCAAAAAAATCAATGTTTTATAAAACTAATGAACTGTTATAATATAAAAGTAAAATAACACCTTTTCAAACCATCCGAGGTCAGTTAAATTGAAATCTTTAAAAACCTAAATAATAATTTTGCAAATCGGAGCAGTAGTTTTTGAGATAATCGCTAAGGTTCATAACGTACATACCAAACACAGAGCCTCCTTTTTTGAAGACTAAAAAATAAATTTGTAGTTTGAATTTTGCCCGGCTTTCAATCTGAACACAGGTTGTTTTTCTTTTGTTTGCTCCTGAATGAAATGCAGCCTGTTTTTTCGGTGGCGAAATGCCGCGAGCATTTTTGCCTGTGGGTGTCATAATTAAAAGTCGAAAAATGTTCGTCGCCGAAATAGTTTTCATAACGTTGTAAAGAAGCGAAGATTAAAGTTAGATGTAGAGGTGATATTAGCACACGAATAATTCTATTCTAAATATATTAATTTTTTTTTAATAAAAATGCATGTTATCAAAACATAAAATATTATTAATTTATGCTCTAGTTACTCAAAAACGTTTACAGATTAAACGTGATAAAGCAAAATGATATTCGATGACTCATACTTGTTTAGGGACTTGTCCCGGAATTACTAGCTAAAATTCTCCGCCATTCCTGAAGTACTTACCTAACTTACATTTGGTTTCAATTTTATAATTAATTAGAGTTGGCAAAACGGAATAGAATGGAATCCGCATAGCACTTTAGAGAGACAATTGTTTTGTTTGAATGACGGCAAATAGACAATGCAATCTAGATACGTTATAAATTATACAGGGTGAAGTAAATATTGTAGTTCCATGTTGATATTAAAAATCTTATTATGTTATATGCAGCAAGTATGTCATATACGCTGCATATTAAATATACAGCGAGTTTTTGCATCCCTCTATTGTACTCGTTTGATTGTTGATCGTAGTATGCAACACATACTCGTATAAAGCGGAATTTATTTCGAGTGCATATTGCAACGAAATGAAAGAAGCGTTGCAAAATTATTTTAATAAAACATTCTGTTATAGCTCGGCAAAAAAAGGTTTGGAAAAATGTAGGCGTTCGAAGCATTGTTCAAAATATTATACAAAATTCACCCAGCTGCTGCAGTATATTTTTGTCTCTAATATACTTTTAGTGTACATTTTTGTGTAACGACAGAAGTTCAAGATCTATTAAAACCTCTCAAACTTTAAATACAGAATCGTGAACTCGTTTTAAGACCTTTTTGTTACTTTCATCTAGACTCGTAAATTCTAACAAATGTTTTGCGCCCTAAAAACCTTAACAACACTTGCCGAGATTTACGCGGCCGACACGACTTAACGGCTATCCTTGAAACACGTTAAATAGGCGCCATTTTGAAACCACTCGCTGTACAAATGATGGGCATAAATTGTAACAACTCACATTATTTGAGGAATGTTTGCCCTCTCTATAATACTTATTCATAAAACGCTGCTGCGAAAGTAAATTCATAAATACGCGAGCTTGCGTAGGAATAGCATGCTTGTAACGAATTAGTCCGGAAAACTAAATAACTACAAGACAAATAATAAATAAATAAATAAATATCAGGGGACAATCTCACACAAATTGACCTAGTCCCAAACTAAGCTCTAGGCTTGTACTATGGGTACTAGACAACGATAAACATACTTATATTAAAGGGTTAATCCTATTTCCTTGAAATTAAATAAGACTTTCACAGTTTCGAGTCAATTTAATCTCCCATAAGAAAAATTCAACAGTTCGTTACACAGCTAAAATGTCAAAATGTCAAATAAAAACAAAAGTGACACCTCAGCTATCTTGGTGTTTTCACAGATAGCTGATTGTTAACCAAAGACAAGAAATGATGTCCAAGAGTGGTCACAAAGAACGCTATGTTACCATAGACAAATAATCAGCATAAGGCTGGGCTTACAATATAGAGAAATACATACTTAAATACATAGAAAACATCCATGACTCAGAAACAAATACTCGCGCTCATCACACAAATATTTGTCCATACCGGGATTCGAACCCGGGACAAGTGAGAGTGGGAGGACGCGAACATTAATAATTATAATAATAATTATTATAATTATTGCGACATAATAGCGAATTACCGCGGATCGTACTCGATGATGATAATGGTAGTGATGATGATGATAATGAATAAATATAGTTTGACATCAATCTTACTAACTTAAGGTTACAGAAAATAAGTTGAAAAATTAAAATGTTTCTTTCTTTCTAATATATATTTCTGTGGAACACCGCTTTTAAATCAGAGTCTTTAACAACACTAAGCACGGTAATGTGCAGATGAAATATTTAAGATAAATTCGTCTGATGGGCCTTTAAATTAAGATCCTTTTACTTATTAAATTATAATTTCATTGCTGCGCTTAAACTGAGTTTTGGATGGAAATTTTAGTAGGCAATTTTTTTATGTCACTTTATTTTTTTTCAGCTTTAAATGTAAGATTCGGGGAGCTTTTTGTAGCGGAACACCCAAATACTCCGAAGTTTTTTTTCCGAATATTACTTTGTCCGAATTTGAATTTTTCCAAAATCTATTTTATGCTGGAGCTATTTAAATTTAAAAACATATGTGAATAGGTTAGGTTAGGTTTGATTTATGTGCGACATCAAAAAACAAAGCCTCCATTAAAAAAATTGCATCCGGAATTATGAAAATTCGGGATTTCAATCAATTCGGAATAATGACTCTTCGGAGTTATGTAGTGTTGTAGATTATCAAAATTCCTTTATTACTGTTTTTATTTTATATAAAAACAGTAATTTTTTGACCGCCAGTGTAGATGTAAGAAGTTCAAACCCAAACATGCTAATAATTCTAACCAATTTGGAGAGCTCATCACCAATGAATTGCCATTGCGAAAAAGAAAATTGAACGACACTCAACTTTTTTGCTACAGGGTGATGAGTGATGAGCATATCACTATTAATAAACGACAATTTAAATTCACTAAATTAGTTTTCCTAACTACGTCGTTAGTTTTAAATTCTATGCCTCACTGGAACATATTATTACTTTTACGCTGCCCGGGGGACAAAGCAGTTGTAATTGTAACTAGCAACTATGTATAACAGTAACAAGCTGAAGTTAAAATCGGTTTCAATCTACATTTAACATTAATGTTTGCAAGGTCACTGGACCTTGCATAAGAATGTTTTATCGCTGTTTAATAAATGATTTTATATTCTTAATGTAAGAATAGTTGAGGGTAATTATGGGTGTGTACGTCTATTTGTCTGTTTAGCACAGATTAAAGGCGAACAGCGAATATATTAAGACCCTAAAAAGGACGTTATATACTTTTTATCCTGGACGTTTTAATATTTTCCGAGGATATAACGAAAAACGAGTCCTACGCAGACGAAATCTTTAAAATGAACGTATGGAAATAATATACAACCGGTGTTGCAGTAAACGTCTCCATTAATACCTAATCAAATTCCTTTTTTAATCAAAGCATATTGATTAAAAACAAAAATTCTGCACTTCTAACGTCACTTTAATACCTCGATTTTTAGGACACGCTCTACACGTCGTACGAGTCACTCGTGTCGGCCTGAGCAAACACCGAGTCGTGTGCTCGCGCCATTGATATTTACTTTTCTCCAGGCTCCCTGTATTTCACGTTATTGCACTGTATGGGACGCGGGCTGTGATAACAATGTTTCAACACGTTATTGTATTGAGACTCGCTTTTGCCCGCCACTTCATCCACGTTACGTAGTTATTTTTTTTTATTTCCTTTTTTGTTAGGTACAGCATGATCATTATTCTACTTAAATTGTCTATCTGCCGCACTCAGAGACGTCAATTAATTTTTAGATTTCATTAAAGTGGCTGCGTCTTATTCTATTGCTATAGCAAAGAGAGTGACAGCAGCTACTTTAATGAAACTTAAAACTTAATTGAGGTCTCTGAGTGCGGCCGTAAATGTCATAATAAGTAGTACACTTATTAGGTTTTGCGACAAAAACTGTTGCGAATGGATCAAATAAATTAATAGGTAATAATTAAATTATTATTTTGTATGAATGTATAAGCATACATTCAATAAAATACAGCAGGCTTAACATGCATGCACGAAATAAAATTTGACAGGTGGTAAGGAAATTAATACATCTATTCCATATTCTAACGTAATACTTAACGCTTAAGGTTTAAAATTAAAGTGCCTTGTCCTGACTTTTATTACTAAGCGACTATTGCGATTTTCACATTTTTATAGGGACACTTAAATTAAAAAAGCCAGCCTGAAAAAAATCGCACCACAAAAAAAAATATTCGTTTAAAAAATTAACTTGAAATAAAACAACAATCAACACTCAAAACACGTGTTAGTTTATTATTATTCTAAACTTGTCAAATGAAGTGTAAACAGGAAGTCATACAGCGCATCCCGTCGAGACCCTTAGTTTTAGTGGCTGGGCGGTTACAGCTAAAGTTTTTAGTGCCGCTGTTTGGGTTTAGTGTCGCCGGCAATTTGCAACTGTCCATTGCAGTTAATTCTGGATGGCAGGGGCCAAATAGTATGGAAATGGATTAACTGGAATTGCTGGCCACTTTTAGTTAAGAATATACAAAATGACACGTAATTTGTAAAATATCAATAAATATGTAAATAAGAATGAGACCTGGTTTTCATTGTAGTCAGTTTTCTTTTTTAGTGTCACACTTGTAAGTAGAAGCCTTTTGAAGTTAAATTGAGTTTAACTGAGCTTTTGACGCTTAGTAGGTAATTGTAAATCAGAAATCGTGATTAAATAATTACAATTTTCAGTCAGCGAAAGCTATACGCCTTTATCAGCCATTTACGAAATCTGTCAGGTATGTTACCCCATTAAATATTTAGTTCTTAAACGGGTGATTTGCAAAAATATTGTACAGTCGAGGACAGAAAGATGTATACACTTTTGGACCTTATCTATTACAATGGAATAAGGTAAAAAAGTGTGAACATCTTTCTGTCCTCGACTGTACATAGTTAGGCGAACTCAATTAAGGAATAAATTTCATTTATGTGTAACGAAAATTAGTCATACATTCATATGGTTAATTTTCGTTACACAAAAATTAAATTAGTTTGTTTCCTTGTTTAATTGAGCTCGTAACGTCGCTTTACTATGTACCTACTTACAATATTTTTGCAAATTACCCAAATAGCACTTTTAGTGTACAAATATATTCATTTAATACAACAAATTACAAATTACACAGTCAAATTATTAGTACAAGAATACAAATAACAGTTAAACTAAACATATAAATGCTAATTAAAAACCAAAGCGTCCGTACCAATACAGTAGCACAGTATAAATATAGCAAAAGCAGTAAAGAAACTACGAACAAACGTTCGAAACGTCGCACTGGAGACGAATGGTTTCGCTTTGTATTTTATTATTCTCCACGAAACCATTCGTCTCCACGCGACACCCGCCACTGACAGCAGTGACAGCATTGCCATCTCCGCTTAGGGGTCTCGTTGAGACGTGCGTCTGTGTGAGTGCGACGTTTCGAACGTTTGTTCGTAGTTTCGTTACTGCTTTCGCTATCAGTGTTTATACTGTGACGCAGGGTTAATTTGGTAAGATGTTAAGCTCATCTTAAAAACGTTTTCGTTTTACAAAAGCTTAAACTAGCTCTGCCAAAACTGCTATAAAATCTTCAGGTGCGGCGTTTCGAACTTCCTAGTTTCTTTACTGCTTTAGCTACATTTATACTGTGACAGTAGTTTAAACTTTACAGCCTAGGGAATTGGCACGTATTTAAACGTCCCTTTTATTTTACGGTCTAACATAAAAGCAAACAATTAACATAAAACAAACTGTCAACGTGAACCCGTTTACGTAAACGCCACAACTCGCCACCAGCGTAACGTTCTTACGTTTTACGGTCAAAGTTTACAACTTACGGGCTGTAAGAGTAACTCCAATAAGGAGAAACCTAAAAATGTCTGACACTGACACGTAGTCCTGAGTAAAAAGGAACAGGTTGTATATATGTAAGTCTACATTATTTTTATTTGCAAACTTTGAGCATTATGAGGTCTGTAGAGTTTAATATATATACATCATAGAAGGAAAGATAGAAGAAAGAAGAGGCAGGGGAAGACCAAGGAGAAATTACTTTGAGCAAATAAAAGAGAAGGTTAAAGTCGTGTCGTATCAGAAAGTCAAGCAGATGACAGAAGACCGGAACGGTTGGCGATTACTCTACCGAAAAGAGTTTGGCTCTTAAATAAAGAGAGAGAGAGAGAGTTTAATATATTATTTGGTCTCTAATAGATAATGGTCTCTAATAAAGATACAAATAACAGGGTGTCCCGCGATAAAGTGAACAAACGAATAAGGGTCAAACTACATGTGGTATTATCACAGAAAAAAGAATTAAATTAAATAAATAAAAAAATATGGGGTTTACAATAACTATTATTGTAAACTCTATGCAAAATTTAAAAAAAAAGTTTAAATTTATTTTTTTCCGTGATAATATCACATGTAGTTACACCCTTATTCGTTTGTGCACTTTATCGTGGGACACCCTGTATATATTTTTTAATTTTTATATTGAAGCGCAAGCATTGTGTGATGTTCAAAACCCGGAACACTCACCGAGCATTCTTTACACGGACCATTTAAACCACTTTACGTCATCCTGTATCTCAAAAAGAACACTGAAAAAAATATTTAACCAAACTAGTTCGGTTAATTCAGAAATAACCATAATTTGATAAGGCGGTATTAAAGTTTTGTTGATTTAACAAACTGTTTGTCTGTAAGGAATAAAACGGTTAATGTTATTTAACTCGACTGATTTGGTTAGGTATTGCCTTAGTTTTGTACTCCCTTGTTTTAGCTACACGTAGACGAAGTTTGGTTTCATTTAACAAACTTTTCATCAATCCTTTTTCTCAGTAAACCACGGCATCAGCATACTAACTATAATAACCATGGATCTATAAAACTAACGGATAATAAGTCGCTATGCAACTGACCGAGGCCGGGGCCGCCCTTGTGGGGCGAAGGGCGACGCGATGGCGATTCCAGTACAAATGATCGCCCAACTGTCGCGCAGTTGTACTGAAATCGCCGTCGCGTCGCTCCATCGCCCGACCAGTGCGGCCCCGGCCACGCACCCATAGTAAACTGATATTTAGCCGATGTCGCCTGTACGTACGAGCGGCACGCACACATCTAAAGCATAGTAAGCCCATCGGCCGCCATACCAACACAATCACGCGGCCGCCTCCATTGCAGTGCTTCAATTTAGTATTAGCGACTCCACGTCGTCCGTTAGTTATTTGGTCCATGATAAAAACAATTTAAAACTATGTCTTCATAAAGTTCACGGCGTGCCTTATTCCATGCGCTAGCATGATAAGCGCCAGCGACATCTGGTGGTAAAAACATTTACTCAAGATCAGTTCATTTGATTGTTTGATTATTTTATCTCGCTCCGTCGCATTTTTCGCAAATCGAAGCATGAGCTTGGTTCGGTTCCGTTCAAAATTGATGTTCTCTTGAATACAGCCGTCCTTGTCTATCCAACTCACGACTTTCCTGAACCAATGGCGACGGTGGAATTCTTCGTAGCCCAGTAGCCCACAAAGCGCCACTGGAAGTGAACCTTATTAGACTCATGTTTATTAACAATAAAATAAATAAATAAATATCAGGGGACAGTCTCACATAAATTTACATGGTCCCAATTTAAGCTCTAGGCTTGTACTATGGGTACTAGACACGACAAACATCCTTATATAGAGAAATCCTACTAATTAAATGAGAAACATTTGTATATTTATATAATTGCAATTGCACCAAATCTGATAAGTGCACGAAAAGTGGAAAGAAAAGTATAGCTTTTTTACACACGACTAAAGTACTCGTTTAGTATTAAGTAGGTTACATTGAAGTCAATACACTTTATTACTCTACTAAAAAACTGTATGAATGCACATGCCTGTTTTGGCATGCGCAACGCCGACGTTATGGAATTAATATAAGCGGCTGACGCGACTGGTCGCTTGCCTCAATCCTGTACATTTTCTTTGATTTCCAAAAACGTCAAGTTAGCGTAATGCACTTGGGTTAGACCCCTAGCCTTTTCATAATTATAAGCAGATCCACTGCGTAATACTTAAAATAATTACCGTGCTCCATAAACAGATCCCTGTAGAAGTATCCCCGTCGAGCCAGATACACAGTTTCACGGTACATGAATGTACACAAAGTATCCATCAGTCTGTCGTCTCTTTCCTCCGAGCGCATGTAACAGCGACGGAGATGGCGGGGCATCATTATGTTTAACAATCTGAAAACAGTCGTCTGATAATTTCATCATCATCATCGTCAGCCGCAAGACGTCCACTGCTGAACAAAGGCCTTCCCCAAGGTTTTCCACAACGATCGGTCCTCTGCTGCTGTTATCCAACGGTTTCCCGCGACCTACATCAGATCGTCGGTCCACCTTGATAATTATTCATACTCAGCCCTTGCCAGGTCCTTGCTGGACATTTCCCATTTCCCATTGCACGCCACTCAGCCCTATCTTCGGCTGTTCTCCCGCAGTCACTGACATCCACCCTGGGTATATCGTCGCTTCACCTAGTGTAGGATGCTATTATATTTCGTTCGCCGATTCGCGGTATCCACTCTAGAACTCGTCAGTTATACTCAAAGTTGCCAAATAAGTAACATAGTTTGTATATTTTACGTTTTTGACGTTTTAACTTCACTTATTTACGATGAAAGATTAAAGCGTGTTCCAAAGGTATCAAGACAAGGTCTTCAGACACCGAGCCAACGAGTTTTTCTCACTTGAATTCAATTAGCTGAGGACTGTGGTAACTCAAACTCTAAACGTTGTGAACATCGTGAGAAACCTCCCAATTTAGGTAAATAAGAATAAGAATATAGAATTATTAATCCCAAGTACCCTAAGGGTTGCAAGAAAGCTAATGATGATGATGAAAGATATGACTGACTTAACGATTTTCAGAACCGATGAAAATGTATAGGATTGACGTAAGCCAACGATTGCTTATGTTAATTTCATACATTTTGTCTATAGGGTCCATGGTGTAGTGGATGAAGAATCCCGCGATACTCACCTGTGGCTAAGACTGTACGCGACCGAAGGCGAGCGATACAAGATCTCAGAACAGTGGTCATCAGCCACGCAGCGTACGTACTCCATATCCTCAGGTATGGGGTTGTAAACTATATTAGTTACGCATACATCTGTGTAAGAAAACAGGCAATTTATAAAATGCTATAACTTCACAAAGGAATAGATTAAGGGCCGTTATAATAAACTGATCTTTGCTGAGATATTGTCTAAAGACTAAATGACCATTTTCTATGTCTTGACGTTTACTTCGACTTGTCTTGAGACGGGCAACTCAGCCAAGATCTCAGTTTATTAATATGACCCTAAAACTGAATCAATCAATCAAATCCATCAATCAAACTCTTTATTTCGGATTGTAAAAAGATCCATAGAGTGTTAGTATACAATTTAATGCTGAGGGAGGATGAAATCAACGTGGGCAAGGTAACCACTGAGTTTTATCGAAACATCGGGCCCATTATGGTCGTGTTTATCATGTGGGTAAATGTGTGTAAAACATCTGTCACCTTCTGACCATTATGTTAAGTGCGAAAGTGCTTTATCTACACTTGTCAATCGCGATAACGGCGACCATAATACAGGTACAAGGCCCTTAGCTAAGATGCAATACGCTAACTAGCGTTTCTATTCGTTTATTTTTAAACCAATCGCGTCACTGGTAGGTCACGTGATATGAAGAGTCACGTGATCTACCAGTGACGCGATTGGTTTAAATACGAAACTAATAGAAACGTTAGTTAGCTTAATGCATCTTGGCTAAGAGCTCAGTAGTATTATTTTCTGGTTGGGATTGTTTGTATCCACTTGTATTTCAAATAAGAAGACGTATAGATGTTTAAGGTTTGTACACATGAATGAATGTATGAAGAGCCTTGAACATCGTCGTAAAGTTGTATTGCATGAATTAATTTCCCTGTTTTTTCATTGTTGTTTGTTAATTGAGGTTCCATTCCTCCTTGTTTAGTTGATGTTGAAACGTTACGCTGCCTTTTATTTTACGAACTACTAAGAAGTTACCTATTATCTTACTTCTATACATGCTTTTTTAACAGATAGTACCTATTTTGTGAATCCAAGGTGAGAGTGATTTGGTACTTAAGTTCTTTTATCCTAAAATATATTAATTACTTACCTGAGTCGTAATCAGAGATAGTATAATGTTTGTCGTGCTGTCCGTCAACCAATTCCAAGTATTTTTCTTTTGGGAGCGTTGCTTCATCCATTTCTTGAGCAAATTCATTTATTCTCAGCTCATGCAAAAGCCACCTCTTTAACCGATTTCTGTTAAAATTTGCTATAGCATGTACTTGCAAAGAGTCATCTCGAATCAATTCTGCAACTTTAAAATGAGTAATTTACGATGGATTTCCATAGAAAGGTTGTACCTGATTGATAAAATGTTTATAATGCAAGTAGACCATGAAGTTACTTCTACATTTTATCTACCAGCACATGTCATTTTGTTAAGAGGTTATTTCTAGACGACGTCACGTAAAATTATTTTGGAAGAAGACAACATCTATTTAGTTACTCGACTACAAATAAATTGTCTGTTATCATAGATATTATAAAAAAAATACTCCCTACTCGATTTAAACACACACCCGTAAAAAAAAGATGAACTACAGACTCTATGGCATAATTTAAATTTAGAATATAGAATATAGCATTACTCACACCTAAAAAGTAAATCCGACCATCCAAATCCTCTCAAATTGTAAAAGAAGTGTGACAAAGTGTAATCGATTTGCTTTAGTGTCTCATATATTTCTTTTTGATGATTTTCTCGTATTTTCTTCTTATTTTCAAGTAAAGTCCGTTTAAGAATTGCTGAAACACAGTTTGTAGCAAGATTTTTAAAGTTTTAAATGGCTTGGAGATTCCGATTTGTTCAGCACACCTTCTTTCTATATCTTAATTATACAGCGTGTGAATTCCATTCACATTTATTATTATTTACGTTATTTTTACTTTTTGATATCAAATGAATTAAGTAGAACTGTCACATCGTTAATAATAATATTAAGGCTGCTTTTCCACCAGAGATCTGGGCCCTTAGCCAAGATGCCCATCGCTAACTAGCGTTTCTATCCGTTTCGTTTTTAAACCAATCGCGTCACTGGTAGATCACGTCATACGGAGAGTCACGTGATCTACCAGTGACGCGATTGGTTTAAAAATGAAACGAATAGAAACGGTAGTTAGCGATGGGCATCTTGGCTAAGGGCTCTGATGTGCTAATCGGCGTAGCTAAGGACGTGTTGATATCCACCAATTAGTAGCTTAGCTTAGTTTAGCACTGGTGAAAATGGGGAGCTTTGACCTCGCTCATCGCTTAGCTACCTCGCACATCTCTGTGGGCAACATGCAAACACGAGATAAAATTTGACAGGTGATAGGGAAATGAATACATCTACTCCATATTCTAACGTAAGACTTAACGTTTAAGGTTTAAAATAAGTGTCTCGTCCTGATTTTTATTACCTTTAATTACTAAGCGACTTTAGCGATTTTCACTTATGTCGATTTTATCAAGACACTTATTTTAAGTCTTGAGCGTTAAGTCTTACGTTAGAATATGGAATTGATGTATTCATTTCCCTAGCACCTGTCAAATTGTATCTCGTGCATGCTGAGGGGCCTGGTGGAAAAGCAGCCTTATTATAGCGAAACAAGATTGGCTAATACAGTGCGGAACAGAGGCCCTGATGGTGAGGGCACCCTGAGGCTCAAGGCCATTTGCAAGCGGTAGATTACACTAAGTTTTACTTAAGTGCACACGGGCCAACTTAAGTTCGCCGGTTCTTACTTACTCATCGAAGAATTCAAAAAAGAATTGCTTAAGAAAATATCACTTTTGCTATCCTTACTATTATTATAAATGGGAAAGTGAGTTTGTTTGTTACGCTTTCACGGCTAAACCGCTGAACCGATTTCGATGAAATTTGGTTTGGAAATAGCCTGAGTTTCAGGGAAGGTCATAGGCTAGTTTTTATCCCGGAAAATTGGATAGTTCCCGAGGGAGCAGCGATAAACGACTTGTACGCGGAATCGCGGGCAAAAGCTACCTATTAGTATTCAATAATTTTAATGCATAATAAACAATAATAATAATAATCCAGCCTATATACGTCCCACTGCTGGGCACAGCCTCCACTCATAATGAGAGGGTTTGGACTATAGTTCCCACGCGGGCCCAGTGCGGATTGGGAACTTCGCACACACCTTCAAATTGCTTTGCAGATGTGTGCAGGTTTCCTCACGATGATTTCCTTCACCGAAAAGTTCATGGTTTTATAAATTATATTTCGCACATAAATTCCGAATAACTTAGAGGTGCGAGCCCGGGTTCGAACCCACGACCCTCCGCTTTAGAGTCGGCAGGTCAAACCATTAGGCATATATACCACGGCTTAATAAATAATTAAAGGTATATAATCTTGATCATGGCAAAAGCGGAAACTTACCTTTTGAATAAAACAGTCCAATAGCACGATTATGACACGTCATATTCGGCTCTCGCGCCATAGCACCAACAATTTTTTTCAAACCTGTCAAATAATGGTCTAGGTCTGACTCCGTAGGCACGATGTCTTCAGACTCTAAGTATTTTTTGGGGAAACTCGTTCCCTTATACATAGAAACACTTGATATTGAACAAAATTTTATAAACATAATTAAGTAAATGGTACGTGATAGCATTGTACTTAAGGCTAGGTACCAGAGTGAATTGCTAATACTGTGTCGAGGAAGAAAATCAATTATGAACTTCTTATGTTTCAATTATGAACGTGTTACGATTATGTATGGTTTAATTTTGTGTTATAGTCGAGTATTTTTAGGGTTCCGTACCCAAAGGAGGCCTGCGGAACCCAATTACGACTCCGCTGTCCGTCCGTCTGTCTATCAGCAAGCTGTACCTCATGAATAGTAATAGGTAAACAGTGTAATTCTATTGCCGCTATTACAATAAATAATAAATATAAATTAAAGTCACAAATTAAAACATACATCGTGTTATCTTGTACGATGGTACGGAACCCTTCATGTGTCGAACCCGTCATTTGGTTCTTTGAATCTTGTGAAGGTTTATGAAATATCTGCAATTGCCTTTTTAATTAACCAAATATGGATCTTGTGTTATCCGAAATGTTTTTAATGGTAGTTAATCGCAGAGTTACCATGGAACCGTATCGCAATAATTTACTTATGATTTAATGTTCCAGTCATTGCCACAAGGTTATAAATGGGGTGTATTTATAATGACTAACCAATTAGAAAATCAAAAAACCCAATTGCTATAAAAAATATCAACTAAAAAGCTAAAAACAAACCATAATCTAATGAATATAACTTAAGTAAATGTTGGAAATGGTATTGCGGCGGGGACAAGTCCAAGTGGCGCTCTTTAAGTGAAAATATTTAAATTTGTACAACAAAATTTGCTTGTCCCCGCCTGCAATATCTTTTCCAACATTTAAATTATATTCTTTAGATTATACTTAGTCTGTTTTTAGCTTTTCAGTTGATATTTTTTAAATTTATTATTAAAATGGTAGCAGCAAGGTGTTATAATGTAGGTATATATATTTGGAATGGGCTATTTATTAGCTTTCATTTTTATACCCATATTGTAATAATAAAAAATACTTAGTACATACATACATACGCTCGAAAAACATAACCCTCCTTCGGGCAGTCGGGTAAAAATAGAAATGGCAGGTATTTCAGAAATGTTCACAACTAGTTAAGTTTATTTGAAAAAAAAAAAAAACGTTAAATTTTCCTCGTTTCTTAAGTTATAATAGTCAATTATGTATGCATTTCGTAAAAGTTTCTTCGCAACACTGAATAAATGCAAAGTCAAGTCAAACCAACTTGTAAGTTCAACGGAGTCCAAGTTAAATAAGTTCTCGACTTGGTATTGTTTCAACTTGAGGAGAGTTAACGATTTTTATTTACTTTGCATTAGTTTCAAAGTTTAAAGTGGGTGGTTTATTCCCCGGTTAAATCAATGTCGGCTTCGACAACTTTGTTGATTGAATCCGTTAAGTAAAACCGGTCAAGTACGAGTCAAACTAGCGCACCGAGGGTTCCTGAACACTAGAATCAGGTTCAATGGATTTAAGGATTATTTTGTATGCAATAAGGTCCATGTTGACTTGCCTAAATCTTAACACGAATTTACAAACTATTTTGATAATTTCTTAAAAACTGCTTGTCTTGATTTTTATTTGAAACAGTTTATCTATATGTGAAGATTATTTCAGATTTTCCGCCTCATAAACTTCGGTTGTAAGAGGGAAATGGCGATATTTTTTTTTCAACCGACATCCGACCGTTTCGTCTTCAAAAAAAGAGGTTCTCAATCTACCTGGACTCCTTAATAATTTGGAGTCGGTTTATTATTTTTCAAACATTTTGCAACATTTATTTATTTATTTTAACATTTTATTTAAAAATCTCAAAGCACTTTACAATAAATACAACCAAAACAATTCAAATAACACCTCATTTGCTCCCTGACTTCATATATTATTGTTTGTGGAAATGAGGTTAAGTTTACCCCGCATTACAAACGAACACCCTAATATAGTAATTACAGTCGACTGTACACGTACAAGTAATTAGAGATTCCGTATTTTCTGTGTAATTGCCTAATTGAATTATGCGAGGAAGTCAGGCGTGAGATTCGATTGTGACGGTACCACTTACTGCCCTGCTAAGATAAAAGACAGTATTTTACACAAAACTACTTTAATAATTGCAACCTCATTACTGGGTAATAAGGCTGTAATTGCTATAGTATAATAGTTTTGTGTAAAATACTGCCTTTTACCTTAGCAGGGAAGCATTTGCCAAACATTTTCGTTGCATCTCTTTCATTCTCTGTGTCAAATGAGAGAGTAAGATCAATATATTCGGCTTGTACAGTCGAGGACAGAAAGATGTTTACACTTTTTCACCTTATTCCATTGTAATAAGGTCCAAAAGTGTAAACATCTTTCTGTCCACGACTGTACACCCAAATGTGGTGCTGCCATAAGAGCCAGGGTGTTTATTTTTAACAAGAACTGGTATGTAAAGGATGATTTTACTTGACTTTGGGTCTCGTTGAATGGTCTCCTAATTGGCATTTGTTTTTATTTATTACATACAATTAAACAGATAAAAACTGCTGACATAATTACGACTCCTACTTTCATTGAACTTAAAAGTATTAATTTTCGCTAGAGTCGCGTGTGATTGGTTTGAGGAAATTAAATAATATAACTCATTATATTTTAATTTTTATTATTCCTACATTAATTTACAAAATAAATATCTAAATTATTCTACATATTTACATTATAAAATTAAGTCACATAAATCGAGCTTTTTAGCCAACTTAACTTTACCCTTAGTTTTGCGTGCACACTGATCGCTGACTATGAGGGACTTGTATACTTCCAGTAGGTCAGCGAGCAGTGTAAACGCGCAACAAAAACGCCCCGCTGAACGCTCTGCTGCTCCGCATTATGGCCTTAAACTTGAAACTTAAATTCGAGTGGATTTAGTTCGAACAAGAGCCTTTGGTGAGGTTTCTTTGAGAGTGTCCACGCGTTTGGAATTCTCGCCGGACTTCGAATGTTGCGGTGCGGGTGACCATCAAAATGTTGGCTTTAGGACTTTGTTTGTAAAATTTAGAGGTTTCAAAAAGTGAATATGGCAATAATCTTCTTTTTTGAAATTATTTTTGGAAATATACTAAAACAAAGTATTGGTCATTTTCGTTAAATCTAATATCTGAAGTTAAAATTATTTATTCGATCTAGTTGATATTTATTTCATTACTGTAAATAAGTCAAAAAAATATTGTCAAAAACATTGCAAAAAAGTGTATTTCTATGTCTTTCTTTTTTTTGTCTTAATCTCTCTTTGTCATTGTGAGTGGAGGCCTGTGCCCAGCAGTGGGACGTATATAGGCTGGATTATTATTATTATTAATCTCTGCACCATCAAACGTGGTACTAAATAATGCTGTCACCACTATCACAGTTCAAGTAAAAATCGTATTGTCTGGTAACAGTCAGGTTGTAATTAATTAAAAATATTTTTTAGTTACATCATGTTCAATAAATAATAAATAGATTAATTCAATAAGTTATTAAAATTTGAGCTACTCTGCTCTTCAAATCAAACACGGTGAGACTAAACTACAGTAGGTACGTTCAGTTTAAATGCAATTTACTTTTTTTGTGTATTTATTATTCTTTCAAGTTTATTTTCTTCTATTATTATTGTAAGGTTAGTATGATGGACGACCAACACTATTGAAGTGTTGTTCGCATCGTCGCTCAAAAGCAAAATGTCGGTTTTTATTTTGACGGATTTTTTACATTATTTGCTATTAGCGTTTATACCCTAATTGCAAATAACGTAAACATGCATAATTCCTATTTAACTATTTAACTTTAAAGTATTTTTTTATGAAAATAATTTAAAAAAGTATTATTACACCCGAGAATCAAATATACCTACTTACCGCTTAAATAACAAAACCGAATTATGCCATTTTCTCCACTTTTTGCTATTCTAAGTAAATGTCTGTTTTTTTTTTATTTGACTTTTTAAAAATGTTACAATATCAATACAATATTGATTTGTCTGTAGTTAATCCTGTATTTCATTCTCATGTATGAAGCTGCTATTTTGTTAAGAACTATAACTTGACTAGTTTAATTGTTATTGCACTTTGATCTTAAAACTTCTCTTCTCCGTATGATTTTCTGCTGTTATACTTTTCTCTCTTTTCAATTTTCTCTTTTTTATTGTCATCTCCGTCTTCTGTGAAAAAGTAAACAGTTCATCCTTTATGTTATATTCAATGCTATATAGGTATCGACACCAGAGTTGAGGTCACGCACGAAACATCACGTCATTATTGTGTCATTATTATGTCCGTATAAATGTATATATAGCTGTGTGCGTAAACATTCACCTCAACTCTCGTGCCGACACCTACACCTCATGACATATTGTGTTTTTTTTCATGATTACTACTCTTAGGTTCCGGTAGACCAACTGTTTTAAAAAATTCCTTTCTTTCTTTTTTTATATACTTTTCTTCTTTAGTACTAATGGTGCTCTCTGGGACTTTTTGTGTCTACTTGTGTAAAAGTCGGAACTAAACCAAGACTTACCTAGTGTTTTCTTCATTTTAGGTTCGTTCCAGTCCTGCACCTTGCCGGACATGAACAGAATGTAGAAGAGGTTGCTCAGGAAGTAGAACGCTATGGATATGAAGAACACTTTACGCCACTCTGAGGCGCTTTTCTGAAAAACAATCATTTCAGGTCAGAGGCCGTATAGTAGCTGACAAAAGTTGACAAGCTCCTGGCAAAGAAAAGGACAAAGATATATCATAATTTCAAGACGAAAGATGTCCAATGCTGGTCATAGTCCTTCCTCGAGGATCTCCATGATGGTCGCTTTGTGTGTTTTTCTCGTTTATCGGTAGAATATAAATGCTTTATTTACCGGGATAAATCAATTCAAGAGGACATGGAATTTTGCTAATAATAAACCATAGGAGTTTAATTCTATAACCAACACAATGATGAAGCGTGACCAATCGACGTGGCAATGCTGCCAAGTTATAGGTGATGATGGCCAATGGTAGTGACTTTTTAGATTAGTGTAGATTAAAGTAAATCTAGGAGTAGTTCATAAATAAAACTGTTGTTAATATCCGTTGGCTGTTGTTTTTGCAGTTAATTATTTAATAATGGGTAGGTACTGTGAAAACTACCTCATCTTTAACGACCAGTGAGACGCTCAGAGGCGCCATGATGGAGAAGATATTTCCACAGCCGTTGGTGATACCCATCAGCGTGCTGGCGAAGTTCGGGGATATGTCAATGTGCGTGATCTGCAAAGATATAATAAAGATAAAACGCAATACAGCTATCAATTATATTTATATACTTTATAGCAACACAACTACTTTATATGTACAAGTTAAGATGAGGCCTGTCACACAGGCCTGGAACACAAATGTGCAGTGATTTTTTTTAAAGTACAGTATGGAAAAATCCGAAATTATAGACGATTCAGGGAATCTGGATGAAATTCGATTCGAATAGATACTAATATTAAAATTTCATGCATGAAATATATCCAAGCCGGTGTCAAGTAGGTAAATACAATAGCAATGACACAATGATTATTGCCACCGACTTCGATATATTTCATGTACCTATTAGGCACTAAATAGGCAATTCCTAGGACTCCTAGGAGACCGGTCTTTATTTTATTATTTTTAGTGGGATTTAAGAAAAATTGTTTTCGCCATTTAGTGATGCACGTAAACATCACGTTAAGAAACAATAGCCTAATACCAATTACTCATCACCCTTAACAAAATGTCGCTGTCCAAGATGCAGGGCCGTTAATCATTGAGGAGTTCTCTCGGTACTTCACCATCAGTTGCACTTCACCACATGCATTATAATGAGTATAAAAGTAGCTTCATGTTTTTAATAAAGAAATCTCATTTCTGGCGTCAATCACTTACGACTAAGGAGTTCTGGTGGTTAGGGTCTTCATCATCAGTTCCTCTTCACCAAGATGTGCTTTTAGGATGCAAATTCTTAAGGTTAACACCTTAATACCAAAATCACGGTATGTGTGCCTAGAACTTTTGAAGAGTTCCCTCGATTCCTCATGGATTCCATCATCAGATTCTGACTTAGTTACAATGGTACCATACTCTTTCAAATAAAAAATAACTTTCAAAATCGGTCCGCTATTGACGGAGTAATCGCGTAACAAACATACAAAAAAAAAGCAACACACAGTCGAATTGAGAACCTCCTCCTCTTTTCTTGATACCGAGTAAACTCATACAACTATGTGCCTAACTTGCAACAATAGTCCGATTTCCTCATACATTCATTGAAAAAATATCTAGTAATGAGCAGTAGTTCCTACTTTTCTATTACATTACATCAAACTATTAATTACACGTGTCGATAAAAGTTCAATCAATTATCATATTTTTCAGACAAAGTATGAGGAAAATTGGACTATTGTTGCAAGCTAAGAACAAAGTTGTTTGAATTTACATGCGGTAATAAAAATACGGTTTACGATAATAAAAATAATAGTAATACTGCCAAATACACGTTTAAGAACCAAAATACGTAGTAGTCACTCTTGTTACCTTGTAACATGGTTTCGCAATAAAAATAGTAATGATATCTTTGTTAAGTATACAAAGTACAAGATATAAATAAACATAGTTTGTTTGCGTTTTGAGAAAATTGCATACAACAGTGCAACATAACGGATAAGGGGCTATAGAGAATAAATATCCTAATTAAAAAACAACGCCAATCATTTTCAGTTTGCCCTCGGTTAATCAAAAGTTATAGATATTTAACAAGTATAAATAACTTTAAGTAGAAGGTTGTATATGAAAATGTTGATTATTGTAACAGACATATAGACATTAGGGATTATATATAGAAAAAAAAAGAGAAACAAAAGAGAAAAGAGCACGATGAAAAGAAAAATATATGGAAACAGTAGTAAAGGAAATATAAAAGGGAAAAACAAGCAGAGAAATTAGAAATTACAGATTAAAATTACCAAAGTTAGATAAAGAGAAACTGTTGGATAAGCATTTAATCGTTGTAATGGGAAACTGAAGAAGCTAAGTTTTTTTTTCAACGATAAGCCTGATCAACTAAAAGTTATTGAAATTCTTATATGCTGAAGTTTTTTTTTTCTCCATTAGAAAAAAAAAACTAAATATATACTTGCACAGAGAAAATTAAAGAAAAATAGTAAGAGTCTAATAGGACAGACACCATTCTTTATTAGGGGTTACCCAAGCGGCACTACTGAGCAAAGAAGACCAGGTGTAGGTATAACTAGCAAGGCTCACCAGGACACCAGGCAGGCACGGAATCCTTGAAATCGGATCATGATTCGGTCGAGCTAACCACTCGTGATGATTTTTGGACACATGGTATGTGCATAAAAGTAATGAAAGGAAGTATTAAAAGAACTGCCTGGAAAAAAAATATTTATAAAATGGTTTATGTTATAAATAAATGAAAATAATGTTTGCGTGCATTTACATAAATAATAATTATCCTTGTATCCTGAATAAATATGAAATGATAAATAATAATGGTATAAGGTCGGCCGACCGCGTAAATAATGTGCTGTGGACCTTGCAGCAAGTGATGCGTAAGTTGCACACTGCATGAGTATACATGTATAGTATGAAATGAAATAGTAATGAAATTAAATCTGTTGACGTCGTTAATAAAACAAAATGAAGTAATACACAGAGAGAAAAATACAAATAAGCAAGTCATAATACGTTAGTATACCAAGGGGATAATACAAATAGAAGATACCTATAATTAAGAAAAAAATATATGCATAAATAATAATAAGAAGGAAGACGTTAAGATATACCATTAGTATAGCAAAACATTTATATTCAGTAGTTACGTAATGGTAGACAGGGTATATTTATTGTAATAAAAATTGAACCTAACCAATATAAATTAAATATAAAATAATCACCCCACCTACAACATTATATTGTTATGATCCGAATCATCATGATATTATTCATTTAAGTATTAGAAATTGGTTATTATCTTGATGTACTTAGTGTGAAAAATTGTTTAAAAAAATTGTCAATATTTAAAAAAATAAAAGGTTTTAATAACAATCACTTTTTAAATACAAATAAAATGTAAAAGTTTTATTACAAATACAATAAAATTTAAACATGAAAATAAAAATAAGTTAACAAGTGAATTTAAGGTCCTATTTTTGGGTGTACAATTGGAATGCAAACTAAAATTCAGAACAACAACAACAGAAAATGACCGATACAAAAACAAATACTGATATCAGTAGTAAGTAGAATTACATGTTAAAGATAAATAAATATATATCATATTATATATTTATTTTTCTCGATAGGATGGAGATGGAATGTATAAAATAAAGAATAAAATTTGAAAAAGGTACTTACCAAGAACCCTACGTAGTGTGCTCCGTTAAGGCCGACAGTAAACGTCAGTATGACCACAGCCAGGGTCAAGTGGCCAGCAGGCAAGTATGAGAGCAGGAGCAAGGCCGCAGCTGGACCCCAGAATGCTGGAAACCAGGAAATGTTAGTGAAGCCAAACATTTGGCTAAAGAAAATCTTATAGAGAAATCTTCAAGAATAAGTGTGATTATACCGATAGTGTTGAAGATCTTGCGGGTCGTAGTAATAGAGAGGATGTTCCTGTTGATGAGGAAGTCTGCAGACCAGCTGAAGATGAAACTGAGGATGTACATCGCCACGTAAGGGAGGGCTGATAGTAGACCATTCTGTAAAGATACGATTGCTCTTTATAAGTGTAACTTTTGTGTTAATATATTTTGTGAGCGGCAATACAATAATATTTATATTCCATTTTGTAAGTTAGGTAAGTAAAAGGTTTCAGACTTTTAGGATCAAACGTTTTTATGATTGTTACAGAACGTATACTTTTGGATGAAGATGAGAAATTCATCATTAAAGGTGCTCTATTCTGACTTGAGAAAAATTATTATTTAGAACGCACCTTTAGCTATTGCATAAAAATTACCAATTAACACGTTTATTATAAATCGAGTAATTTTTACTAATAGCTTCCTTTCACTTAAACGACATAATATCCTTACAACTGCTAGTGCAATACAAAATAATATTGAAACCGAATTAAAATATAAAAACAATAAGGAAGCTTACGTTTTTAATGTCAACGCCAAGGACCTTATCCATATAGGAAGGCATTTCCGTGAGAAGGGTCCAGAAGCCGAGGCTCTGCCCACTGTGGGCCAGAAGGATAGCCCAGAAGGGAAGAGAAGTCCAGATGCTCTTCCAGGGCGTCAGCATTTTCTGAAACACCAAGGTATTAATGCGCAACCTAAAGATTCAGTCTAGATACTATGCTCTGGCGAGAAACATTAACCCTTGAAGCTTGATGACTAAAGTCCGAAAGATTCTAATTTGGCTTGTATCAACGTCCGGAAACGAAACCTAAATATATTTCATTTAGTAGATTTTTATCCAGCACCAAACAATTATGCACTTTCGTTAAATTTTGTGAAAATGGATTAGTAAACTCCCCACAAACATACTATAAAATAGTGGTTTAATGAACACAAACGTCTTAACATCCAGTTTTTTATGTAAGTATATTTTTTCTTGAATAATACATTCAAGTACATCCTATACTACTAAACGAGAAACGTTTATATGTATATATGTACATTTGTACTAACGTTCTTGAAACTAGCTCTAACGATTTCGATGAAATTTGCTATATTGCGGTTTACGGGGGCGAAAAATCGATCTAGGTCTCATATCTGGGAAAATGGGGCGGCTGTCGCAGCATGTCTGAGTAGACTAATCGTTAAAGCGTTGGCCTCCTACGCCAAGACTGCGGTTTCGAATTCCAGCTCTGGGTAGGTTTTTTTGTTTTCTTTTTGTTCTTTTTTGGGTACATTTTTTTTTTTTATTGTATAGAAATCAATGAAAATTCGGTTTCGACACGAGCGGCGCTCGCAGTCTCCTAGGTACTTAAACATTAAACTAAGCTAGGGAGTCAAATCGGCCTGTATTTCTTAACTAAAACTCCCATCAAAAGAACAGATGAGACAAACGTTGAACGTAAATGTTTTGACCTTTCAATTGTCATCATCATGTCAGGCGAAATGATATCTTAATTACTGAAAATATGTCTTCCCCAAAGATCTCTAATGTGATCGATCCTGATAATTTATAATGATATTATAATAAATTCAGATAAATTGCATGAAGTATTTTCTAACCTTAGCTTCACTAATATCAGCAGACCCAGCGTTCGTCTCAATGTACTTCCGTTCTTCCTTCGATACCCAGCGGCTGGTCCCAGGAGTTGAGGCTCCAAAGATTATCCAGAGGACGGACCAGACCAGGCAGGTGATGCCGTTCACGTAGTAGACGGAGGGCCAGCCAAACCTACTAGCTGAGAGAACTCCAGCTGTCATCATCTCGATTATGGTTCCCAGTTGAGCTCCTGAAATAGTTGTTACATATCAGGCCTGATGAAGATAAAAATCTAAAACTGTGTTCTTCGTTAATTGCTTCCGTTCCGTTGCAATTACTAAAAATAAAAAAAACCCATAAATATTAGCTAAATTTCTGGTCAAAGTTATCTTAGCCGATTTTCGGTAGGTATAAACATTTTAGTCGTCTGTAATTCAAGAATCAATAAAGTCTCCCTAGTCTTGATAGTTTTCCTTTAAAGATAAAAAAGATAAAAGATATTTATTCAGTAAGTAGGCCGCACGGGCACTTTTACACGTCAAAATCTACCAGCACTTCCCAAGAGGAGACCACTGCTGAGAAGAAGCGCCGCAAGAAACTCAACAGTTAGTCATTTTTTAAATAAAAAAAATATTACAATGATACTACTTATTCTAGCATTATATAAAACTGTAAAAATAATATAAAATATCTGCATAGTTTTCACGCAAAATAGGCGCTTAGTCGTCGAGTTGCGGAAAACTAGCCCGCTATAACCTATACCTATCTGCATAGTTTTGCAGGAAAATTCGTTCTTTTAAATTCGTTATATTATGTACTTTCATTCAAGGTGTTTTCCAGATTTTTAGTACTTGTAGTTTTGGCTTTAGCGAAAATGACACTTTTTGAGTTCAATATTTCCTAAACGGTCCCCTAATCTAAAAATTGATAATGACATGCACATAATGTTTTTAAGAGCTATCTAATGATACCGCATTCGATGCTATAAGAAAAAAACCATTTTTACCTTTGCTTTACATGTATTCAGGAATGTTTCTATTCAACATCATTAAAAAATAATACCTGCATAGACTATGGTCCCCATTCGACTTCTCTCAGTAACAGGGGCCCACTGCCCCAGAAGTCCATGCAGACTGGGGTAGAGCAGACCTTGGGTCAGACCCATGAGGATCCGGCACACGCAGACGGCTATCCAATCTCCCTGAAAAAAAGGTAAGGTATGAAACGGAAGAACAATAGGGGAGTAGACGATTTTTTTTTAAATTTTTTTTTTAAAGATATATGTATATGAAATATATCTAGAAAAATATAAAAAAATTACTCGTATATTAATTTAAAATGCCTTAAAATAAATTTCATTTTTAAATTTCCCGCTAAAACGCTAACTTCTGTCATGGCGTCGCTATGACATGACGTGACGATCCTCTAAACACTAGCATATAATAAAGTACTCTGTGGGCTCCGTGGGTTCACGCAAATCTTGTTTCTTGACAAATGTCAAAATGTTGTTTGTTTAGAGGAAAGTGACATCACACGCTGTTTGCGGTCACGTGATAACGAGGATGAAATATTTATTTTTTTATAATTAATTTAAAATATGATAAGCATGAAAGTGTGATTTTCGGTAATTGTATATTAAACACTACCGGAAAAAATATAATAATGTATTTATTTTCGTTTAGTGTCTACACCTCTATTAGGATGCGTAAGTAACTGCAAACTGAACCAGCTTGAAGTTGGAGTTAAGAAAGAAGAAAATGAGTAACGCGGAATGGAGGATAGGAGTAATTTAGCATTTCACAGATTAATTTGAGACAATGTTAACTGGTACAGAATGCCTCCAGGCATTAAGTCTGCCATTTTTACGTTTTACAATTGATTGTACTGTGCAAAAAAGTTTAAATAAATAAAATGTTTATTGAAATAATTGTCATTAATGTAATTTATTGATACATTGTAAATTACTCCGCTATTTGTAATCGGTTGATAAATTATGTTTGCATTAAAATAGGACAAATACTTATTAAAATTTATGCGCAAGAGAGCAGGTGAATAAACAAATAGTTGTTTGTTATGCAAGGCTGCAAAGTTGTTATTTGGTGCGAGAGCCAGTATTGAATCCCGAGCTAGTGAAAAATTCTAAAATTGAACCACGAGCCTAGCCTAGTGGTACATAAATAGACTCCTGAACGTAACGAGGGATTCAAGGCCTCGAGACCCAAATAAATTGGCTGTCGTGCGAAGCACACAATTTTTCACCTCACCGTGGCGAGGAAAACAGTTGGTGTTGGAAAAACAATTGCAAGAGCGTCACATCAGTCGTGGCCGCGCTCGCGCAGCGCCCTCCGCGCACAGCACCACCATTACTTTTCACGCCAGCGTTTAAAATGGACTTTTGCGCGCTTTTACAAAGTAACCTAATCTAACCTAACAGAGTTAAAAACCCCAGACATCAGCGCCTAACAAACATCTGAGCAATGAGCAAAAACTTCAACGTGCTCCGAGCACGTACATTTTCACTGGAGGGACTTCGTCACTAGAAGATTTCCAGCATTAAAAAACTCCTGACAAAATCGGAATCAGAGCTCATAACTTTAAAATGGATAAAACTTAATCAAAATCAGTCCATCCGTTTAGGAGCTAGGATGGCACAGATAGATACACAGATACCCACACATACACACACAGATCCACACATCAAACTTATAACACCCCTCTCTTTTTACGTGGGGGGTAGAGATGTGCCGTTCTCGGAAATTTTCACCATTGTGTATAGAAAAATTAGGAAAGTTTCCGAGAATCGCACATCTCTAGTCGGGGGTTAAAAATATATATAATAATGTTGTGTAAAGCCTAAAGAATTCAACGTCTTTTAAATGAAACGCTTTCAAAGCAAAATAATAGCTGTCTTAGGGCCTGTTTCACAATCGACAAGTAAATTAATCTGTCAAATAAAGATACCCTTCTCCTTGTATATTTTAAAGTGTATGAAAGGGTAAGGGCTAAATTTATTTGACAGATGTATATTACTGAATGTAAATCCTTATTTTGCGCTCACGAAACTACTCAATGTCGATGCTTATCTTTAATTTAATTTTCAGTATGGCCAACAAGAAGACTAATTTCCAAGAAACGTCCCCTCCTTATAAACTTTGATAGACCATGCCCGATTCATCTTGCAAATGTTCAACGATCGACAAAAGAAGCGATGATTGAATGCTATTGCTACGACGTAAGATTCAAAATCGTATGGTTTCTGGTCTTCTTACACTTCGTCAGCGTTGAATGGATGTTGTATACATTTCTTTTGGAGAGGTTTCTTTTAACAAATAGCGCCGATTTGTTTTCACCCGCGAGTTTAGTCAAGATGAATCTGAGTGATTACGCCCTATCTGATCGATGTTTGTTCGGAACAATTAATATAATATACAATTTCTTTAACATACTTCTGATGTTTAATTACGATTTTAATGCAAGATTAATAAGGATCAATGCGATATTAAAGGTCGTTTTTATTAATATTCTTTTCCCATGATTTTATAAGTTTACTGGTTTGTGAGTTCAAACGATCTAATAACTTGTATCTGAACAATTTTGCAAGTGACTCAAGAAGTGAGTGATACAAGAAAAGAGCGATGTAAAAATACAACATAAGCTAGTTTGCTTTAAAAATATAAATAAAGGTATTTTATTGTTTTAATTATAATAAGTGTATATTTTTGTCAATCTCAATGTAACTTTTTTCTTAACATTACAGGCAAAGTTAACTGTAATATTACTTTGGGAAATAAATATTTATCATTCATTTTATATAGTATCTATAAACAGAGTAATATAGGTTTTGCATCGTGTATTTTCTATTTGGTTTCTAGCTAGTAACAATATTTATTTATTTTCTTTGGTTAACTAACAGTGGACAAAACACAAATGTACAATTATTGTTATTATTATTATTATTATTAATACAATGTCGTGAATAATTTGGCAACCAGCATTAACCACAAATTACTATTATATACAAATACTGAGATCGCAATGATGAGTCGATGTGTTGGTATAAATATATCATTACGAAGATACCAACTCTTATTACTAGTGTTCAGCATGCAACTTTGGAATAATCAAAAACTAACAAGAAAAGAGAAAATAAATAGATGCAAAACTTAAACTAGCAGATGGCGTAAATAATAATGACGATTATGTATTTATCTATATCCAAGCACCAAAGTAAGACAAATAAATAGACGAAGACAAGTTATATAGAGTTGGTATTTTTCATTTAACTAATACAAACTTATGGTGATCATTATTGTTTTCTTGAGACTTTTACAGAAATGGAAGATAAGAAAAATAAAATGTGTGAATAAAGCAATAGAATTGGGCAACGATGTATGGATATGTATTTAGGTATACCCACGGAAGAACAAGCCAGCCGTATGACGGATCGGTGCCGCAAAAGACAGTCGATGTGCAGTAAAAAAAAAAGTATCCTCTGTATACAATCAAAAGCTAAAGAAATATGCCGCAATCTGATCAATTTTATTTATTTAATCGTATGGCGCATTTACATGAACATTTCAAACTAACTAAAAAGATAACTATAGATTTATAAAAGAGGGTAGAAAAGGATAAATCGGGTCTAGATTTAAGTCTGCCGTTTATAATATTGTTTGGTAGAACTTATTTTGTAACTGCAATCGGTTTCTCACAGTCTTGCTTTTCAGTCTCGCATCTATCTACTGCGGCACCCGGCTAATATCCGGGTAAAACATACGCTGTACGTATAATACCCGGTTCGCCCTTACCCAGCATTGGGGACATCAATCTACCCGGTTATTGGATTAGGGCAATGGATATCAGTAATATTGTATTCGTCAGCTGATTTAAGTTACAGCTTTGATTGGTGAAGAAGAAAATTGGAACTGTACTTATTTGACTGTCAAATCGATAATATTCATTTCTGTATATAGTTCCTTTCTTAGCATTTACCCCTCCTGTACCAGTGATACATAAATAAATGTAATATTTTTATTAATAAATGATTGAATTTATATGAATTGATACATACTTGGGTCGTCTTCCTGCCCCTTCTTTTTCTAAAATTTTTATAATTGAGTAAGAGAAACTGATATAGTCTGTGTTCAGGGTCTCTATTGTTTGTCATAAATTCATATGCCATAATGTATCATTTGCTATAATCATAATTTGACATAAATGCTTTTTTCTGAAACCGTATAATTTTCAGGATTGTTATAAAATAAACCTAACCTAACCTAATGGGTTCCATGTAATGACGTTTTAAATAATCTTGAAATGTTTAAGTAGAAAAAAAATCTTCGAGAAAATGAAATTTATGACAAATGAAATTATGGCAAAAGATGGTATCCCTATGTTGTAATTTTACAATGACAGGGCCAATATCAGCCGGCAGACTTTTAGTGTTGCCCTTAAGACTTGTTGCATTGAAGCTGAAATAATAGTTACCTTATCTGCAGCGAGTGGCACGAACATATTAATGACTCCATTGGCTAACATAGCGACGAGGATGAGCGTCTTGCCGCCGAACTTTCCAGCCAGCAGACCCGCTGGGATCTGCAGCACGATGTAGCCCCAGAAGAAGGAGGACAGGATGGTGTCCTGGATGCTGCGGTCCCAGTTGAATACCTGCAAAGGTTTGAGGATCAGAATGTGAAAGTATTGCAATTGCAACTGAGATAATACAGCTTGTCCCGCAATAAAGTGCACAAACGAATAAAGGTGAAACTACATGTGATTTTATCACGGAAAAAATAAATTAAACAATTTTTTTTCCGTACGTAACAATTGACAGACGGAAAATACTGCCATCACTGCTTTGATTAAGTATTTTGCGCCTTAAGTGAATAGAAGACATTAAGTATATTTGATGGTGGGAGCTGTTATTACTCATTAGGGCGGGGCTTGGGAAAGATTTTCCTCCTTATTCATAAACGCACAACAAACCCATTTTAGTAAAAGTATGGTTTGTCACTTTCTGTCAAATTCAAATGTCACAATGAAATTGTGCGATTATGAAAAAGAGGGTAAGACCGCACCCAGCATACGCCGGATCGACAATGTTATGGCGCCATCATTACAATTGTTCTGTTTTCTTATAAACTCTGGTATTTCCTTGATATTGAATATTTACGATTCACAGTATAAATTAAAACACAATTTATAGAATACTAAAGGACGCCCGACTCCGTACGTACAATTCGTTTCCCACTACTCTCCCTATTTCTCCCGTATCCTTTCTTGCACCCCTAGGGCATGCAAGGAATATTCCCTCCAAATTTCAAGTCAGTCAGCCAGCCAAAGATGAGTTTTATATAATTATATAGAAGAACAAAGTTAAATAACAATTGTAGGCACCTGTAGCCTTGGTAGAGCTCCCTCGAAACACGACCACATTTGAAGCACACATGTACATAATAGGTAAATTCTAAGTGCTATGGGTGAAATTCAAAAAGTGTACATAGTTAAGGACTGATAAGGACTTAAGTGCAGAAACTGTAACTTTCTCAGTTTAGTAACGAAAACTAACGATACAAACGTATGACTAATTTTCGTTACGAAACTGAGAACGTTACCGTTTCTTAGCATCAGTCCCTAACATTCCTTAACTATGTATACTTTTTTGAATTTCACCCTTAAATGACCAATAATTATAGTTAAACTCACGGGCAGCTTGATTCGTTGAATTCGCATTTATGAGAATAACATTACCAAATGTTTGTATGGCGATCACGTCGCTAGTGGCAATCCAGTGTCGTGTTACGAAAGGGAATAGGCAAGGAAAGATACGACAGTAGTTTTCTGTACGTTTTCACTTTTCGTTATTAGCATAGCGCCGGCAATTTAGTACAATATTTATTTATTTATTTCCCGCACTTACAACTATTTTTACAGGGCTGATCCTAAGACAATAGTGTAACTACTTTTTTGGTACCATATCAACTAATGTAGCCTATCATTACACCTATAACATAATAGAACATGAAAACAAATCAATGTTTTCCGCAACAGCATTATACAGTAAAATCAATAAGTCCTTTTTAAATACGTCAGAAGTTCTTTGAACACATTCCGATTCAATCATTAAACCAGCTCAATATCTAGGCTACATAATTGCAAATTGATCGGAAACCCGAATTTTCACAATTTCAAATCTACATTTGAAATTATGAAAATTTACTATTTTTATATTGGTGAGTAAAAAATTGTAAATTAGAACAGCGGTCCTAGACAAGATACATAACGCAAATTCTAACGAGTTTCGAAAATTGACAAAATGTATGGATTTCCATAAGTGGCCGACGCATTACATTGGCACCTTACGTCAATCCTATAATGGATCGGCCACACAGGTGCTCAAAAGACGTTGACGCAGTGACGTGACTTATACGTCACGGTTCTAATGCAAAACGTCCTCACTGGATCTCTCTTTCTCTCTCACTGCATTTACGGTGCGTTAACGACTTTTGAGCACCGGTGTGGCCGTTCCTCAATTATGACAGTTTTCGAACATTTAGTGTTAGCGTTATGAATATGATGTATCTGGGTCCTTAGCTATACATTACGCTAACTAGCGTCACGTCATACGAAGAGTCACGTGATCTACCAGTGACGCGAATGGTTTAAAAACGAAACGAATAGAAACGCTACTTAGCGTAATGCATCTTGGCTAAGGGCCCAGGGGGTCTAAGTGTCACACGCTCCGTAGCGTTTCTTTCTTTCGTTTCTTCTTAACAGAAACACTACGGAGTGTGTGGCACTTGGCTATAGGCTCTGGACCCCGCCCCAGGTAATATTTTAATTGGGCCCCTCTACAACAATTCAAACTCTTTGCAACTTGTACGTTAACCATAACAGATGCTCACAAGATAGCCCGACTCGTTTATCTAACGAAGAAAAATACGAAAGGGTGTTATTGATTTCTTTACACCCTGACTCTATTATATTGTTTCCCTTTAACCGAGCTAGGGCTAAATTAATGTAGGTCATTTATAAAGCACTAGAATTAATTAAGGACGGCATTAATATGAGCCTTCTGCTAGAACATTATCTTGCGGGTAAAAGGTTTTGGTATGCCTTTGAGATTGTTTGCCGGAATTTTGCGCTTGAGATTCAGCTTCAGCGCTGACATTTTTGGGTAAAAGGTTTTTTTTAGTTAATTGGAATGAAACATTCTAGATTCAATTACTAGAATTGGATATATTGAAAATAAAATGTATGATTTTTGTCTAATTTTTCCGAAACTTAAAATGTCTCCATTTGAGAGGTAAATATTGTAATTCACAGGTAAGGCGTCTCCACATTTCTATATCATTATATTATCACTTTTGGCAAAACACACAATTTTTCCCTTCAACACCTCAACACCTATTTAAAAAAATTACGTGTGTTTTCATACACGAAATGATATACCTACATTTTATAAACATGTAAAGTTTGAATATTCAACGCCCACGGCTCGTCGGCTCACGTTCGATGTTTTGGGGTCCTCTGAGCAGTACAATCACACCTTATCGTCGAGTGGCGTAGGCCGCGGTGGTGAAGAAGAGCAGTAGCACCCTGATGTGACGTGGACTGATCCGAGCTGATGATAGTTCAACACCCGTGTTCACTTACCGCGTACCCGTAGTCGTTGTCAGTGGTCATGGCAACGATGGCGACACTCATGCTGACACGAGTGGCGTAGGCCACGGTGGTGGAGAGGAAGAGCAGTAACACCATGATGTGTCGCATGCCGATCATCGCATCTAAGGAGCAAAAGAAGAATAATAAGTTTCTGTCAAAAATTAAATATTTATCAACTTTTGTGTGTACTGCCCTGCTAAGGTAAGGCAGTATTTTACACAAAACTACTGTAATAAATGCAACCTCATTACTGGGTAATAAGGTTGCAATTGCTACAGTAGTTTTGTGTAAAATACTGCCTTTTACCTTAGCAGGGCAGTGTAGCTGACTGTACTTTTTTGCACAGTTAGTTATTGTTTTTGATCGATCGTCTGAGTATCAAGACCGATCTAACAAACCTAGTCTTTATCTTGGACTGACACATATAATATGATAGTATAATTTATTATCTCGGAAAATTTGACAGTTCTACGCGGACGGAGTCGCGGGCGAAAGCTAGTTACTAATAAAATTTTAACACTGTCAAAAGCTTATACATAATGCCCTTATAATTAGGTAGAGAATTCAAACAATACCTAAAGTATTTGAGGTGAAGTTAAAAAAAAAAATTACATAGTTCAGGACTGTTAAGAAACGGTAACTTTCTCAGTTTCGTAGCGATAATTGACGAAACAAATGTATAACTACCGAATTTTCGTTACGAAACTGAGAAAGTTACCGTTTTTTAGCGTCAGTCCCTAACATTCCTTAACTTTCTCAGTTTCGTAACGAAAATTAGTCATACATTTGTTTCGTTAATTTTCGTTACAAAACTGAGAAATTACAGTATCTTGACTTACTGCCGTACTCAGAGACGTCAATTAATTCTTAAGTTTGATTAAAGTTACTGTGTCTTATTCTATTGCTATAGCAAAACTAAAAAGTTAATTGACGTCTCTGAGTGTCTTAACTGAACAGTCCTTAACTATGTATACTTTTTTCTGAACTTCACCGTGATGTAAGAGGTAGCGTTAGCATCTCAGCTTTATAAAAAAGCAATAACAAAGCATAAGATATCACAAACCCATTTCAACTTGAAACACGACGGAAACATCGTGTAGCTGACTCCTAACTGCATTATGATGAGTCTTCTAAAACTAGTTATTTGTTGGCGCCCGGGGTACCAAGACAAAGTGGTGCGAAGTTCTGCTGAGAGATGTCGTTAGACATTGTGGTGGCTCATTGACATATACCTATGACCGCTGGCCCGTTCATGCCCGACACGGTAGGAACACAATACCAAAATATTTTTTCCAAATATTTATTTAACCGAATTTTAGTTTTTTTTCAAACGGTATGTTATGCTGGAGCTATTTTATATTTAAATATAAATACAGGATGAATATTTATAAAGCGCACATATTAAAATTAGGGACAATAAATAAATTTTTATTGACGAAAAAAAACATATTTTTTATTTTTATTATGTTTATTTTTTGTATTTACATGTGGTAGGTACACAGTTGCAAAAATTTTTTTTTTCAATAATAATCCAGCCTATATACGTCCCACTGCTGGGCACAGGCCTCCAATCACAACGAGAGGGTTCAGGCTATAGTTCCCACGCGGGCCCAATATCAATATAAATATTTTATTTTTTTTCGTCGATAAAATTTAATTTAATATCCCTCATTTTAATATGTGCATTTTATAAATACTCACCCTGTATAATTTAATTGCTAAAAGGTAAAGTTCAAAATATGAGCAATATTAATACAAAAAAGTTTTCAATCAATAAATTACGTTCAAAATCCTAAAAAATCAGGATTTCGATCAATTCAGCATTACATTATGTCATGACTGGAGGCGTATGTTAAAACCTGCTAAATTCCTGGTTACAAAAGGGATAAACAGAGCTATTTGACTGCCATACCTATCTTTTTCAGGGCCTTTAACTTGCCAGGCTTTGACATTTCATATATTCTAGTATGTATAGTATCGCATTCACGATTATTTTAACTAAAAATGTAAAAAACGAATGTAAAAAAAGATAAAACCATTACCATTTAAAATATATAATTTTAATAGTAAACCGCTTGAGAAAAATTAAGGTTGACTTTAAAAAAAAAACCGATCAAGTGCAAGTCGAACTCGCGCACTAAGGGTTCCGTACTCATCTGGCCGGTTTTTAGTATTTGTTATTTTTTTATAAAGTTTCTTCTATAATTATACCAAATTTGACGCTTGTACGTAGTACCGTTTTTACGATAGAACAAATACAAAAAAAAATTAAGAGGACTCTCCTTATTATTTTAGTTTTTGAGTTTTTTTATTATTTGTCAAGAAATTCGTCGTTATAACACATATTCTGCTATATAAATCAACGGGTTATCTTTTACGGTTCAAAAGATACAGCTCTTTTAAATTAGAACAAACGGACGGTCGGACGGACACAACCTAGGCTTTAATAGGGTCCCGTACGGAACCCGAAAAATACAAATCTCTCAGGCTTCAAGAGTGTTCCGTGGGAGGCAATCCCAACTTCCAGTCGAGAAGGATAATTCACGCTGTACACGTATCAGGGTCCTTGGGACGTAATACGTTAACACAGTAGAAATTAAACAGTAATACAAGGTCAATTTAATGCAAACATCGTGGCAACTTGACCTAACTTTAACGTTGCTGTCATATTAACTCTCATGGATGTTTTGTATGTAGTTCTTTTTATAAGTATGTTTATCGTCTTCTAGTGCCCATAGTACAAGCCTAGAGCTTAGTTTGTGTGAGATTGTCCTCTCATATTTTTTTTTTTTTTTTATTATTGTATTTTATGTGTACTTTAGAAAGTGCATTAAAAATAAAAAAAACACTTATTTTTTGGTTTTCCAAAAATTGTATTGTTTGTTTATAAAAAAACTCTATATTCGAAGTATTAGATTAGTATTTGATTTTAATATGGATATTAATTTGTTTTTATTTTCATTTTGATTTAGTTTTCATTTAATTTAGATTATTTTATTGTGATTTTATTTTATTTTTGGTTTTAATAATCGATTAATGTACTTATAATTAATATTTGTGTAGAGCTTTGTTCCGAAATAAATAATGTTATTATTATTATTATAAAAGTAATTCTAAAAGCGCGTATGTGACATGATATGCCTTCATGATATGATTCATCGAGTCTCAACCTTTGCCTATGTTTTGTGAAGTCGATAAAAAAAACATTTTGACAAAACCAATAAGAGAGTTATTCCCAAATTAAAAGTTTGTTCTTATGTTACTCCTGTCCCTTTCTTTCAATTATGTACTGTCTGCAGAGTGAAAGTTATACAACTTCCTTACTTAGGTATAAAGTTAAGAGGAATGTAAGTTAACGGCTTTCCATACAAATGGCGATAACGTTTTCCACTACCTAAATGTTAACCAATTTTGACCAATTTTTGATATGTCCTTGACTGCTAGTTTTCACATACAAGTTATCTTAATATTTGGCTAGTCAACTTAACTTCTTTGCGCATTCACAAGTTACTGTTTTTATATTGTAAGGTTTGCTGGAAAAACTAGTATTAATTTATTGTGTAGGTATGTGAAAACTAGCTAAGTCAAATCTTGAGCTTCAATTTATCCTAAGTTATCTGTTTCGTGTAAATAGTTTGATTGATCAAATTTAAGAAGTTTTTTTTAACTAGGATAGATTGTTGTAACCGAAAAAAAAAAAAAAATAGTGTTTTAAATTTATTTTCGAATATCGTATGTTGTTATAAATAAATTTCAAGATTATCTACGGTACTTGTTAGGTACCCATTTAGATCTCAATTCTTTTGCCGGCGAAGTCGACAGCCACGCATATTCTTAATAATGAACTTGGCTCGCATTTTCACATTTATGTTTTTAATGGGATCCTCATAATTATAACTTTAATACTGTGCCACTTTTACTATATAAAACTTCACAGAAGAGTACGTTAATTTACATTTCTTCACAGAGGCGGAAACGACATTTTGAAATGCTAAGAAAGGGGCTCGTCCAAGTTCGCGAAAGATTGTGGGCCTCTTGAACGCGTGACAAATCTAATTAACGTTTGTTCATTTGATGTGCTTCATAACTTTTCAATGGCTGCTGTTTGAATTACCTAGATATTTTGTTTAAGTAGACTATTTATTTAAAGCTAAACAGTTCATTATTCTATTGAATTTTCATGAAAACTGATTAAGAATATTATAAAACTAGCTTTGCACGGGTGCAATTTACCAAAAAAAAAAAACTTTTCTAAAAATCTTTTTGTGACCATTACCTACAAACTCAGCAAAAAAACCCAATTCGTCGAGCCGTCCTTGAATGATGATCCGTCGTAATGTGGCAATTGTTTTTTTTTTTAACAGATATACATATAAGAATCCTAAGCTGTTAAAAGTAAAAATACGCGCCGTAAAATTCGCATTTCAATACAATTCTACAAAATCTTCAGAGGATTAGTTGGAAGAGGAGATTATATTATTAATTAATCACAAACAAAGACAAGATCCTCAAGAAACTAATTAAGACGTTATTTGAAAGCTAGTCTTCAATTTGCTGACTGTTTCAATTGGGGATGAAGCGAATCTATTCCAATTGAAAAACTGCTTATACTTAAGAATCTTTATTTTGTACTTTAACTAGCGACCCGCCCTCGCTTTGCTCCGGGTACTAAGTATTATATACAGTCGAGGTCATATATATGTATACATTTCAGTACCTTGTCTTTTTACTATCATGTTTAAACTGCCATATATGAATGTCACAGCGATTAAAGTGACAAGGTACTAAAGTGTATAAATATTTATGACCTTGACTGTACATAAACCTTCCGTGAAAAATTATCTAACTGATGGTTCAAACCGCATTAAAATCCGTTGCGTAGTTTGGAGGATCTAAGCGTACATACATACAAAGGCACAGAGACGGCGGGAAGCGACTTTGTTTTAAATATACTTACTGCATAATTATGTAGTGATTGCAACTAGCGTAAATCACATAATTATATAATTAAGAGGATTGTGAGACGAGGCTGAAATAGCGTAGCTGTAGCGGACAAAATCGTAGGAAAACGCTAGTATACTTATAAATATTAGGTAACCTAGAAATAAAACATTTACGTAGGAAAATAAAGGTTTCTCCAAGGACTTCTCCAAAACGCGGACGGTTTGTATTACATAAAGGGATATCCTTACGACTTAGCAGAAGTATAAATATCCTTCAATTGTTTGTTCAGGAACAGGATAATTCTTATATGAAATCGAATAGCTTTCTCGCTTATTCTATGGAGTCAAGACTGGGGAGCGAGAGGGCCAGAGTTGTCAATGTAAATAACTCCTTGCTTGGCGAATGGGATCCATTACGGAAAGAATATCGGATGTTTGCCCAGACGTTTACCGTATTAAGGCCGTTGAAACCTAAAATAGGAGATTTCTAACTGTTAAGTGAAATGAAGAAGAAGTATCAGATTTAGGCTCGATTGATCGGAGTTGCTTCGTTTAGTCCAACTCTAAATAGCATACGGAAACAAAATAGTTATAACATCAAAGTCATATTTTTTCCTAAAGATTAAGAAGTTCAAAACTTTCGCTTCATTCACTCGAATATAAGCTTCCATCCGTAGATCTTCTCCTGGTATTTTTTCATCTTTATTCGTGAAAAATTCAAACAGGGTTAATCCGTGGAACACTTTCCCTACGCATATCCGGAACGAAACAAATGCACACCGCAACCCGGGCATATTTCGTTAAACCGGTGTTATCCGATCGGAACCGGTTACATCCGGATTGGGCGCTGCCATATCCAACCCTTCTAAAATATTATTTATTATTGTTATTGCATTGAAAAAGAAACAATTTTGAAACTTGATCTAAGTTTTTACGAAACTTAAGCTCCAAGATATAGATTCTATAGGAATTAAGTGCGTCACATCTCAGAGAAAATTGCAGCAGTATATACAATTATTTGTTTAAAAACTAGCTCATAATAAGTATGTTGATTTACTATTTGTAATTATAATTTTAGTACTGATCGGCTTCTAAACAGCTTTACTAAAACACCGGATCACAATACTGGTAATAAGAATAATCTAATCTAGAATAATCGTTATATAAATTAATAATATAAATAACAATACTGTATTGACATATGAAATTTATTATTAATGTCATTGTGTATGTGTGTGTGTGTGAACTTGTAATGAATTAGGTTTTGAACCTGAAATGCTACTTTTTCTTTGTTGTAAACAAAAAAATACGGCTTATTTGTTATATTGTAAAATATTTTACTTTACAATGATTGTCTGCAAAACCGCAGCGCTGTAACATAATATAGTGATGTAACCTTAGTTTAACGTTGTGCGTGTGCTACACGGTTTGAAACCACAGTTTTAAACCAAGTGACCTTGGTAGAAGCGAGCTGCTACACGGTTTCAAACAAGTCCATTTGATTGATATTTGCCAAGGGCGTTTAAGGTCAAGCGAAATTTAGTTTAAAACCACTGTCTACACGGTTTTAAACCGCCTGATTTAAACCATTGTTTGACAACGCAAGCCAACAACAACAGGATAAAATTAAAGCCACATGATGGCAGTTGCGATTGCTATTTACCCGTGCAATTGTATTCTCACAAATGTTCTCAAATAATTTTAACTATTATTTTCTTTTCTGGAGTCCTTTTTTTCATTCTTATGACGATCGATGTAAAATTCGGTAAAGAAAGACATATTTTACAGCCCAAAGGCGATGGGGTACTTTTATCTAGGAAAATCAGATCATTTCCAAAGAAGAGCGATAAATAAATTCTGGGAATAGTTATTCGCGAACTAGTTTAAAATAAAGTGACGCTGAATCAAACCACACCCTGTATGAGCCGAATGTGCGCCGGGCCGACAACAATGGGATTGGCTCGCCGAGCACCCGCTATCAGCGGAGAATAACGCGTCGCTCACTCACTGCACGGATTTATTTTTTATTTGTTTTTAGGCTACTTTGACACAGTACATTGACGGCGGATTTGAACAATGCATTGTATTACTCGTATCTAGGAGGCAATATTACGTTCTTATGGTATGGTGGCACAACAACACGATGGCCCATGATTGGCCAACGTAAGGACGTTGGCCCACGCTTGGACATCCCTTGATCCCTTGATGCATTTATACGTTAGAGCGCGAACAAGAACACTGTTTCTCGCTCTAACATATAAATTCATCCCTTACCTTGGCCCATGTTGGTTATCGTGTTGTTCTACCGTCAATTATTTCCAAGAGAAAAGAAGGGTAATACTTAATTATTTTTCGTGACTTATTAATTATTATAAACTAGAGAGCCGCCCTCGCTTCGCTCTGGGTACTATTATATACATAAACTTTTCGTGAAAAATTATCTTACTGATGGTGAAAACTGCATTAAAATCCGTTGCGTAGTTTGAAAGATCTAAGCGTACATACATACATAGGGACAGACGGCTGGAAGCGACTTTGTTTTATACTACGAGTATGTAGTGATAATTAGATATACATTCATCGGCTTGAAGAAAAGGGGTCAATCGCCAGACAGTGTTATAAAGGTTCCGTTTGTTAAGGAACCCAAAAAATAATATTATAGATGGTTAACCCACCGCCGCTTCAACCCATTTACTCGCCCAAACACTTGCACAGTCCCAGTTGTTTAATGACAATAATACGCAGTCGATACACGTACGTAATGAGCCATTACATTACTTGTTTTATTCAAAATCGGTTAAAGTGCCCATTCACGAGCGGTAGAGCCAGTATTGTTTTAAATCTTCAAGACGTCATAGCTAACTCAGGTGACCCAATTGATGTCGTTATTTTTTAACTCATTCAGTGCCACTGTCTCAGATTCCCATACTAATTGGACACTGCATTCTTGTATTTGGCACTAAAAGCGTTCACCGCTTCCTTTTATGCTCATGCTGTTCATCACAATGCAATTTTTGTATTTCTTTTATAATAAAATAATAATCCAGCCTATATACGTCCCACTGCTGGGCACAGGCCTCTACTCACAACGAGAGGGTTTGGGCTATAGTTCCCACGCGGGCCCAGTGCGGATTGGGAACTTCGCACACACCGTCAAATTGCTTTGCAGGTGTGTGCAGGTTTCCTCACGATGTTTTCCTTCACCGAAAAGCTCATGGTAAATTTTGGGCATGGTAAAATAAAGGGTGGCAAGCCTGCCTCGCCTTGCCTTGACGAGTGTGTAGAGCTATTGTTAAACAAATTCAAACCTATTAGAAAACTCATGGCAGATAAAAGTGAAAATTCAAACAGGCCAAGAATTAAGTGAATGTCAAATAATTCTTCAAATTTAATATTTTTACAAGGTTTTATTTCAAAATCAAAATCAAAATATTTATTCAGTAAATTGGCCACATACGGGCTCTTTTACACTTCGGTAAAATAGAGTGAATCTACCAGCGCTTCGGACTAAGTTGCAATGTTTGTGTTAGTTGGTTTGTTTAGGTAAATTCTTGCTGAATTAGAACCACTTGTCGGTGTCCGATTGAGATGAAATTTGGTATGCCTACGTAACCTCGGTGACAGTGCAATAATATGGTACCATGGAGATGGTCTGATGATCGTTCGGTTTGTCTGTGGATGATGACTGTGCAAGAAAAGTACAGTCGGCCAAAATAGCTTGTGTTGCAGACATGTTGGTTTCATCGTGAATTCGTAATTTATTCATTTTAATCGTTTTCTTATCTGCATTTTGACTACAGAAACGAAATACTTAGGTACTATAAAACATAACAATCTCCAAGTATGTATATGCATGAATGGTGTAAGGCGCCCATTACACGGTAGGTTTTGCGTCAGTCAACTCAATCAGTCATGACTGATGGTGATTGATGCAAAAATCAAAATAACTGGATAATGATCATGCAAACATCAGTCATTGCATTATGCCCGGTTTTTATATTCAAACCGCGGATAAATAAGGATACCTCGAGTTAAAATTTGACATTTGTCACATACAACTTGTGTCAAATTTAAATTTGGAGCAACCTTATCTATCCGCGGTTTGAATATAGGAACCGGACATTAGACGGTAGGTTATCTGTCAGTCACAGCGGTGACTGTGGCAAAACTGACAGCAAAACCTACCGTGTAATGGGCGCTCAAAATGTTATTTCACGGCAGTATGTTTAAGACAAAAACAATCAATCAGAATTAGTATTTCACATATACTTACAATAAAAAAAAATTATTGACCTCCAGACAATTTAAATACAATTTCTGAGTGGCTAAATAACAGGCCGTCGCTGGGAATTCCTCTGCGGATTTCGTCTGGAAGGTTATTTAATTTAGCTAACAGTTATTAAAATGTACTAAATTTGGAACAGCGAGGTCTCCCGACACAAGTATACTCGTACATACTTAATAGGTCTCAACAACCTTGTAATTAGCACTTAAGTTATACTAAACTTTATTTTATTTTTTATTATTGTATAAGCTGGATAGATTAATAAATTTGGTATTCATTTTGCCTTTATAATGTATGTATGTAAAGTCTTTATTGCACAAAAAGTATAAGTAAATAATACATTGACATCGTAAATTTAAAGTACAAAGGCGAATTTATATTTCAATATCATGGATAAATTTACAATTGTGTGGAATATTTTGATTTTTTCTTACTAAAATAAAAACATTATTTTATTATTATTAATATAAAATTAATCTGATTTATAAAATGAATGAATATAATGAATGGTTATACTACCTACACAAGTGAATTTAAATTATTATGTTTGAAATTAAGACCTGTCAAAATAGGTATTGAAATAATGTTACAGTAGTAGTGGTCTGGTACTAAGCAAAATTAGAAACGTCAATTTCTTTTCTATTTTGATACTAGCGACCCGCCCTCGCTTCGCTCCGACTACTGTTATATACCTTACGTGAAAAATTATCTAATTGGTGATGACGCAAACAGCATTAAAATCCGTTGCGTAGTTTGAAAGATCTAAGCGTACATACATACAGAGGGACAGACGGCGGGAAGAGACTTTGTTAAACTATGTAATGAAAAATCGATGTAGGAGGGCGTCTGGGCCACTTAAAAGAAAAAGTCGAATCGAGATTTACCCCCTTATTCATTTTTTTATAAGAGAGGGAGGCAAACGAGCATGCGGGTATTCATAAACGCACAACAAACTTTTAGTAAAATTATGCTTTGTCACTTTCTCTCAGATTCTAATGTCACAATGAACGATAAGGACACAGAATACTTCTAGCATATTTTAGTTATTGTGTATGAATAAGAGAGTAAGTCTATTGTACAGTTTAGTTGTGTCAAAATGTATAACCATTTAACTTTTTCCTGCGAGTGGCCCTAATTAAGATGGAGACACATTTTTCAGTAGGCAATAATGTTTGAATTTTATGTTTGCTTTAATAAAAAGTCATATAACAAACAGTAGAGAAAAATATTTTTTGAATAACTATAAAAATAACGAAGGTAGGATTTGTTTTTATTTATTTCTAGTCAAACAGAATTTAACATGGAGTGTATGTGGCCGTAGTGCTATGGCCACAGTTCATGTCGGATCTCTCTGTCTAATTAGTAGTTTTTAAAAACTATATAATGCTAATACTAAATGCTTATATTATCCGCACTTTTCGGCCGATTTCAAATTTAATTTCACTTTTGGCCATCTCTTTTACGGTATTTTTATATTTTTTGTATGAAATCCGATAAAAAAATCATGCATATTCCTTATTTCGAGCATTAAGTACCTACCTATTAAATTTGACATTAGGTTTATACTTCTAAAAATTTGAAAAATATCTTAAATGAAAGCGCATTGTTCTTAAGTGTTCTTGGCCCACAACACGTTATTCTAAAGTTGAAGCAGCACGCGCGGAAAACATTGCTTGATGAAGGGCATTTATAATCTGTGCCATTTCATGAGTGCACTCCAGAAATATTGATATCATATCTAATATTTATAGGACAACGTTACAATCAGGTAGGAACGTACATAATTTTTATCACTGACTATTTAAACAAGACAATTCGTTTAAATAAGCAAGTCACTTCCCTTTATCTTCCTGTAGTGTTTTTAGTAGTTTACTAATGTTTCACCAAATCATCAATCGGGAAATTATCAAATTGTTCATTTCGCAATAAGGTCCTTCCCTCTGCAGCATTTAATTTTTTTGGTAAACGCAAGTCTAACCTTACATAACCTATGTAATAAATAAGCCTATATAACCTATGTAGTGTCAGTTTAAGCACCATAACATTTTTGCGACATGAAACTTTGTGATAATGATACGTTTGCTAAACGTACTTTTAGTTGATTACAAAGAGAATTTATTTTGACATTTGGCACTGAATGAATGACTTCTAAGAGGACAGTCGTCACGTGTTTTAAATATGGGGCGACGGTGGCCGAGATTTGTTATCGAGCGATAAGAGGGCACTTGACTTATCAACCGTTTACTATTGACTGGATTTTGATTTATAAGTATTATATGTATGGAACGGGCAGACGACCAAGCAGATCACATGATGGTTATTGGCCAGGATTTCGCGCGAGAGCGGCAGTGGGGGCGGCGAGCGGCGAGCGACACCAAAGAAATGCATAGCGGTATCATGCAAGTTATGCAACACAAGTCACCGTGGCGATGGTGCGATTTCTTGATCAAACTAGAGCGGTCCCGGGTTCGAATCGGTCTTTATCAGCAAACATTTATGTGTGATGAGCGCGAGTATTTATGTGAGTCATAGGTGGTTTCTATGTATTTAATTAGGTATGTATTTCTCTATATACATACGTATATTTATCATTGCCTAATAGCCAGTACAAGACTAGAGCTTAGTTTTTAGTTTGGAACTAGGTCAATTTGTATGAGATTTTCTCTTGATATTTATTTAACCTTAAGTGGAAGCTTACGTTTTTAATAAAATACCAAAAAAGGCTTTAGACAAAAATATATATCGCCATAAAAATATCTTGAAGTTCATTGAAATTGAACGATATTTAAATAATACTTAAATTCGGCCTTTGTCGCCCTTTAATGGAATCTTGAGTTCATGTATCGTAGACTTAAGTATTTGCAAATGTCGTTGACCCTGTGTAATAAAAAAACACGTATTTATTTAATACGGAATTTGTGATCTGACATTCTTAACCAAAAAGGCGTATGGACACTTACAACCATTTTTTTTTGATACTTTGGCTTTCACGAATCAGATTTTGTAAACAAAAAAGTTGTTTATTTATTAGACAAGTTAAGTTATTAGACAAGTAAGTTAGTAAAGAAAAGTTAATTGGACGTAAGTCCATTTTTCTATCAATTCGTAGGCAAAAACAGTGTTAAAAAAAATGCCTGAAACGCTGGCTTATTGAGCACTCATAACACATAAGTAAGGTGATGTAGCTATCATTAAATGTAGCTTAAATATTGCGCTATTTGATGTATACTTTATTTTTAGTACATTGTTAACAACGTGTCTCTATTTCTGGAAATTAATAATGTATATGGTGACATTTTTCAACGTCAATATAGTATAACTTCATCGACATTGTGCAGATACGATGTAACTGTCCTTTTAACGTGTAAAGTGGCTTTACTAAATTACTTGTTACTTATGACATAAAACACGGATGTTTACATTCAATACTTAACAATAAAGTCGTATGACGTCTTTTACGAACATTTCTCTTATTAACAAATCAACAAAAAAATACTGTTATACTTAAGCTTATTTTTGACTGTACGTAAAGTCAAAAATAACACTGGAGTAACAAACGCAAATTTGTATTCTTTACCCGACTACGCGAAGCGATAAGAAGGGTAATGTGTTTAACAGTGTATATATGAATATATATGTGATCGAAAATTGGATGTTTCACTCTAGCTCCTAAACTACTGTACCGATTTTAATAAACGGGGTGTCATATGATTCGTCAAAAACGCGCGAGTGTCATAGGCTTTATAAAAATTATAAGGGTGCGTTATACTAGACGCCAGTAGGGTTTTAAATTTTGAGGTTAGGTTAGGTCATTAACTAGTCAGTTAATGATAGAGACGTACTACCATCTAATCTACCCCAAGTATGCACAAAAGCTGCATTAAGGTGATTTTCCACCGGCGAGGCGAGACGAGACGATGTGAGACGAGAATTGAAATTTATATGGCAAAATTTATATTCTCTCCTAGCGCATCTTCGGTGGAAACAGTACGTAAGAGCTTATACAACCATTATAACTCTAGTTTTAGTATGTTTAGGGCTGTATAAGCTCTTATACAGTCTTATATGCAGCTTGGGACGTGAGTCCTAGTCCTAACTAACCTCTAGGCTGGCAAAATATGCCGCAACACATCTTTATTACTATAGGAATAAGGATGTGTTTCGATATATTTGGCTTTTTTGGCTGCTCCTATCTATTTGACGCTGACTGTACTATGGGCACTAGACAACGATAAACCAATTTTTAAATACATAGAAAACAGATTACGGACAGAAACAGACAATACGGAGACAGACAGACATGATTCAAGAAGTACTCACGCTCATCACACAAATATTTGCCCATACCAGGATTCGAACCCGGGACCGCTGGCTTCGTAGCCAGGGTCACTAGCAACTAAGCTGACCGCGTCGTGACATAGTATTTAGACAGGATACTTTTAACCAAGGAAATTTAAAAAGTTCAGTTAGCGAATATAGGTACAGTCAAATAGATAAGAGCAGCCAAAATGGTCAAATATATCGAAACACATCCTTATTCCTATAGTAATAAACATGTGTTGCGATATATTTGGCCACTTTCGCTGCTCCTATGTATTTGATGCTGACTGTACGACTTCACGCGGACGAAGTCGCGGGCAAAATCTAGTAAGTAAATAAATTATCAAGAAAGTGTCCAGCGACTTAATTTCAAGTTCACATCGGAGAGTGACCGCACTCCTGCGCACTTGAAAGTAACTAGTTGTGCGCGAGGTCAGGCGCAAGAGACAATTCGCGACCGAATACCTATGTGCTTGCAATTTAAAAATCGATTATTGATATTTGACTATGTCGTAACAATGTCAATGTGTGCCATGACAATAACAGGAAGCAAGCTTTAAAAAACATATTCTGATATTTCATCTACGTATGTTAAATACCCTTGTTTAACCCCTTGTTGTTTGTGTTGTCTTGTTTTGTTTGTTGTTTGCTTATGTTTGTTTAACATTTAAACCCGACATTTTGCTATTTTTTTATTAATTAATGTATCCGGTGACACTCCAGACGTAAAAACAAATCAAATGAACAAAGAATCATACAAACAAACATACATGGGTGAAGATCAAAAAAAGTGTACATAGTTAAGGACTGTTAAGGACTTAAGTTAGGAACGGTAACTTTTTGTTTCGTAACGAAAATTAACGATACACAAATGTATGACTAATTTTCGTTAAACTAAGTATAAGGAATCTTAAGGACTGACGCTTAGAAACGAAAATTAGTCATATAATTTTCATTTCTAAGCGCCAGGCCTTAGTCCAGAAAATTAGTCATATATTTGTGTATGATATATCTCGGTTATCGATATACAGTCCCTGATATACAGTCCTGATATGGTTTCATTCGCGGGTCCGTTCGTAGGAGGAGAAGAAAACCATGCGCAGGCTCAATTGTCTTCTCACATTAACTGCCACTGTCTGCCCTGTCCATACATCTGTTTTCCGGAAGATACCTAATGTATTCAACAAATCATCATTTAAGTGCTTTAAAAACAATCATGGCATGCCTAATCGTCAAACTGTCAACGATTTTTTTTTATAAAAAAATACATTTCCGTTTTAATAAAATGTCGTGATAACAAGCGTGGCGTGACGGGCGAGATGACGACGATTAGGGCCTGCGCAAACCGGCGGAGCGCAGCGCAGATCACTTAAAATTTATCAATGTATATTCTTCCCTATTTTAAATACAATAAGGTATAAATTTGAATGCTCTGAGACCGACCTCGGAGCATCACGGGGGATTTCTACTCTGCGGCTGCGGCTCTAAATTTATACCTTATTGTAATTAAAATAGGGAAGAATATACATTGATAAATTTAAAGTGATCTGCGCTGCGCTCCGCCGGTTTGCGCAGGCCCTTATTCTGTGATACTTAATAAAGACCCGTCAAGAGCATGTCGGACAACGCTCTGTGTAGGGTTCTGTAGTCGTTACTTCATACTTTACAAACAAGAAACTATTTTCTTGAGCGTTTATTTCACGCACAAAAAAGGTAAGTAGGTATATTTCGGTTGGTTTATGATTACCACGGTAATAGTTGGTAATGTGCTGTTGATATCGTACAGAAATAAATAAACCAATTTAGTAATGATAGTTTTTTAGCAGTACCTCAAAAGGAAAATGGTACCCTTATAGGATCACTTTGTTGTCCATCTGTCTGTGTGTCTGTCAAGACCGTTTTTCTCAGAAACGCGTAGAGGTATCAAGTAGAAATTCGTATCAAATACTCAAATCTGCATTCCCTTAGCGCTTCAATCAGACTTTAGTCAACGCAATCCAAAGATACGGCCGTTTATGCCGCATATTCAAGGGAATCTCAAGGGAATCAAAACCTATAGGGGGGAGGTACCCTATAGGTTTTAAGTTAGAATCATGAAATTTGGCAAGAAGCAATGTCTCATAGCACAAGTAAAGAAAAAATCCGAAAACTGTTAATTTTTACTTACATCACATAAAAAATAACGGCCAGTATAAACTGATACTCACTAAGTACGAGAGAGCATACTTAGTGCGTGTCAGTTTATACTGGAAATTGTTTCTATTGTATTCCCGTGATTTACGACTATTTACATACATACCTTCAAGTTTGTGCGGCACCCTCGGAGCGCGAGTCCTACTCGCACTTGACAGGCTTTTTTTATATTTTAACACCTCTTTATCAAAATTTCATTGAAAATATCTTAGAGGATGCAAACACTTTTTGTATAACATCTTTAGAAACAGTCCCCAGCAAAACATTGATAATTATTATAATTATATCAAAAAATACTTCAAAAAAATCACCCGATTTTATATAATTATTTAAAATCCGAGGTAACCTTTAAATGTTTTTTAACGTATTTTATTATTGGTCCTTGCGGATTCAAAAAAAAATCTATATGTGTACAAAGTTTCCGCTTTGTGACTTCGATAGTTTTGGAACAAAACACAAACGGACAAGGCGAATTTATAAAGGTTCTTTATTGGACTACGGAACCCTAACAAAGGAGGTTATAAAATCGGTTGTATATTTTGTATTATGGCATGGTCGTAACGGCTTTTTAATACAAGTAATGCACTTCGTCTTGCCATAAAGCGTAAAACACACAGAGCGCGGGCGCGGGTCGGGCGCGGGCGTATTGCTACATTGTTCGTAATACACGCATTCTCCGATAGGCTTCTCACAGAGCGCTCAATGTAACGGCGATGCGCCCGCGCCCGCAATCTGTGTGTTTTACGCTTAAGGGCTGGGGGTGACAGAGATGGATAAAATGCATTATTTATGAAGCCTCGACTGCGGCGGGTGATCTATGATGATACAGCGCTTATTTAAGATAAAAATGTTGTAATAAGAAAATGATGGGATAAAAGTGCAAGATAATGATAAAAATGCTGTTTTAAACACGTATATAAATAAATATTTTTATGATACGGTTTTTAGTCGACTGTACGACTGAAACTAGGTTTTTGTCGTAACATATATATTTAAAAACATCTGATATATAATTTTTACCATGGTCAGTCATTCTATTTCTGCAAATGGTTTTTGAATGACAAATTACTTTAAAATATAACATGTATTCAAAGCAATTTGACGGTGTGTGCGAAGTTCCCCATCCGCACTGGCTCCGCGTGGGAACTATAGCCCAAACCCTCTCATTATGAGTGGAGGCCTGTGCCCAGCAGTGGGTCGTATATAGGTAGGCTGGATTATTATTATTATTTATTATTATTATGTATGTTACACAGCTATTACATATACAGCATTCAAAGTTCCAATTACATTATAATTTTGGTCGTGAGTAAACTTGTGTTGTCATATTTTTAACACCTAAACAGCTTCTAAACGGATTAACCGATTTTGATTAAGTTTTTTTAACCCGGCTGCGCGGAGCAAAAATAAGGGTAATGTGGTTAACAGTCTATGTATGTATGTGGCCGAAAATCGGATGTTCCATAGCTCCTAAACTATTGGAACGATTTCAATAAAGGTGTCATATGATCCGTCAAAAACGTGTGAGTGCTATATACTATATTAAAAAAAATGTAACGAAAAAATAAAACCGTCTTCAAAAACCTACTAAAAGCGTTAAATAAAAACCAGCCTCCTAGGAGTCCTAGGAATAGCCTATTTAGTGCCGAATAGGTACATAGAATATATCCAAGCCGGTGTCAAGTAGGTATACACAATAGCAATGACACCATGATTCTTGCCACCGACTTCGATATATTCTATGTACCAATTCGGCAGTATACCCTTTCAAACAAAAAAAGAATTTTCAAAATCGGTCCACAATTGACGGAGTAATCGCGTAACAAACATACAAAAAAAAAAAAAAAAAAAACAACATACATACGAATTGAGAACCTCCTCCTTTTTTGAAGTCGGTTAAAAATTATACGGATGTATCATACTAGTTGCCAATCAGGTTTCAGTTTTTGAGGTTAGATTATTTATTTAAAAGGTGACTTAATCGAGAATGTTCTTAGCTAAGTGTGGTAAAAATCCGTTGGTCAATTTAAAATGAGCTCTGAAAGAAAGGGATTCAAGTTTGTCTGGGGTTTAAATTAATTAAATAGGTATATTGTTTACTTTACATAATTAAACCAGGTTAATAAAGGCGGCCAGCGAGTTAAGAATCGCGTCCATCACACAAAGTTTTATAATAAAACTAGAATTCATTACTATTGCCACTGTCACCATCAAGTTATTCGTAACGAAACAATTGTTAAAGGAATTTACATTTTATGAAATGTAGCCGTAAAATCATGCATAACGTAACAAGCATTTTAAATATGTGTCGATAAGAACAAATAATATGGCGACTTTACATACACAGTTATAAATTATTATACGAGTATTTGAAATGACACAGATAAAACGCATATAGAATTACATCGTCACTTTTAGAGATACCTATCGTGTATTATGTGTATATGAGCAATAAATAGTTGGAAATAATTGTAAGTAATAACGATTTTAATGAAAATCGCAGAATCTTCTAAAAATTCGGTTTCGATCCGAGCTCGATCTCTGAGGTAGTCTACATAATTACGAATTGATCCAAATTCCGGATTTTCATAATTCCGAATATAATTAAAACCTGTTGAATGAACGTTGTTTGCGCAATAAGTATATCGCACTTTCAGGATGAACGTGACCTAATACAAAATGTTGTTTTCCACTTCGAGTCATAACATTATTATTATAGAGACCTAATTCAAAAACTAAACATTTTGGAGTTAGGTCACTTTCATTCTAGAGGTGCGATATGATTTTTCGTAATAATTACAAACGCAGATGTATAAATAAATCAACAACATAAAGCTAAGGCATGCCGATAAATCTCATTAAGTGAAATGCAATTTCTTTTGAGATAATAAAAAATCTTAACCTGATATGTTCGAACCGTGTCAACGATGTGAAATTTAAAATTTAAGGCTTCATAAAACAGCCGGTTTGGCGCGGCGCGACAGTAGCGTGGCGCGTTCTTAGCGTGGAAATTAACAAAGAGTTTTATGCAGGCCGTCACACGTAATCACGCCGCACCGGGCGCGGTGCGATCGCGCCAAGCAGAGCGCGGCACGTCGTGATTTTCACGTTGTATTTGTTTACAAACATACAGTGTATTTGTGACCACAGATGTAGAAAAATTTATAGATTGTGTTAGAGAACGTCCAGGTCTATATGATTTGGGTCATAAATGCTACAAAAATGTGTTAACTTGGATCGAGATTGCGAGAGAACACGTCGCGCGCGACGCGAGCGCCGGGAGCGCGCCGCGCCGCGCTGGCTGCTTGACGAAGCCTTTAGCAATCAGCGTTCCAGATAACTTGTATCTTGACGCGACTGATCGTTAGCTTACGTTAATCACGTACAGTCAGCATCAAATAGATAGGAGCAGCGAAAGTGGCCAAATTTATCGCAACACATCTTTATTACTATAGGAATAAGGATATGTTGCGATATATTTGGCCAATTTGGCTGCTCCTATTTATTTGACGCTGACTGTACCTGATTTTTACACTTTTTGAAAAGCGCTAAACTTAGCGTTATGCGTCTTGGCTAGGTCACCCGAACACCTCGTAGATGTTTAGTCGTCTTTTATCAAGTGTCTTATCTATTTTCTTTCCCGTTCTCTATCATTTTTACCCGACTGCTAAAGTAAGAGGGTTATTTGAACTGTATGTGTTTGAACGTATGTTTTTAAATAGGGTAATCTTCTCAGTTACCCTATAAGTACCTTTTGATTTGTTTTTTTCTCCGTCCAACAAATTCTCTCATCCTTCTCCAGCACGACATTGGTAAATAATATTTTACGATTATTGATTGGTTTACACTTCTGCTAAAGAAGAAGAGTATTTTTAGGGTTCCGTACCTCAAAGAAAAAAACGGAACCCTTATATGATCACTTTGTTGTCCGTCTGTCTGTGTGTCTGTCAAGACCTTTTTTCTTAGGAACGCGTGGAGGTATCAAGTTGAAAATAATATCAAATACATAAGTCTGCAGTCCCTTGGATCAGTGAAAAAATCAAACATCTAAGTCAGCGCAATTAAAAGATACGGCCGTTTATGCCGCATATTGAAGGGAATCTCAAGGGAATCAAAACCTATAGGGTACTTCCCGTTGACTTAGAATCATGAAATTTTGCAAGAAGTCTTATAGCACAAGTAAAGGAAAAAATCCGAAAACCGTTAATTTGTAGTTACATCACATAAAAAATGAGCCCAGTATAAGCTGACACTCACTAAGTACTAAAGTGCATACTTATTGCGTGTCAGTTTATACTGGACTTTGTTTATATGGTATTCCCATGATTTATGAACTATTTACATGCCTACAATTTTGTGCGGAACCCTCGGTGCGCGAGTCCGACTCGCACTTGACCGCCTTTTTTTTTTACTTACCTGGCTTACCTGATGTTTGTCTAATAGTAGATTGTACAACAAGTGCATAAAACGCACCATTTTACGCGAGACGTTTATCCATCCTAGCGAGCTTGCGAAATGCGACGAAATAAATATTATAAGTTTATTTCATGAAGCTTTATTGTGTACTTTGGCTGTTGGTATCCTTGCCTTGGTCTTAGAATACCTACTAACGAAACGAAATAATTTTTTTATTTCGTTTCGTTAATAAAGAGGTTAATTCTATGAAGTTAAAGTTGTTCGTGTGGCTGTTAGACCGATTGCCTAGGTCTTCGACGAAGATTTTATTTTATGCACTAGAGCATAAGAAGCGACTTTATGTCGCCTACGCACGACATAAAGACGAACTTTTAGAGCATGAGAAGTGAAAAAATATTTATTTTGTCTTCTATTTTTTTTAGGTAACCTATGTAGGTCAACATAAGCTGGTCATTAGTATCCCTTCCGTGACTGTTCATTTTACCATGAGCCCAATCAATCTGGTCGTTGATGACGTCAGCAGAATGCGATCCACTTTAACTGTGACGTCAGCAAATTAGATATAAAACGATCAATCTAGGTTGGAATGTAATTTATGTTTAATGTAGCGGTAAAATTTTAGTTTGCTTATTTTCTAAAATGTATTTTTAGGGTTAGGTACGTTCATAAAAAAAGGACCGTTATAAAATAATTTTATTGTCTATCTGGGTTACCCAAAAATATTTCCAAAGAATCGTTATGTCAAATTGATGAAAATCCCGATTAATTACTATTCGAAACGTAAGTCGATTGAAAGTATTAATTTTTGGATATATTGGTTAAAGATCAATAAAATTATGAATTTAATATATAATACCTAACTCAAGCATAACAAAATAATTTTGAATATTATGTGTGTTTTCGTCTATCAAGATCTTTTTTTCAGGAACGAGTTCAATGAAAGAATAAAATCCACAATCCCTACAGAATATCTCGAAAATGTATTTAGTTATTAAATATTTTAATAAACAAGAAAAAAATACTCGGATGTAATAAGCGAACTTATCAAATTTAAAAAAAAACAGCCGGATGCAAAACTTACATGACACGTTCAATTGTCATGCAAACGTCAACGCTGACATTTTACACAATACCGCAGTTCGCGTTTGTCTGCTACATCCTACTAACCATGGGAACCATTATGAGAGGAATAACGACGTCTTTTTGTTACTTTACGTTACTATTGTTGTGGTTTCGCTGAATGGCTCATCAAGAAAAAAGGATACATTTGAAAAATTGAAATTGTCACAAGTTCATAATATTTAAGTACTAATAATGGGTAATTATTCGAGCGTTTCAACCGCTCTCATTCCGCTGGTCGCAATAATGTCGAAATTCTATTGTCTATGGATGCTATTTTCGATGCTATTATCTTGTAGAGTGCCCTGACTTCTACAAAATAACTGAAAATACTATCCTAATCTACAGGCAATTCTATATGAATGCTACCAGGGGAATAAGAACTGTTGAAACGCTCGAAGAATTACCTTAATAGGTACCTATAAGGATTCAGTAACTGGGAGATCGAGCCGCGCTCAGGTCAAGCCGAATTTTCCCGAAGATGAAACCTTGAAAGATCGATTTCTTGACCCAAAAAAATCTATATTCCGCGATTTTCATCAAATCGTTAGAACTGTTTCTGAGAACTCTATGCACACAAATTTATCTCAATTAAGTACAGTCGAGGACAGAAAGATGTATACAATTTTGGACCGTATTACAATGGAATAAGGTGAAAAAGTGTTAACATCTTTCTGTCCTTGACTGTACCAATAACATGAATATAATGCCTGCTCTGCACATCGACAGATGCATCAGCATATTCCATAAGGTTACGTCAAATATGTGTACAGTAGGAATAATTATTCATGAGTTCAACGCTCAGGCTAAGCCTATCTCGCGAACAATAAAAGGATTCATCATCATCATCATATCTGCCGAAAGACGTCCACTGACGGACAGTCAGGCCTTCTCCAGGGTTCTCCGCGACTACCGCATGTCGGTTTATTATAGGGTATTCCCACTTGTTCGCAATGCGCAAGTGGGAGTGTTCTACCAGTTGTCTGCACTGCGAACAGATGGGATTATAAATTCCCACAAGACTCTCAACGTTGTCGGCGGTGTCGGCGAAATTTACGAAACAGGGAGCCTAGCCAAAATGCATTACGCTAAGTTAACGATTTTATAAAATCGACAACTTCTCATAGAATTGACATAAGCGGCTGACGCGGCTGATTGTTATAAAAAATAATTATAATCCAGCCTATATACGTCCCACTGCTGGGCACAGGCCTCCACTCACAATGAGAGGGTTTGGGCTATAGCTCCCACGCGGGCCCAGTGCGGATTGGGAACTTCGAACACACCGTCAAATTGATTTGCAGGTGTGTGCAGGTTTCCTCACGATGTTTTCCTTCACCGAAAAGCTCATGGTAAATTTACAAATTATATTTCGCACATAATTCCGAAAAACAGAGGTGCGAGCCCGGGTTCGAACCCACGACCCTCTGCTTAAGTGTCGGCAAGTCAAACCATTAGGCTACCACGGCTTTTTCTGCGGCTGATCGTTGGATTACGTCAATCTCAAAATTTTCTTTGTTTTCAAACATCGCTAAAATGACTTGATTATAGTTTGACAATCTAGTAATCATGAATTAAGCCTGTAGTTACGCATGCGGCCGTGAAACTTGCAATTTTGAAACTGAGCATCAGGCGGTTTAAGTTATTGGGAGCGATGCCAGCAATGCAGTCATTGGGCGAGTGCAGCTGTTGCAATCGTTAATGTGCAGCAGAAATCGCATGGACCGATATTGAATACAGACAAATGTATAAATACACACATACAGGGTCTCAGAGTAGTTATACAATGCTTTGTCATTATCTGTCATTGTGACATTTAAATTCGACAGATAAGGACAAAGCATTGCATAACTACTCAGCCGTTACTCAACGTTTATTAGTAAGGGGGTTAATAAGTAAATTTTCGTAGTTTTGCTCTTTTTCTCAAAGTTTAGTTTTCTTAAGTAATTACGATTAAGATATGTATAACGTAAATACAGAATGGAACCCTGTCAGTAATGTTTTGGACCCCTTCGGGGATTGTCATGTGGGACCTATGTGTGGGACCGTTTCGCTACATATATGTATGTGGGTTTAACCGCTAATCTTAATCCAGATCTACTAAAATCTAAACTGAATAAATATCTTTTATCTTTTTATCAAATACTTCCTCACTTTTTACCAGTACACTGGCATATATTAATTGACGCTAAACTTCAAAAAAGATACTCCAACATAGTATTTAAAAGAAACATAAACAACTTAACGCATTGTGCGATAAAAACGCCTTTGTCAACGAGAGGGAATAGGCGTCATCATCGTCTTACAATGCATGACCTTGACAATTACTCACGTAATGAGAACAGGTGAAACACCTGTAAAAAGTGAAGAACTGCAATGAGCATTATCAACAGGTTACGGGGGAAAAAACTATGCAAATAAAATCTCTAAAAATCCAGTTTAGTTGCATACATATAGGTCAAAAGGTGTACTGAAGCGCCACAAGAATAGTTTTTTTTACCATCGACGCAAAAAGAGGGTTTTATAAGTTTAACGTGTGTATCTGTGGTCTATGTGTCTTCTGTGTATGTAACTCCCGAACGGATGGACTGATTTTGATTTAGCTTTTTTATTATTTTCATACAAAATCCACAGCACCAAATACAACAATTAAAAAAAGTATTATGTTCACACGTAACTGGTCAATTACGGATTTACATTTTATAATTGTAACTGATAAATAAAACACCGAAAATAACATTCGCACAGCACGAATTTGGAAATAAAAAAGTAAACAAATAACAAACAGACATTTTGGAATAAATAGAAACACGTCATTTAATAACAGGGTTGACTAAGAAACGAAACAAGACATACGAGATAAAGTAGGTACGGAATTAACGTGTGTGTGAGGGTGTGTGCGCGTGTGTGTGTGTCTGCGCGTTCGGCATTTCACACCTGCGACAACAACATGATTATATTTTTCTTAAAAGAGACCCTGTTCTGGTGAAATGGGTCCACAAATTAAAAAAAAAAGTTGTATATATGTGCGTGGAAGACGAGTAACAAAGACAGTTGCAGCCATACTTGGTGCGGTTGAAGGGCACTGCAAATAAATTCGCAAGTCTCTTTGAACCTCAAAAGTGTTGACACTCACACGATTCCTTTGGTTTTTCGTAACTTCTAACACAGAATCTGACTGTTATCTTAAGCTAGAAAAACAGCAATTTTTGTCTAGCTCTAGCCCAAAAGTTAAGACAGCAGTCAATTCTACAATTTTTATTGCTGGTCTAAAATCCGCTTCAGGTCGTCAATTTTGTGGGAGACCTTAAGCTACAAGAAGTTATTCTGCTTTTACTAAAACTCTCTATGTATTTATTACAGTGTCCCCTTGTTTTGCAGACACTCATTTCATCGAGTGTGTCGTTTCACCAAATTTCATTTCATCGAAAGCTTATTTCTGCTGAAACCTTATTGTTTTCAGGTTATCTTAAGCATGGGTTACGTAGGTTAGGTTGGGTTAAAGAAAAAAAAAAGGTTAGATCTGTAACCACCAAAAAAATATACCATAAAGACGAAATGCCGGTCGATGAAATGAAAATTCGGGGAAGTAAAACATTCTATGAAATGAGTGTCGGTGATTCAAGGGTAAAACGCGTATTAAACTGCTCTACCATTTAACTTCATGGTTTTACCAACATCGTTGTTAAGGAAAGAATCGTCATCTGTCAGTCAAGATGGTCTGTGGTCACATCATATTCCAAAATCCCTGGCTATGACTACTCACAAGGTCATAAAACTCTTAACCTGGGCATTATAACCGTTAGGTTTTTTCATAGAAACAGGTAAAATCCTTTTTCCGATGCGTAACCTTCAAGACGATGATTGTGATCAGCACAATGGGTCAATTTCTAGGACTAAATAGGAGCTAATTAGTATGATTGATCTTATTAAGGCCGATCTTGAGATTAAGAGATAAATGTCATGTCAATAATTGTGTAGAATGTATTACACGAAATAAATATGTAATTGTATCACTTTTATAGGTTATTGTTTGAATTGGTATAACAGTTCCAAGGGACTTTAGCAGATCCAGATATTTAATATATAAGTTTATGTCATAAAAATCATTTTATGACAAGCATTTCTTGCCTATTGTAATTATTTTTGCCCAGTCATCATCTGCTTATCACAAACAAACATTAAAGGTTAAGTTGATCTGTTTATTATTGTAAAAATTTTTTTAACAAAAAATAAAACCGTCTTCAAAAACCTACTAAAAAGCGTTAAATAAAAACCAGCCTCATAGGAGTCCTAGGAATAGCCTATTTAGTGCCGAATAGGTACATAGAATATATCCAAGCCGGTGTCAAGTAGATATACACAATAGCAATGACACCATGATTCTTGCCACCGACTTCGATATATTCTATGTACCTATTCGGCACTAAATAGGCTGTTCCTAGGACTCCTATGAGGCTGGTTTTTATTTAACGCTTTTTAGTAGGTTTTTGAAGACGGTTTTATTTTTTGTTAAAAAATTTTTTTTTCGCTTTTTAGTGATGCACCTCTTATTATTATGTGATGAACTAAAGCACATGAACATCACATTAAGAAACAATAGCCTAATACCAATCTCTCAACACCCTTAACAAAATGTCGCTGCCCAAGATGCAGGGCCGTTAATCATTGAGGAGTTCTCCCGGTACTTCACCATCAGTTGCACTTCACCAATATAATAAATATAAAACTAGCTTCATAGTCTTAATAAAGAAATCTCATTGCTGGCGTCAATCACTTACGACTAAGCCAGTTCCGGTGGTCACCTCTGGTCTTCATCATCAGTTCCTCGTCGCCAAGAGGTGCTTTTGTAATGCAATTTCTTAAGGTCTTGCAGGTAATACCAAAATCGCTGTATGTGTGCCTATAACTTTTGAGGAGTTCCCTCGATTTCTCATGGATCCCATCATCAGATTCTGATTTTGTGACAATGGGACCACCTCGAAAGTATACCCTTTCAAACAAAAAAAGAATTTTCAAAATCGGTCCACAATTGACGGAGTAATCGCGTAACAAACATACAAAAAAAAAAAAAAAAAAAAAAAGCCACATACAGACGAATTGAGAACCTCCTCCTTTTTTGAAGTCGGTTAAAAAGTAATAAACGGGTCAACAACAGCACTGGCGTGGACGCTTTAATTTTAAATAAAATGACGATCTGGCGATTACATCCAAACTATTATAAACAACAACAAAGTAGCGAAGGTCGCGTTCCACCGATGTCAAGTGTCATGCTACAGTGGCTCTCAATAGATACAATTCTACAAGGGTTACAAACATTGGTGTTTTGTACAAAATTCAATCATGTATATTCAAATGGCTATTTGACTAATGTCAAAATAAATTATTTTTACACTACCACTAAATCAAGCTTTCGAAAATAACACGGAAAAATCTAGCTATCGTTTATTTTTGGAATTAATACGATTTTTAATTAAATGAAAACTTTATAAAGGAACGCTTAAAATTCTGGCGTCATATATACTATTTTCATACTAACTTTATACTACCGGATCGTTTTGACGTTTCAATAAAAGTTTCTGATTTGACCAGTCAGTCAAATAGCCAAATACCGTGGTGAAGCAACCATAGCCATAATGTGGCCAGTTTTAACTGAATTCAAAAAACGAATATATCTATTATTTTCTAACCCCGACGCAAAAAGAGGGTTGATATAAGTTCATGCATCTGTGTATGTGTGTGTTTGTGTATCAGTCAGTGGCATCTTAGCTCCTAAACGGATGGACCGATTTTTTTTTGTTTTGATGGGAGTGCGTCTTTTTCATATCGGACTAGTTAATAACCTAACCTAAAAAACTAAAACCCCGCGACTGGTATGACGCACCTTTATAATTTTTATATAGCCTATGACACTCGCACATTTTTAAAATATGTCCAATAGTTTAGGAGCTAGACTGTATTTATTTACTCATACTTTTTGTGCAATAAAGAGTTTACATACATCCTATTTTCGGTCACATACATACCTATTTACATACATACATTGTTAAACACATTACCCTTCTTTTTGCTTCGCGCAGTTGTGTTGGTAACGATGGGATTTTCATTCGAATCGTAGTCAATAATGACAGGTAGTGACGCGTGTCCAATAAAAATGCCACCGATTCGGATAGCCTATCTAATCGGGCTTCAAATCCCGCCATATACGGTTTATGGTCTGTTGTCTAGGCAGCCATTGTTAAATCAGCTGATTAGTTATACAGGGTGATGTGTTATTCGATACAATCCTTTAGGGATAGTTTTTCAATCTCATAACCAAGGCTCGGAAAAACGTCCATCATTTTGAAAACATAACCCTGTTCCGTACAGCAGAGACTTCCTTATGACTTCCTTATATATATATATATATATATATATATAAATTTTCTCGTAGTCATTCTGACATGTTTTCCTGCAAAACTACGCAGATATTTAATATTATTTTTACAGTTTTATATAATGCTAGAATAAGTAGTGACATTGTTATATTTTTATTAAAAAAATGACTAACTGTTGAGTTTCTTGCGGCGCTTCTTCTCAGCAGTGGTCTCCTCTTGGGAAGCGCTGGTAGATTTTGACGTGTAAAAGTGCCCGTGCGGCCTACTTACTGAATAAATATCTTTTATATTTTTTATCTTATCTTTTTTTTTTCATATGACAAACAAAAAGAAAGCGATGACTTTATGCGTGGTGTTACTACTTAAACATATTTAACGACATAGCATTTCCATACATTTTGAATAAACTTAAACTACTTTAAGACAAACATATTTACCCAGATGGTGCAAGCGGCGGTGAATGTCAGTGCGCCACAACGGATAGCCAAGTTATTTAATTACAGTTAAATTACCGAAAAGGTTACAAAAATTTAATGTTCTGACGTTGGTAAATGTTGCTCTAGAAAAAGTAACTTCAATGTAAATGCTAATTTAGAGGGAAAAACTTCAAGTAGGTCCGAAAATCTAGTAACTTAAGAATTAACACTAATATAGATACAAGCCCATTACTATATTAAATTTTAAATTATAATATCAAATAATTGTATTTTTTATCAGCGCGCAATTAAAATTTAATTAAAGTACTTTGTCCCAAACTAAGCACAGTACCACGGGTAATAAACAACGATACACTTATGTAGATAAATAAATACTAAGAATTTCGAAGACTTGCGAACAAAATACTCTCGCTCGCGTCTAGAGAAAGAACTCAATTTTTTTCTACCAGTTTTTTTGTGTAGCTATAGGTCAATGCACGCTATTTTTTTATTAAAAATCTAAAATAAGAGCACGAGAGACTGCTTAATATCCATATCTAATGAGCCTCAGCGAATACCATAAGTTTAATGAAAATGTGACTTATTTATTTTTATTGATAAGAATATTCTTAAACAAAAATGTAAATGTTTAGAACACTATATTTAAAAAAAATAATTATATGAGCTTTGGCTTCCAGGGCCACCAGCGCAGATACATTCAATTCATCATACAATTACAACAAAACAATAAACTTAAACACTAGTGCTAAAGTAAATCAAATTAAAACTAAAATATTTATATTTTGTAATATGTACCTACTAATCGAGAGTAGAGAGAACAACGTCAAATCTATCACAGATCACAGACATTAATACTAACCCTCTGTCAGACTTGCACAAGTGGCCCTTTCTAACATGCCTGTACCGATAGAGACGCATGCGACAAGGGGGAAAATACAAGATGAGCTAGCTGCTTTGTAAAATGCAGATAAAGGAAATATATTTCACGCTTTACAAGTTTGCAAAAGAAATAAGTAGCGGAACGCGAACGAATGGTATTTCAATAGATGTTTTGACGTCAGCTGATGGGAATACCTAAGAATACGATTATTGTAGAATTTTTCAATATTTAAACTAAGGACGTTCAAATGTTGTAAAACAAACCTCTTTAAACATATTACTCTCTGTGTTTGAATACGAATCTACTTGTGTTATGATAGCAAAACTTACCACGGGTTTGGCGCGTGCATTAGCAATTTCGTCAGTCAATTTCAGCATTAACTCATCTTTCTTTAGTATGTGAAGAATAATTTTATAATTGAAAGCCATAATATTATAGCATCATTATATGTGTAATTTACGAAATAAAAAATGTAGCTTAAAATTGAAATCCTTGCAGCATTTTTCTCAATGCTTATCATATCATAAAGTGAGTACAATTTGCATAAATCTCTCGTGCCATCTAATTCAGTTTTTCTATATTTATCGTTTTAACCCCCACCGCAAAACAGGGATGTATGTATCTGTCTGTGGTATCGTAGCTCCCAAACGGATGGACCAATTTTGATTCAGTTTCTTCATTAGTAAGGTGACTTGATCGAGAGGGTTCTAAGCTAAGTTTGGTGAAAATCCGTTTTGTTATTTAAGAGTTATGAGCTCTGAAATTAGGGGTCCCTATTATATCGGGTTTTTTTTAAATAATTTGTATTGAAATTGTACAATCAGCAAGTTCTTGCAAGTCATTGATTGTTTTAACAAAAAAAAATTAGATAACAATTCGTTGGTTAATTCTAAATGCATAAACGATATGCGATAACTAAAATCGATTTTGAAGAATCAGATTATCATTATCTTTCTGGTCATAAAGATTGTGATATTTACTTCACCTGTCATACTTTGATGTGTTTGACAAATAGGACATAAATTGATTGATTGTTTGAATGTTAAGTAGTGCTCAATTTATTGAAAGTTAAAATAAAATGCTAAATGTTATTATTAATTCGGTATTAAGCGTACTTGATTATTTACCAAGTTTTAGACTTTAAAAAATATTAAGTATATTGTTATACTTAAATGGAATCATTTGCATTTTAGAAAACAATAAATAATTAAAAACACAGTACACAATTACTATTTTTTTTTATAAAACGGTTAATATCAGAAAGTTTGTAGATATATATATTTAACTCTATTTATTTAGGTATTTACAATTTTTTTAATATATAATTTGCTTACTAAAAAACTTACCCGGCTTTGGCGCCCTGTCCTGTTCCGCACACACCACCATTTTCAAAACACCTCACTTCACGATTCAATTTCAAAGTCAAAATACAATTTGATTTCACAATTCAAATTTCAAAAAATCTAAATATAAATTGAATTCACAATTCCAATTTCAAAAAAAAAATCCATTTGAATTCACAATTCGGTTTTTAAAATATCAGTTCGATTTTCGAAGTCGTTATCACTGCACTGCTGTGTAGAGACTAGTCGGTTTTGCATCGGCTCAAGGCAGCACTAAAGCAGGAAGCATGCGTCTGCGCAGGCCACCTGTACCAACTGTTTTTATATTACGAACGAGTTGACTGTGTGCGTACTACTGATAATGTAAACGGACTTCCTTTAGATGCTTATTTAAATAGCTGATAGTCAGGACAGGTAGGCAAAATTAAAAAAAAAATAGTTTTAAAGTTTGAAATGTTTGATATTGTGGTTTATAAATTTAAAAAAATCAACCCGCTATCTATTACGGTAAAGATACAACACTTTATAGTTACGACAGACAGACAGACAGACAGACGGACGGACGGACGGACAGCGTAGGCATATTAATAGGGTCCCGTTGGGCGCCCTTCGGATACAGAACCCTAAGAAGTAGTTTCTTAGTAACGACGCGGTTTACAACCGTATTTAGAGGAGTAAAGTCATTACTTAAGCAAAAGTAATGGTATGGTATTGTACGATATTTATTTCTTAAAGTAAATTTACGTATACATTGCATGTCATGTCAAGGTACAGTAAGACACATTAAGATCGTCAAATAAGTATGCAAACAAATAATAACATTATCAATAATAAAAAATATGTCAATATTACAATATATAATAATAATAATCCAGCCTATATACGTCCCACTGCTGGGCACAGGCCTCCACTCACAATGAGAGGGTTTGGGCTATAGTTCCCACGCGGGCCAAGTGCGGATTGGGAACTTCGCACACACCGTCAAATCTCTCTGCACAAAACTATCTGCGTCAAAACTATTTTCGATAACGAAAACGAAACGAAAACGTCATTGAGTGCCTAATTACTTTTACTGGCAAATTGTGGCAGAACATACCTTCATGTACCAAATCCTAGGTACTGACATGTATTAGTACCTAACACCTCCTATTCCGTAATCTGTAACACATCCTATTTGTAACACCTGTATGCTCTTGCACATAAATAATTTCAATTTCAACTCAAGTAATGACTATAAATACGGACGTTAGCCTAGGTGGAAGTGACGCTGCTTATGAAGCTAGAGGTCTTGGGTTCGATTCCCGTTATGGGCCAATATTTGTGTGATGAGAGTGAGTATTTATACCTGAGTCTTGGATGTATTTTTAAAACACACAGAGCGTTTTGCTGTTACGAGTACATTGGTCGTAATGCACGCATTCTCTGATTGGCCTTCTCACAGAGCGCACAATGTAACAGCAAAACGTTCGCTAAGGACCCGCGCCTGCGCTCCGCGTGTTTTACGCTTTAAGTATGTATTTATCTATATCTATCTATTTTATCTTATACAGGGTGTCCCAATATCAGTAACCCACATTGACACCGGATGTAGACCAGCCTAAGACGGACCGAACCAGACACTTTTTAACCGACTTCAAAAAAAAAAGGAGGTTCTCAGTTTGACCTGTATGTTTGTATGTATGTATGTATGTATGTATGTATGTATGTTTGTCCACGATTATCTCGCGTTTGGCTGAACCGATTTAGATGCGGTTTTCAGCAAAGTATTTGTTACATTCTGGAGAAGGTTTTGGTATACAAGAATAATGGATACCACGTGACGTCATCCGCATGGATCCGTTATTAAGCGATATATTAGTTCAACTCGAACGATTTTGTGTTGACGCGATTTTTTTAGTGATAGTTATACTTGTATCACTAAAAAGCGAAAAAAAAATGTTATAAAAAAGACGAAAAAAATTTTTTAATAAAAAATAGAACCGTCTTCAAAAAAAACCCACTAAACAAGACTAAATAATGACCGGCTTCCTAGGAATTGCCTATTTGATGGGTGCCTAATACGTACATGGAATATATCGAAGTCGGTGGCAAGAATCATGTGACATTGCTATTGTGTAAACCTACTTGACACCGGCTTAGATATATTCCATGTACCTATTAGGCACCCATCAAATAGGCAATTCCTAGGAAGCCGGTCATTATTTAGTCTTGTTTAGTGGGTTTTTTTTGAAGACGGTTCTATTTTTTATTAAATTTTTTTTTTTATTAAAATTTTTTTTTTTTTCTTTGCTTTTTTTTACTTTTGTTTTTTTTTTTAACAGAGTGGAAATGCGTTACGCATTGTCCCCACACAGAACCAGCCTAACATGATCTTAGTAAAAATCGCATGGTTTTCAAGATTTGCCCGTTTAAAGTTATTTTCCAGTACAAACTTTAAACTGGCATATCTCGAAAACCATGCGACTTTTACTGAGGTCATGTTAGGCTGGTTCTGTCCGTCTTAGGCTGGTCTACCTCCGGTGTCAATGTGGGTTCCTGATATTGGGACACCCTGTATATGTATAAAAATGAATCCCTGTTTCCCTTAGTCACGGCATAACTTAAGAACGGCTTCGCCAATTCGGCTATTTTTTTTTTTCAAATATTCTTTGAAGTCCGAGGAAGGTTCCTATGATGAGAAAAATTGAATATTTCAACTTTCAGGGGGGGAAATGGGAGCTTTAACCAAAGCGAAGCGAGTATTATTTAAAATTGTCAGGCTAAGGTTCGACAAGGGGCAATCAATGCGTACTCGGCACACGACCAGCTTCTCTTTATTCGCATGAAATGCATCCACGAAACATCTAGTGGGGACTTTCCATTTCTTATCAACTATACTTCGATACTGATTTTTAACTTGTTTATTTATTATAGCAAACAAAGTACTTATGTTACGTAAGTTATGTTTGATAAAATATGACAATAAAACGATTTATCAGTTAAATCCGTCGAACAGTGAAAAGAGGCAACATTTAATATTTAACCACTATTGGTAAAGGTGCGACCACAATGTTAAGTACTGCGGTTCTTTTACGTTTTTCTCGCTGTTAAACATTTTCTTGTTTCATAAAAATATTAAAAATACGGCAGGTCGTTCTACTAAAATAGCATATTATGAAAACAGAAATGAATCATGTATGTTTGTTGTTTTGCCTGCTTCCTCGCTAGTCATGTATATTGTGTTATATTAGAGTTTGCTTTGCTCGCCTCCGAGTGGCCAAATACATCATGACCTAGTGCTCATTTCACATTCAGTGAATGTGAAACAAGCACAAAAGATCCTAAGGGATTAAAGTGTGCCCGAAAGGTCACTCTAAGGAAATATACAATAAGATCCATTATGAAAAGAAAAAAAAGTTATTTCACTTACATCAAAACAGACAAAATACTAACCTAATTAATGACATACTGACTGGGGCCATTTGGTGACCTCACAGCAGCTCACACTAGAATAAAATAATAATAATTAAACAATACAGAAGATTGAAGCACAACGACTTAATGTTGCTGGCACTACAGCAAGGTACCAATCGCCCTTAAAAAAAGCCTTACTACGGAACTCTTCCAAGATGGGCGATAACCTTGCTCGAACCCGCGATGTCGTCGCTAGGTCGATCATAACTACAAGACCATGACGTTCGCACTAAAAACATTCTTAATTTAAAAATAGGAAGTTAATAAAATTCTGATTTTTTATTAAAAAAAAAATGTTACCGGGGTCATTGACCTCTAGCACAATGAAGTGGAAAATATTTTAAAGTCGAAAGAAATATTTCATTTTCATTCTTGTAAATCTGAATACATACAAAATTAATCCCTTTTCGAATTACAAAGTATACAGGTGAGGCGAAAACGCTAATAGAGGAATCTATTAGCGTTTTCGCCTCATCCTGTATACAGCACTATAAAGCACTTAGTTAGCGCTTATATTAAAATAAATAAAACGAAGATACAATAACAATAATTGTTGCCGAAAGGTATTTTGATTAATATTTGGGACCAAAACTTTATCCCCTAATTATATTACTTATATAAATAAGTTATATAATTAGGGGATAACATAGCAAATATTAAATATAAATAAAATAATAATAATAGTAAATATTTTTGGTATCAAAACAATCAGAACGGTCTCTAAGTTTGAATTTCTATCTATGTAAATTTTTATCTCAAATAAAAGTTCGATCACCATTTTGTGTGTTGTCTATATAAAAGATTTGTCCTCAAAAAAATAACTCACTAACGTAAATAATAAGTTTGTATCCGAAATAGTAGATCTGTAAAATATAATCATTACCAAAAAAAACTCATGTGCCTATTACATCTTTAAAAAAATCCAATGCCTCAGCACTTCAATTACTATTTATCAACATTACTCGGAAATATGTCATTTTTTATCCGATTTGGGATCAGATGGGACTCAACATAATGGGAATTCAACATGATGGGAGTCAACATAATGGGAATTCAACATGATGGGAGTCAACATAATGGGAATTCAACATGATGGGAGTCAACATAATGGGAATTCAACATGATGGGAGTCAACATAATGGGAATTCAACATGATGGGAGTCAACATAATGGGAATTCAACATGATGGGACTCAACATAATGGGAATTCAACATGATGGGAGTCAACATAATGGGAATTCAACATGATGGGAGTCAACATAATGGGAATTCAACATGATGGGAGTCAACATAATGGGAATTCAACATGATGGGAGTCAACATAATGGGAATTCAACATGATGGGAGTCAACATAATGGGAATTCAACATGATGGGAGTCAACATAATGGGAATTCTACATAATGGGAATTCAATATAATGGGACTCAACATAATGGGAATTCAACTTTCGGATAATCCAACTTAATGGGAATCCAACTTGATGGTCCGGAAGGTCAGAAACCATCACTTACATGAACAGACACGGGACTGACCAACAATGTTTTCGTCGACAACATTGTTGTCCAACCTTAGAACCAATGAAAATCAACCAATAACTTTTTCTAATACATAAAAGAATGAAATCGAATAATCAGAACACACCGTTTTGTATCGTAAAACATAAGTTATATTTTTGCTAAAAGATACGCAGACTAAAAATGATGTGACTAATTTTTGTAAATGTCATTCGCACTCGGGTCCTGAGTACCTACTCTCGAATCACTCGATATTACATGGGAGATACGACGAAAGAAATGAAATTTTATAAACAGTTGACATTTTCATCTCGAATGTAAGTTTGTTCATCTCGAGTGCCACGACAATAGGGGGCCCGATAAATAAAAAATAAAAAAGTCATCTATGACCAAATTGGCGGGCTTGTCATGCAGCAGCCAGTTAACTCTACTAAATTAAAAATGTATCGGTAGAACATGGATAAACAATTACAGGTGTCACTTTATTTAGTCGAATTATTGTTGTTTTATACTTTGGACGCACACTAATCAAGAGTGACTAACATAGACAAACAACCAAAACGGTACGCTTTTAAAATCGGAGAAATATAGTTGTCACTGTTTAACAAATGGCATTTTGTAACAAGAGCGAATAGTATGATGACATTGATGACATCAGTCGTTTTTATACTCTACTAGCGACCTGCTCTTGCTTCGCTTCGGTTAAAGTTCCCCCTCCCATTTCCCCCCTTTAAAGTTGAAATATCCCATTCTTCTCTTCATAAGAACCTCCCTCAGACTTCAAGGAGTATTTAAAAAAATAATTAGCGAAATCGGTCCAGCCGTTCACGCGTGATGCCGTGACTAAGGGAAATTGGGATTCATTTTTATATTATAGAAGATAGCTACCGTGTTTATTTATCTGAGTTGAAAACCGACGCCGACCGACCCCATCGAAAGTGTATTGCATGTTACTAATATGAATAGTTTTTTGTTTTATTTCCTCGCAGTAGTTGTAAAACCGCTATGTCTGCCTCGGCAGAAAGTGCAATTTTTGGACTCGCACTATGACTCGTTCAACAATCGCTTACTTTCTACCCTCGGCAACAATGTATTATTTTAGACAAATCCGCCCTTTACGCCTGTCAGACTAATTAGCACGATTAACTCCCTGGAACTAAATCCAGTGATAAACGATCCGACTTATCCGTTCGAAACACTTGGCTGAGCAAAGTTTAAGGCTGCCATTCCATTGAGGCGGAGACGAGCGGAGCGGAGAGGAGCCGTGTAGGAATCGACCAATCACATTGGTTGTAATCCACATCTCGTTTCCGCTCCGCTTCAATGGAAACAGTCAAGCGGAGACGAGCGGAGCGGTGAGGAGCCGTGTAGGAATCGACCAATCACATTGGTTGTAATCCACATGTCGTCTCCGCTCCGCTTCAATGGAAACAGTCAAGCGGAGACGAGCGGAGCGGTGAGGAGCCGTGTAGGAATCGACCAATCACATTGGTTGTAATCCACATGTCGTCTCCGCTCCGCTTCAATGGAAACAGTCAAGCGGAGACGAGCGGAGCGGTGAGGAGCCGTGTAGGAATCGACCAATCACATTGGTTGTAATCCACATGTCGTCTCCGCTCCGCTTCAATGGAAACAGTCAAGTGGAGACGACTGTGTTTGTATAGTACGCCACTCATCTCCGCTCGTCTCCGCCTCTATGGAAAGGCAGCCTAAAGGTTATTTACTTAATACAGTCCCATCACGCTTTTTAACTCCAGCGCAAGAAGAGTGGTGCAAGCTTAACGCGTGTATCTGTCTGTAGCACCGTAGCTCCTAAACGGATGGACCTATTTTGATTTAAGTAGTTTTTAGTGTTCCGTACCCCAAATGAAAAAAAAAACGGAACCCTTATAGGATCACTTTGTTGTCCGTCTGTGTGTCTGTCAAGACCCTTTTTCTCAGGAACGCGTGGAGGTATCAAGTTGAAATTAAATATCAAATACTAAGGTCTACTTATCCCTTGGATCAGTGAAAAAATCAAACTTCTAAGCTAACGCAATCAAAAGATACGGCCGTTTATGCCGCACCGCATTGAAAACTCGAAAAAAGAGGGAAACATCTTCGAGACTCGATTCCCGTGATTTACGAACTATTTGCATACCTACAAGTTTGTGCGGAACCCTCGGTGCCGTCAGACTCGCACCTGACCGGCTTTTTTTTGGAAAAGTGACTTAGTCGAAAGTTTTCTTAGCTTGGTTTGATAAAAATCCGTTAAGAGTTATGCGCTCTGAAAGTAGTCCCGACTCTGTCAGTGGTTTTTAACTCGGTTAGGTTAGGTTATTAAGGTTCATGCCGGTATAACACCTCCGCCGCGAAACCGCGAAACTGTGGCGGACTCGTGATATTTAATACGAAATTGAACTTTATTTCGTTGCCAGAGTTTCGCTACTACAGTTCCGCGGCGGAGGTGTGCTACCGGCGTCCGTAGTTAAACAAGGAACCTGTATAGTTTTAATTTGTCCGTCTGCCCGCTGTCTGTATATCACAGTCGCTGTTCAAAGGCTATTAAGAAATAAGTGCTCAGGCTATCAGTCCGCCGGCTGTCTCAAGTCCCGATAAAAAAAGATAAAAGATGTTTATTCAGTAAATAGGCCGCACGGGTACTATACCACGTCAAAATCTACCAGCACTTTCCAAGAGAAAAAAAAAAAAAAAAAAAAAAAGAGGAGACCACTGCTGAGAAGAAGCGCCGCAGGATCAACAGTCAGTTACCCATTTTTTAAATAAAATAATAAGTATCGGACGAAGAAAAAAAAACGAGCTCTACGCATATGAAGGCGCGGGAAAAGGCTCGTGTTAAGAGGCCACTTATAAAGGCGAGGTGACAACGTCGCATTTTTTACGTTTTTCTTAATTATTGCAATAAAATTGAGTAAAAATCTCAAAATTAAATGTAATTGATGTAACATGTGGCTCCCTAGCATGCAAGCAGGAGATAAAATTTGACAGGTACTAGGTAAATGAATACATTTGTATTCCATATTCTATCGTAAGACTTAACGCTTAAGGTTTAAAATAAAAGTGTCCCGTTTTGCTAATATCGCTATAATAATGTGAAAATCGCTAAAGTCGCTTAGTAATTAAAGGTAATAAAAGTCAGGACGAGACACTTTTATTGTAAACCTTAACCGTTAAGTCTTACGTTACAATATGGAATAGATGTATTCATTTCCCTAGCATCTGTCAAATTTTATCTCGTGCATGCACGTTAAGCCCGCTGTGCATTCTTCTATTTTTCTTAATCTACTCATCAACAATATTAAGTATAGTATTGTCATCGGAATTACATAAGTATGCTGAACCTTATAAGGTTCAAAACGGCTTCCAAGATTTTATTAAATTGTTAATTAGTAAAAAAAAAAAAAAAAACAAAATCAAATTAGTTTTAGTAGTTTAGTTTAGTTACAAGTGAATATAATAGAAGTGTGTTTAAAATAATAATACATATAGAGTATTTCTTTTTTTATAAATATTAGGGTCAATCTCCCACAAACTGACCTAGTCCTAATCTACGCTTTACGCTTGTACCTATAGATACCAGGAAACGATGTATATCGTTGCTTATAGATAATAGAGAAATAAATACTTAAATATATATAAAATATCCATGACTGAGGAACAAATATTCGCGCTCATCGCACAAATATTTTCCCATAGCGGGATTCGAACCTGGGACCGCTAGCTTCGTAGGCAGGGTCACTACCAACTAAACCTAACTGCGTCGTAATTTTTTCGTCGTTTAAAGACGTCAATTAATTTTCAAGTTTGATTAAAGTTGCTGCGTCTTATTCTATTGCTATAGCAAAGAAAGTGACAGCAGCAACTTTAATCAAACTTAAAAGTTGATTGACGTCTCCGAGTGCGGCCGTAATGGGTCTCAATTTTTGTTGGGTTATTATATAATGAATAGATAACGACCTCGGTTAGTCAACACCAACGTGATATGTATATTTGATGTTCAGGGAAACTTCCTTACATTTGCCATCCTTGAATACCCTTAAATGGCTAATAGTAGGTCACCAGCAGGATAATGTCGGATGCGTCAGGAAAAGATTATTGGGAGCGGCATTGCTTGCTTCCGGCACTTTGTTGCTTAGAAATGGAAGGCAAGTAACAAAACACGTGTATTTCCCTAGCGGAAGAGAACAGACCAGCATGATCTGGCTTCTGGATCTGTTGTATGTGTTTGTAATTGGAGTTCTAAATATGATGGATGGCTGAGGAAACGTAAATATTCTTGTTTCTAATATTTTTCATTCGCGTCTCAAGCAACAGCGTTACTTGTCTTACGTAATCAAGATAAAGTTAGCAACGACTCTATTAAAATATTCTGTGACAAGACTACCACCAACAAGCCTATTTCAAAAGTATTAAAACTGAGTTTTAAAAACGGCTTGCTAATGGTGAAACTAATGTAAAAATAAAATACTTAAAAGGAACTCCCACAATTATTACCGAACAACCAAAAAACTTTCACACACACCTAAGATTTCACCGAAGATAATATAACTTATCAAGTCACCAACACCTATGCAGCCAACTTCAGAAAGTTCTATTTACGTGCGTTGACTTCATGACGTCGTGACGATATTCTGCCAACCGTTTAAATCATACCCAAATAACTACAATGTTTTATTAACAGTAGGTAGGTATCTTTAAGGTGTTTCCACCGGCGAGGCGAGGGGGGATGAGAGGGAATTATTTGTATAGAAAAAATTCCGTCTCGCTGCAGTGGAAATAGTCTGGATGGGTGAGACGAGAATTAAAATATTTGTTGTTAAATATTGAACCGTGTTACTATAACAAAGTGTTAAACACTGTAACGAAAACCAAAGCGTCGCGGGTTTCCTGCCTCGCCTCGCCATTGGAAAATCGTCATTAGAATTGCAGTCCTGAGAATGTTGTCTTGGGACTTGCGAACGGTCGAGACGCTCACCCTGCAATGCAGCGGTTAATTGGCATTACACGCGATGTATTCGGAGATCGCTCGCCGCGCCGCGCCACGCCGGCAGTCGCGCAAAGTCGTGCCCAAGCCGTCATGGAGAGTTTTTGTAAACAAAGTAATTCAAAGTCATATCTTCTAGATGACCTCAAATAAGTAATAAAAAACAAATTAAACGTTACAACTCTATCTAACACCTGACAAGGAAATTTAGATGGGTTAAAACTGGTTTAAAATAGCCTTTTTCCTCCCTAAGTCTTCCCCGTTTTATTTAATTAAATGGTATCCGGTCAAGTGTGAGTTGGACTCGCGCACCGACGGTTACTTATCACCACACGATGTTAAGGGTTCCGTACCAAATTGGTAAAAAGGAACCCTTATGGTGGTCTGTCTGTCTGTATGTCACAGCAGTTTTTCTCAGCAACTACACAAGCTATCAACTTGAAATTTAGAATAGTTGCATAACTTGCTTGCCCGCATCTGTTTTTAGTAAAAAAAATATGAAATTAATTTTATAAATAATTGAAAAGGGGTCTAAAAGTAGAGGTTGAAAAATGAAAGTAGGTAACTTAATTATCGGGGTGTCATATGATGAAAAAGCTTAATCTGCACATTTTATAATTTTCCCGTTTTGATCACAATGCCTACGCCGCAAAACGACTTTGGAGTATTACGCCTAAAACGCTATATGACTAAGAAGCAAAATAACTAACGTTTAAAACTGCTATAAAGCAAAATGCCTCAAATTAAAACGACTTATCATTACTGTGCCTCTACTGTAAAAGAACTTTGTAGTAAAATTTCTAAACATTAGAATGACTATGAACTCAATAAGACTAAAATGCAAAACATTTCAATTGTAAAATGCCTGGATATGAAGATGCCTAGGGATGCAAAATACCTCAAATGCAAAACCACTCAAAAAAAAGGGAACCTCTGTTTCTCGACACCGGTGCCGTAATTATCTCGTGTATTATTTTATTTCAAATTAAATTCACAAAATAAAATAATTGTAACTCCGCTTATATACAATACAAATACTCAAAACAATACATAGCTATATACTAATACATATAAACTATTAGGTACTTATTCTGTGCTAATGTTTAATAATGGAAAATTTGTTTTTGACCTTAATTTTATTTTTTATAAACGTGGGTGGTGTTCTACTGCACTCATCTAGTTTTTAGGGTTCCGTACCCGAAGGGTGCCAAACGGGACCCTATTACTAAGCCTTGCTGTATCTCATTAACCATTACCAATATGACAACAAATAATAAAAATTAAATTAAATTAAATTAAAAATTAAAGGGGTCCCTAAATATAAATGATGGGATGATTGGGATGTAATGAATTTAGACAATTACCTATCTATTGTTATAGCGCCTAATTGTTTCTTTTACGAAAGTACCTACATAGTATTAAATCTTGTAAGTACATAGTATGAAATCTTGTACCGATGGTACGGAACCCTTCGTGTGCGAGTCAGACTCGCACTTGACCGGTTTTATTTCAGTTCCTTATTGTGTTTATTGAATTCAATGTCGGTTTTTTTCTCTATTTTTTTCAAACAAAGCCGCCTTAGTTTTCACGTTTTGCCATTTTGCTTCGACCAATAATTTTTCGAGAAAAGGTAAAAATTTTGCATTTGGTGGTATGCGAGCATTTATCCTTCGGTGCCATCCTTCCAACTCGTTATTTGTGAGGTTCGTTTCTGAAGCACAACTTAGAACTTTTGGCACTAATTTCAGCTACTGTCTTTCAAAATATGCCGTGAAATTTTTCATAGCATCACTATATTAAACCATAACAAAGACTGCCCACGCCCACCTTTTTGATTTTTAATAAAAACCAGCTGTTTAGGTTCCTCAGCCATTTCATTACTAAATTCTTCCTGAGTAGTGTAGTTTCTATGTCACTTTTACTTACAGATAGGAGAGTTTGCGTACCTATGATATTATATGTATGGTCAAACTCAAATGTTACTGAATATTTAACCCGTTGGAGAACAACACATCGTTACTAACGGCTTCCTTTCATACTGAGAGGATATTAAATATTATTATGATGATTGATTATGGCATACCTACTTTTATTTAAGTTGCAGTTCTTTTAATGAAACTATATTTTAAATAGCTCTTATTTTTAGACTATTGTAGGTTGCAACTTTAGTAAACTGCCTAATAGGTATAATATTAATTTGAGGCAATTTGCTTTATAGTCGTTTTTTATTGCGAGTCATTTTGCTTCTTAGTCCTATGGCGTGTTATGTATAATCCTTCAAAGTAATTTTCTTTTATGAGACATTATGCTACATAGACAAAAAGAAATGTAGGCGTATTGCGACATTGGTAAACCGCTGTAGAGGTATTGATTTGAGGCATTTTGCTTTATAGCCGTTTTAAATGTTAGTTATTTTGCTTCTTAGTCATATAGCGTTTTAGACGTAATCCTTCAAAGTCGTTTTGCGGCGTAGGCATTGTGATCAAAACGGTAATTTTCCGTGACGTACTTTTTGATTTATAAGTTTTATAACCAAAAATGTAAAAAAAAATGACCGTTCCCCCCCTCTTCCATCCGAAGTTCATAAATGAACTGAAAAATCTAGAAATTATAACTTATAGATAATTCCTTATATTTTACGGGAAAATTAGAACGAAGTGTTAAAAGAAATTGACAAAAAACTTAAAAGATCTGTACTAAAATTTAGGCAAGTCAAAACTAACCTTATTGCATACCATGGACGTCTGTCACTAGGCAATTAATACTAAAAACTCAAAACAAATATACTTTAACACGATAAGAAAACGCAAATCTATATTTACCAACCATATTATCTTAAATACGACTCACACTAGACCGGATTTTTTTGTAAGTTATGTATTGATCCAAATGAAATATTAGCTTTTAAGTAAGTAAAAAAAGTAAGTAAGTAATGCTTTATTGACAAGAAAATACAATTCTCTTAAAAGTGTTATCCGGCGGACCCCAAACTAGGCTGAGTCTGTATCTTGGGCATCCTCGAGTGGAGTTATACATACATGATCAAATAAACTATATAACCTTATAGGACCTTAACACATGGAAGTTAAAAGCTAATCGTCACAGTACCTACTACGTGCACACGAGTACCTATAGTTATGTACAATTACACGTAAGAAAAAACAAATAAAATATGTGAATGGAAGCATGCAGTGCGCGCGCGCGCGTGTTTGAGTGTGTGTATGTGTGTGTGTGTTTCTGGGTGTGTTTGTCAAATCTAAACCAAAAGCTTTTCCGTGTCTTCATAAGATTGCGTTTACCTTAACAGACGACATAATAACGATTATTCTGCCAATTAAAATATGCGCACACAAAATATGGGGTTTTTATCTATAATAGGGTTTACCCTTGAATCACCGACACTAATTTCATAGAATGTTTTACTTCGCCGGATTTTCATTTCATCGACAGGCATTTCCACGTGCAGGAGCTATAATTTTTTGGTGGTCACATGTCTAACTTAACCTATCCTACCATGCTTAAGATAACCTGAAAACTTTATGGTTTCAGGTTTTCGATGAATCGACACATTCGATTAAATGAGTGTTTGCAAAACAAGGAGACACCATTTAATAGTTATTAGCACAATGAAAAAGAAACTCTCATATTCTATAAAAGCAGTCGGGTTTTCAGTAAACACATTTTCAGAAAATAGAAAGATTTAAATCTGAAACTCAACTCTATTTGTTTAAAGCGAACTGGGAACGTTTACACGTACCCGGAATAAAAATATCCCATATAAATATTCAGCGGGACACAAGTTTGCACTCCGCGACGTATGCAGGCTATATTTTAGAAAATCAGCGACCAGGGGTGAAATATTGTGCAAGAGGGAGTGATAATATCTACGACTATACTCTCTCTCTGTGATTAAACTTACTGCAACTTTAGCTTTTATGTTCACATGTTTGTTTATTACCACGTTTTATTTAAATATCATATTGCCTGTTCGTTACATACTTTGAAATTGATTTTTGGAAGAGAATTGCCATAAACGACTTCTATGCAGGGACCGAAAACCCCATTCATTTGATTAACCCTATCGATAGGGTAACCTACCCAATCGATGTGGTTACCTTATGATTGTTTTAGCTTAACGTTAGGGGAACCTCGTTGAACTTTAATCGCTTCCATAGAGCTTACCAAGTTCATTAGGGTTTCGTTTCGGTAGTTAAATATTAAACACTTAGCATTAGCTGGATATTACCCTATTCGTCGCCTCTCTCTTTTTTACGCATTCAAGCGATCTCTGTCTAGCCGCTACCCATTCAATTGTTAGGTAGTATAATTAGTCGAAACACTTGCGCGTAGAGATTAAAACCGTACGATTAAGTTTAAAAAAAGTGTAACAGATGATAGGGTATTGAGATTGTGTAAGCGCTTAGTCGAATTAACTGTATCGTTTGTTGCCCTTTCATTGGACTAAGTCGACGATAGGCTTAGCGCATCCTTGGGGTTTGTAAAAACAAGTATATCAAATACCCTATCGAAAACCCCTTTAAGGGTAAGCGGTCCCGGTCCCTGGTCCAGCGACGCGAAAATATTAGAAGGCTTTTTTGACCATCTATGGGTCATATGATGTTAGTAAATTACATTAAAAATTAAAGCTTATAATAGTAATATTGTCAAAATCATAAATTATCATTATAACAATTAGAACCTACTTACTTGGATCGATTTGTCAGCACGTGTGCCAAACAACAATGATTCACATACTGACAATCCAATCGAAATGTATTTTTTTAGCTAATTTTAATAGCTAAGGATAAAAACGAGCGGTCTGGTTTGTTTTTTTGTTAGTCTTGTCGACTCGTTTCTTTATCACAATGGCAACGCCTACGTAAACGTCAGAGCATCGAATACACGACTAAACGCAATGCCTTTCTAAAATGTAACAGTTATACAATGACGTACCAACCAATAGAAGCCGGGTTCAATACAAAATTATCTTAGAAAAGTGTCCTGGGGCAACCTTTTTTTTTATTGCCTTAGACAGACAAACAGGCAGACGGCCCACGATGGGAGTGGTCACCGCCGCCTATGGACATTTGCAACACCAGAGGCCCTAGCCAAGTGTCACACTGTCACATGCGTACCGAATGCCCGGAGAGTACGCCACGTGACAAAAACGGAATGGTACTAAAAATATGCAGAAACAGAAAGTTTGCAGAGTAAGATACTGAGAGACCTATGGAGTTATCTGGGACAATATTATAAGGAGCTTAATGAAACAGGTTAGTAATTATCACAGTATTTATTCCTATGCAGCTCTAGACATGATGTTATAAAATTGTGAATATAACTTTGCACATAATTCTTACTCTACGAAGAAAGATTTAGCTCAGCGGAAGGCTGGTCGTGTTACTTAAAATAATGGTTCTTATGTTATAAATTCACAATTCTTAGATGGTAAGTTGTTAGTCCCTAGTTATAGAGTTGCCATCAATTCCAATCTCAGAGTTCAAATAACTATAATTGATATCCTAATTCCCTAATATTTACATGTTGTCTACAGACCTTGATCTGGAGAAAACCTTCCTTCCTGGACGATCGCCTCGAGGAAGTCCCAGGTTGGCAGACAGTGGGGTGGTCCCAGAACACTGCGTCGCGAGCCACAGTATCCTCGGTCAGCTCACAGCAGCTTGTCAACGTCTAGCTGAATCTTCGTGCCTATGGCACGCCTTCTAAAGGTGGGTTTCACCTGTTATGTCCTATTTCTCTACTTGTATAAATTTACTGAATGATCCAAAACCTAATCATAAATTTATTCTTACAGATCTTAAAGGAGAGTTCCTGCCAAACTTTGAATTACTAAATAAGTTACTTTATAGCTTTTGTACCTGAATATGGTTGGAATCAGAATCGGAATAAACGGAATGAAATCCTACAGAAATTCAGAAAGAAAATGGGCTGGTACCCTTTCTTGCTACAAAATTATAAATCACTCAATTAAATGAATAAATCCATTTATTAACTGAACCAATAAATTAAATTAATTAATTTAATTTAATCTAATTATATTATCATCCCAGCCCAGCGGAGAACTTCAAGGAAAACCCCTGGTAATCTCGACGCTGAAGCATTCCCTCCTCTCCACGTGTGAAAACATAAAGTTTCTTTCACCGAAATATGACTGAAAATTAGTACTTTATCTCCACAAGAGGTGTACAATTAATATATTGAGGATGATTACATCACTGTCCTCCTGTTCAACTCTGATTTTGGAATTGAGCCCTCATCTTGAAATATAGTCAGATCAAGAATGCAGTCAAAATGCATAGATTGCAACAAGACTTAGTTAGGAGATATAAATAATTAACTAATTAACAAATCACTTCATAAAAATAAATTTTTGACTCCAATGTGTTTGTTTATTTATTGTTTGTTTATTTACTAACAAAAGAAATCTCGATATTGTTTTGTTTATTTATTAAATGTTATTTACCATTTCCTCTGTTTACTGAATAATTCCTCCTATCTATTATCACCCTAATTCAAAGGTAATTTCTCCTAACGCGGCAACACCAACCTACAAAACTATGGTGTTGACGTTTGACAGCTAAATTAAAATACGGTAATGCCAATATCACCCAAAATATTTCCCCAGTCTTCAAGTTCCGTTTCACGCAAGAAATGCTACGTGACAACACGCTCCGTAGACTTTCTGTTCGTTTCGTTTTTAAACCAATCGCGTCACTGGTAGATCACATGATACGATAAATCAGGTGGTCTACCAATGACGCGATTGTACTAGAGACGAAACGAAAAGAAACGCTACGGAGCGTGTGACACTTGGCTATAGGCTCAGAGGCGTCACTAATGCGTTGCCGGTCTCGAAGAAAATTAATGATACCCTTTAAAAAGTCTCATATTACAATTGATCACCTGTACAAACTTAGATACTTGCCAGAGTCATTATCAGAACTAAAAAACATGTTAATTTAAATCGTATCTCATACTGCCACATTCAGAGACGTCAATTAATTTTTAAATTTGTTTTAAGTTGCTGCTGTCACATTCTTTGCTATAGCAAAGAATGTGACAGCAGCAACTTTAATCAAACTTAAAACTTAATTGACGTCTCAGAGTGCGGCCGTTAATGCCGGTAGCACACTTCCGCCGCGAAACCGCGAAACTGTGTTTTATTTCTGTACTTTTTTTCATTTGATCGGTAAGAAAGGAATATTTATACCTAGTAAATAAGAAATAAATAAATAAATATCAGGTGACAATCTTACACAAATTGACCTAGTTTCAAACTAAGCTCTAGGCTTGTACAGTTCGCCATCAAATATATCTGTACATATCAGAGTGTTCAAAAATATCTGAACATGCACTCTAACGCCTTGGCAATAGAGTCGTGTTCAGATATTTGTGAGCACCTTGTTTGCTGCAATATATATGATGGCGACTGTACTATGGGGACTAGGCAACGATATACATACTTATATAGATAAATACATACTTAAATATATAGAAAACATCCATGACTCAGGAACAAATCACACAAATATTTGCCCATACCGGGATTCGAACCCGGGACCGCTAGCTTCGTAGGCAGGGTCACTACCAACTAGGTTAACCGCGTCATTAGATTTGATACGGTAAACGAACTCTCAAACACACACGCGGCCATTGGAACAAATATCCATTGCAAAGGAGATAGAGTGGAATTTCTTTTGTTTTTATGACTGACAATCAAATTAGAATATATACTCTATTAGAATAGATTCATATTCCATTGGCAAATTTCGTTGTATGGTGGGCCTTAGAAGGCTAATCGATATCGAACGATAAATAAATCCTGCTTATATCCTACTCCCTACTACGACTATAATATTATAAATGTAAGAGTTTGTATGAGTGTTTGGATGTTTGTGTTCCAACCACGTTTAAACGGCTGAACGGATTTAAATCAAATTTGGCACGAAGATAGCCCTTATTCCGGATTGACACAAATAATACTTTTGATCCCGAGAAATCGGTAGTTACCGAGGGAAACACGATAAACAACCACTCAGACGGAGTCGAGGGTAAAAGACAGTTTATAATAAACGTGTCGTGTCTTTTGTTTCATTTGTTTTGTACACGAAAGACTTTACGCACATACATACGTGTCTCAAAAAGCCTTTGCGGGGTTTTTCTAAAAGCAATTGTCAGTCCAAGTTAGTATGTTATTATGTTTCTATTATCTGCGGGACCGGTCTAGACTTCAATGGAAGGCCGACCTTAATACATCTCGCAGCCTGAATACTAACCAAACTGCTGCAGGGCAGAACAGCGCTGCTTGTAGCGTAGAAAACGCTTGAGAATTCTCAAGGAGTTTAAAATATTTATTCAGTAAATTGGTCACGTGCAGGCTCTTTTTAACCCCAGACGCAAAAAAGAGGGGTGTGTCTGTGTGTGTAACTGTGTATCTGTCTGTGGCATCGTAGCTCCTAAACGGATGAACCGATTTTGATTTAGTTTTTAGGGTTCCGTACCAAAATGATAAAAAAGGAACCCTTACAGACAACGAAGTCTCACCAAGACTTCGTTGTCTGTCTGTCTGTCTGTCACAACAGTTTTTCTCAGCAACTACACAAAATGAAAATTGAAACTTGAAATTTGGCACAGTTGTATAACTTGCTTGCCCGCGTCTGTTTAAGTTAAAAAAAAGTATGAAATTAAATTTATAAATATTTGAAAAGGGGTCTAGAATAGGATATAGAATAGGGGTTGAAAAAGGAAAGTGATTTGATTATAGCAAGTGTTGTGTGACTAGATATGGTTATGAAAGGATCAATCTGTACATTTCGAAATAATTTTTTTATAATTTACCGTGACGTACTTTTTGATTTATTGATTTGATTTATAACCAAAAATTGTCAAAAAATTACCGTTCCTACCCCTTTATCTCTGGAGTTTATGAACCGAAAAATCTGAAAAATTCCTTACTTATAGATAATTACTTATACCATATTAAAGGGCCAAAGAACGAAAAAAATTTAATCCAATATTTTTCTACCAAGAAATAACGATTTTTGGGAAATTGACTTACAATTGGGGATCACCAAAAAAAAAACTACTTGTTTATATTTTTTTTATTCGAATGAATAGACTTTTATAAACAAATAAAAAATATCAGATTTTTTGGTTGCGTCATATAATTATAAAAAATAAAAACAGTTTATTAAATCTGGGACGGATTAAGATGGACAATAAATAACCTTAGTCCGTCACATAATTAAAAAAACAGTGACAGATTTGCCATTGACACAAAGAGTAAAGTAACTATAGACGAAAAGAGTGCAACTCTATGGACAAACTTGCATGTATGACAAGTGCTGCCACCTAGAGAGCTGTGGTTGAACTAAAGCTATACTATATATATACGTACCTAGGCATGTGTCGTAGAGTTTACCACCGAAACATTATATTGAGACTCCATAGAACCGTTTCATAATAAAGTGACATCCATTTTGCGCCTCTCAGTATGATACTTTATTATGACGCGGTTCTATGATGTCACAATAACAAAGTATTCAGTAATGCATTTTAACAATGAGAGAACTCAGAGAAACGCATTTCCGCACAGACAACACTTGACTGACTGATATTGGACTGACACATGTTTGACAGTTGACGTTTTGTATTTTCATCTACACTCCAGAGGTCGCTGCCGTCAATGAAAATGGTAACAATTCTAAGTGTGCCCCCCCTGCATTGACAGCTACCTTGCCATGAAATAAACAACATAACCTTCGCTTGTGATTTTATTCCCGCGTCTTTCTCTAAGTTTTCGGTATTTTCTCTGGATTTCTTTTAATTTTTTGACTGCTTACCCACGATACCCACGTTAATAACTATACGACGATAACTCTTGCTTTGTACCCTGAACCTGACCTTGATAGCTGCTACGACGACTTGGAACTGATACTGGAATTTGAAAACTGCAAAATATTAATAGAACCATATATTTTGCTTTTAAGGTCATCACGGCAGTCTTATGTAGAGTGCAGTCGGCTATGTTGAGGTGAAAAGAACTGGAAGTTTATGTGTTGTACGAGCAAAAATCGGGCAAAAAAAATTCACAAGCGAAGGTTATGTTGTTTATTTAATGACAAGGTAGCTGTCAATGGCACATCTGTCACTGTTTTTTTAATTATGTGACGGACGAAGGTTAGAATCCATCTTAGTCCGTCCCAGATTTAATAAACTGTTTTTATTTTTTATAATTATATGACGCAACCAAAAAATCTGATATTTTTTATTTGCTTATAAAAGTCTATCCTTTCGAATAAAAAAATAAAAACAAGTAGTTTTTTTTTTCACTGATCCCCAATTCTAAAAACATCAATGCTGTGAAATGCGTCAATGAAACTATTAAGCAGTTTTTTGTTAAAGTAGACTTTCTGTTGTAATTTACCTTTGTCTCTCTGCGACTTTATGCCAAACGTGATTTACGTAAAAACAATGATTCATAATTCAAAGAAAACTGCACCTTAAACGTACACCACATACATTACATATTCGTTCACTTACGTTTAGTTCGCATGAAGAATGCTCCTTACAAATTGTTTACCATCCCAAAATATACTTATAGATCTTTTGGTCTAATGTTTAAAGTTGCAAATCGTTTGATTATCTTTTAACCGACAGTATAATATGAAAGCTTTCCGTAGGGTAGTTCTCAATAAATATGTGTAGTTTCGAGGAACATTAATCATTTTATTCGTGTGAGAAGTTTAATAATTTTGTAGAATCGTTCTCGTTGGCAATGTACATTATGTTTGAAATATTGAAGTGATCTACTCCAAGGACATTACTAACAGCTGTTTGTTTACACAGATAAATGTTTTTGTATAAGAAACAGAACTGCGGAATGTCATTCAGTTTTACAAAGGCTTTGCTCGAGGCATAATTTCGTAAAAACAAAATTTGACGCGGTGACAAGTGGAACTAAGTAGAATATTTCCAAGTAGACAAAGGATCTTTTACGGGTGTATAATAATACATATAGATATATCGTCTCCTTGTATCTATAGTTAAAGCTTAGTACTTAGTTTGGGACTCAGGATATCAAGAGACAATAAAACAAATTGACCTGGTCTTAAACAGAGCCCTCTACAATGTCTAGCCCTGTACAATGGTTACTATAGACAACGATATACATGATTAAGTAGATATTTAAATAAATGTAGTCATCCAAGTCGAAAGGGCCCTTATGGCGGCGGCCGCTTACGCCGTTATTGTTTTCATCGCCTGTCATTAGTATAACAGCCGTGTGAAAAAAGGCGTAACCGCCTGCCGCGATAAGGGCCCTTACAATTTGGACGACCACAAATATTGAAATACGTAGTAGAATACCCAAATATTTGCGTTTTTCAAACAAATATTTGCCCTTTTCTTGGATCGAACCTGGGACTGGGACTTGTCAATACCAACTAGCTAGCCTACCTAGCGCGATCTATCGACGCGATCGATATTTTGACGACCTAGGTCGCGTCGTCAAACTATGTACCAAATACTAGATATTTGGTCGTTGGAATTCACTGTAAATATTAACTTTAAAAAAACAACAAAATGTTATATGCCAAATGATTCAGTAAAAGGTTTCCGCAAGCGTTCTGGCCCAGGAGATGCAAATGGATGGCAACATTTGTCGGCACAGTGAACTTAATGCGTTTTAAATTTTCATGAGCGTTTGCATGAGCAGGGCAACACTACCTACTAGTGTTTTAGGGTTCCGTGCAGAAAATAGTTGGAGGAAGTAACTATTGTTACTAATGCTTGTTTTTAACCTCCGACGAAAAAGGACGGGTGTTATAAAGTTTAACGTGTTTATCTGCGTGTCTGTGTATCTGTGTATCTGTCTGTGGCATCATAGCTCTCAAACGGATGAACTGATTTGAATTTTTTTTTGGTTGAAAGATGACTTGATCAAGAGTGTTCCTAGCTAAGTTTGGTAAGCTTTGAAATTAGGGATCTCAATTTTGTCGGAGATTTTTATCTATATAATATTTATTAGTTATTTAATATTTGGTACAAATACCAACCAGTATTCTATCATCCATTACTTTGCAACAATCAAAACTATCATGGAACCATCGCGTCAGTTCCCAGCTCTGTTCGTCATGTAAATATTTAAACGTTCGCCTTTCTTTGGCTCGGCAAATAAGGGACGGCATTATTATTTCATCCGACGGGTTAGTTTAGAAACGGGAAACGTGTCTCCTGTCGCGGAGGCCAAAATTTACCTGGCTGAAGTGAAAGGTAACTGAAGGGACTTATCTGATACTAGCTTTTGCCCCGAGCCCGTCCGCGTAGAAGTAGTTTATCGGTTTTCCTTTGGGAACTACCAAATTTTCTGGGATAAAAAGTATTCTATATGTTAATCCAGATTATAAGCTATCTTCATTCCAAATTTCATCCATATCCGTCCAGCCGTTTCAGCGTACACACACACATACACACACAACTTTTGCATTTATTGGAATTATAGAATAAATTTGGATTATGTTCTCTCAAGGACAAGTTGTGGTTTTACAGAATAATGCAACAAAACTGATATCGTGTGACAGCTCTTACTGTCAAAATACTGTCAATGTGAGCAATATGAAAACGATAAACGATGATGCAATACTAGTATTTGCCCATGACTCCGTCCGCGTATTTTTTTATTTTTTTGTATTTTGAGGGCGGGCTGGTTTCCGCAACTCGACGTCTAGCGCCTATTTTGCGTGTGGGTGGGATTACCATATTACTCTAGCCATCCCAGCTCCTCGAGGAAGCCCACCAGACCTTTAATGTCGATGGTTACCTCGGGGAGACACCTCATCGGACCGAGGTGTTTAGCCCTGTATTGCGCCACCTCGGTGCAGTGTAGTACGACGTGGGCGGCTGTTTCTTCTGTCTCCATGCACGCACGGCACAGAGGACTGTCTGTAACACCTAAATTAAAAAGATGTTTGTTAAAAGGTCCGTGAACTGTTAAGACACTGGTTACCGTCCTTAGTCGAGATTTGCTAAGACGGAGGAGTGCCTTGGAGAGTCGACTGTTAATGGTAGGCAGTGCTTCCCTCGCCTGCCAGCATTTATCGTGACTCACCCAGTATTCATTGTGTAATCTCTTGGTATGGTTGAGCAGCAGAGATCGAACTTTGCTAAAGGGCGTTGGGATGATCGGTTCGGGGCCCATGGCCGTCATTTCCGATCCTCGCCGGGCCAGTTCGTCCGCAGCATCATTACCTCGAGATCCACTGTGGCCCTTAATCCATTGAAGGGTTAGTTGATTGTATTGACATACCTCCATTAGTCGTTTGTGGCACTCGTAGATTAACCCTGATGTGACGGTGTGACATCTCAGGGCTTGTAGTACTGCCATGCTGTCAGAGAGGATCCGGATGGAGGTTCCAGTTACCTTCCAATCAATAATGGCAGACGCCGCATAAATGATCCCCATACATTCGGCCTGAAAGACTGTGTTGTGGGTGCCAAGCGGTGTGGCAATTGACATGTTCAGGTCTTCTGAGAACGTACCAGATCCTGTGCCATTGTCAGTTTTGGAACCATCAGTGAAGATCCTCAGCTCCCTAGAGTTAAGACCTTCGTAGTTGTCATCTTCATGTAATTGAATTTTGTACCTCTTATCGAAGACCATTCGTTTGGGAATCCTATCCGTACCTGCCCTAAGTACTCCGTCCGCGTACGAGTCGTTTATTGTGTATCTCACGGTAACTATAACATTTTCCGGGATAAAAACTATCCTATGTCCTTTCCCGGGACTCAAGCTATCTCCATACCAAATTTCATCGAAATCGGTTCAGCGGTTTGAACGTGACTCTTCACGTTCAAACCGCTGAACCGATTTCCTTATTACCTCTGTAATAGACAGAAAGACAGAGTTACTGTTGCATTTATAATATTAGTAGGGATATATAGTAGGGGTTTATTATGACGAAAGGGTTTCAAACGAAAAACGTTACTCTTAATATTATAACTTATTTTATTATTTACAAGGCAATAATTGTTCAGGTACAATAAATAACATTCATCTCGCTCTCAAAACTTGTTTGTTATGTTTTCTGACTTTTCCGAGGCTTTCATTTCTGTAAACAAAAATAATACATGGTAAATATATTTTATAATAAACATTTACCACTTGAATTTTGGTATTTTGCTTTATGCGGTATCATGAAGTGATTAAGCAGTCATGTGATGATGAAGGGTCTGTTTCAGGAGTGGCAACCTAGTACAGGAATGGTGCCGCTTGAACTCTGCTCAGGTGGACCAAAGATTCTGGTAAGAATCAAATGAAACTGATCCATGTGATTGGCACAGAACCGATCGCTGTAATTGTCGCCGTAGGTGAAGGGTGAACCTTTGGGGAAGGTCAAACAGTGGACATATCTCGGCTGAGATGATGATGATAAACAAAATAATAATAATAACAGTAAAGAAGTCAATGACGATTTTTGTGGAGAGTAGAATCATTTTGAACATACCAACATCGTTATCTTCTGGTTCGTTCCAGGGCTGTTTCTCCGAAGTACTGAAGAGAATGAAGAAGAGGTTCGTGAAGAAATATACTCCTGAGGCCACGAAGAATACTTTCCGCCACTCCATTGGGTCTGACTGTAATTTACAAAATGAAAAGGTTAATCCGAAATGTATGCAAATATAAAAATAGAACAAAATATTTCAGAAAATTAAAACTTCTTCATGAAGATGAAGTATTAATCAAGTTAGTAAAAATAAGCTCTAAAGATAATGTTGTAGCATTTGCATTTTTAGAATATTGATAATAAATTAATATTTTGACATCAGATTACCTCATCTTGGATGATGAACCCGCAAACAAGAGGCGCAATGATGGAAATGATGTTCGCCATGAAGTTAGTGATGCCCATGAGGTTTGCACTGAAGTTAGGCGCCAAGTCAATGTGGACCAACTAGAAAAAGAAATATAATAAAATAACGTTGAAAATATTAGTTAATCGATCAAAACAAAATGTTATCGTGGGTAGAGTAGAAAATAGCTTGAGTACTAACGTTTCTGAAGTTGAATGCCGTGCAATTTAACGTTATTTATATACCTAATGAAGACTGCAAAGGTTTTGGGTATTGAGCATTTATTATTCCAGTTTCGAGCAATATGAACATCCGAAACCAGAAAGATAGTCTCTCAAGCGTCTGGAACTCCAAGCCAGTGTTTCTGGGACTTACGAGTATTGGTTTTGAATTCCAATGGATTTCGTCTATGGATTCAGTGGTGGGACATAATTTTGTCTTTATATTTCTGGGGTTTTAGCTCATAATAAAAAAAGGCGGAAATCATAATAGTAGAGTACACCAGACTGAGCCGTATTAATAAACTTGTCTTGGCTAAAATACCCGTCAAAAACGACAGTTTTCTGTGGGTTGACGTTTACTTTGACGTGTTTTGAGAAGAGCATTACAGTCAAAATGAGTTTATTGATACGGTCATTATACTTTTTCATTTGTAGGGTAAAGTCATCAAATTCCATGACCACAACCAGTTCTATAATCCGCCATATAACCCTGCTAATTAGAATCTAGAAACTGCAATACTGAACTGGAACTGGAACAAAAGGGTGTATTTTAGGTCCCAGATTCGACTAAGCAGACACTCCGCAGGGCTCTATGGCGGATTATAGAATTGCTACCACGGAATTGAGCGAGTCACGGGATTGGATGAGCTTACTATACCTCCTAAAACGTATAAATACCCTAACACTGACCATATATCCAGTATATTGCCCAGCGTTGACGCCGACTGCAACTGTCAGCATGACAACAGCAATCACCATGTTGCCAGCAGGGGCGTAGGACAGCCCAATAAGAGCTATCGCTGGTCCCCATAAACCTGTAATATTCAAAGAAATATTGAAGTTCTTCGACAAGTATAGTGAGCTAGCTAGTAGGAAAATACAGTTACAACACATAACTCTAATAAGGGCTGCTGTTATGAAATATTACTCTCAAATCCACCATTCACCTTAGACGAGCACGGTACAATCGCGCAGTGCCGTTCGACGGTAAATTTAAAAAACGCCCACTCAATGGGTGCGGAATTTGCACAATGTGTTAAAGTGGGTGAAATAACATAGTTTCTCGGTCTCATTTCAACATGTAACGTCCCATTATTTACTTCAGGACGGTTGAACAGTAGTGCAGTGCGACCTGCCCACATATATCTGTCAACCTGTGATATATTTCCTTTAGCATTCTCGACCAGGGCATTTTGAATTCTAGCAGTAAAACTTAGTGTACTTTGTGGAAAAGCGGAATAGTTTTGTAACAAAATCCCCGTAAGAGCAAATGTGTTCCTCGAAATTAATTAATTAATATCCGGGAAAAATCTCACACAAATTGAATTAGTCCTGAACAAAGCTAAAGCATTTTACAATGGGTACGACAAACATACTTAGGTATATAGAGAAAGCCATAGGTATGTAATTAGATAGAAACCATCCACGACTCATTAATCTTTCTCTCTCTTAAATCACAAAATACGAATATCTGCCTTTACCGGTAAGGAACCCAGGGCCGCTACCACAGAATAAATATAGCTAAAGCAGTATAGAAACTACGAACAAACGTTCAAAACGTCGCACACAGACGCACGTCTCAACCATTCGTCTCAAAGCGACCCCCGCCACCACCCCGCCTTAAAAAAATAAAAATCAAAAATATTTATTTCCGCCTGACAGCAGTGCCACGTCCACTTAGAGGACTCGTTGAGGCGTGCGTCTGTGTGCGACGTTTCGAACGTTTGTTCGTAGGTTTATTCCGTGCCGCTACCTTCGTAGGCAGGACCACTAACAATTAGGCTAACCGCATCGTGAAACATTTCTGAGATGAGAAACTAAATGTTGCCAAGATTAATCATTAACTAATTTTAAAGCGAGGAAATTATATAGAAATTTTAAAATCACTGAAATGTAAGTAAATTTTCAGAAACTGAATCAGGAAAAACACGCCCACTTTGTTATGCATGCGATGCAGCTTGCCCGGTTAGCTAAGCAATTTTTGAAGAGACAAAGTGTAGCAGCATTCCCGTTTTTTGTGTGAACTAAGAAAAGTTAACGAGAATTTGGTTGCTCGCCAAATTTTGTCCGTTGTATTGGAATATCCGATTTAAAACGAAGCTTTTTGATTTAGTGAACTTTAAGATAATTAAGCATTATATTGATCTAACGCAAAACGAGAAGAAAATTTAGCAACATGATTATTTTCTCCTCTATTCTGTATTATTTTTAGTAACTTCGCGTGGCGGAAAAGTCAAACTGGCAGTTCACCAGATAACTTGGTTCCGAAGCTCATAGACATTGTAATCCCAAGACTCCAATCTTAACATTGCAAACCCATTGCCAACCCTGATGACTAAAATGAAATACCTCTACGCCAAAATTTCACACTGGAACACAACAATGCGAACACTGTTACTTGGCGGCAGAAAATAAAAAATATGCTAGTTAATCAGTTACTTTACCTATGGAATTGGACAGCTTCCTAGTGTTGGAGACGCTCAGCCACCTCTTCCGGATGATGATGTCCGTCATTGCCCCCATGGGGAAACTCAGAATGTACATCGCTAGGTACGGTAAAGATGATAACACGCCATTCTGAAAAAAAAAGTTTTTTAAAACTTATTTTTATCCTCCGCGTCTGAGTACTACGCGTTTTACTATAAAATTAGAATTCCATCAAAAACATAAAATGTATATAAAAAGTCTCTCAATACATTGCGTTGCACTACGCTTCCACCGTAAAAAGTTGTGAGATCTCATGTAAAGCCAATCGTTTCCTAATTCGTTACCTACCTAATTGAGTGTGTGACATCTTTATTTCCATAATAAGTATAGTGACTAATAATGATGACGTCACAATCTATATACACCCAGTGAGACCACCCAAACGATTTTATACACCATTACATTAACCAAGTGCAGACATAGGAATAAATAAACCCATCACAAAATACCGAACGTGATTTTACCGAAACTCCAATCCTACTTCTGACCAATCCCCACATATCGTTGCCATTCAATACACATTGAGCCACCTAAAAGGCCCGTGAATGGCCGTGGGCGACCGGCTTTATTAGGCTTAAGTTGCCAAAGCCCATTCACGATAATGACGTACTAGGATTAATGGTGATTTCTAATAAACAGTGTCAATGGTCTGAAACGAGTTCATGGACAAGAGCTTTTTTAGTTAATGCTCTGGAATAAGAAGCATACTTTTTAAAATAAATAGATAAACTTCTATACTTATAGTGTTTTTTTTATATACACTGGCTACTCAAGAAGAGTTGTTGGTCCGTTGCCGGCCTGTCGGAAATACCACCGAAGGTGCCAAACCACCCTACTCTAGAAATAAATGGTTTGACTTCCACTTACACTCTTCAGGTTGACTCCCAGCACTCTGGACATGTAGGTCGGCATCTCGGTCATCAGGGTGAAGAAGCCCCAGTTCTGGCCGCAGTGCGCTACGATCACGGCCCAGAACGGCAGGGACGTCATAATCTTCAGCCAAGGGGTGGGGTATTTCTGGAAAGGTAACAAGAATTCTAAAAGTATCTGTTTATAGGTCTTAGACAACGTACGATGCATGTTTGCCCACTATTTCGTCTTCGTGGAAATTGTAGAAGTTAGCTCTGTGGACAGATATGACTACAACAGCTATGACTTTATCCTCGTAGAATTTATCACAGTTTCATTTTGTTTCTCCGGGATATATTAATTCAGGACAAATACCACAAATGTATCAACTTTCAAACAACAAAAAATCCAAATGCCCTAACAAACGTTCACATTTATACCTAATATTCTATTTTATTTGATAGTAAAAAATACCTAGTTTTACTAATATTTGCAATACAAAATGAGTTCAGCGTATGCGATGCTTTCAAAACACAACTGTTAGGATTATTGGAATGAATTTCATTAAAAAAAAAATAGTTCCTCAAGTCAAAAAAATACACCATTCCTCAGAGATGTAGTTGGCGGATTTTCAATATTTAACTGACAATTCGCACCCCCAGTATAACACTGTATTATGTCGAAAAATTTCAAAATCGACTTTTAAATTGCAATAACTTTGATATAACATGAGATATCGGTTTTTCGTCGATTCTGAAAAATTACATATTTTGACTTAGTGCAGTGTCGTACTGGGGGTGCGAATTATTCAAGACGTGTTTTGTTTACCTTCTGCGCTCCAACTCTGCCCAACGACTTCTGTATATAATTCAGCTCTTCTCGGGATATGATCTTCGAACGTTCTGGAGAGGCGGAACCTAAGAACAGGTATAACACCGCCCATATCGCTCCGAGGGTTCCGTTAAAGTAGAAGATGGATTGCCATCCCCAATACGTAGCGAGGTACCCTCCTGCTATCAGCTGTAAGGATATGCCGAGTTGACCTCCTGCAGAGTTAAAAAAATATATTTAAAAAAGTCTACCTATAAGGCCCGTATCGGTATCTTATCTTTTCTTATCTGGTACAGATAGGCCTTTTTGGATAATTTTGACCTTATAAGATAGGTTGTGCAATTACCCCTATTGCACACTTTTTTTTTCGAATGTGCAGGTTTTCTCATGATGATTGTCGTCACCGTAAGAGCATCTGATAATGTAATGTACTTAAGTTAGAAAAACTAATTCTAGGGTGAATTTCCGGGCGTTTCAACCGCCGTTATTAGTGTCACCAATATATTGACGAAATCTATGATATCTGCCAGCAACTCCTGATGTAAACAGAAGCAGAACCGGGGATGTAGTTTATATCAGCATCAGAAGTTGCTGTAGTGTCATTGATTTCGTCAATATGTTGGTGACACTAATGACGGCGGTTGAAACGCCCGGAAATTAATCCTGTTACGATCGTGGAACAGATGTCTCACTCTAGGTCATAAACTATTGTAATATATGGGTGTCATATTTTTCTAGAACGTATGAAGACAACGGCCATATAAAAATTATAAGGGTACGTCATACTAGTGACAGCCGGTTTTAGATTATAATTACCTGGCTACGACTCGCGCGGTGGCTACTAGGTGGCTTACTTCATACATCTTCAAGCAGTTCTTTGTCGTCATCGCTGATACGGCATTGTAAACTCGAGGCCAAACCGTAAGGACGTAATTAACCATGCCATAATTTTCAACGTACCAGCATAAATAATAGTTGCTAGCAGACCCTTCTCCTCCAACGGTATCCACTGGGAGACCAGGTGGTGCATTCCAGGGTAGACAAAGGCCTGCGTCAATCCCTGAAGAACCCTGAATCCGCATACCACCATCCAACCACCCTGAAAGAAAACTGAAGGTAAAAGAATTTCGATGCATCGTCATCGCCATAACAGCTGAAAGGAACGACACAACGACTTAAAAAGTAAATTAAAAATTTTAAAAACCCCGGCACAACAATAAAACTCTAAAGAGTAAATAAATAATATGGCCCTTAAAGCTTAATGTCAGTAGTAATATTTTGATACAAGCATCGTCGTCACGTCGGGGGCCCACTAAGTAAATAAAATGAAATAATACTAGCTATTAGGGGCTTTAAGGGCCATATTATTTGTTTACTTTTTAGAGTATTATTTTTGTGCTGGGGGTTTTTTTTAATTTTTGATTTAATTTTTATTTCATGTTTTTTAATCTTTATAATTAATATTACTAGTAGACACGTTACATCTTTGCCTCAATTTTTGTTCTGCGCCTAATAAAACCTCTGAGCAAAATCTTCCGACCAAGTCTTCAACGGGCTCCGAGCACGTATGTACGTCACTGGACGGACTTCGTCACTACAAGATCTCATTTATTAAAAACTCCCGACAAAATCGCTTTCAGAGCTCATAAGTTTTAAACGGCTTAACGGACTTTCATCAAACCAAGCTAAGAAGAACACTTTCGATTAAGTCACCTTCCTAACAAAAAAAAATCAAAATCGGTCCATCCTTTTAGGAGCTACGATGCCACAGATAGATACACGCACAGATACACACGTCAAACTTATAACACCCCTCTTTTTGCGTCGGGGGTTAAAATCTATACTCGTTTAGCTCTAATAGCCAAGCGACCCGTTTAGCAACATTTAGCAATGAGCAAGTCGCAGAACATTCCCAAAATTTTGGAAAACTTCTCAATAGCTATTTGCGTGTGAAAACTGAAGCTAGAAAAAGTCCGGTTTTACAATAAAATGATTAATTGTATTTTATCCACGGAATTTCCCTTAACGTCAATAAATATGACTAATTTTTCCGATAGATATACAACTTTCTATAACAAAAGATATAAATGCCTCTTTTAAAGTTTGACTTTTATATGAAAAACGCATGGGCCGTACGTTTGGTTCTAAACAAGTTGTAAACAAACTATTCACTTACATCACTCAAGATAAGTTGATGTTGGGATTATGAGGACAATCCGTTTATCTTATCTGTATCCAAGAGTCTGTTTTATGGTTTTCAAGTAGCAGGTATCATTCCATTTCATTTCTTATCACATTACATAGAATTGTTACATACATTGTTATAATATTAAAACTAATATTAGCACGCGAAAATTTTGATCCAATAATTAAACAAAATTATCGATCTAGTCTTAAACAAGAATACATTGTCAACTATAGCATTTTAATTTTTATCTGTTTCACTTTATTTGATTTTTTAGTCCATCTTGCTTTCATAATATATCGTAAACATTTCAAGTTTCACTTTTCTCTTCACTTAACAATTCTGATAATACTACTGTAACGTCAACAGTAATATGACTAAGTACGATAAAAAATCAAGAGGCGCTAAAAACACATTAGAATTTTCGAACAGTTATAATCCAGCCTATATATGCGTCCCACTGCTGGACACAGGCCTCCACTCAATGAGAGGGTTTTGGGCTATCGTTCCCACGCGGGCCCAGTGCGGATTGGGAACTTCGCACACACCGTCAAATTGCTTTGCAGGTGTGTGCAGGTTTCCTCACGATGTTATCCTTCACCGAAAAGCTCATGGTTGCAAATTATATTTCGCACATAAATTCAGAAAAACTTAGAGGTGCGAGCCCGGGTTCGAACCTAAGACCCTTTGCTTAAGAGTCAATCAATCAATCAAATCATTTATTTGTGAACAATAGGTACACACATAATGTAAATTATGCTAGATGGTGAGTATCATAAATTGGTTCATCTATGTTCTGCCTCAGGGCATACAAATTTGGATCTTATAACTAACATGCTCATTGTTCTGTATTACAGCTATTATTTAAGTATTCGTTAACTGAATAATAGGCTTTTTTAACTAGAAATTTGCTTAAAGCCTGCTTAAATTCTAGAAAATTTTCTTTTTCCCTAATAACAACAGGTAGATGATTAAAAATTTTCGGGGCCATTCCTATAATATTTTTTGCCATAAGTCTTGTTTTAGATGGGGGTGGACACAACTTGTTTTGTAATCTTCTACTTGAAAAATACTGAAACTCATTAGGATTCGAGTCGGCAGGTCAGAGGGTCGTGGGTTCGAACCCGGGCTCGCACCTCTAAGTTTTTCTGAATTCTAACAGTAAAATACATTAACTCTGGTAACAAAGAAACTTACATGGGTAGCTCCAATAGGTAACAATAAAGACAGCGCCGCGTTGACACTGATGGATATGGTCATGAGGATTTTCCCACCAAAGCGTTTGGCCAACTCGCCAGCAGGAATCTGGAGAATCACGTAGCCCCAGAAGAAGGAGGAGAGGACGACAGACTGCTGAGCCAGGGTCCAGTCAAAGTGCTGGAAATAAAATAAAAAACAAAATAATTTCATACTAATATTATAAATGTGAAAGTTTGTTTGGATGTTTGCGTTTGAACCACGCGTAAACAGCTAAAGGTTTTGGATGAAAGTTCGTACACTGATAGTCCTTGTCCTAGATTGACACTTGCTATACTTTTTTCAGGAAAATTTGATAGTTCTTGAAGGAAAAGTGATAACGACATCTAGGAAAACGGAGTCGCGGGCAAAAGCTAGTAAGTAATATGTAAAACTATTTCATACGTGCTTTTCAACCGATAACCTTCTCAAAACTCGTGCATAGCTTTCTTTAACAACTTCAGCTAGTTTGTATATTTCAGCATTAATTCATTCAATAACAATTAGGTGTTGCTAAGTTTAGCATAAGTTTGAAATCTCTTGAGGCTGATATAAGTTTACTATCTTAACTGGGCAAGCTCAAGTTAAAGGTCTGTACCTCAGGGAACCATGTTGGGACCCAAGTTTTAGTGGCTAACTTTTCAGAACAGATGACATGTGCTTACAAATTCAATTTCAGATATTAGCATGTGCAAATGTTCTTAAATGGCAAAGTTTAACGTTTCAGTCTGAAAGCTTCATTTTGTTATGATCCTTATATTACTAATGGGTATTAGTTCTGTTATTAGCACTCCTGTGTGAGTAGCGGGTACCTAATACTCTAATACCTAAACTATAATTAGTTACGTTTGCTTAACGAAGCACTTAGAAATCTTCGTGTCTGTACTTTTAAGGGTTCCGTACCCAAAGGGCGCCCAACGGGACCCTATTAATATGCCTACGCTGTCCATCCGTCCGTCCGTCTGTCTGTCCTGACTATAAAGAGTTGTATCATTTGAACCGTAATAGATAGCGGGTTGATTTTTTTTTTTTTTCAGAATATGTGTTATTTCGGCGGATTCACTAACAAATAAAAAATAATAACAAAGTGGCATAATAAAGGGGATCCCGATACAAGAAACATTTTTTTTCAACGTATTTTTATTTTTGTTGTATCGTAAAAACGGTAAAACATACAAGCGTCAAATTTGGTATGATTATAGAACTAATCCTATAGAATAACAACAAATACTAAAAACCAGCCAAATGTGTACGGAACCCTCAGTGCGCGAGTCCGACTCGCACTAGCCCGGTTTTTTAATTAATTTACCTACTCATTGTTATTTTTTGTATGGTTTCCCTACCTTTCATTGCAATTTAAAAATTCAGATTCGGAGGCAATGACATCTATAAATGTGGACAGTGATAAGGGTCCGATGATAGTTGTCATTTTAAATTATCGTCGCGGGTTTAGGTCATTTTGATGTCGCCTCAATACTGCCAACGCGTAAACGTGTCGGTTTCCGAAAATGAGATTTTAGAAACAGAAACCACTTCTTGCAAGTTGCAACAACATCTTCTTAGTAATAATTATCAGAGGAAGAGCATGTTTTTAATACATTTTTTACATTTTGTTTAAGAGGCAGCAGGCTAAAAATACGTCACCGGTCTACGTCAAGTCTTTGTCATAATTTGTTGTTAATGAAGTATCTCATGTCATAACAGTTTATTGCTAAGAGATAGGGCGAAAGTGTCAATGGAATATTTCTTGGCGATAAGTTAACACCTGTTAACAAAAAAAATTGTTAAAAATTTAAATTAATACCAAATTTTTTTAGGGTTCCGTATTCAAAGTAGTACCTTATAGTTTCGCCATGTCCGTCCGTCTATCTGTATGTCACACTCACTTTTTCTCAGAAACTATAAGTGTCACGAAGTTTAAACTTTGTATTCGTATACATATTTTTACCGCGCATAAAGATCAAAAATAAAATTTGTAAAATAAATATACCTATTTTAGGGTACCTCCCATACATTGAACGTCATTATTTTTACCTCATAACATAACATCGAATAGCTCTTAAAAAGTAATTAGTACACGTATCTCATTATAAATGTTAAGATAAGCGGGACCGTTTAGGAAATCTTGAACTCTGAAAGTTCACTCATTTTCGTTAGAGTTGCGTTGCGTTGCGTTGCGTGCGTGCGTGCGTGTGTGTGTGTGTGTGTGTATTTTGTTAATTAAACATCGTGTAATTAACCTATGTTGGACAAATAAATGATTTTGAATTTTGAATTTGAATTTCAATTTGTAATTTTGTAGTATTATTATTATGTAGTATTATGGCGACGGAACCCTACACTGAGCATGGCCCGACGTGCTCTTGCCCGGTTTTTACTATTTCGTTAACGGAACCCCAGTAATCAATGGATATTTTGACCACGATCCTACAATTGACATGATAAAGTGGCCCCCTGTTTGTCAATCTTAAATTATACACAGCTGATAGTGACAGCAACATCATTAACATGTGAGATAACCTTTACAAATTGTTTATGACAGTGTACTGATTTAGCTGCGATTTATTTGGCAGTTATCAGAGAGGTGGGTCGGGTCAAGATATGTTTACTCACTTATTACTAAATCAAATGCGCATTACAAGGCTCATCGCGTGATGAAATTGGTAAAGAATATCCTTATATCATTGGCATTAAGACTCAAGGTCGCTCAAAGAACCATACAATAGTATAATAAGATAATGTAGGCAAATATCCTCATTAATTAAAAAGTTACAAACCTTATTTTCAGAACCTATAACTCTTAAATGGCTTAACAGAGTTTCATCACACTTAGCTAAGAACATTCTCCATTAAGTCACCTTTCTAACAAAAAAAAACTAAATCAAAATCGGTCCATCCGTTTAGGAGCTACGATGCCACAGACAGATACACACGTTACACTTATAACACCCCTCTTTTTACGTCGGGGGTTAAAAAATTACCATGTACCAAACTAAACTCTAGATTTGTACAGTCAAGGTCATGAATTAAACTGCCACAGCGAAAGTGACAAGGTACTAAGCGTGTGCGCATCCTTGACTGTACCAGAGTATAGATAGAATATCTACACCCTGACTGTACTATGGGTACTAGACAACGACTAACTTTTATAGATAAAGAACTAGGTACATTATATATTAATACTGTAAGCGATTTGGGTCTCCTGTAATGTCTACTATTAAATTTAATAAATAAATACATAATTATATAGAAAATATCCAAGATTCGTAAACAAAATCGCGCTCTTCACACAAATATGTGTACGGTTGACCTTATTGATATACTAAATTGAAACCATTCTCACTTTAAAACATTACTATGACAAGGTACTAAATTTTAAGGTCGACTGTACCTAACTGGGGTTGAACTCGGAACCGGGGCTCTGCTGTTTGACCAAAATATTTTTGGCCAAATGTATCATGTCCCAAACTTTCATTGCCAAGAAACTATTTCTCATCGCATGTGTTTGAATTTTATTGTAATCACAAGTCTAACCTAACCTTACCGACGAAATAAGCTGTTTTGGTCCCTAAACTACAAAAAATAATTGGGCTATTAAAATTTGAAAAACTACGTATTTCGGACAAACGGCGGGCTCCACTCTGACCCACTAATGTCGAATTTCATCTACTACTTAACAGACGATTAGAGTGTTAACAGCTGTCAAAATGTATGAACTAATCGATTAACATTTAACATCGTATGGTGAAATTGGTGACGGTAAAGGAGAAAAGAAGGATATTGGAGATTATAGAGAACAGAAGAGGAGGGATGATTGGCCATTTATTGCGGCACGACAAGCTTATCAAAAACATTATAGAGGGAAAGATTGAAGGCAGGAGAGGGAGAGGAAGACCAAGAAGAAGCTACATGGACCAAATTAAGGAGAAGGTGTAGGTCGTGTCGCATAAAGAGGTCAAAGAGCTGGCAGAGAGGAGAGAGGAATGGAAATTGCTCCACCGACAAGAGCAGAGCTCTTAAATTAAGAGAGAGAGAGAGGGTGAAATTGGTACTAAGCTTTGTAACTAGACTAACTCCGTCGAGAAAAAGTGTAAAAGCATATATAGTTGCAATCATCGTAGCTGGCCGAATCTTATCTCGTAGAGCCATCAGTAAAACAAAGCCACTGTATTCGTTGTTACGTCCACGTGCCACAAGTGCATTGAAATGAAAATGGCTAACTGCAGCCGATATTTTACTCTAATACTGACTTTTTTTTAATGAAATAAGGTTCAAATTAAAAGGAGCTACGTTTGCTATGTTAAAGTGATTGAGACACATCTTCACATGCGACGAAGATGTCATTGAGAAGTGTTATCGCTCACGTGCGTTGCAACGTTTAACGGCTGTAGCACACCGCCGCGAAACTGTAGTAGCGAAGCTCTGGCAACGAAATAAAGTTCAAATTCGTATTAAATATCACGATTCCGCCACAGTTTCGCGGTTTCGCGGCGGAGGTATGCTACCGGGGTAATTGTCGACCTACAGAGGGTCGAGTAAAGAACCTGTGCTGATAGCGACTGTTACATATAACTAGGTAAGTGAGTGATCGAAGTGTTCATTCAAAAGTGTATTTTATATCGCGTCGTTTTTTTTAACTAGCATTGAGCATAGGGTTGTAGTAATATAATCTCGTAAGTCCCCGCGTACTTGCACAAGTACTTACAAATCAATGATAGTAGTTCACGAATAACTGCCGAATGTACTTCACCTTTAGGTTCATTTTTATTAGTAGGTATGTACTTGGTATAGTACATTTGGTAGTTAGGACTATTGCTTTAAAAAAACAGGACTTACGAGGGTAATTCGCCTTGACTGAGATGTCAGTCTCAAAATATGCCAAATTAAAAGTCAACCCATAGAAAAGTGTCATTTTTGAATGAATGAAATCGTTTATTCCTTGAATGTGAGAAATTACTGTTACAATATTATTAAGAGCGCATCACAGTCAGCCGTCGTCGTCTGGCATGCAATAATACAAATCTATAATTTACAATTTATAATTGACATACCTTAAAACGGGCATCTCTATTAAGATGAGTTTATTAATATAAGGCCCTTAAGGTGCTTTTCCGCCGGCGAGGCGAGGCGAGGCAAGGATTTGTATAGTAAAATTTCTCGCTTGGCTGCGTTGGAAATACTGGGTGTTTTTTTATTCGTCTAAAAAATTTTGGGGGTTAAATCAGTAAGTCATACTGACCAACTTTCACTATGGGACCAACACCGAAATCGCAAAAAAAAATTTGACCCTCCCATACAAAACATCGTCAGCTGACTAGCCAAAATGTATGGGATGGTCAATTTTTTTTTTGCGATTTCGGGGTTGGTCCCATAGTAAAAGTTGGTCAGTATGACTTAGACCCAAAAATTTTTAGATGAATAAAAAAACACCCTGTATACTGGATGGGCGAGTCAAGAATTTAAATATTTGTTGTTAATATTAAACCGTATTACTATAACATAGAGTGTTTTATTGACACTGCAACGAAAACAAAAGCGTAGCGATTTTCTCACCTCTGCTCGCCTCGCATGTTGAAAAGCACCAAATAGTCCTCATGGTTTCTAACAGAGTTACCACAAGTCCTAATTTAGGTATTTACGAATAGTAACTGTTAAGAATTAAAGCAAAACAATATGCGGGCTTAACATGCATGCACGAGCTAAAATTTGACAGTTGCTATGGATATTAATACATCTATTCCATATTCTAAAGTAAGACTTAACGCTTAAGGTTTAAAATAAAAGTGTCTCGTCTAGACTTGGATATTAGACGCCAATAAAGAAGTCTCGTAACGGTTTGCGCTATTTAACCTCGTAAATAAATGTCATATTGTTCAGTTAATTACTTTTCAAGAAATACAGTGGTTTCTCTACTCAATTAACATTAAAGTAAAACAGGCTACTTTCTTAATGTTCAAGCTATTGACATAATACCTAACTCTTACCAAACTTAACTTCCGACGAAGTAAACGCTAAAGCCGTATGATCCACTTCGATCAATGTTGTACAAATATCCAATATGATCCTCCGGAATCCCCTTGGTATCTCGCGAAATCCTGGATTAAACGCGTACATTCGATTTCAAAAACATGCACACACATTTGCACCTTATTTCAATGGGATTGCGCAAAAGTGTTTACATATCTTTGAACTCGACTTTATAGCTTAGTTCAAAAAAATCCTGCCTACGATGCTAGGGGTCCCGGGTTGAAACCCGGCAATGGTAAATATTTGTGTGATGAGAAGGAATATTTTGTTAACCCGACTTCGCGAAGCAAAAGCAAGGGTAGCGACGCGATTAGCTTAGTTGGTAGTGACCCTGCCTAAATGCTAGCGGTCCCGGGTTCGAATCCCGCTATGGGCGGATATTCGTGTGTTGAGCGCGAGTCTTGGATGTTTTCTATATATTTAAGTATGTATTTTTCTAGTATATACGAGTAAGTATGTGTATCGTTGCCTGGTACCCATAGTACAGTCGCCATCATATATATTGCAGCAAACAAGGTGCTCACAAATATCTGAACACGACTCTATTGTTAAGGCGTTAGAGTGCATGTTCGTCCTCCAAGGGCGGGAGTTAGTCAAGAGCAAACCCATTATCAATAAAAAAAAAGTTATTTTTAACCACTCTGATATGTACAGATGTATTTGATGGCGAACTGTACAAACCTAGAACTTAGTTTGGGACTAAGTCAATTTGTGTGAGATTGTCCCTGATATTTATTTATTTTATGTGGTTAACAGTCTTATGTTTGTATGTTTATATGTATGTATGTTGTGTCCAAAAATCGCAGGCTCCTCTCTAGCCCGTGAATATGATTAATCAAAAACTTGCGAGTGTCATAGGCTATGTACAAAAATTATAAGCGTGCTTCATACTAGCCGGTTTTAGTGTTTGAGGTTATGTTAGGTTAGGTTATTTCTTTACACTCATAACATAAGTAACTCATTAATATAACATTCATAAATATTATATTCATTCAGTAACTCATTAATTTGTGTGAGATTGTCCCTGATATTTATTTATTTATTTTTAATATTAGTGTAAATTGAATAAAGCATTTATGTTTAATTTTTCTGAAGTACAGTGTCATAAACTGTTTATTACAATACAGTAATAACATTAAAGCTTGTGTAGACACGTACGAATTTTTTATCAACAGATAACCTTAAGCTGTGAATACAAGTAAGAATAAAAGATAAACAAGTAAGGTCACTGTACTGTCATGTAACAAGTCCTAAGGTATCAGTATTGTATTAAACTTTGTTCATGCGATTAAACTCTATAAAAATAATAAAATTGGCTACATGACAACTATTAAATAGATAAAAAAAAATCGATCGTAACCTTTCAAAAAAAAAACTAAATCAGTTTATCTGTTTGGGAGCTACGACGCCACAGACAGACACACAGATACACACGTTTAACTTATAAACAAATTTTGTTGGACTTATAAAAATTATAGATAAGACATAAGTAGAGGGTAGGTCCCTACTGATCTTAACCCCCGACGCAAAAAGAGGGATGTTATACGGGGTGAGTCTTGGTAAAGTGCACATATTCAAATGAGGGACATTAAATAATATTTTATAGACGAAAAAACTGCACAGTTTTAATTGTTCAGTTAAAACTGAAGGTCTGTAGCCCGCCTTAGGTTAGATAATTTTCCATAGCATGAAGAAGCCAAACGAATACACAAGTCACGTGATGGGAAAATGGTTCTGGGGCCCATAGACAATCTCGAGACTGCCTGCTGGCTGGACTCATCACCCACCCGGTTCCTGACTCACCTCTTCGCTGCCCGCGTCCGTCATGCTGACGATGGCGATGCTCATGTTGACCCTCATCGTGAACGCCAGCAGCATCGCCAGGAACAGGAGCAGGGTCTGCGCGTGCCTGACGCCCAGGCCTTCTGGAAACCAAACACATCCCGTTAATTAACTTCAATACATAGTATGAAATGAAGTCGCCCTTCGCGTCTGTCTGTCCCTTTGTATGCTTAGATCTTTAAAACTACACAACGGATTTTGATGCGGTTTTCAACATCAGTTAGATAATTTTTCACGGAAGGTTTATGTATATAATAAATAGTACCCGGAGCGAAGCGATGGCGGTTCGCTATAGGCTATATTTTAACTTATGTAACCGAAGCGAATCAAATAAGTATAAATACTTTTGTGATAAATTTAATAAACAATAAGTACCTAAACTAGTTTTCATGAGAGGTTGATTGTGGACAACTTAAAACATCCTAGATTCCGCGTGATTTTGTATATCTTCGCGATGATCTCAACAAGTAGGTACCAACGGTGTTACTTATTATGAGTTTATGATAACGTTGAAAAAATAATGAAGTAATATTATGACGTAGAAGTCGGTTAATTGGTTTTTAAAACATGTTTTTTTTACTTATTTTGTTGTTACTGATGTAGCTAACTCGGATTTGACGAGACTACGTATAAAAAGTATGGCTTAAAAACGTTTTTTTTTTTTTTTTTGGGGAGTTTACTGGTCCAGCATTTTGCCTACTATTGGCATTAGATTTCTGTTTAACTAGGGCCTAGGCTATGGTACAGGAGGTACAATCGGAGAAGTATTGGCGGCTAAAGTGGACAGATACGTCAGGTACAATGTCGTGCAATCAACTTCTAATTCTGCCCAGCTAAGGTTCACCTTTTGTACTCAAATTTGTATTTTTGTGCAATAAAGATTAAATAAATAGAAGGAACAGTTGGAAGATGTTCTAAACTACAAATAATTATAAGGCACGGTAAAGATCCAACTTAATTTAATAAGAGATGAGATACCATGTCGGACAAGCGAGTTACACCATATCAAACAATGACCCATTATGGCTTGGCTTGTGGACTGGTCGAAAAAATAAAAAAAGTTTATTGTTTTAATTGGCCTGTTGTATCTCACGATGGTAAAAATTAGCTACAGGCTTCGCTCCCTTTTTACTTAGCCATAATTATCGTAAAAATCTTATTCGAAGGTACCAAGTTCAATTTGATAATAACGTCACTTTGGTCGGCTGCGACGCCAGCTTCATTGTACTTCGTACTTCGTATCTTTTATCTTCGTAATTCTGGACTTCGTATCCACTTATGCCCACAATTCCTTCGGCATGGTTTATTCATTAAATTTAAATAATAAATATTATACGTCTAGTTTGGGCACAATTCATTGTTGTATTTAAACCATTCAGTACGGAAACTATTGTTGTCTGAGGGTTAAGTGGACAAGTTACCAATATGATGTAAATGATGCGTAGATGCTTTGATTGCGCAGAAATTTCATTTTTCACAAAAATTTATATATCTCAAAAACTAGACCGAATCGAGCCTACTTTATACGACATTTTTAACTCCAAATTAACTCGGGAACACGCTCGCTGTTAAAATCCTTCGGGTACCTCCCGGGCACGGTGTATATTGAGAGTCGTTATAAAGTGCACACATTAAATTAAATTTTTTCGACGAAAAAAATATTTTTTTTTTTAGTTTTTGTGTTTACATGTGGTAGGTACCTCAGTTGCGAAATATTTTCAGTCATAAAAAAATGAAAAAATAAAAATTTGTTCGTCGATAAAATTGAATTTAATGTATGTGCACTTTATTAAGACACCCTGTATTGACCACAAACAAGGTTCTAGGAACAAAAGGTTCTTTTCATGTTTAATATTTCGCTATTTAAAAAAAGACTATATAATGTGATAATTTAAAGTTTGCGACTACTAAAACACACCAACTTCGAAGTTATTTAGTAGTTCTATATTTTGCTACATTTTACTTCTTAATAATTGCCTAGATAAACCTCAATTGAAATGTATTTTTCTTAATTTACAGCGTAAGCAAAAATTTCACAAATATTCAACGCTCCCACGCGAGAGATAATTATCATAACATGTTGAAGTGAACGTAAGAAGTTATTCCAAATAAGCATTATGTGTGAGACAAAGAACAATAAAGATAATAGTAACATTCACTATTGAGCCAAAACAGATGACATATTTTTAACACTGTTTTATTATTATTATCTTCATTTGGTCATAACTATGATGTAAATCAATATAAATAGTAGATAATCATTTATACAAACAAACGTAACCAACATAATTTTTGTCTAAACGCATTGTATTTTATAATCGATTATCGATTTATTCAGCGCTGTAGATGTTTGACACCTCAGCATATAATGCTGAGCCAGTGTCCGTTTCACTGCCGCGAGGACACACCGCGTTTCTTTTTTCCAGTTTTGTTGCTTTATTTTATCTTTTTACCTTATTTGTGTCTTCTGTGTAGAGTGTAGTGTCTTTCTTCTTTTTATTCAATAGCAATAATTATCTATAATCACTGCATATGTAGCAAAAAAAAACCGCTTCACGCCGCCTGTATGTATGTACGCTTAGATCTTTCAAACCTCGCAACGGATTTCACCATCAGTTACATAATTTTTCACGGAAGGTATCATACACAGATTTAATTCTTCTGTTCCTAAAAGTTAATGACGTGGGAGTTTTTAACTCATATAACTTTGATACAGGCCAAAACTACACCAGCCATTACGCGGATATATCCTAACCCGAAAAAATTGCTTCCAAAGTCCTTAACTTTCTGGAACAGGAGAGACAACTTTTGTTTCTGTGACTGTGTATGACCCAATAGTACCCGGAGCGAAGCGAGGGCGGGTCGCTAGTTAAGCTTACCTTCCTAGATAATCCCTCTTTCTCAATAGAAAGATCTCACCAATGTGAGAACCGTATATAAATACGTATGTACTACTGTATCTGAGATTAGCCCGAACAAACACAAGCTCCGCGCGGCGGGGAATTTCATTTATAATATGTCATTGTAGTGAAAATGTGACGTTCTCAATATAAAGGGACCTTATGGAGGCAGGCGGTAATGCCGTTTTTATAACTGTTACCATAGTATTCGTATAGTTACAAGAATAAGAAGAGCTTAACTGCCTTCCTCCATAAGGTCCCTTTATATTGAGAGCGTCACAAATAATCTCGTTAGATGGACCTAGTCGGTTGTGATCTTGGTCCACCGGTCCAGATGCATTCGGCAGACAGGTCCAGCCCAGTCCCATGCAGCAACTGGAGTAGAGGAAGATCATAACTTCATAACAAAGATGGCGAGACGATTTGAATAAGTTTTTCCAGGCTGGCAAGTATTGGCTAGAGAGGGAGAGAAGTGGAGTAATGAGGGAGTTTGCCCAGCAGTGGGACATCAGGGCTATTTAAATTAGATTAAGTAAAAATGTTTAAATATGTTTTCCGAATTTCAGCCTATTCCAATAAGGGAACTAGTTCAAATTGGACTTGCAAGATTTAAATTAAATGTATTAAGGAACAAACAAATGTAATAGTGATGCGCGACTTTGAATGATACTAAATCGATTTGTCGATTATTTACATCATTTGATAGATAGATAAAACGTTTATTTGGGTACTACAAATCACACAAACACTTGACAGAATAAATCAAAATAATAACACTAAAACACTAAAATTACATATCCGTTGCCAAAAGCATGTGTGCGTTGCAGCAGAGCAAAAAGGCCATGGCTCAGTGTATAGCTTTGCTCGTATGAACAAAACACTGGTATTCTGCCACTACCCCGAGGAACGACAGAGCTACAACGAGCAAACATTTTAAAACGAATGAAAAAAAATAAGAAAAAGTAGACAAAGAGTTTATATATAATATTTCCTATTGACATGCGTTTGCGTGCCTGTGCGTGTATTGGTCCGTGATATATGTATATATGCATGCTTGTGTGTTTAGTTTGCATAAAAACTGCGCGAGTGAAAACATTGTATTTGGCGAATGTGACAGTGCGCTAAGAGCATTAGACAGCAAAATCCGATACCAAGTAACCGTGAGGAATACCAATTGTTTGTTTTTGTAGTAGTAAGTCCCTATAATGTTTTTTAAAAGAGTACTTTGATGTCAAAAGTCTAATTGGAGGAGGAACATTGTTCCAGCATTTGGTAGCTAGGTAACGGAAACTGCCGGCAAATGCCACAGTCCTGTGGCGCTGACTCTCCAAAGGACAACGAGAGGATCTGGGTCCATACCTTTGATGGAAGGAAGAGACCTTCAACTTATCAAAGAGATATTTTGGCTTTTTAAAATTTACTATGTCAAATAAGAGGCATGCAAGATGTAAATGTCTTCGAGAAGACATATTTAAAGTCAAATCTCTGTTGAGATACGGTGTTATATGACTCCTTGGCGGAATAACGTGACAAAAACGATAGCAAGCATTCTGAACACGCTGAATTAAACGAGGAGTTTTTGACTGTAACCTTGGGCCGTAGACCAAATCTCCATAATTCAACTTCGAAAGTATTAAAGATTCGCACAGTGTGACGCGTACTTTTTCACATAAAAGGTTTCTGATCTTATATAAAATTTTGAGACGGTAAAAGCAAGAACTAACCAGTTGTATTACGTGGCTCTCAAAACGCAACTTACTATCAAACACAAGACCTAGATTTTTGCATTCCTCGACGCGTTCAATATTTTGCCCAGAGATGTTTACTAGTGGATTGCAAGCTAATATTTTTGAAGTTTGATTTTTTGATCTCAGAACCATGAATTTGCTTTTGTTAGGGTTTAGCAATAACCCGTTTCTATCAGCCCAGGCGGCTACACTATTAAGATCTTCGTTCAACTTGTGCACTGCGTCATTAAAATGATGAGGAAGAGCCGATATATACATTTGGACGTCATCCGCATACAAGTGATACTTGCAATACCTGATAGACTTAGCTATATCTGCACTATATATGATAAAAAGTAAAGGGCCAAGTATTGACCCTTGGGGCACTCCACGAGTTACAGGGCTAGGATCAGATACCACTGTTATGCCATCCTCCTTAACTACTCTAACGGATTGGTAACGTCCACTAAGATAGCTACGAAACCATTCCAACGACTTGCAGTCTACGCCCTAATATGATAATTTAGAAAGTAATAATGTGACGTTTATACTATCAAAAGCTCGTGAAAAATATTAAAACTGATATACTAGTCACTACTGGCACAATTCTACAAAATTTATGACACGTTTTGTTAGAAAACTGCACTATCTTCCTTTTGAACAAGTTTCTTATAGTAGAACGAACTATTAGCACTGTTTATTATTTTTGTTTACGGAGTAACACAGTATGACGTGTTTGCTTGTCGGCGCTCGGTCGGTACCCCTCAATTTCAGAGATCATTCGATTATTCATCATACTGATTTCGAGGATCGTGCTCAACGATCACTATCACATTAGTTAGTTACTAATTAGTAGTCATTCATTATTCGATTATCAACATTAGTATAGTACTAATTCGTTAGTCGATTATTAGTGATAGTAATCCTCGGTTATTCGATTAATCGCGCATCACTATAATATGTAAAGATAAATAAGTCGTTAGTTTAGTGTGACGATGCGGTTAACCCAGTTAGTTGTAATAATAATGATTATTACCTTTATTTCAGGCAACGAGGCCTTTCATTACAGGTGCCTTACCTACAGGCTAACATATACCGAGAGATTAGTAGTGTCCCTGCCTACGAACGAAGCTAGCGGTTCTAGGTTCGAATCCCGGTATGGGCAAAATATTTTGTGTGATGGATCAGCGCGTGTATTTTTTTCTGAATCAGGGTTGTTTTTTATGAATATCTCTATATTATGTATTTCTCTATTTGCCTAGTATTTGTGTGATTGTCCTCTGATATTTCTGATATTTCTCTGTTTATACATATAAGTACCCTGAGTCACTCAATCGCTATCCTGTCAACTCCATTCATTTTGATCGTTGACTTTCTTAAAATGCAAATTGTCTAGCCCCGCTGGGAAGGTTATCGGGAAAGAACTGAATGAGGCTAGGACAAGGCCAGAGAGCTTGACGAGAAAGAAAAGGCCTAACGTCAGCGTAGAATACCGTCTAACTAACAAAACAAGTAAGGTGCTGTATCGCTTAACTTGCCCAAGTTGTTATTTATGCACTTTATTGAATTGGTTAGTTACGCAAAAATTTGTTAGATATTGCACTATAGGTACTATTTTAGATTGATCGATCGTATATTTGTTTAATAAAAAAACAGAACAGAAATCCCGCGTTATCAAATTTACGCCATAAACGATAAAAACATGTTTATTTTTCACACATCCTAAATACTAATTACTTATGTATACTTTGAATAACATTTTTTATACATTACAAAGTAAAAATAAAAATGTACTTACTAGGTCTAACATTTCCCTCCTGGACGACGCCCATGGTTCAGCGGAATAAGTGTGTAACTCCGAAGCGTGAAGTCCTAACAGCTACCATAATCTGCAACGCTTACACAAGTGTCAGCCGCTAGCGCTATTTCACTTATGCCCGTTTGCATATGTATTGACACTTCTCGCGACTCACAGAAGAATATGTGGAGTCGACTGTGAATATATCCTTTTATTTTTGTACGCAAAAAGTTTGCGGATTTATGCTGTAAGCACTTTAGTTTCTTTAGATGATCACTGTGTTAGGTTAACCGCCTGTTTCACAATCGTTAAGTAAATCATATCTGTCAAACGAATTCCCTTTCCCTTTCTCACACTTGAAAATAGACAAGGAGAGGGCTATCTTTATTTGACAGATAAATTTACTTGTCGATTGTGAAATAGGCCATTAAGTCTATTAACTTTTTTTATTTTAAGTACACTAGCCTTGGATTTTTGTGGCTATACAACTTTTTTACATTTTTTATTTGTAAAAGATTCTGTTAGGTAATAAATTAAACGATTTGAAATGTATAAGCCCCTGTACATTTCAGGCCGTAAAAATGTTTAGACATCCTCTCACAAAGCAACTCAATAATTATGTCAGTACCGTTTCTTTACAAAAGGACATCTTTAGTCTTTACTCTATTAAAAATGTATCATGGTATTGCATGAAATTCAATATTTTTACTTACTGGGTGAAGTTTAAAAAATGTGTTCATAGTTAAATACTGTTAAGGACTTACGAAATGGTAACGTTCTCAGTTTCGTAACGATTATTAACGATACAATTGTTTGACTAATTTTTGTTACGAAACTGAGAAAGTTACCGTAAGAAACGGTAACTTTATCAGTTTCGTAACGAAAATTAGTCATACATTTGTTTCGTTAATGTTCGTTACGAAACTGAGAAATTACTGTTTCTTGATTTAAGTCCTTTACTTTACCCTATTACGACATTGATTATGAATCTTATAAAAAATTGCATATTATATAATTTTTAAAAGTAACTTTGTTCTGAGTCAAAACCAGTTTTTTGTGATACTTGTGCAGAACATTCACTTTTAGAATTCGTTTTTGCATAAGGAAAAAATAATAAATAACCAAAGATAAATAAGAACGTACAAAGACATTTAACAGTCATTGCAATTAAGAAACATACTAACGACCCGTCCTGGCTTCGCCTGGGTGGAATCTATGAATAAGTAAAATTTTAAAATTTGCCGGGTTTTTTATGATGGTTTACGATTTTAATCCGAAAACAAATTGATTTATAACCTAGTTACATACAAAGCTTTTACTATATAGAGAATACAAACTTTTTTTTAGTTTATTAAAAAAACTGGTCAAGTGCGAGTCGAACTCGGGCACCGAGCGTTCCATATTTAAGATAATATGGTTGGTAAATATAGATTTTCGTTTTCTTAATTCGTATGCAATAAGGTCTATTTTGAGTTGCTTAAATTTAACACGAAATTTCAAAGTTTTTTAGTTATTTCGCAAAAACTATAAATGTTGGACACTTCATTTTATTTTCCCGTAAAATTAAAACAATTAGCTAGGTATACGTCAGGAATTTTTCAGATTTTTGGTTCATAAACTTTGGAGACAAGGGGGAAATAGTAATTTTTTGTACATTTTTGGCTATAAATCAAAAAGTACGTCACGGAAAATTATATATTTTTTAAAATGTGCAGATTAAGCCCTTTCTTATGACACCTCATTTGCTATAATCAAATCACTTTTATTTTCAACCCCCCATTCTGGGGTCTAGAATGGGGGGTTTCAAATATTTATAATTTTTTTTACAAAAAACCGATGCGGACAAGCAAGTTATACAACTATGCCAAATTTCAAGTTCATAGCATACGGACAGACGGATGGACTGACGGACAGACAACGAAGCCTCACCAAAAGGGTTTCTTTTTACCATTTTGGTACAGAACCCTAAAAAGCAGAACTATTATATGGTTGGCAACGTTTTTATGAATGTGCATGTCATCTGCAAGAGCGTTGAAGTAAATTAAAAAAAAAATACATAATCAATAGTTAAATATCAGGCACAATCTCACACAAATTGACCTAGTCCCAAACTAAGCTCTAGGCTTGTACTATGGGTACCAGGCAACGATATACTTACTTATATAAAGAAATACATACTTAAATATATAGAAAACATCCATGACTCAGGAACAAATACTCGCACTCATCACACAAATATTTGCCCACACCGGGATTCGAACCCGGGACCGCTAGCTTCGTAGGCAGGGTCACTACCAACTAGGCTAACCGCGTCGTCAAAAGTTATTTACTTTGTTTTTAACCCCCTACGCAAAAAAAGACAGGTGTTATAATTTATATAAGTGTATTTTATGTATCTGTGTATTTTGTCTGTGGCATCGTAGCTCCCAAACGGATGAACCGATTTTGATTTAGTTTTCTTTATAAGAAAGGCGACTAAATCCAGAGTGTTTTTAGCTTGGTTTAATAAAAATCGGTTATGCCATTTAAGAGTTACGAGCTCTAAAATTAGGAGTCCCGATTTTGCCAGGGGTTTTTAACTCGGTTAAGTAAGGCTGGATTAACATGATGGTTTTGACTACTTTATCACTGCTCCCTCAAGAACTGACAAATTTTCCGGGATAAAAATTATCCTTCCCCGATACTCAAACTATCTAAATACCAAATTTCATCGAAATCAGTTCAGCGGGAACTCACTTTGGCATTTATAATATTAATAAAGTAAGGATTCAGTAAGATTGCGAAAGTTTGAATGGATGTTTGAAAGTGTTTATTTATTTATTTAAAATGAAATTTGACACACAGATAGTCCTTATCCTAAATTGACAAGGATATATTTTTTATCCCGGAAAATTTTGAAGTTCTGGCGGGAAAAGCGATAATCGAGTTCTACGCGGCAAAATCATTTTTACAGTGCCTAAAAAATGCAAAAGCGAACTTATGACATTGTGTACCGTAGCCGTATCACGTAAAACAATAGAAGTTTATAAAGTAACTTCCTTTGCATCCGCGTCGCTTGCACGTGGTATTTTCATTGCATTAAACAACGGTAAATATAAGTGACATTTTACACTAACTCAGGACTGGTTACTCGCATTTGGTACTAAACGTCAGTAATAGAGAGAACTGTTGATAACCTTACCATATTGAGTACTTAGTAACTACATATAGGGAGATAAACAAAAATATTATTTTAAATTCAGTTTTGTTATGAGGCCAGACAAGCATTACACTTTGTCCATACAATACCATTAAACTATACAAGTCGCTGCATAAATACAAAAGCGTCACACATCAAAATGAATTTTCATTACATTTAAATTCGTAACGCTATTTACTTTAAAATTAAAATCAAACTATGTATATTTTTGATTTGTGACGGTATTTAAGCAGCGAAGTATGGCGGGAAAAACTTGATTTGCTGACTTAGCAGCTCAGATTGACCAATTGATTTTAGACTCCCATTCAGAATTACAGATCAAATTATTCGTATATGTATATAATTAATTGTCGTTTTATAATTTATCGCTGTCAGAAATGAGTTTAACCGATACCACCATGTTAGCATACGTAATTTGATACAATGATAATTTGTCGATGATCTCGTGATAAAAATGGTTTATCGCGTCGATAAATGTGGCCATAATAGGCCCACAGGTATGACAAAGTGATTAATGAGGGAATTATTTATAATGTCCGGGCATTATGAATAATGACAAGCTATAGCGGGTCAAGTGATTAATTTATTATCTAAATATCATTTTCATATCATTATTGATCACATTGTCTAGTTTGGTAAGGTTAGTTTGGGTTAGGTTAGTATTTTTTCAAATTGCCGTCTTGTATTTAGTTATTATGAAAAATGCCCACATTTATCACTTGGTCCGTGTATACCTTCTAATAATCGACCGAGAAACAACAATGATACTGTAATATAGTACATACAATTGTCTTTCTACAATAAATATCTTCACATATAATTAATAAAGGCAAGTACTAATCTCGTGTAAATTCAACGTAGAACAGAATGTAACAACTTTTCTGCACAACTGTTTAAATTCAGAACATTTGCTCTGTACCAACATTACAGTAGCACCGGAGCGAACGCAATTAGTATGCAGCGATATGAGTGCGCGCACTGCATATTAAGAGGTTAGCAACTTACAAATGCATTTGGCAGTAAACTTTTATACCTAAATGAGAACGATTTTCAGTGGTTTTATTATTTTTAACAACTCACTTTTCAATTTGGCGCATTAAAATATTTACTTGATACGCAGAAATCTCAGACTCAAACATAGGCACTAGGCAGTCGTGCTTTGCCATATTGCTGCTTATATTCCCAAGGCCAGATCAGAAGTAATCCCAAGAACAATCATGTCGCCACACAATGACTAGGATATTAAGTGCTTGCGTTCCAATCTCTAATTAGTAATAAGTTGCAGATACTATGTCATTGGTAAATGTTGCCTGTGATACGTGACGGTTCAAGCGTATGAGCTTGGAGTGAGCGCCATCATCCTACTTAGTTTTAGTTTTACCCTGGCTCCAGAGAACACCAGCATGACGAAACGCACATCAACGTTTTGGCACATTAAGCTGAGTGGAGACCATTTTGGTAGGTTTAAAATTATGTAAAACAAAATGATAAAATTAATCTGTAGGTTGTAAAATGCAAACCAAATAAACTTATTTTCTTTCTTTTCTTTCTTTCTTTCTTTCTTTCTTTCTTTCTTGCATTAACCAGTAAACTAAAGTTGCACTGCGCATTCGTTGGAAGAAAAGTCAGAGTTGGTACCTATCGCCATAGGAAATTCCGTAAACCATTCAAAATTACGTAAGCACCGAAGGGGGAGGGGGATCTTTGCGTTGCTTATTTTTGATGACACGAGAGAACTAAGAAACATGCCCACATACATACCACATATGTAGATACGTACAGTCACCACACGGGATTGTTGAGCCACTATAGAACCCTCTCACAGAAAGTAGACGGAAAATTTTGACGTAATTTCTTTTGAGTGACTTGACGTTGTCATTATGACAGGGTTCTATGGTGGCTCAACAATCCCGTGTGGTGACTGTACTACATACATACAGGTCAAAAACATTACCATTCATCTTTGGGCAGTCGGGTAAATAAACCTGTTGTTGCTTGTATTTGTTTTGTGAAATTTGCCGATTGTAGAAATATTCATGAATACTTCTATAAAACATGTATAAAACGCAACTATAATTACGTTATTTTAAAATGCAAATGTAAATATAGAATAGAGGTCATGTTTATACACGACGTGAGGCCAAATTTTGCATAATAAATATTGGGCCATGAGGTACAGTCAAACAATCTTATTCCTAGGCCACTGTGGAACTATGTATATGTATGTCAAAGTGACGTAATCAATCAAATCGTGGGTTCTTTTGGATCCCCGAAACGGTCACGAAAAAAGCCGTAGTAGCCTAATGGTTTGACCTGCCGACTCTTAAGCAGAGGATTGTGGGTTCGAACCCGGGCTCGCACCTCTAAGTTTTTCAGGATTTATGTGCGAAATATAATTTGTAAATTTACCATGAGCTTTTCGGTGAATGAAAACATCGTGAGGAAACCTGCACACACTTGCAAAGCAATTTGACGTTGTGTGCGAAGTTCCCAATCCGCACTGGGCCCGCGTGGGAGCTATAGTCCAAACCCTCTCATTGTGAGTGGAGGACTGGAGGCTACTGTGCCCAGCAGTGGGACGTATGTAGGCTGGATTATTATTATATATTATTAAGTGAATTACGCTCATTGTTGCGAAAAAAAAAGTAGTCTTTATTTCAAAAATAACCTAACTTACAAAATGATTGTTTACCATAAGCAATTGAAACGATTGTCAATATTACTAATTACTACACAATTAAGAGCGAATGATATTTCAATTGATTGACGGTCAATGACACGCCGTGCGGTCAAAGACAGCAAATGACCATCGTTACCGTTGAAGCGTAATGTCGGACACAACCTTGTCTCAACGCTTAGCAATCGCCTGAGGCGTAAGCGATTGATGGGTAATTCTTCGAGCGTTTCAACCGCCGTCATTCCCGTAGCCGCATTATTATTGATTGATTGATTGAATAACTTTGCTTTATTATTTTTTTTCAATATATACCGTTTGCGACGGACGGACGGACAGCGGAGGCTTAGTAATAGGGTCCCCGTACCCCCTTCCGGTACGGAACCCTAAAAACGATTCAGTTGTTTTTCTTTTATGTGTTGGGTTTTGAAAGGTTAAGAAATTTAGTAGAAATCTACCCCCTTATTCATAAACGCACAACAAACCTATTTTAGTAAAGGTACGCTTTGTCACTTTCTGTCAGATTCAAATGTCACAAACCAATATGAATAAGAGGGTTACTCTACTTAGCCCTGTCCATAAGTGTTTCTTATTACACTACAAAATGCACTGATAGATCAAACTATCAGTAATATCGTAAAGGTTATCTTAAAGAGTTTATTATCATGTACCCTCGAGATATTACAACAAACAAAATAGCATGGACAACTAACAACGAACCATATTGCTACAATTTTAAAGTTTTTTTTAACTGTAATGTGGTTTTCGCGAGTGGCATTGTAAGTCGACGATGACATTGTTCTCTGGCTATGTTTAAGTTTAATGTTTTTAAACGTACAGTATGTATAATTCTTGATGTTCGTTTGTTATCTTGTGTCACCTCGCTTTCTTGATCTTTGTCACTTCTAATACATGTCACTTTGTAAATTGAAAAGTGAAACCAAATGCCTTTTATGACAGAACTTTCCCAAAGCTGTCCTCCGTGATCAGTTCTGTGCTACTCGCATCCAGCTGTATCTTGCGACCCTTGTGGCAGGTCTTACAAAAAAACCGGTCAAGTACGATTCGCACTCGAGCACAAAGGGTTCCGTACCATCGAACATAATTTATTTTTATTATTTGTTGTTATAGAATCTATAGATATACACACTCTGTGAAAATTTCAACTTTCTATTACGATTCATGAGATACAGCTCGCTGGCAGACAGACGGACAGCGGAGGCTTAGCACTAGGGCACCGTTTGCACCCGTTGGGTACGGAACTCTAATTTAATGTACATGACAATACAATACGAAATAAACAAAAAATAATTAAGCTTTCCGGTACAGTCGAGTTCAAAAATATGTACACACTTTTGCGCCTTATCCCATTGAAATAAGGTGCAAAAGTGTGTACATATCTTTGAACTCGACTGTACGTGATCGCCACATTCACTCCGCTCCGCCGCCACTCTAGAACCTTTCCGCCCCGACGGCCATTGGTTCTACGGTTGTAGGAACAATGTGCCCCGCTCACTGGAAACTTTTCGCGCTGAACCAAAATTAGATGACACAATAGTAATGAGCAATAAAATATAACGTATCAGTCAAGTATACTTCTCATTTAACTTTTTGCTTATATCTTTTGCCATCTAATATTTGTAACAGTAGCCAAATATTATGTCAGGGGAAGAATTGGATGAATTCATGTCCAATTCATCAAGTTGCAAACATCAGGGCCTGCCTGGTATGGATTCCGTATATATTCTCTCAATAAATCAAAATAATTTATTGCCACATAATAAGCATATACAGTTACAATTTAACACAAATAAAATAATAATAAATGAACTAAATTACACCATACAGGCATTTCACATCCCCCATCTCACAATCAGGCATTTCAAACATTCAAAACAAACAGGGACAATACAAAACAGAACAGAGACACAAAACATTGAGGTGGCAAAGGCTCCTGCGGCACGATTTTACATCGCAGCGATTTTCAGCCTGCACCTTGGCTTACTAAACAGCAGTTATTTATAACATTTCATTATAAAACTAATATTAATTTATAAATAGTTGATTTTTTTTTCTTTTTTTTTTTTTTACAACTTAATAATATTTTTTTACATAACTTTCTCTTCTTTCTTTTCAGGATCTGAAACAAAAAGAATGTAAGTAGGTATGTTAAAAGTTAAAACAGCGTTGCAAGAATTCACAACAGGGTCAGTAAATGAATTTACGGTTTTCTAATGTTTTACCAAAACACGTTGCACAGATTCATTTCACAAACATATCATTTGGCAAACCGCTTTTTTTTCGAAATTATGAATATTTCAGGTTTTTTTTTAAACTAGCATATAGGGTTGGTCACTATACGATAGACCTGAAATAAATCCTGAAATATTAACCTAAAAGTTACGGAAAAAAGCGGTTTGCCAAATAATGTTTCATGATTTCAAATGAATCAGTTTGTGAAACGTTTTTTGATAAAATGACAGGATACCTGAATTTACTCCAATCTTTTAAACGGGTAGCTATCACTTTATCGAAACTCCTTTCATCGAACGTATCATTTCATCGAATTTCATTTCATCCGAAGCTAATTTCCACGTGCAGGAGTTATAATTTTTTTGTGGTGTCAGGTCTAACCTAACCTAACCTACGTAACCCATTCTTAAGATAACCTGAAAACAATAAGGTTTCAGCAGAAATTAGCTTTCGATGAAATGAAATTCGATGATATGATACGTTCGATGAAAGGTGTTTCGATAAAGTGATGAAATACCCTTTTAAATATAATTCAATTCATAATTTACATTGAGACGTAACGTAGCTCCTTTTGTGTATCGTGTAAACATGAAAACTATTTCAACCCATCAGATTATGAATATTCTAACTAATGGAGGCCCATTTAATAAAGCTGCGTGCGCATAAGTGTGTTTCCACGTAAAGCCCGTTACACAAATGTTCTCCGTCGTAGTCTAGGCTTTACAATGATAGAGGGTGAGGTGGTACTTAGAGCGAGTACTTAATTACACAGCCTAGGCCTGTTTTATCCAATCCTCAGATTAAAATAGCGGTCAGTTAATGTTATCACTTATCAGTCTCCTTTTCGCTTTCATTAAATTTATTCCAAACCGTTTTTGTGAAGTTATGGTTTAATTATTGCATTAGATACTTCATGAGCTTTGCACCGTCAAGTAACCTGCCAGTTCATTGCTAATTAGAGTAATTAGTTGTTCTTATCGGTGGTAAACGAGAATCCGAATCAATAAGTCTCTGTACCCGTTTGAGTATTGCGTTGACCCACTGAACCCGGCAACTTAAGTGCGTAATAGAACACTCGGTGCCGCGAACTCAAAATGGACTCCAGTATGTAACAGGATTAGAAAGCATAGGCACTGAATAAATTGAAGGTTGGTTTATGCAAGTCAAGCAAGTCTGATATATGCAACCTGTATTTGCTTATGTGCCTTAGGGTCAAAGTGACACTTTAATTCTTAAAAATACTTTGTACTGCTCCAAAGTTTTAAAACTGGTTTGCTAACGCTAATTTAATATTCACTACATCCTACTAATATTATAAATGCGAAAGTTTGTGTGTGTGCGTGTGTGTGTTAGTTTGTTACTTTCACGCTGCAACGGCTGGACGAATTTAGCGGATTTTCATACGGTTGTCACTAATAGAAAGACGGATTATCTAGGTAGATTATAATTTATTAACATTACAGATAATTAGTGCTACCCATGCGAAGTCGGGACGGGACACTAGTCCTTTATAATTACTCAAAATTATAAGAGTGCAGCCACTGAAGTTTGACTACTTTTTTTCGCACAACAGTGACTGGTGCCTACATTACAGGGTGTTTTAATTTTTTTTACCTTATTTTACCCCGCTTGCACTACTACGCTTTATACGTTCCGAAAGCGTGTTCAGAACCCTAATCAAGGCATAACCTATGAGCCACTGAAGCGGGGCACGGTGGTGGTCCGATAAACACGCAAAACAGGGATAATTGATGGTTGAGTATTGGGGTAAGACATGTAAATTAATGGATGTGGTCTCGTTGTGGCAGAAAATAGCCGTAGGCAAAGGCGAATTCGATATTTAAGGCACAGTCCGTTTTAATTACGTCCTCGAACGTGCTTATTGGTACTTAGCATTAACTGCGATATAGGGTGCTCAAATTTATGAGCATTTTTTAAGGATTGTTTATACTTCTATTATTTATCTGTGTTGCATTATGATTAGTAAGTCTATTGATTTTATTGGTAAACTACAATCTTTGTTTGAAACATACGAGTAATCAAAACCGTGTTTTTCTTGACTCTTGAAAATTACGCAAATTCAAGGTTTTATCAGATTGTTTTAGCAACTGGTTCCTAATTTTATTACATCAGAATATAGGTCGTCATCTTTACTGTGCGATTGACGTGTTGGTTATAGCGATCGCTCAAATACCAAGTGCCATTAAAATTTTAACGCAATTAGCACTCTGAATATTTTGATTTATAGCGCAAATTAAGTTTAGCAATCGCGAGAGTTAGGTCGTTAATTCAATTATTGGATGGAAATAAGGAAAATTTAAATATTAACACGTGATGATTCGTGGGAAATATAGCGATATACAGATGTTGTTGCAACTATCAATCCTACTTATTAAACGAAATACATTTGTATATATACTCACGTTCTCCAAAACGGCTCTAACGATTTCGATAAAATTTGCAATATGTGGGTTTACGGGGGCGAACTATCGATCCAGCTAAGTCTCATATCTGGGAAAATTCCTTTTCACCGTGTTTTCACGCAAAAAGATTTACCAGCGCATATGGTTCGTGATTTCGATGCGGCCGCCACCGTCTGATTAGACTAATGGTTAGAGCGTTGGCCTACTACGCAAAGACTGCGAGTTCGAACCCCACCTTTGGATCGGTTCTTTTTGTTTTGTTTTTGTTTTTTTTTGTTTTTGTACAGCAAATCGATGAAAATTCGGTTTCTACTCGAGCAACGACGCTCGGTCTCTCAGGTATGTAATAGAGTTTAACTACTTAAAACCTTACTACTTACCGAGGCAAGTTCTGCGTACCCATACATTTTAATTTCAACACAGTGGCGTGTAAAATCTGATTCTGAAAATAATTAATTAAGTTTTGTTTTACTTGGACTTTAAACCCTACAGGATAGTCTCACCATAAGGGTTCCTTTTTTACCATTTTGGTATAGAACCCTAAAAACAAGTGGTACCTTTTTTGACACCTGTAACTGTTTTGCCAGCAAGTAACACCCTTAGAATCATTCCTGTCCTATAACGTTTATGGCGGACGATTAATTGCAATGTCTTCTGCCCTCATCCTATATTATGGTAACCTCCTTATTTATAAACGCACAATAAACCTATTTACTTACCCTAAGGCTGCGTTCACATTAGGCGAACAATGATCGGCTGACTGCCTCCGGATCGCTTCCCTATATGTTTTAAATGGAGAGTTCACACAGCGCGTGCTTGGTAGCTTTTTATAGGGAGGTAAACAGCCGATCACTGTTCGCCTATTGTGAACAGCCTTAATTAAAGTATAAGGATACTTCCTCACTTTCTGTCAAATTCAAATCAATACATAGTATAAAATGAAGTCGCCCTCCGCGTCTGTCTGTCCCTATGTATGCTTAGATCTTTAAAACTACGCAACGGATTTTGATGCGGTTTTCACCATCAGTTAGATAATTTTTCACGGAAGGTTTATGTATATAATAGAACCCGGAGCGAAGCGAAGGCGGGTATTTATAGGCTATATTTTAACTTATGTAACCGAAGCGTAGCGAGGGCGGGTCGCTAGTGTTATAATAAAAGATAATGCCCAAGCTATTTTAAGCATAGCTATTGTGCGATTATGAGCAAATGGATGAGCTTACCTTTAGCACTTTCGATGGAGTGTTCCTCCTCACAATCATTCCAGGGCTGCCTCGCGCTGGTACCGAATACCAGGTAGCAGGAGTTGCACACGAAGTAGATGAGCGACGACAAGTAGAACACTTTACGCCATTCTGCTGCATCCGTCTGGAACACAAGAAACCACACTAATATTACAAATGCGAAGGATTGTGTGTATGTTTGTTACTCCTTCACGCTGAAACGGGTGCACGGGGTGGTCAGGGTGCCTAGCCAAGATGCATTAAGTACTTAACGATTTTTGAAAATCGACAAAATGTGTGGAATTCACGTAAGCAGCCGACGTGACTGACCGTGGCAAATCCTATACTTCTTAATTTTTATTTATTTGTTAGAAAATCAGCCGTAATAACACATATTTTGAAAAAAAATCAAACCGCTATGTATTACGGTTCAAACAAAAGATACAGCTCTTTATAGTTAGGACAGACGGACAAACGAACGGACGGAGAGCGTAGGCTTAGTAATAGGGTCCCGCATGACACCCTTTGGCTAAGGTACCCTAAAAAAAAGATATGTTATCAGGGAGGACATGGAAATCCACGAAAGAGGCATAGGTGTGTTTAGCAGTGGAAGAAGAAGGAAAATAAGAAGTAGTAGAAGAAATAGGAGAACAAGCGGTTTAGTTTTACCTCGTCCTGGATGATAACGCCGGCTATCAGAGGAGCGATGATGGACATGAGATTCGCGATGCCGTTGGTGATACCTAACATGGTACCAGCAAAGTTTGGAGACATGTCCAAGTGCACCAACTGGAAGAATTAAAGCAATCAGTGTGTTATTTCTAGACCAGGGGTGAACAAACTGCAGCCTATGGCCCAACGCCTGTCCGCGAATTGATTTAACCTAGCCTGCAAACGTCTCTTGTCCTCGAGAGTATCGCCCTCTAAAATATATTTTAACAGCATCACCTACCCAAGTAGATGAAACTGCTAGAGTGACCGAAGAATAGATTTAATAACTGAAAACCTGATTTTTTATCTAAATATCATATTTTTAGCGAGATGTTCTGCTTTTTTCCTTTGGCATTGGATCTAAAGGTATCTTAAACCTTATGTGGTCACGCGTCGAAACATTGCAAAACAATTTTAAGTGCAAACTTGTCTCTTATTCTTTCTCAAAATTACTAAAAATATGGTATAGTTTTCAGATGAATGGAAATTCCATTGTGCTTCTGGTGAAGCCAAAAAAAAAAACAATGAACAGTGTTCATACCATGAAGCCAGTGTAATGTCCAGCATTGAGTCCCACCACCATGGTCAGCAACCCTACGGCTAGCGTGACGTGTCCTGCCGGCACGAAGCCCAGGCCGATCAGGAAAATCGCAGGCCCGAAGTGACCTGGAGAAATAGGTAACCCTTTCAATAACTTGGGAGTCTTGGGACTAGGTATGTTACGAACATTCGTATTCGCATTCGCTTATGCGAATGATTTGCATAATTTAAAAATTCGCAGCAACTTTCGCGTTCGCATCAATCGAATCGAATCGTGCAGGTCATGTCGTGAATCCGGGCATCTTTTGCTTTTCGCGCGTTGAATTACGAGTGTACATAAATAAATAACACTATCTTTTTTTTATAAAAACGATGGCTCAAGTTGACTAAAGATATTTTAAATATTTCATAACATTCGCATTCGCATATTCGCACCATGATCATTCGCATTCGCATGTGTGAAATGTGAAAAATGTGACATTCGTAACATCCCTACTTGGAACGTGATGATTCTAATGTTTGGTAATTCGAGATGAAAAGTGAGTTTGTTCACGTTTCAACGCCTTTATAGCCCGGAGACTGAAAATACTCGCAAGGTAGGTACCTACTTTTTATCCCAAAAATTAGACAGATCCCGATGGAAAAGCGAGAACGACTTCAAAAGGATACAGTCGAAGGTAAAAGCTGGTTAAGAAATGGTTTTGTAAACGATATCTCAAACTAAATTCAGTTTTGATTATTAAAAGTTATAGCTATAAGGCCCTTTATAAGGAATGCGCAGACTATTGATTTAACGAAACTCGTTTTAGATATCGCACGTTTGAAAGTAAAACGCAATAACTTTAATTATCAAACCATTCAACATTAAAACCTAAAGCGAAATGCATTCAAAGCTCAAAATAAATTTAGCTTAAAATGTCACTTGTTTCCTTTTTCCTTTAAACATGCGATATACTGCAGATTGACGAAAGATATCGACGATAATCTCTGGCAAAAGTTTCACGAAATCATTGACTTTAACAGTCGTCGTATATTCCATTATCATGTCGTCCACTTAATAACAAAAGATCCATAATGTTGCAATGAACTTACCGATACTGTTGCATATTTTCCTGGTAACAGTAGTACTGAGCCAGTTTTTGGCGAGAATGTAGTCAGACAGAAAACCGAAGGGGAAACTAAGGAAGTACATAGCGATGTACGGAAGCGCTGACATCACGCCGTTCTGTAGAGAAAATGCAAAAATAATGTTAATTTGGAGATGGAAAAAGGATTTAATTAACAATTATGATAATTAAAACTATTTTCTGTAAGTCTAAGGCCAGTATTAATAAACTGATCTTTAAGATGCCCATCTCAGGACATGTTAGAGTCATAGAAAACTGACAATGCTGTGCTTTGAGACGGGTGACTCATGCCGCAGCCACACTGTGCGGCATTCGGCGAATATTCGTGTTGGCGTTTCTGTTTTACTAGACGTTTATGAAAAAGACGTCAACACGAATTTTTACCGAATGCCGCATACTGTGAATGAGGCATTAGACAAAATCAGTTAGTTCTAAGTTTTACAGTGCAGCGTGTCATCACTACTGAGAAGAAGCGGCGCAAGAAACTGAGCAGTCAGTTTTTATTAAATGATTTATTATAATTATAAAAAAATACTTAATGCATCATTACACGCAGCATTTGTTACATCATAAATGACGTAATCAAGCATGATTTGAATCGTATGTAAATTAAGGAAAACTTATAATATATCCTTGTAACGGACCGAGGTATTTAAATTAAATACTACCCGTTACATATTCATGACATCATCCTAGATTGCGAATATTAAGCGTGAGTATAGGGCATCTGGCTCCGCTGGCCCCCTATCATGCATGCACGAGATAAAATTTGACAGGTGCTAGGAAAATGAATACATCTATTCCATATTGTAACGTAAGACTTAGCGCTCAAGGTTTTAAATAAAAGTGTCACGTCTTGATACAATTTTTTTTTTTTTTATCATATATGGGTTTGCGTTTGACCTCAGTCTCACCTGATGTTAAGTGAAAACGAGGTCGAAGATGGTACACGCTTACCCAGAAAATGCCTATTCACTCTTGCCTTGAAAACACCAAGGTTATAGGATTCCGGGAATACAGACGCAGGGAGAGCATTCCACTCCTTGGCAATCGCTATAAAAATGTGAAAATCGCTTAATAATAAAAGGCAATAAAATTCTGGACGAGACATTTTTATTTTAAACCTTAAGCGTTAAGTCTTACGTTAGAATATAGAATAGATGTATTCATTTCCCTAGCACCTGTCAAATTTTATCTCGTTCATGCATGTTAAGCCCGCTGCACCTACTTAACATAGTCTCATCGAGTTTTTAACCCCCATCCCGACGTAAACAGAAGGGTATTACAAGGTTAACGTGTGTATCTGTGCATCTGTGCATCTGTTTATCTGTGAGTCTGTCCTTTAGTTTATTTTTTTCGTTTGAAAGGTGACTTGATCGAGATTGTTATTGGTTCATACACAACCGCAGAAACAAATTGTCTCTCCTGTTTCAGAAAGTATCCGCGTAATGGGAGCCCGGTGTAGTTTTGGCCTGTGTCGAAATTATATGAGTTAAAAACTCCCAAGTCGTTAACTATTTAGGAACAGAAGGGACATGTTGAACCTAAATCTGTTTATAACCCTATTTTAGCTAGGTTTGATGAACTTACCGCTTTGATGTTCACTCCGAGGACTTGGCTCATGTAGCTAGGGATCTCGGTCATGAGGGTCCAGAAGCCCCAGTGGTGGCCGCAGTGCACCATGATCAGACTCAGGAATGAAATAGAAGTAATTAAAGACTTCCAGGGGGTCTTGAAAGTCTGGAAGAACCAGTTATGTAATTGATAAAAAGCGATTTAAGTACTATAATGCTAAAATGATGAATAGATGCTCATAATAAAATACCAGTCGGCAGCATTGCTTCTAGTTATACTAATTGTTTAGCCGACCGAAGCAGATGTTCGGATGTTTTTTTTGACGACAAAGCCCTTACTTAGCCAAGATGCCCATCGCTAACTAGCGTTTCTACTCGTTTAGTTTTTAAACCAATCGCGTCATTGGTAGATCACGTCTAACGGAGAGTCAAAGTGATCTACCAGTGACGCGATTGGTTTAAAAACGAAACGAATAGAAACGCTAGTTAGCGATGGGCATCTTGGCTAAGGGCCCAGATTTGAAAGAAATTAGACACACACAGACTTTGTTCCAGATAATATGATAGTTCCCGAAGGAAATTTATAAACCAGTTCTAAACGGACAGTTGCAGGCCAAGCATGCTTTGTTCTATAATTAAAAAAAATCACAACTTCTATTAATTTTAACTGACCTTATGACCTCCAACATGTCCTAATGAATTCTGTATATACAATTTCTCCTCTTCGCTGATCATGTTGGAAGTTTGGGGAGAGGCGGCACCAATGATGAGATAGACGATTGTCCAGATGACGCCAAGGAGCCCAGGCAAGTAGAAGATGTAAGGCCAGCCCCAGTAGTCTGCAAGGAAGCCTGCGGACATCAGAGATGCCGCAGTACCTAGTTGGGCGCCTGTTGAAATTATGTTAGCTGATATGGTGATAAGAAACTATGTTATGAACTAAGTGGTAGTATAAATGCGGATGAAACTGGTTTTGCGGAGGAAACAAAGAACCGACTCCAAGTGATTAAGGAGTTTCGTTGATTTTTCATAGACCCTTGGGAGGGCCCTTGAGATTATAACCTATCCAATTAAAATCGGCCCACAATATTAGCGAAGATATTGCGTAACATACACACAAAAATAAATACAGTCGAATTAAGAACTTCTTCTGAAAATAATAGTTTAATGTTAATATTACAAAGTCAAGGGAAAGAGGGAAAATAATAAAAAAACAAAGAAGATGAGGCTGGCACGTCTAGTGTCGGTGTTGGTACAGTTAGAGGAGACGTAGGTCATACGAATCACGTGGTTGATGAAAAGTACGATAACTTACGCTACAGGCGAGTGGTATCAGCAAAGGAGTGGGAGGCCAAGGTTACTCCGGACATCAACTATAGATGAGGACTTCCCAAAGTGGAGGCTGGTTCCTATTTATCAGTTGGGTATTCAATTCTCAGGAGGAAATAACACAAGTATTAATGCATTTTTGGAAATAATTTCAGAGTAAACGGAGGCCAAGAATGCGACTAATTTTGATTTATGGCGGTATGCTATTGACTTTTTCAAAGGGGTCGCATCAATATGGTATCGGACGAATAGGGATAATGCCAATAATTTGGATGAGCTGGTTATTTTATTACGACGCGCTTTCCAGAAACCGTACTGCCAAGAGGAACTTCTAGCAGAAATAACACTAGGACACAGGGTCCCGACGAATGACTAGGTTACCGACGATGTCGACGACGAACTAGGTTACCTAATAAAAATCCCACGTTGGGCGCCATTTGTTACGGACGGTAGGCAGAGTATCTAAAATAAAGCCATAACTCAATACAAATAACGTTAATTAAAAACAAGAACAATTTCTACTACTTACTTATCTAAACACGGAATAACAACTAAAGCACTAAATAAATCTAAGTCTAATCCATATAAAAGGGCGCCAGGAGAGGTTTTGTCCGATGTTTCTTGTAAATTAAGAAAAATGTAGTTGTCCTAGAACGGATTCGAACTATCGTTCTCAGTCACCTAAGTCCAATTGCACCCCAGTACGCCAACAACGCAATTAATTAAGTCTTAAATACAGGACCGGTTCCTTCGCAAAATAAAACCTACAGTATTGCGTACGATACCATTATTGGGCGTACAACATAAGGTTTATTCTTGCACAACCCAACACTAAAACTTAGTCTCATAGCAACGAACACTAGAAGTACGTAAAAAGATAAAAGGTAAAAGATATTTATTCAGTAAGTAGGCCGCACGGGCACTTTTACACGTCAAAATCTACCAGCGCTTCCCAAGAGGAGACCACTGCTGAGAAGAAGCGCCGCAAGAAACTCTACAGTTAGTCATTTTTTAAACAAAAAAATACAATGATACTACTTATTCTAGCATTATATAAAACTGTAAAAATAATATAAAATATCTGCGTAGTTTTGCAGGAAAACATGTCAGAATGATTATGTATGACGTGAATGCGTGCTAAATGTACCCACCTACACATTTACATTACAATGTTACCAGAACACGTAAGAAAATAAAATACCTAGTGAGTTTAAGAGTAAAATGACAAAGAAATAAAACTAGCTCTTCTTTATTTACCTGCATAAATAATTGTGCTGAGCCGACTCTTTTCATCCAGCGGCACCCACTTTCCGATCAAATTGTGGGTGCATGGGTACAAAACCCCTTGGGTGAGGCCCTGCAGAACCCGACAAGCGCAAACAGCCTGCCAACCCTGAAAAAATACATTTAATTTTATTCATAATCTACGAACAGTATGAAACACAATATGTTAAATGCGAAACTGTTCATATTTTAACACCTCTTAAATTAGAAAGTAGGGTTGTTTCCTTTTAAATAGGTAATGTACCTTCCATTGGGGTTTTGATCATTTTTTAAAGGACACCTTTATAGTTTTCGTGAGAATAACGTATAGTATAAAAAAATCACACTTACAATTTGTCTATAGCCTTGACACTTACTTTTTTGACAAATCATATGTCACCATAGTTTGGAACACTCTATATTTGGTCACATACATACATGGACTGTTAAAATAATTAATTACCCTTCTTTTGTTTTCGTACAGTCAGGTAAAAATTAAGGCAGTACTCACGTAAGTAGCAGCCCACGGCAGTAAAAGGGTAATGACGGAGTTGCATCCAATGCCGATGGTCACCAGCACGCTGCCGCCGAGCCTGTCGGCCAGGAGACCGCCAGGCACCTGCAGCACCACGTAGCCCCAAAAGAAGGACGACAGGATCACGCTTTGGGTCTGCATGCTCCAGTCAAAAGTCTGTGAAAAAATAAGTCATTAATGAACTTTCTTTCAGGAGCTATAAAATAACAAAATGCGACCAGAAGCCAGTTACGCACGAAAAGGGTTTTGAGGAATTGTTCAGCTTAGTGCATGTACACCATTCTACTATCGAACCACTCGCCACCGGAGTAGGGTTCATCCGTTTGGATGAACTGATGCTCAAAATAAATCGCAACCATCCGCCTCGAACTTGTTTATAATTTTTCCCTCGGAACTATCAAATTATCTGGAGTAAATCCGTTGAGCCGTTGTCAAAAAACAAACATCCGAACATCTGCTTCGGTCGGCTAAACAATTACTTAGTATCATAATCATAATCATTTATTTCTAAATAGTCATACAGTATGGAAAAAACACGCAAACATATTGAGATCGTCAGATTATATTGTGTACGTATCGACTGTAAAATACACCACTAAAAATATAAAACATACAACAAATTGTGGTCGTCAAAATACACCTACAAATAACTATAAAAATATGTAGTAGGTAATTGACTAATAAGATATGAGACTGAGTTAGTCAATTATTGTCAAGATGTCACTCACTACCTACTTAGATAGGCGTAAGTTATACTAGTATTCATTGCCGAGTATCAATGTTTCGAAGCAATGCTGCCGACAGCTATTTTATATTGAGCATCTGTTCATCATTCAGGAATCGTTAAAATTAGCTACAGTCCATTTCCAGAGGTATTATCTTCCTTGTACTTTAAAACTATGGAACAACCTTCCTTCCACGTTATTTGACATGTGAGGACGTGTCAAACATTAAACGCGGCTCAAAAAAAATTCACTGAATGACAGCGACGACTGTGCTGGTATTCCTGACGTTTATGGACGACAGTGACCGCTTACCATCAGACTCCCAGTCTTCTTGCTTGCCTTTTAAAACTTAAAAAGAAGCTATGAAGTAGTACTCACGTTTTCACTGGCACTGTCGGTCATGGCGACGATGGCCATGCTCATGTTGACCCTCATGCCGAAGCCCAGCAGTATCGCGAAGAACAGCATCACACATTGTACGTGCCTGATGCCCAGCGCCTCTGAGGAGGGAGTCTTTTATAACATGGAGAAAGCACACGCGTACACAGGTCAGGAGATCAGGTGATGGTAAGGAGGCTCTGAGGTACATACTCAAGTAGTACAATAGCTGTATAAGAGCTTATACAGCCCTTAAAATGCTAAAACTAGAGCTATAGTGGCTGTATATTTGTGCTACTTGGGTAGACATTACAATTTCCAAACTGCAAAAACGTTGCCAACCCTAAGAACTGAGATGGAATGCTATGCTAATCATTCACCGGTTTGTCACCTAGATTGGCCGTTTACGGGTCAAGTTGAACTTGGTACTTTGCTACATTGAAATTATTTAATACTTGCAAGTAATAACATTTAAACTAACGTGAGACATTATTAAAATATAGTGGATAAACGGCTATTACTCACGATTATAGGCCGCTGCCATTGTGAACGCACACATCCCCTGATGAAGGACTAGGGTTTCGGCTCTAATTCTCGGCTTGAGAATTCCCGGGAAATCGGTCATACTCATTCCCGGGAAATTTAGCTCGAGAAAACTCGAGAAGTCGAGAAATTATAATTGAAATTAATTTTGTCTATTTTATTTGACTTTTTAAGCGCGCGGCGGTGCGGGCATCCTTTGAAAGAGTGTCACGTGGCTGTCGGCAATCCTTTGATTTTTACCGACAATCTATTTTAAGCTGATTTTCGGTAGGTATAAACATTTTAATCGTCTTTAACTCAAGAACCAATAAAGTCTACTTACTAGTCATGATAGTTTTCCTTTTAAACTCGTAATATGCGCTTTAATTTAAAAGATTTTTATGTAAATTCATACTACAATAAATGTAAAATTAAAGTAACTCTGTTTGTTTGTTTAAACCGCTGAACATATTTAGATGAAATTTGGTATGGAGATAGCTTGAGTCCCGAGAAAGGACATAGGTAGGATACTTTTTATCCCGGAAACTTGGACAGTGCCTGAGTGAACAGCGATAAAGGACTTCTACGCGGATGGTCGCGGGCAAAAACTAGTGTTTAATTAACAAAAGGCTCACTGACGGCATTTTTTTTATATAAAAAAAACTCGTCTTCCCGGGAAGGCCTGAGAAATTGGGTTCGAGAATTCTCGAGACCCGAGAAATAAAAAACCTCGAGAAATCCGAAACACTATGAAGGACTCCTAATGAGTTCGAATCACGTCGGATCGTTCCGGCTTATGGTGAGATTTACCGTTTATCCATTATACCTACAAGTAAGTAATCGTGGAAATCCACTACAGAATCCCCACTTATACCTATATTATACATGCGAAAGTGTGTTTATTTGTTATATCTGTAATGGTCCAAGGATCCGTAAAAAGTCGTTTAAGTTGGTATGATAATTTTAGAAAAAGGATTTTACCAAAAATATTTCTGGGCTAAATAATGTTCTAATGATCGCAAATAGTATTCGATCTTATTCGATTCTGGTTTGATCCGGTTTTTGGGTTTTCCAAAACATCCGCAATCAGTTACGCTTAGCGATAATAATAACACTGAAATGTTAATTACTGTTAGTTTGCAATGTGAAACCATTTAGAAAAAAAAGCTGCCAGAACGCCTTTCTTATCATTAAAAGCGAACACAGAATACACGAGAAAATCGTTCGTGATAAAACTATAAATAAATATAATAATATCAATGGACAATCTCGCACAAATTGACCTAGGCCCAAACTAAGCTCTAGGCTTGTGCTATGGGTACTAGACAACGATAAACGTACTTATATTATAATAGAGAAATAAGTACCTACGTACTTAATACATAGACATAATGTGAACTTTGAAAAAAATGTCGCAAAAACTACGTCAAATCAAAATATATTTACACACACATTCATCCACGTGTAGATTAGTATAAGTACTTTTAGATTTTTATAAAAAAACAATAAGTAGATGAAGGTAAAGATAAACATGAGTTAAGTTTTATAAAGACGTACAAATAATAACGTTCATATTTTACCTTTCGATTTACGAGTATACAAAAGTATAAAATACTCTATTTAATATAATAACAAAAACGTTATTTCAATCACCACGCACTTAATAAAAGCATACTTTACGCCTTCAATTATATATCTAATAATAAATTAAAACTTACTTGGCTTTTTAACATCCTGCACACTGGCAGTCATGTTTAGATCTGTTATTTAAACTTTGTGAGCAACAAACCGGTTTTCTTTTTTTACTTTTCGCACGTGATTTAATCCGTGTCGTTGCGGCTCAATATGGTCTCAGCGCGATTGTCAAACGCTTAAATACAACTGGCACAATCTGTGGCGAATTAGATAAACTACTGATGACTCTTTTTAAAGTCTAGGTGTGATGAGTATGAGGAGATCTGCAGAAGAATCAAAGTTAACGACATTCTTCTTCTTGTGCCTTTTTATTCTCTAAAGGTAAGATGTCTGTCTTAACTTCCTATACTCTTCTCTATCTAGTGCGAGACGGAACAGATGCTCTACAGTGGTGACCTTGGTCTACACCATAATATTTCACAGCCACGACTTCCTTCTGCGGCCAGCGCGCCTCTTCCCCTCTACCGACATACCGATCAGCGAATGTTTGAAATGAGCAATGTGCCCGGCCACTGCCTCTTGAGGTTTGCCTCAGAGAGTGGCCGGACACATTGCTCATAGACCTAATGACTAACAACCATTGGAGCGGAATAGTTCTAGAATGACGATTGCGTACCGGACAGCGTGTGATATTTAGGTAGACGCCCACAAGGTCCGACGTTCGATGCATGTGAGTAGCACAAAATCGACCGTCATGGAAATCCTATGTCCAGCAGTGGATGACCAAAAAATACGAAAAGTCTACGAATAATCTATGCAGCTAATCAAGATATTACAAGAGTACTTTTGTACAGATTCAAGTATATAGCTAGCTACCGGGTACAATCATTCGTACGATGAGTTTTATCTCGATAGCCCTTGATAAACTGAAATTGAACGGTTGGAACTGTCAAAATCTCGACAGTATCTTAAGAGTGCACTCGTGTTTTGTTTTTTTTCTTTTTGCATACTCGCGCTGGCAGGCCTCCGTCACTACATACAATAGAGTAGTTCTCGGCCGTTATCGTTACTTACGCCCTTCTATACTTTTCCCATCATAACATAACTGGTTGCCCGCATGCTACGCGCCAAAATGTGCCCTACTCACGCGCGCGTAAAGTACATAATTATTTGTTTGGCCGTCGCGTGACGTCATTAAATTCATTCCATCGCGAGGGTTGGCAACTTTGTAAATAATAAATTGATTAGTATTACCTAAGGGAATATTACATGACAGATCTGACGTACATAAAACGTGCAAATTTCGTAACAGTTCATCGTGTTAATCAATAGTGATCATAATAGTTTATACTTCATACTTTTGTGAGATAAAAAATGTGATTATACATTTTTTTATATTTATAAAACAAAGCCCCCCGCCGCGCGTCTGTCTATCTGTTCACGATAAACTCAAAAACTACTGAAAGGATTTTCATGCCGTTTTCACCAATGGACGACGTAATTCATGAGGAAGGTTCGTAATATGTACATTTTATTATAAATAAGTCTCAATATAGTAGAGAAAATTCAATGTTTTCCAATCAAGTCGTCAAAAAATCGATTTTTGGGCGCTTACATGGCTTACGCTGGCTAAACCTTAAGAGATGCATCAAAATAATGTACTAAAGAACAAAAAGCCTAGAGAAATGTCCGCGATGGCATGTGTCTATCTCCTAAGGTTGACTCATAGTAACCATTTTTATCTTTAAAATATTAATTAAAAGTATGAGGTTAATTGCGAAGCAATTTTTTCCTATTCTCTCCTATCAGTATTAATCCTTATCCAAACAAATACATTTTTAACTTGGGCATTTAATGTAGATTAAAATTGTCCATTATACTATATCAATTAAATAAATACTTTAGAAGATATAACAGATTCAAAATTATGCGCAAATCTGTTTCATCGAAACGATTGGTCGGCCCACGATTAAAATCTTTTACCATTTGAAAACTACATTATTCCAGTTGGACATGGGTTATTTTAACTCAAATTAACTGAAGCAAAGCGAGGGCGGGTCGCTAATTTGATATATCGCACCTTCAGGATGAAAGTGACCTAATACAAAATGTTAAGTTTTCTACTTCGAGTCATAACAATATTATTATAGGGACCTAATTCAAAATCTAAATATTTTGGAATTAGGTGACTTTCATTCTAAAGGTGCGAATGATATTTGCATATTCACTTTAATTTCCACTTTACGTAAATCGTCGCGTCTCAATCGGGTCACTAAGTAGCGTAGAGCAATTTCGCAGTTGACACTCAATTGATATTTGTTACCCCGGGGATGCACTGGCCGGTAGGTAATTATAATGTTAGGCGACGGGAAGTGGTGTATCTGTTACGAAGTAACTAGTATATAACCTGAGCTGTTGTATTCAATACTCTGTACAATAAAACCATCACCAATTAATAACAAGTGTTTATTTCAACAATTAACAAATAAACTTAAATACATTTCCTTACAACTATTTAAACATACAATATCCACATGGCGAGCTAAATACAAATAGCAATAAAATCTTTACGCATTCGATTTGGAACGGATCACAAAATCCAACATTAGCTGTTTGCTTCTGACAAAAAAATCCGATGGGCAAATTGTGCTTAGCACGCCTGTACAGGGCCCTTAGCCAAGATGAATTACGCTAAGTAGCGTTTCTATTCGTTTCGTTTTTAAACCAATCGCGTCACTGGTAGATCACGTGATACGAAGAGTCGAGAGAGAGTCGAGGTGAGAGTGCGATTGGTTTAAAAACGATACGAATAGAAACGCTAGTTAGCGTAATGCATCTTGCCTAAGGGCCCAGAACCCCTATAATAACTCGGAAGACTTATAATAGTCGCTCTTATGGATATTTTTACTTTCAACAATGACAAAGAAACGACTAATTTTTTGGTCCAGTCTTTCTCTTATCATAAATATTAGATTTTGCAGGTTACTTTGCTATCGCCTACTTTGAAATAACCGGTCAATTTAGATACACCTAAAATAAACAAACACTAGTCTTTATATTTTTTAACAAAAACCATTTTAAGCAAGAGCAGTGGGTCAGTTAGCCGGTTTACTAAAACGGTTATTGAAATATGACCATTACCTTTGTAAAAATAAGGTTTATCACAAATGTGTCTGGTTTTGCTGTCACAGGGTACACAGAGGTCAGATAGCGGTCACTCTACTATTTTAACTAGACTTGCCACTTCTAGGATCATTTTCAGCTGACCCCGAAAAAGGGGAAAACTTAGGAAGCTGAAGACTCTTATATAACTTTTTCCGTTTTTTCTGATTCTGAAACAATAGACACGATTAAGTATTATAAAACTTGCACCGATAACATACATTTATCAGGACTTGCACACAATTGATTTTGTTAAAATTTTCACTTTCCTTTTCTTTGTCATATTATAAAAAAGTTTTATTTGACTGATAATGTTATTGTTTTAAAAATCCGCCCTTAATGATATAAAAGCTGTACTATAGTGACGACAAGTCCGCCACTAAAACGTAAAATTGACGAGACAACCCGATGGGAATGCGGTTTCGTTGAAGTGACGTTTATCCTAATATATAATAACAACAATTGCCATCCGAAAAACGTGGGCCGTTTTCACACTATCGAATTTAATTTAATTTAATTTAATTTAATTTAATTATAGAAGTTAAAATCTAATTTAATCAATCAATTTTAAAATTTTAAAAATGTTTTAATTATTACCAGTGGCATTCTCTATCGACTCTTCTTTTTGCACGCAATCATTCCACGGCTGCCGCACGCTGGTGCCGAAGATGAGGTAGATGGTGTTGCAGAGGATGTAGATGAAAGAAGAGAGGTAGAAGATTTTACGCCATTCGTACGCGTCCGTCTGAAATAAATAATTGAAGAGTTAAATAGGTAACTATTGAACAGATAAAAACTCCTGATAACTTTCAGAGCTCATAACTCTTAAATGGCCCAATGGATTTTCACCAAACTTTGAAAAAACTAAATCAAAATCGGTTTATCTATTTGGGAGCTACGACAGTTCCCAGATACATAGACACACAGATACACAGTCAAACAGATACACAGACAAACAGATACACAGACACACAGATACACAGATACACGGATACACAGATACACAGACACACAGATACACAGACACTCAGATACACAGACACACAGATACACAGACACACAGATACACAGATACACAGATACACAGGTACACAGACACACAGATACACAGACACTCAGATACACAGACACACAGATACACAGACACACAGATACACAGACACTCAGACACACAGATACACAGATACACAGACACACATTTACACAGACACACAGATACACAGACACTCAGACACACACATACACAGATACACAGACACACAAATACACAGACACACATATACACATATACACAGATATACAGACACACAGATGCAAGAATACACAGACACACAGATACACAGACACACAGATACACAGACACACATATACACAGATATACAGACACACAGATGCAAGAATACACAGACACACAGATACACATACACACAGATACACAGACACACAGATACGCAGACACACAGATACACAGACACACAGATACACAGACACACAGATACACAGACACTCAGACACACAGATACACAGATACACAGACACACAGATACACAGACACACATATACACAGATACACAGATATACAGACACACAGATGCAAGAATACACAGACACACAGATACACATACACACAGATACACAGACACACAGATACGCAGACACACAGATACATAGACACACAGATACACATACACACAGATGCACAGATACACAGATACACTGTTTTGCGTGGGGGGTTAAAAACTAAAACCGAACCAGCAAATAGGGAATATGCATGATTTTTTTTTTTTGCTTTATTAAGAAGTCATTAATGTAACAAACAGTAAAGAAAAAAGTATTTTCGAATAACTATAAAAATAACCATGATAATAGTACATTTCGATGCAAGTGCGAAAAGTATATCATTACTTCACGAGTACCGAGATATCTTGCCGCGAGCCGTAGGCGAGTGGCAAGACTCGAGTGAAGAATGACATTTCCGCACGTGTATCGAACGACGTTTTTTAACACAGTTGCGAAAAAATAAATCAATTTCAAACTCTGATTCACTCATTTTATAAACAACTTTTTCATTTGACATTTGAAGAAAATTTTTGACATTATGAAGAGGTGTTTTTTTTAGCTTTTAATCGACTAGAATGGATTTTGTTAATATTATTGAACCCACTTCAAAGAAAGTTTTTTTTTTCAAATGCCTGTTCTATAAGACATAAACAATTGTAAATATAAAACATTGTACTATTATTACCTAAGTATTGTTATTTACGATTATTTGTGTATCGTATATTTATAAAAACAATATCGAATGTTGCCTTTGGAAACTTAAAAAATGCTTGCAGTAAGAAAAAACGCCTCTTCATAATGTCAAAAATTTTGACAGGCGTTTCGGCGGCTATTCCGTTCCATTCAGACCACTTATTAAGAACGGTTTTTCAATATTCAATATTAAAAAATAAACGTGTTATAATGATGGAGAGGTAAGTAATAAAATATGAAATATGTATATTTTTCGTATTCTTACATTAACAGTAGGTTTTTATGTTGATTACGATGTTTAAAGGAAATAAATATTAACACTCATCAATAAGTAGTCATGAATTGGAACAAGTATAAATTAAAAAAAATTGGAAAAGTAAAAAGCACTAGTTCGCGAAAACCAACTTTCCGCACGATATACAGCTACGAAAAGTACCACTTTTTGAGCAACTGTGTTAAAAAAGCCATTACAGATTTGTTTCTATCTCTTTCTGTCAAAACAGAATTTAACACGGAGTTTATATGGCCATAGTGCCCGCTGTTCACAGTACATGTCAGATATCTCTGTCTAATTATCAGTTTTAAATGCTTATATTTATCTGCATTTTTGGCCGATTTTAATTTCACTTTATACTATCTCTTTTACAGTATTTTCATATTTTGTTAACAAATGCGATAAAAAAATTTCATGCATATTCCCAATTAAATCCTTTACAATAAAAATCAATTTCTGCCTCAGGTTTTCAAAGAGCAAAATATTTTACTTTTCACCTTGCGCCGTGACAGAACTTTGCTCATTACGATCCATCAGGCGCAAATCTTATTACTTTTAGCGAGAAATTTTTATACTTCTAGTAACTTGTATTTATCGGTTGTCGACTTTAATTCAAATAACCGAATAGACGTTTTGGGATCCAGAAACCGATCGGTTAAGTTGTCGTGTTCAGGAAAACTCGATTTCATCCCAAGCTACCTATCAGTTAATATGAAACAGCCATAATTACAGTTTTAATTTATTTAAAACGGAAACATTCCTTAGTTTTCAGTTGTATGAGGATTGAAATTGCTTCATAATTGTAATACGAAATCTTTAGATTGAAAATAGGGACCTCAGAGTGCAGTTAGCATCCAGGAGTGCTTGTTTGCCCCTCTCATGTCATCTTATACATTAGGGTGATAGTTTTTTTATCAGGGTGCCCCTGTACTTTATTACTTCCTCCCTTCCTACCTTATTAAAATGCTTAAATTGTAGCTTTCCACATATACTACTCTTGTTATTAATGTGGATGTTTGTAAGTAAATTAACATACTTATCTCTTTCAATCACGCATCAAATGCAAAATGGGTTTAGAAGTCCCTTTAAAACCGACAAACGAATCCTACGCGGAGGAGGTTTTTTTAAAATAATAATAATAAATAGGTATACATATTAAATAAATTACCTCGTCCTTAATAATAACACCCGCAGCCAGCGGAGCGATGATAGAGATGATGTTGGCGGTGCCGTTCGTGATCCCAATCATGAGGCCGGCGAAATTAGGAGACATGTCCAAGTGCACCAGCTGGAAAGATACAAGATTTTTATTTTACTTTACTAGTGACCGTGTCTAAAAAGCCGGTCAAGTGCGAGTCGGACTAGCGCACCGAGGGTTTGATTCCCTTGAGATTCCCTTGAATAAGCGGCATAAACGGCCGGCCGTATCTTTTGATTGCGTTGATTGTCTGATTTTTTTACAGCGCCAAGGGATTGCAGACCTGAGTATTTGATATGTTTTTGAAATTTGAAATGTTTTCTTCTTCTTCTTGATATGAATTCCAATTTGATACCTTGACGCGTTCCTGAGAACAAAGGTCTTGACAGACAGACGGACGGACAACAGTGATCATAGAAGGGTTCCTTTATTTCTTTTGAGGTACGGAACCCTAAAAACACTTTTACAGACAAGTTTTTATTGCCGACTGTACTTTTTCGCAGTTATCATCTGTCTACCAAACTCAGCAGTTCTACGTTAAGTACAGCGAAGATCCTTTTGCCACGCACTACTACTTCAATAGGTACATAGTATAAAATGAAGTCGCCCTCCGCGTCTGTCTGTCCCTATGTATGCTTAGATTTTTAAAACTACGGATCGGATTTTGATGTTTTTCACTATTAATTAGATAATTCTTCAAGAAAGGTTTATGTATATAATAGAACCCGGAGCGAAGCGGGGCGGGTCGCTATAGGCTATATTTTAACTTATGTAACCGAAGCGCAGCGAGGGCGGGTCGCTATCCCCTATACAGTGTGTTACCGGCATGAGGGCTTTCCTTGATATAGAGTAACAATGGGCAACTCCTTAATGTACCTACATGTTTATTTTAATTAAAACAAGAAAAAATAGTACACACTTGTTTTCTAACAAAAAATAAATTGCAAGCAATGTACACTGTGCGTTAAAGTTAATTAATAAAGTCACGTGACCAAACTAAGACTTGTGTAACCATAGCAGCCCCATTTGACGTCTGACTTGGTCATCGCGCATACGATGCATCGTACCTACCTATTCATTCGTAGTTCATTGTAAACAAATTCAAAACTGTTAAAGCCTAATTCAAAGTGTTTTAAAGAAACTAAAGCTTTCGCTGGTATCGATGCAAAGATAATGTTTATGAACTAATTATTAAATAACTGCCGCACTCAAAGACGTCAATTAATTTTCAAGTTTCATTAAAGTTGCTGCGTCTTATTCTATTGCTTTAGCAAAGAAAGTGACAACAGCAACTTTAATCAAACTTGAAAGTTCATTGACGTCTTTGAGTGCGGCCGTAAGTAGGTACTTAAATAGTTAGCTGATTAAGTAGATACATTTAGTAATACTTAGGCTAAAAATAATGTAAGAAAAATGAAAAGCAGTTGATACATTATAAACAATTATATTAAAGGAAAAGCAACGAAAAAACCTAAATAATATGTTCAATATGGCGACCACCACTATTAACGCACAATTCATAACGTCGTTTTATGTTGTCGTGAATCGATCGGAAATACGTCGATTCCAGCTGACGAAAAGCTTCCATTATTTTAGATTTCATTTCCTCTCGAGTTTCGCTGTCGGTAGCGTAAACTTGATTTTTTACAGCTCCCCATAAAAAAAAATCAAGAGGTGTCAGATCAGGGCTTCTTGGTGCCCAATTTTGGTGGCCAAAACGCCCAATCCAGCGTTGTCCAAACATTTCATTTAGCTTTTCTCTCACAACCAAAGCTGAATGAGCAGGAGCACCATCCAGCTGAAACCACATTCCACTGCGTTCTTCTTCAGAAAGGGTATTCAAATAAGTGACAAGAGGACCACTTAGAAGTTCTAGAAACCTCTGTGCGTTCAAAGTCCCATCAATAAAAATAGGTCCGATGATATTATTATTGTGGATAGCTGCCCACACGTTTATGGTCCAACGGTATTGATGGCCAGTCTCCCTTAAAACATGAGGATTATTTTCTTTATCTGTCCAGTGGTGGGTATTTTTGCGGTTCCACATTCCATTCCGACAAAAAGTACTTTCATCCGTCCACATAACCTTTTGTTGAAACGAATCATCTTCTCTACACATGCTTAAAAACCAATTGCAATATGCTACTCGTAGTGGCAAATCTCTTGGTAATATTTTCTGTACCTTTAGAAATTTAAAAGGATGCTTTTTGTTCCTTTTTAAAACTCCATGAACGGTCTTATTTGTAGTGCCCAACGTTTGCCCAGCAATACGAGTGCTGGATGTGGGGCATTCTCTGAAATGTTCCAGCACCCTTTCCTCCAGTGCCACAGACACGATCCCATTCATAGCTCTTTCGGGATTACTAGGAACGATCGGCCTATTTTCCCGAACTCGTTGCACTGCTTCCAATATAAATCTGGGATTGTGAGGATGTCGCCTGTTAGGGTATCTTTCACGATACAACCTTAACGCTTCTGCTGCGTTGCCGTGTGTTTCGCCGTACAACAAAATCATGTCGCACATCTCACGAGCGTCGTAGGCCATTAGTAAAACTCACGATTTACTTATTCCACAATAAATTATTAGTTTCGATGGGAATGACTTTCGTTCAAGTTTGACAACGATTATTTTTCTGGCTTTTCTGTCATTTTAATAAATAATAATAAATAAATAAATAAATATCAGGGACAATCTCACACAAATTGACCTAGTCCCAAACTAAGCTCTAGGCTTGTACTATGGGTACTAGGCAACGATATACTTACTTATATAGAGAAATACATACTTAAATATATAGAAAATATCCATGACTCAGGAACAAATACACGCGCTCATCACACAAATATTTGCCCGTATTTTAGTTTCACAAATCTGACAATTTCAAGGAGTATTAATAACTCTCTATGCTCTGCCCCTGTACCAATGTAGCCTTGTACCAAGTAATAACGATACTGATTACGATACTTACACATAGCTCCAATACGTTGATGATAGTTAAAATGTACGAAGTTAAATTGCAGCGTTACGTTAATTAACTTCGACTTAATTATACCTGCAAATAATTACTTATACAACATATTATCGTCAGTTAAAGCAGAAGCCCTCATGCCAGTAACACACTGTATAACCCTGTCACAGAAGACCAATGATTATTTGCCGTAATTTCTTTATAATGACTTGACGCTGTCATTATGACTGATATGGTGACAACATTTAAAGATATCTGCGCTGTACTTAACGTAGAATTTGACCTCGTTTTGTCTCGATTAGTAGATGATTTTGTACCTGCAATCTTACTGTTGAAAGGTATAAATATGTAATACAGTCATCGCGTTCAAATATATGTATACACGACCTTATTGTCAGTAGCATAAAGGTGTGTAGTTATTTATGGCATCTTGGGAATGTATTATATATTTATGATTTTGACTCTACACAGTATTCACAATCAAGTTTGGAGCCACGCGCTAATCATGTGAAGGAAGAGTTACCATGAAGCCGGTGTAATGTCCCGCGTTTAGTCCCACCACGAGGGACAGAAGTCCCACCGCCAAGTAAATGTTGCCAGCTGGGACATACGCCAGAGCGATCAGGAACAGTGCGGGCCCGAAGTGACCTGAGAATCGATACAACTAATTTGAAAAAGTTACTTAAGCTGGGCGAAGTGAAAAGAAATCTGAGCAGAAGTAACCCAAAATTGGCTAATTCTGAAAAATATTATTAATAGACATCTTCAGGTGAAATTGCCTATGGCATAGTAACAAAAGAGTTTCGTGGTGAAAAACTACGGTATTCTCAAATGGCAACCACCGTATTAAGCAGCAGTTTTTGTGTAACAATTGGGGTTATGTTGCCAATTGCTAGGAAGCTAGCGGTCCTGGGTTCGAATCCCGGTATGGACAAATATTTGTGTGATGAGCGCGAGTATTTGTTCCTGAGTCATGGATGTTTTCTATATATTTAAGTATGTATTTCTCTATATAAGTATGTTTATCGTTGTCTAGTACCCATAGTACAAGCCTAGAGTTTAGTTTGGGACTAGGTCAATTGATGTGAGATTGTCCCCTGATATTTATTATTATTATTATTAATTAAATTCCGATGCCCCTTGTTTGAAACTTTATATAGATAAGTAGTACAGTCAGCATCAAATAGATAGGAGCAGCAAGTGGCCAAATATATCTCAACACATCTTTATTACTATAGGAATAAGGATGTGTTGCGATATATTTGGCCATTTTGGCTGCTCCTATCTATTTGACACTGACTGTACATATAATATGTAACTTAAGCTTAAGCACTAAACAATTATAACATGCTTTTAAAGAGAAATTAATACTAACATACATAAAAAAACATGATTGCTGATCATGACATAAATATTAGCTCACACCGGCGATTGAACCCAGGACCGCTAGCTTCACAGGCCCTATCAACTAGGCTAACCACTAACCAATGCTGTTGCTAATTTTCCTGGTAGCAGTGGTGCTGAGCCAGCCCTTGCCGAGGACGTAGTCTGACAAGAAGCCTGCGGGGAAGCTTAGCAGGTACATGCAGATATAGGGGAGCGCCGACAACACTCCGTTCTGAAAATGAACAAAACAATAAGTTAGTGCATTTTTTTGTCAGACAAACAGGCAGATGGTCCACCTGATGGGAAGTGGTCACCGTCGCCTGTACATTTGCAACACCAGAGGCGTCACTAATGCGTTGCCGGTCTCGAAGAAATTTAATGACACCATCATTAGGGGGCCTAACCAAGATGTCAATTTTCGAAAACTGACAAAATGTATGGAATTGACAAAAGCGGCTGGCGCGGTCTAGCGTTAGCTTGCGTCAATCCGTCAATTTTTATTCATTTTTTTTTCGAAAATTGCTAAGCTCCTTACTGCCCACAAGGGTTAAAAATCATTTCGAGTTCAGGTAATCGGTTAGACTCGCATAAAAACGTAAGAAATGAGAAATCATATATGGCATCGCATCACCCGAATTTGGTTACATTAAAAACATTTATTTCATAAAAATATAATTATTGAAGTGATCTGAAGATATTCATAAGTTTATTATATCCACGTATTGTACAGGAAGATGCGTCAGCCTAAAAATGGGCCAAAAGCAATATTGACGTCACGTGAAAAAACCGTCTACATCATCGCGAAATTGGGAAATGAAATACGTGACGTGAAAAGTGAATCACGACTGCACTGACGCTCGAATGCATGGAATCAGGGATTCAGTTAAATCAGAGTCAATAGTAGCCTAATTGCTCTTCCATTCCAGTTTTTTTTCTATTTTGCATTGAAAATTCAATACTCTTTCATATAGAGTTTATGACATTAATATACTATTTATAATATTATATTTTTCCTTTTACCTACACGAGAACGGTCTAAAACGAATAAAGTAATTAACTAAGGGCCGATTTTTCAGTCAAAGCTATCGCTTTCCTTTTTTTGTCATATGAAAGGAAAAGACGGAGCTAAAATTTATCCGACAGATGGTGTTATCTGGAGGTTGAAAAAAAAAACATACAGACGAATTGAGAAGCTCCTCCTTTTTTTGAAGTCGGTTAAAAATCAGCCCTTAATTGATAATACATTGTGGAATGAGGATGTGGTAATTATCATTAATAACGGCGTTGCCGCGACATTGCGCGACGGAGGCAGCAGCGGTGGCGACGGTGGTGATAATGCGATTTCTGTGCATTTTGTGTCTGCGGATTTTCCCGAGCATGTTACTTTTATTGGGCTGCAGGCTAACTGCAGGATTATTATTATAATACAATTTAAGCTGGTACCCAGCGCGTTGTTGCTGCTACCTTCGCACAAAATTGCCAAAAAAAAAAAACAGTGGATGACAGCTATCAAACTTTACAAAATCACCCGCTAGGCTAATTTGAAGATTGCCTGAAAATTTCATAAAAATCTATCCAGCCGTTTTGGAGTCCATAGCCCTTGCAGGATTTTGTTGACTGATCAATAATATTCAATGTTATCTGTCACTTGCTACTAGGCTGGGTTTGAAAGGGATAGGGAACATAATACACACATACCCACATACACACATCGATTTTTATATAAAGGTATAGAATATAGATAGATTACCGCCTTGATGTCGACTCCGAGGACTTGGCTCATGTAGCTCGGCATCTCGGTCATGAGGGTCCAGAATCCCCAGTTCTGGCCGCAGTGCACGATGATCAGGCTGATAAACGGGATGGAGGTCAGGACGGACTTCCACGGTGTCGAGAATGACTGGAATTAAAGGTCCTCAAGACTAAAAAAATTCTATACGAATACAAAATTTCAATTTTGTGACACTTATAGTGTCTGAGAAAAAGTGAAGTACAGACAAGACGGACGGATGTGGTGAAACTTTTTAGGGTTCCTAGTTTGACTAAGGACCCCTAAAAAGACTGACTGTTGAGTTACTTGCGACGTTTCTGCTCAGCAGTTGTCTCCTCTTGGGAAGCGCTGGTGGACTAAACTCGTGAAGGTACCTTCAGTGCCTACTTGAAGTATAAAGATTTTCAAATTCATTTGTGACGTTCTCAATATAAAGGGACCTTATGGAGGCAGGCGGTTACACCGTTTTAGAACTGTTACCATAGTATTCGTTTAGTTACAAGAATAAGAAGAGCATAACTGCCTTCCTCCATAAGGTCCCTTTATATTGAGAACGTCACATTTATTTAAAAGAGCAACAAAGCAAGCAAGAGAGTTGTCTAACCTTATGCCCACCAACATGTCCCAACGAATTCTGAATGTAAAGTCTCTCTTCCTTGCTAATCATCTTCGAAGTTTCAGGGTTGGAGGAGCCGATGAGCAGGTAGATGATGGTCCACAGGGCTCCGCAGGCGCCGTTGACGTAGAAAATGTACTCCCAACCCAAGGAGTCAGCCAGAAATCCAGCAGACATTAGCTCCACAGCTGTGCCAAATTGAGCTCCTGCAAACACATAAAACATACCAGAGGACAAATTAACCAAGTCCTAAATTAGGCTCTAGGCTTGTACTATGGCCACTATTAAGATAAATAAATGCCTCAAAATATACAAATAGGACTCAGCAACAATCGGTGTTAATATTCCAAATATTTGCCGTTACTGGGGATAGAACCTGGGCCCGCTAGCTTTGTAGGCACTACTACTACCACCTAGACAAGCTTATTATTTAAATCATTTCACATGTTATGTTTGTTAATAATATGTTTATATAATTCAAAGCATGCAAGTAGTCAATTTTCAACCTAATTTCGCACATACGAGTATTATGAAAGCTTTATTACTACATTATGTATGCTTTGCTGATCTACTCTGATCTGAAGTTTATGTAAGATTGCCCTCAGATATTTTTATACTTGATTTTCGACCGCGTGCAACGTGGTATTCCTATATAACGTTAGCTATAAACTCATCCATCTTATTGCTTCTTCACATTCATTACTTATTACTTTTTTTGACGACTGACAATATCTTTATCTATGAGAAGAATAAAGCGTTGTTCTCGATGCCACAGCGAAAACCGTAAATGATGATCGTATACATATTACGTTAGTCAATTCTCATTCCGCATACCACGCGTAACGTAATTTAAAAGATTACGACTTTCTGTTTACAACGAAACATAAACATTTTACGAGGGCCCTTGTCATTCTAATCACTTATCTTTATGCTGTTGCAAATGAATGTTATTTATGTTAACATTGTCTACGTAGTAATGACGTTCAAGTTTCAATATAATCTTACAAATTCATAACAATATCGCATTTCCTGCTATTTCTTGTCCGTCAGCTAAAGAAGCTAACGGCCGCACTCAGAGACGTCAATTAAGTTTTAAGTTTCATTAAAGTAGCTGCTGTCACTTTCTTTGCTATAGCAATAGAATAAGACGCAGCAACTTTAATGAAACTTATAAATTAATTGACGTCTCTGAGTGCGGCAGTAAGTGCAGTAGGAAGTAACGAATAACGCTATTATATCGTTTAATAAAGGGTCATTATTAATGTGAATAGGCATATGTTTAATGTATCACCAGATTTGGTCATAAAAAACGTACAAAATTTTGTAACCCATTTTAATTTTAAATGATATCCAAATATTGACCATCTCGTTACCCCATTAAAGTTAATCAACACAAAAAAAGTAAATTACTACCGAAATTACCCAACTAAATTTAAAGTGTTATCCAAATATTGACGATCTTTTTACCCTATTAAAGTAAATACACCAATAAAAAAGTAAATGACGTATCCTGACCACCAAAATAAGTGAGACCAGACCTCTAACTCGTCACTCCTTCGCACCACTCGCACACTTGACTCTCGCTTCGGACGGAACAGACTTAGTACCAATTTCACCATACGATGTTAAATGTTAATTGACTGTTTATACATTTTGACAGCTGTTAACACTCTAATCGACCAACAAAGGGCATAAAGTCTAGGGCATAACAAACAAGCGCTTCCTTTATACATTATATATATATTAATATTTATTTATCTTTATCTGCTCCATTTATTTCCCTTCATTTGTCATTGTTTTTATTTAACAGTATCTCTTAGTACCACTTAATCATTTTTATTTCCTGCAATTTATGTTATTTACTTATAAAGGTTATATGAGTTTAGTTACGTCTTTATTGAATCTCCTGTCTTAGTATAATATAATTGTAATTGTAATCTTAATACGTAAATCACAGTATGCTGTCCCAAGCTACCTCCTGGCTCCCCTGAAAACCAGCTAGGCTGACAACTCCATGTCAACCATATTGCTGAGTGGAGACCAATTCGGCGCACATCATCATTGTTTCAACCTTGGTACAAAAGTGTCCGTGTTAGGTGATAAAAATATGAACCAGTTTTATGATGTTATTGTGTTTTTTACTCTGTACCCATAATATGTTGATGTGTCTGCTGAATAAACGATTTTCTATTCTATTCTATTCTATAATCGTCTAGTGGTTGGTGAAATCCGACATCAACAACCCATATCCTCTCCTTACATTGGCTTCGCGCAGTCTGTCAAAACTAAGAGTTACCTGCATAGATCAGTGTTCCCAATCGACTCTTCTCTTCCAAAGGCACCCATTTTCCTATGAGGTTGTGCATGGACGGGTAGATGAACCCTTGGGTCAGACCCTGGAACACCCTGCAAGCGCAGACTGCTTGCCAGCCACCCTAGAAAAAAAATTTTTTTTTTCAGACAATAAGCTGGTCATCCGATGTGGTACGTAGCAGGAGGAATCACAAGTGCGTTATTCAAGATTTTCTACATCTAACATATCCTTACAATACAGCTACAGCCGTACACTTGAGAGCCGGGGTAAGCATGAGGTGCGGGAGGGAGCAAAGGTGACAGTTGATAACGATGTCAATGTATCAACTTGTTGATCAACTAGTCGATTTACATACATTCCAATAAATAACTTCCGCCATAACTTCATTTTCAAACTAAGTATGACAAGTTGAACGACAAACTGAAATCGAAAGGATTTTGTACAGTTGTAATAGAAAGTGAATTGCTTTTGTGTTTATAGGTTTCCGTACTCAAAGGGTGTCTAATGGAACTAAGGCTGTGTCCGTCCGTCTGTCTGTCCTAACTTAAAAGCGCTTTATATTTTGAACCGTAGTAAAAGATAACTCGTTGATATTTTTTTGCAGAATATGTGATAACGGCGGATTTCCAAACAAATAATAAAAAACCAAAAAGTAAAATAATAAACTGAGTCTCCCTACAAGAAACTTTTCTTTCAGCTTTATTTTTTATTTTTTTATGGTTAAAACGGTAATACATAGCGTCAAGTTGGGTATGATTATAGAACAAACCCTATAAAAAAAAACAAATACTAAAAACCGGCCAAATGTGTACGGAACCCTCAGTGCGCGAGTCTGACTCGCACTTGACCGGTTTTTTTAAGAAACTTAAAGAGTTCAAGGCAAAATTGCCTGGTTATACAAGTCATAAATCATCAATGACCATATCTTACTCATCTTTATAGTTATATTAAAGTAACTAACGGAGGACTAACGGAGGAAGATAAAATATTTTATAAAAAATTAAAGGACTTTCTAATAGCCAATAGCTTTTACACGTTGCATGAATTTTTAGACTTTAAGTATTAATTATAAGTACATAGCTTAAGTTTGTGTAAATTAATAAACTTATAAATTGCTGTGCCCTTGCAGGGTTTATGATGGACTATTTCTAATAATTATAACACTATTGTAACACATAAATGCAATAAATGATATGATTATGACTATGACTAACCAAATGGAAACAACGTGGCAAATGACAACATTTCAAGCACATTTGGGTGGGAAAATTGTGGCACTTGGTGGTGTCCAGAAGAGCGTTAGGTGGCCTAACGGCTCAGGGTGTTCACCCGTGATCGTAAAGTACCTAGTTCAAATCCCAGTACCAATTGCCATGTACCAATGAGTTTGTCTAACTCACGGCCCAGCCACGACTTTGAGCGGCAGCGGCCGCGGCGGGCGAATTATCTTCATTGCACGGTCGAGTCCACACAACGGTCATTACACCTAATGTACTACGAAATCGCTCACCGCGCCGCTAGTCGCGCAAAGTCATGATCAGGCCCTTGGGCTGCCTTTCCATAGAAGCGGAGACGAGCGGTGCGGAGAGGAGCTGTGTAGGAATCAACCAATCACATTGGTTGTAATCCACATCTCATCTCCGCTCCGCTTCAATGGAAACAGTCAAGTGGAGTCGAGATGTGGATTACAACCAATGTGATTGGTCGATTCCTACACAGCTCCTCTCCGCACCGCTCGTCTCCGCCTCTATGGAAAGGCAGCCTTAAGCTCACTACCCGATGCTCTCACGCTGAAGGAAAAAAATGTAAATAAGAGGATCAAGAGGGAAAAATCCTAAAGGGTCGATGTGTATTCAAAACGGCACATCTGTACAAGATAATAAACGATAAGATGCCCAGATTGATTTGAACTGTGATTCCAAATCTCTTGCGTAATACAAATGGATCACAAAATGACAGTAAACGCAGCTATCAAAGTCAAGTGCAGCGGCATTGCAATCGCAATTTATCATCGAATCATGCAACGGTCACGGGAGATTTCAGAATTGTTATCGGAAAGATAGAGTTATTTTTATCTTCAAGATAAATGCCGTGTTGCGGTGTAACGTGTAACCTATCAGCGTGGAAGTCATTGAGATTATCTGCGTTTTGATGACGAACAATGATCCATGGTCTGTTATGTTATGTGGTTACACTATGGGATTATGTCAGCTAGCATTTATAACTTTTTTCTAATGACACTCTTGTTGTTGGAAACTCATTTAATTGCACTAGCGACATCTCTTCTCTTCTCTCTTGTCTTCCGATTACACTGAGTTGCATTACGCTGTTGATTTTATTTATTTAATTAATTACAATAACGCGCACCCTGGAACCTATTTGTGCTTGAAACACTTATCTTTACGCATAATTTTATTTTCTCTAAAACCAAAGGGATTTTTATATTACAAACCAAACATAAATTAAGCCTTTGTTAAAATGTCCTAAATTAAGCGAGTATTAAGTTCATAGTAAGCAGGTGATGATCTCACACAAGTTAACCTAGTCCCGAACTAAATGATAGGCTTGTATATACCATGGGTAATATTGTTCGGGTTCGATATTGAATCGATGGGAAATGATAAAGATCAACTGATATGAATGAAAACTTTATTAATTAAAACTTGATTATGAGATAATTATAATAAAAATGAGTGCACGCGTCTTTCATGATAGCCGATCGCGAGCGAACTGATGAAGTGCAAATTAATGAAACGATGTAAGGAGTTTGATGAGTTAGCTATAATCATGAACGTGCGTAGCTCGTACAAATATAAAACGATTAATATACTTATATTGAGGAATAAATACTTATTAAGTAGTATAGAAGAACCACTGAGTGATTAAACTGAAAAACATCCAAAATTCAAGAAAAAGCCCCCGACATCAGCGCCTAAAAAACCTTTGAGCAATGAGCCAAAACGTCAACGTGCTCCGAGCACGTACATTTTCACTGGAGGGACTTCGTCACTAGAAGATTTCTAGTATTAAAAAACTCGACAAAATCGGGATCAGAGCATAACTTTTAAACGGATTTACGGACTTTCATCAAACCAAGCTAAGAACACTCTCGATCAAGTCACCTTTCTAATAAAAAAAACTAAATTAAAATCGGTCCATCCGTTTAGGAGCTACGATGCCACAGACAGATACACAGATATAAACACAGATACACACATCAAACTTAAAACACCCCTCTCTTTTGCGTCGGAGGTTAAAAAAATAATCGCGCTCATCACACAAATATTTGGCCTTACCGAGGATCGAAAGCGGAACCGCGTTTTGAGTTATATGTATATTGTGGTTATCTAAAAAATATGAATTAGCTTTGTTTAAGTGAAGTGTCACTACACTGTGAATTATCACGTCTTTTATATTTGCAAAGATAATGAGAATCTATGATTATCTTTACGGCATGCCAAATATGCCAATATTTAAATTGCAAATTGTAAGATCTTAGGTTTCCGCAAACGTAACATTGAAGATTCCAGATCTTTCCTCTCAATTTGAATTACACTCGTCGTCCTTGAAAATTAAAGTCATGAAATGCATGACTGCTAAAATCATAACCCTTCCTTTTGGCTTTGTGGTAGTCGGGTAAAAAAGATAAGAAAAGAACTGGAACTATAAGTGATTCCATAAGACTTATGGGATATTTTCTACTTCAGCATAAAGGATAAGTTCGCTGATGTACCTTTAGTTTATCAATTCAAATATGTTTACGTGTAATAAAGAGTTAACATACATACTTACATACAAACCTACATGACGTGAAGTATCTTAAAAGGGGCATCTTTTGGATAAGATCCGAACCGAACTTAGGTTCGGTTTATTAATAATGACGCTTCAACGATGAAAAATGTTTCATCTTTTTCTTTCTCACTTTTTTTTTGACTAATGCATCTACCTATCTTTACATGGATACTTGACAATGACAACCCCCCTAAACTATGTGAGTTACAATTTTTATTAGCGCGACTGTTTTGTTTAGAGATGCTTGTGTTACAGTGTCTTCAACTCACGAAGTCGCGCCCCTCCACTTAATTTTACGTACATTGCCGCAACTGGGCGCGCTTTTGTCGATTGGAAATACTTTAACATCATAACACCTATACCTACTTTTATAAAGGGGCTTCTAAACATGCCACATTTTCTACAATTTGTAGCCACCAACAATAGGTGCCTTTGTCTAACTTCACATGCCAGAACAAGCCAGCCAGCTATGCTGCAGCTAAAATACTTAGAAGTACCATAAGACTTAGTAAAAATTAAAAACTTACATATTTGGCAGCAGTCGGCAGAATTAGGGAGATGAGAGAGTTGCAGCCAACACTGATGGTGACCAGCAAACTTCCGCCGTACTTGTCAGCCAGGAGACCACCAGGCACCTGCAGCACTATGTAACCCCAGAAGAAGGACGACAGGATTACGCTCTGGGTCTGCATGCTCCAGTCAAAGCTCTGGAATAAAAAGAGGCAACTAAGTTGAAGGGACCTTTATAGCGCCGTTGGTGCTATAATGGAGCTGTGACCAGCAGGAAGGGTTACCAGAGATGTTGAATTAGTGATGGAATGAACTCACTTTCGCATATACCTAATATTAGTAAGCATAAGCATCCAAGGCTAGAGCTACAAAGTTATAAAATACTTTAAATTTTTATCAGTGTTTACTTTTAAAGCATGCAATATGTTACATATCCCGTGCTCAGCCAATTGTCACAATCCAGTTGTATCATCCAGTTTGTAGACCTAAATTAAAAAAAATACTAGATTGATTTTGCTCCTGATACTGTACAAAGTACATTTTACATTGTCGTTCTATGTTGGAACGTAGGAACTAGGGTAAAACGCCCAATTATTGGCACTCAAAATACCTTTTAGGGCACCTAGTTATTGTAGAATTAATATTGAATCCTCTGCCTCTGCCTCTGCCTTGACAAGGTGCTAACGATGGGATGGTTTACCCTAATATCTTTCTGTATTTACAGCATTTTTTTTCTCAAATTGAAAAATAATTTTATTCGTGACTCCGAAATTGTACCCTCTATTAAGGAAATAGTGAAATGAAATTGTCAGTAAAATGAAAGATTTCACTGCTGGACATAGGCATTTCCCAAAGATCACCACCATCATCGGAACTGTGATACTCTCATCAATCAATCCTGCTGTTTCCTGCGAGTTGCAGGCTGTGACCCTTACTCGATCGTCACTCTAGAACCATTTGCCAATAGAGTGACTATTAATGATGGACCTAATGCGTAAGGCATTTCTTATCAATTAACCATTGGGCCAAATATAAATAATTTAAGGTTGGTTAGACCAATACTTGATAACAGTAGAAGTGGTACGGTATGGTAGTGGACTAAACTTCTAGTTATCACAAATAGAGGTTTAAACGTAATCAATAATCTTCTAGATATAAAGAAGAATTTTCATTAGTATTTTAATACTACACAACCTTATCAACTTTAGATAGTCGAAAGATAGTTTCAATCTTACACAATACAAAACCGGGTTACAAACATCAGATTTATCTCAACATTTGGATCTGGACTGTATCCAATAGAATGAAGGTAGGGTTTATTCTATCAGATGAGATTAGGTCACGTGCAAACTCCTCGTATTGTAGAATGTAGATGTCCATACAACGTGTTTGTTTATTTGTCATTTGAAATAGTGCGAGATATTTACAGGTGACGCTTGTTGGAAGATGTTTGCACTGTCGTGATCTGAATAGATGAGAGAGATTTGTGTTTGGTAAAATCTTGCTAGGTGCATCTAGGTTGACGGTGCATTAACGACTCCATCATCAGATCTTAGATCCCATAATATTTCAACGTCATCATACTCGTAAGTCATGCAAATTTTACCCAAGTCCAATAACGGGAACTGGTTGCAGATTTGGATGGCAAGATTTAAACTTAACATACTGATAAAATAAACCAACAACCATGTAAAACTAACTAAAAGGTTGTAATATGTTTACTTCGGATATGGCTAATTTTTTGGACTTGGTTGATCTTGCTAGGCATTTGACACAATTTTAAAACAGATTTCTGACGTAATTTGATGTTCTGTATTCAGTAGCACACTTAGATAATAATTTCAGATCGAAATCAATCTGATCGATAACTATGATTGATAGATCAATGTAGTAAACGATCTCGTGCGTTTACAGAAACGATAACCCATACGAGTTCTTTGTATTACGATATACACACAGATCAACGTCATTTGACTTAGGATCATTTTTAACCTCAATCGCAAGTACTAACCACAAAAATGCGTAACCCATTAGATGATAATTAACTTAAATTAATGTAAACTTTCGTTATCGGGTCTTATATTCCAATTTGTCTTACAATTTTTTTTTACAATACTGCTCGAAAATATCACTAAAGATGGTAAAAACACCCTACTTTAGCATGATCCTGTTTCTCTTATACGTTTATCCTATTGCTAACTAGATTTACTTTGTTTGAATAATGCAAATCTTTAATGGCCCTCTTTGTACTTGTAACTTCTTTACATCCGGTCTTTAAATTATAAATAAACCAACCGGTGTTTTAATTAAACTAAGTTTTAACCGGAAGAGTTTTAGTTACTTTTGCTCTAACTTCCTTTCTATTTTAAAATGAACTGTGTATTTTTTATGAAGTAGAAGGGTATTTTTTGACCAAATGGTTCTTTGTTTACTCCTAGAGCCTTAACAAAGGACCCGTTTTCAATGAACGTGGCATCGTAAGAGACACCTTAGCATCGCTGATCAATTTTGACTGTCATAGATAATTAGTGTCCCTATCATTATTGTTGAATAATATTAGTTTAAATCAGTTATTTGTCACATTTAGGTTAAAGTCTACCCTAGGTGGCTGATAATGATGATGCCTTTCCATTGACGCGGAGGCAAGCAGAGCGGAGAGAAGTGAAGAGTCTTCTCCGCACCGCTTTAATGAAAACAGCCACGTTGAAGACCGGAACGTAGAGGAGACGTGCAGGAATCAACCATCCAACTGGTTGAAATCCTCATCTCGTCTCCGCTCCGCTTTAATAGAAACCCATCCGCATTCTTTATTAATATTATAAATGTAAAAGTTGTTTGTTTGTTTGTCCTGTCACGATAACATGTTCAACGCCTCAATTGTCTCAACCAAGAGATATTTATAGGCATAGGCCACATTTTATCCCGCATAATCGAACAGTATTCGATGGAATATCATTTTACTGCTGTTGAAGCCATTTACACATATTTGTCCTTACGTTTTCATAGGAGCTGTCCGTCATGGCGACGATGCCCATGCTCATGTTGACCCTCATGGCAAAAGCCAGGAGCAGCGCGAAGAACAGCAGCACGCACTGCACGTGCCTGATGCCCAGCGCTTCTGAGGAGTCAAGAATACGGAATCGTGATGAGGAAGTTATGGTGGAATTATTTAAGAACGTAGTATTAAGGAACTTAGAGTACCTGCCTCTACAGTAATTATCCTTACTATCCTTCCTTATCTATACTATTTAATATAAAAGGCATCCAACAATATTTTAAACCTAAAGCCCACTTCAGTTTGACTGACCTAGGATGATTTGAAAAGGTGTTAATTTTTTACTTTTTTCTGAGTCGTTTATTGTTTTTTTTTTAATTAATTTTTGTACTTTTCGACCATACTCGTACAACATATAAATGTGCTTGTCTTTTACAACATAATCTTTTTGATTTTCACCAACCAGGTAATCATAAGAAATGGGCACGCAATAGTTTGAATCATTACGACGACTCAGTTAGCCTAGTTGGTAGTGACCTTGCCTATGAAGCTAGCGGTCCCGGGTTCGAATCCCGGTATGGGCAAATATTTGCGTGATGAGCGCGAGTATTTGTTCCTGAGTCATGGATGTTTTCTATACATTTAAGTATGTATTTCTCTATATAAGTATGCATATCGTTGCCTGATACTCATAGTACAAGCCTAGAGCTTAGTTTGGGACTAGGTCAATTTGTGTGAGATTGTCCCTGATATTTATTATTATTATTATTATTTATTACCCGCATCTTCCAACAGAAAATTCCACCATGACTTGCTTTTCCTCATAGCTCATAGCCAGTTTCACGTAGTAATTCAAGGTAACACCAATCGATAACGAAATTCAACTCGATCCTTGGTAATACTTGGTAATGTTTAAGAGATATGATTTTATTTTATGATTTAGGATTTGATGAGAGAGATGTGACTTTATGAAATAGCTACTTATGAAATTTAGTAACAGGTTTTATTTAAAAAAATACTAATTTCTGTTCACCTTACAACGTTACGTAGACTGAAGGGTGATCAAAAAAAGTGTACATCATTAAGGACTATTAAGGACTTAAGTTAAGAAACGGTAACTTTTTCAATTTCGCAACGAAAATTAACGATACAATTGTATGACTAATTTTCGTTACGAAACTGACAAAGTTACCGTTTCTTAAGTCCTTAACAGTCCAACTATGTATACTTTTTTGAGGGTCTATATCGGGTCGCATAATTATTGTTTGACCTAATGTATATTTTGGTCTAAAAACATTTGATCGAAAACGTTGTTTTCAATTGAAAGGGTTTTTTTCAGATTTATTATAAAAGTAACCTAACTTAACTAATCTTACACAACAGATATTTATTAAATCCCGAAATTTCAGCCTAAAAGTGTTTTAGGCAAAAAGATTTTCGACGAAACAATACATTAGGTCAAACAATTTTATGCGTGTCAACGGGCTCCCTTTTTTGAACCATTTGACTCGTATAAGTTTTAACCTCCACACACACATCAACTTCACGCAACACAAGATTACAATTTGAACACGGGATAATGAATTTAAAATACATTGAAAAACAGATATTTTTCATAAGTAGGTATTGAATTTAACTTTTTCTCTATTTCACGTTTCTTTTTTTATTAGTTAAGCTGTTAAACTATATGGTGTATTTTTTTTTTTACATTTGTTTAGGGCTTTTAAATTGGAAATCAATTACATTAAGTATTTATTCTTAACAGCCAAATAAGCAATTAAGATGTGTTCTTGATTGATTTCTTTCTTATTATTGTTTGAATTTAATAAATATTTTGCATATTTAGTTAAACTTTAAATTACTTACGAGGCTTCACAACATTGGTCACTTGAGGTACCTTCATCGTGTTTTTTTTTTGTTTATTTATTGTAACTTGCGCAAGAGTAGCGCGCGTCGCTGCGCGGAAACTGATTGTATTTTTATTGCCATTCGATTTCCCACAGAATATTTAAAAACAGATGATACACTTCAGATTAACGCTCGCTGCCATAATCTTGATGTAATGTCAATCACGGCCTCTTTCAATTGTTTCAGAGATAACTCGGAGTAGGCTAAACTTATCAAGTAAATAGCATGTGGCACGTGAAGAGTGGTCACGTATTCAAGGAAATATTCTACGTCATCAACATCATCACTCACTACATATTATTATTATAAATTAAAGTCCCGCACCGCGCTGAGTTTGTGTTGTCCAGGCTAATATCAAGAACTACTGTCCGGATTTTCATACGGTTTGCACCCATAGAAAGAAGGATTATATATCTATGAACATTATAGATAATATCTCTTGACAGTTAGTGTTACTTTCTGTTTTAATTAATCTATGGGCCTTGACAAGTGTCGTAAAACGACTGCAGAATTCAAAGATTATGTATAAGACTGACTTTAGCTGTTGTGTTTCCTATGTCAATTACATTTTGACAGATTTCTAGTTCAGGCGCCGTATTTTGGTTGCCTTTATCGCGGTGGATAAGTGTGCATAAAGCATCTGTCACACTGGCACTTGCATACTGGTCAGAGAGTGAGAGATGCTTTATCCACAAGATAAACACGACCGTAATAGGCATACTGAGCGTCGCGGAATTCATTTTTAACCTTAGAAACACTACAATATTTTTTGTTCACAAAAAAAATGATTTATTGCCTTAACACACACTTAAAACGGTATACCTTTACTTCCCAGAATTTCATATGCCCGAATTTCACCTGCCATAATTTACAAATGGCATAATGTTACATCTTATAATTTCATATGATATACTGATTGTTTATCATAGTAGTCAAATAACAGAATCTTTGTTTCTCATAATATTAATCTCAATAATTTCATTTTTCATAATCATTTTAATCCATATTTGTCACATGCCATAATGTCATTTACCATCCGTGTAAATGGTGAATGGTGACGTTTGAATTAGGCAAAATTTACCTACATAGGTTAGGTTAGGTTAGAATTGCAACATGGCGCGAAACGCCTCAACTACGCGGAATAGGAGCTCCGCTCAGCGGAGCTCCGTCGACATTAGTTTCGATCATTTATGTCCATATCAGTCGTGAACGAACACAAATATGTTAGGTTTAATTACATTAGTAATATAATATTTAAAAAAAATGTTATTCAATCAATATATTTATTACAATATAACCAAGTGTTACATAACAAATATATAAAGCAAACGCATAGCCAGGATGGATTCGGAAATAAACTTTTTAGTATGGCGTTTAAATATTCTAATAAATAAAATTATTGCACTTAATAATATGGAAAACATTACGTATGGCATCAGTATCATTATGGCATCTAACTTTCGGGAAATCAAGAGTGTGTAAGATAACTTTTCTGGGAAATGTAACATTCGGGCATATAAAATTCGGGCAAAAGAAATTCGGGCAAGTGAAAATTATAGCATATGAATTTCGGGCAAACAATAGATAATCATTAGAAACCCTGCCATACATCATCATACTTTCTTTAATACATCGTCATTCAATCGCCCTAGCATTCTAGCATTTTAAATTTAAAAGGTTAATTTATTTTATGAAAACAAGCTCATAACCTAAATGTTCCTCACTGGGTATCGAATCCGGGGCTTCGTGGAAATGTACCTAGTCACTACCAACTAGGCTAACCGCATCATTACTCATTAGTCTCGAGAACAAAATAGATTGCTGACCTTCAAGAGTTAAACCGTAGTTGTTCTTCGCGTATCATTGTCATTCAAATTGACAATTGTCAAATTGACTATTTGCTTATTTTTACCCGACTACGGCGAAGCAAAAGGAGGGTTATGATTTTAACAGTTTATTTTGTTAGTTATTTCATCATGTTCCCTCGTACCTCCTAATACTATCCATCATATTGTCGTTGGCTTTGTCTTAGTGTTCCGCGTGTCTTAGGCTATGTGACGTCATATTAAATCCGACATGGTGGATTTGATGTACAGTCGAGGACAGAAAGATGTTTACACTTTTGGACCTTATTACAATGGAATAATCCTCGACTGTACATAAAATGACTAGCAAAAAATAATTTACAATTGTGTCGAGTTTGATTTTTTTAGTTCGAACATTTGAACAAAGCCGCAAGTAGGGTAAACTCATCGAATTCCGTGACTCGCTCAATTCCGTGGTAGCAGTTCTATAATCCGCCATAGAAATCTTCTAGAAGATTTATCTAAGAACTGAAATACGACCTTCGACTTTTAAATAGGCTAAGGCAAATAAACAAAGGGTGTATTTTAGGTCCCAGATTTGACCTGCATCAGGGTTCTATAGCAACCACGGAATTGAGCGAGTCACGGAATTCGATGAGTTTACTATAAGCTAGTAAATAAATAAAAGTTCTATCTAAACTAATATAATAAAGAGGAATGATTTGTATTTTTGTATGTTTGTTACGAATACACTCCGAAAACTACTGGACCGATTTCAAAAATTCTTTCACCAACATTTAGAATGGACTTTCAGGGTCGACATAGGCTATATTTTAACTGACTACTGACTACTGACTGTTGGCAGACGAAGCCGCGGGCGGAAAGCTAGTAAACTTACTATGACCTATGTTCTAATACCTCTGGTATTTACATGATTTATAGGCATTTGTGGCCCACTGCGTCCCTTAATTGTACAAATGAGCGGTCCGAACCGCTGGCCCGACCTCGAACTCACATTAAGAACACTAATGCCCTCATTTATCCACATTTAGGTAACCTAGCGTCCCTAGTAGTCCTGTTTAATCGGTAGTACTTCGAAGACAAATTTACTGGAAATTTTTGCATGATTACTGCGCACAACACCGGATCATACCATGACCGTAATAGGAACGTGTCAGACAAAAAAATATTATTTGTATTTAGACTATGCCCACTAGACCGCTCCGTCACGGACCGTCTCTCTCTATAGCAGTGAGCGTTCGTGCCTGATGCGTTCATAGTACGGTCATGGTATGATACGGTGCAGTGGGCAGAGACCTTAAAAGATACCACAAATAACAATAAATATTAAGTATTATAGATAAAAACTCCCGACAAAGGGCCCGGAAGAAAACAGGGAAAATTCGGTTACGACCTCAAACACTCGGTGTCCCAGCCTACTGATTACAATTGAATGAAATAGTTATTGATTTAAAAATAATGGTCCAAACTTATTCAATAAAATAAAAATAAATAAATATCAGGGAAAAACTCACACAAATTTACCGAGTCCAAAACTAAGCTCTGGGCTTGTACTATGGGTACTAGGCAACGATATACATATTATATTACTTAAATAGAGAAATACATACTTAAATATATAGAAAACATCCATGACTCTGAACAAATACTCGCGCTCATCACACAAATATTTTCCCATACCGGGATTCGAACCCGCGGCCGCTAGCTTCATAGGCAGGGTCTACCAAGTATGCTAAAATCGTCGTCGAATGGTTGTTTTATTTATTTCATCAATCGATAATTTCCTATCCGTCGGCCTGAATCTACCAACTTATATTGAATAGCTTTTCCGTAGCATTTTCATAATAATTCTCTTCAGAACACTTTTCCATTTAACCTTTGTAGTAGATTTGCCTTTTTTAATAAAATATTTATTTATTTATAGGAAAACCAACAGCTAATACATAAATAAATAATAAATAATAATAATAAATAAATATCAGGGGACAATCTCACACAAATTGACCTAGTCCCAAACTAAGCTCTAGGCTTGTACTATGGGTACTAGACAACGATAAACATACTTATATAGAGAAATACATACTTAAATACATAGAAAACATCCATGACTCAGGAACAAATACTCGCGCTCATCACACAAATATTTGTCCATACCGGGATTCGAACCCGGGACCGCTAGCTTCGTAGGCAGGGTCACTACCAACTAGGCTAACCGCGTCGTCAAACACATGATATTACACAAACTCTAAAAACATAGAGCCAATTACAGGTTTTCACAGATAGACACATCTTATGTAATTGAGGAACAAAGAGAAACACTTCCTAATTGAAATTTGCATTACATGCGAGAGATCACTAAGCGGAAATCATCTAATAAAAATAAAAATTAATTAACAAGAGTTAAATAGTAACAATAAAAACAAAGGAGTTACATAAATTATCTAAATTAATGACTACGGATTCACAACATCAGGATTGAGGCAGGCTCATTCAAAATAACTACAAGTCAAATTTCGTCTTACACTTGGAATTTCGCTATTAAAAATGTGTGTTTGCATTGTCTTAGATAAGTTGTTCAAGTTTATACTTGCACGGCAGTGCCATTATGGTAAGCCCAGATGCATGCACGAGAAAATAATTCAGTTCCATATTCTAACGTACGCATTATAAAGCCTAATGATCTAGAGGCATCAGCTATAATTTTGTCAACATGGAAGTTAAATAATAGTTTCGAGTCATGAGTAACCAGTTCTTTAGGGTTCCGAAGCTCAAAAGGAAAAAAGGAACCCTTATAGGATCACTTTGTTGTCCGTCTGTCTGTCGAGACCCTTTTTCTTAGGAACGCGTAGAGGAATCACGTTAATACTCAGGTCTGCAATCCCTTGGAGCTGTAAAAAAATCAGACTTCTAAGTCAACACAATCAAAAGATACGGCCGTTTATGCCGCGTATTCAAAGGAATCTCGAGGGAATCAAAATCTATAGGGTACTTCCCGTTGAGTTAGAATCATGTAATTTGGCAAGAAGCAATGTTTTATAGCAAGTAAAGGAAAAAATCCGAAAACCGTTAATTTGTAGTTACATCACATAAAAAATAATTGCCAGTATAAACTGATACTCACTAAATACGAGAGTGCATGATTAGTGCGTGTCAGTTTATATTGGAATTTGTTTCTATTGTATTCCCGTGATGTACGAACTATTTACATACCTACAAATTTATGCGGAATCCTCAGTGTGCGAGTCCGTCTCGAACTTGACCGGCCTTTTCATTAATGATACTCTACTGAGAAGCTGATCCATAAGTAGATAGACCTGATCATTAAGGTGATATTATAATAATATGCATTGAAAACCATTGAATACAATCTTTATTTATATTTTGCCTACAATCAATTTAAATATTAATTGGTGAAATAAATCCTTTACAAAAAGAAAATGGCAGAGTTTACCATAAAGAGAAATATTCCGCCCCGCACAAGAAAGCCTCTACGATTTCAATGGTTGCTTGCAGAGCCTACAACCCAATTACTATTGTATGAAACGAAAGCTTAGAAGTCCATAATAATATGGAGAATCTTAAAGGTTATTAGTACTCATTTGTCGAAAGCATATCGGTTCAGACTCTACACGGGAATAAAGAAGTATACATATATGTATCTATGTGTATACGTGTCTTTGTATCTATATTTTCAATATCTTTAGTAAAATTATTTTAATTCAAACTTTACTTTGAACACTGAATGAGCCATCAAAATGATAACAATTATTAGTTATTTATTTATTTACGGAAAACCAACAGCTTTAAAACAGATCTTAAACCTAAGTAGATACAGAAAGCTAATTACATGTTCTCGCCGGTAGAGACAAGGTACCTGTATTATACCTAATTGTTACACTGTTGGTGGTTTTCACCACGCTGAGTCGCAATTACAAAAACAATATAAAAACACTACAAACTACAATTACTAAAAACAAAGAAAATTTACCGCGTAATCTGGCCGATTCAAGCATTATGCTCACTCAAAGCACCTTTTTGTCAAAATGTGCCTTAGCGATAAGATGTTTGCATTAAATATGTCAATGTCCAACTCTTTTGCCATATTTTTTTTTCTGCTTGCACGGATTAAAAATCTATTGTGTATATAGTTAGAGGACGCAGAAGGTACAGAAATCGGGGGGTAGTACCTTTTAGATCTACTTGGAGTGTTAAAGGACAGTTTGGCAAGCAACTCGGGGCTGTCCACACTCCCGTTTCTGATTTTAAGTAAGTAAATAATGTCAGCAATATCACGACGCTTATCCAAAGACATAAGATGGTTGTTTTTGCAGATATTTGTATAGATGGAAGAACTGTATGATGTGTATTTAAGTTTAAAACAAAGAAATAGGTATCTACATCATATACGTCATACTATCTGATATCTCACACACACAAATTGACCTAATCCCAAACTAAGCTCTAGGCTTGTACTATGAGTATTTAATAAACGATAAACATACTTATAAATATAGAAAAATACATACTTAAATACGTAGTAAACATCCATAACCCATGAAATATTACTGAGCCCTTAGTCAAGATGCCCATCGCTAACTAGCGTTTCTATTCGTTTCGTTTTTAAACCACTCGCGTCACTGGTAGATCACGTGACTCTTCGTATCACGTGATCTACCAATGACGCGATTGGTTTAAAAACTAAACGAATAGAAACGCTTGTTAGCGATGGGCATCTTGGCTAAGGGCTCTGGAGTAGTAATTTTTGTGCAAAAAGTAAACATAAACACATCTGTTGCATTTTTAACTATAAAATGTTACTTTTTTGCAACATTTACTAATCCTCATAATGGCAATGCCCATTCCCAGTTTTTAATTTAAAAACCCATTTCTCATTGCAGTAATGGTAACGTACGTACCATTAGAGCTGCTCAAACTAAAACAGACCTATCTTTCGAGTTTTAAAACTCAAATTCGCTTAGAAGAAGCTGTTATTTATTAAACATGTAAATTTCAAAATGAGGCCTAGGCTGACTGAAGCATTGTAACAGCAACCTAATGATAAACTACTTAAAGTTTGTTTTAAGAAGCTCAACAGGTTGTCAACGCGAATGCATTGCAGTATTTTTATAACCGTGTTTAAGTTTTGCACATCCTGCATATTATTCCAGCGCCTGTTCCTCTCAAAGTCGTCTGAAAGAGATCGCTGTCTATTTTCAGACCGTCTCTACACATTGTGTAATTTATGATTTCATAACAGACGTGTTTTTACAATAGGGAATATGTATGAAATCTTTTATCGCATTTGTTAACAAAATATGAAAATACCGTAAAAGCGATGGCAAAAAATGAAATTAAAATTAAAATCGGCCAAAAAATAAGCATTTAAAAACGACTACTTAATTAGAAAGAGATCCGACATGAACTGTGAAGTCGCGTCAGCGTGTACTACGCTAGAAAGAGATAGGAACAAATCTATAATCTACACTAATATTATAAAGAGGAAAGATTTGTATTTTGTTATTTTTCTATGTTTGTACCGACCGACCGACCGATTTCAAAAATTATTTTACCAACATTTAAAATGAACTTTCAGGGTGGACATACGCTATACTTTAACTTACAAAAGTACCTACTGACTCTCCGCAGGCGAAGTCGCGGGCGGAAAGCTAGTGGCTTATATCTTGGTAATTTTGTTTGTTACATGAATGACTTTTTATTAAAGCAATAAAGAAATCCACGCATATTCCCTATTAAAAGCGTTCCTTCCCAAATACCACTAAAGCTGTATAAGAGCTTATACAGCCATTATAACTCTAGTTTCAGCATTTTTATTAATGTATAAGCTCTTATACAGCTGTTGTGCTGCTTGGGTTACCGCCTGTTTCAAAATCATCAGCGCGGCCCTAGACAAGATCCATAACACTAATTATAACGATGTTCTAAACCTGTCAACATGTATAGGATGGACATGATATGTCCGCGTCGGCCGCTAATGTCAATTTCATACATTTTCCTAACGTAACGTAAACTGAGCCCTTAGCCAAGATGCCCATCGCTAACTAGCGTTTCTATTCGTTTCATTTTTAAACCAATCGCGTCACTGGTAGATCACGTGACTCTCCGTATGACGTGATCTACCATTGACGCGATTGGTTTAAAAACTAAACGAATAGAAACGCTAGTTAGCGATGGGCATCTTGGCTAAGGGCTCAGTAACGTTCGCCAAATGCAACTTGTCTAGTTCTACAGATATGACAGATATATATTACCGTTTCTTACACTTTAAAATAGACTTACCACCTATATCACAATTGTCAAGTAAAGCATATCTGTCAAATAAATTAAGCTATTTCCCTTTCTTACACTTGAAAACAGACAAGGAGAGGGCTATCTTTATATGACAGATGAATTTACTTGTAGATTGTGAAACAGGCCCTAATAGGCTAAGTTTAACTAGCAGATAAAACTCGTCGATTGTTAAAGCTCTATGTTGAATAAAACCTTATAATTGATTACGATTTCAACCATTAATCAAGTATGCCGACGTTCCTTTACGTAACCTTTTATAGAATTGATAATCTTTAATGCGACGTCTTTGACGCCTTTGACGTTGTTCAACCGCCGACGACGTCAAAGGGTCCCAGCTGAATAAACTCTTAAGGCAAAGGGTCTGCAAACGCCTTTTAATTTATACAAACTGTATTATAGACTTCTCTTTAATTGTAATGTAATTTTTCACACATTTTTTTTGAGCGCGTCAGCTTTAGTAAGTTTCATCATTATTCACTAAAGAATAAAAAGTAAAATTGCTCGTGTTTTTAACCCCCGTCGCAAAAAGAGGGGTTTTATAAGTTTAACGTGTGTGTGTGTGTGTGTGTGTATTTGTGTATCTGTGTGGCATCGTAGCTCGTAAACGTATGTACTTATTTCAATTTAGTTTTTTTGTTTGAAAGGTGACTTAATTGAGAGTGTTTTTAGGTTGGTTTGATGAAAATCCGTTAAGCCATTTAAGAGTTATAGCTCTGAAAGTGGAAGTTCCAATTTTGCCGTGGGTTTTTAACACTATCCGTCAGATAAATTTTAGCTCCATACTTTTCTTTTATACGACAAAGAAAAGAAAAGCGATTCCTTTAACAGTCAGATAATTTAATCAGATTGAAAAAATCGGTTCTAAATGAAATTCTAACTGGAGTTGCAAGTTAACTTCTTTAGAATTATAAACTACGAGTTATGCGCGCTCTAGTAAGGTAACATAGTTATACAATTACGTAACTTACTCAAGTTTAGTAGAGCTTTCCTTTGTCCTGCAAAAGCTCGAATATTTGACTAATTGTACTTCTATCAACATCCTATCACAACTTTGTAAAGCAAGTATACCCGGGCAACTTTATTAGTGTACCATATTAAGTAAGAGAAATAAAACTTTCTCGAAACAATGAACTTAGGCCGGGGCGGCTTTCGGTGAACTATGCGCCTATAAATCATTTAATGAATTTTGGTTCAGGTCACCATACAAATGTTTAAAGAAATATAGAACTAGAAATCAAGAAAATGAACACCTTTCGCTAGTTCGAATCTTATGTCAGTCAACAAAAGTTGAAAGTCATTTTGAAAATTGTCCTTTATGTAGGACTTTAGGCCTCAGGAGAATAGAGGATACGGTAAACTTCCTACAAAATTTTCAATTTATCCATTGTTCCTTTGGATTTATCCTATTTTTCTTATTTTCTAAACTAGCCCAGTATAGAGGCGAACAAAACAAAAAAAAATCAAACCGATCGATCCATTTTTGAAATAAACGCACGGCAATTGATTTTTATATAAATAGATAAATATACATATCTGTAGGCACTTTTACATGTCTAAAATACATAGAAAACATCCATAACTCAAAACACACTCGCCCTCATCACACAAATATTTGCCCATACCAAGATTCGAACGCGGGACTGGAATAAATTCCCGTTAAATTACAAATATGTTTTAAACTACAAATATATTTTAAACTACAAATATATTTTAAACTACAAATATATTTTAAACTACAAATATATTTTAAACTACAAATATATTTTTTTCATACACACATACAGGTTGTTATTTTTTCACCATTTCAGGTAATTTAGCAACTGATGCTTGGACGTTAGTATTTAAACGATGTGAGCGCCTAAACGTTGAACTTTGTCTTCGTCTGATAATCTCTCTCACTCCTGCAATTGAAACGGTTTAAACTAGATGACTATATGTTTTGAACACAATGCGATTTGACACTGAGAGTGTAAAACAGTGTAAAAAAGTAAATAACTTGTATGGAATGCTGTCTTTAAGTCGTCCTGGCCTCGAAACTGTTTGACCTTTCGTACAATTAATAACAAACAAAAAAAACCGTCTTCAAAACCCAATGAAAAATGTTAAATAACTTAATGAGACCGGCCTCCTAGTAGTCCTAGGAATCGCCTATTTATTGCCTAATAAGTACATGAAACATATCCAAGCCGATGTGAAATATACACAATAGCAATGACACATGATTCCTGCCACCGACTTCGATATATTTCATGTACCTATTAGACACTATATAGCTTTAGAGTTCCTGTGGTCATCTCTGGACTTCATCAGTTCCTCTTGCTTTTAGAATGTAAATTCATAAGATCTTACAGGAAATACCAAAATCGCTGTAGGTGTGCTTATAACTTTTGAGGATTTCCGTCGATTCCTCGTGGATCCCATCATCAGATTCTGACTTGGTGATAATGGGTCCACCTCGGAAGTATATACCCTGTCAAACAAAAAAAATATTTTCAAATTCGGTCCACAATTAACGGAGCAATCGGTGAACATATATAAAAAAACATACCTACATCCGAACATAGCTTAGAACCTCCTCTTTTTTTGAATCGGTTAAAAAGGAATAAATTAATGATTAAATACCAAGTTAGATGATATAAAGTTAAGATCAAATTACCAGTAAAAGGAAAATTAATTAAAAAAACTGGCTCGGATGATTCTTTCTTACTACCCTGTACGAGATGCAATTAGCGACATGCAGGAAAATACAAGATGTGCAAACCACTGTGCACTCATCTTGTGAGGCACTATTCTCTTACGTAACGCTATCGTTAATTAGCAGTTAACTATCACCTTTCTTCTTGTTCTTGTTTAATTAGTAAGTTTGTGGAAAGTCTGTAAGCATAATTAAAATACTCCTCATCCCTCCATCCATCATTTAACGTCTATATACTCTTTCAAAGATGTTGAAACTAATGTTTGGGAAACGTAGTTAATTTGCAAAATATACATCTTTTTAATCCTTAAATTAACGCCACGCTTATAAATTCCTTTTACCTAATTCGACGACTCATCCTGTATAATAGCAGACCGTTTCGGGAGATCAATCAACGTCTTCACTTGAACTCGAAATCGATCATTTGTAGGAGTTAGGAAACGATTTTAATTTAAAGCAATAAATAAGAAAAAAATATGATGCTGCAACTGGGATTTCAACCCGTTCTCCCTTCACTATGATCGGAAGTCATGGCCATAAGAACCATAAGGTCTTTAGGACAAAAATCTTTCCTCGTGTTTATTTTTCCTTCTTTATTGTGTTGGTATATACTAAGGGTATATTGACTGCCATACTTATTGTTAATCATAATGTATTTGTCATAATTATCGCAAGTCTTACGGCCACACTCAGAGACGTCAATTAACTTTTAAGTTCGATTAAAGTTGCTGCTGTTACTCTCTTTGCTTTAGCAATAGAATATGACGCAGCAACTTTAATGAAACTTGAAAAATTTATTGATGTCTCTGAGTGCGGCAGATAGAGTATTTTTTTTAATAGATCCGTTATTTTTTCAGAATGGCTACAAAACCAACCTTTATCTAAACTTTGTCCACGGTTGCAGAAATATAACAATTGTGTACACAAATACATCATGACCGACCGACCGACTACAAAAGCAAAAATAAATAAATTAAGATTATTAATTTGATTACAGATTTAATTAAAATTAAATTGAAACCGATGATCTTCACTCAGCTTATCCGGTTTAAACTGAATGAAATAATTACTTTTTTGAATACTCTTTTAAAGCATTGGACGCCTATAAATCAATTACGCCTATAATGCTGTATACTTACATACTTACCTACATTAATATTTCGTTTCGACTTTCTGAGTAAATTTACCTTTAGCAATCTTGGGGCCATCTAAGCATAGACAAAAAATCTAAGCTTTCAGTGTGGTGAAATAAATGTATATTTTCACTAATATTTATTAAGAAGTTGGTCAGATATTTTTGATCCCATAAAACGCTTAGTTTTTGCATATTAAAATGCCCTAGTGTCTCAATTTTTTTTTCTTTCATACAAGTATTACGCGGATGAAGCTAAATCCACTAAAATAATAAATATGAATGTTTGTATTTCAACCACGCCTAAACGGCTGAACCGATTTGGATATAACTTGGCACACAGATAGTCCTTATCCTGTATCGATAGGTACATAGAATACTTTTTACTCCGGAAAATTGGTTAGTTCCTGAGTGAAAAATTGCAAAGTCGCTACAATCCTGCCTACACACAGTCCAAACTAAATTTATATACAGTCGAACTCATAAGTAGCTGTACATTTCTGTACCTTGTCGCAGTATTGACGTACTAAATTCAAACTATTGACACTTATAACTTATATTACGTAACTGCGACATGGTACTAAAATGTAAAGCTACTTATGAGTTCGACTGTACCTACCGAGTGTCTATAATTGCTAAGTTAACTGAACGATTGCCCTAACGCCTAAATTATAACGGGTTCGACTCCAAGCCAATTATAGACCCTCGGTTGATTACGAAAATACCGATTGAGAGGGTTAATGGTTAATTATTTATATTACCGGCTTAACTTGATTTGATAAACTGGCGTATTAATTCGTTTATTAATAAGTTAAAGTACAAATTAACCTAAGAAATTATTAAACTCGGTTTACGTTATTCCTTGGAAAATATCATTTTTTTCGGGATGATAAATATTCTGTTATTATGCAGGATATCAACTACAGGGAGGTACTCAATTTCATCCAAATTTGTTTAGCTTTTGCGTGATTCTAAGATAAACAAACATCCTGACAAACTTTCACATTTATAATAATATACCCAAGATACAGGCTCAGCCTAGTTTGGGGTCCGCCGGATAATACTTTTAAGAGAATTGTATTTTCTTGTCAATAAAGCATTACTTACTTACTTTTTATACTAGCTATCGCCCGCGGCTCCGTCGGCGAAAAATTCGTTTACCTTGGAAACTGTTAAATTTTCCATAATAGAAAAAAAAAATCCTGTGTCAACCTGGCATACCAAAGGATTATACAATACAATAACTCTTGATTGAACACCACATACAGCAAGGACAGGAAATAGAACAAGAAAGAGAAGTGTTACATAGTGAGTCAACAGGCGGTCTTATCGCTAAATAGCGATCTCTTCCAGACAACCTTTCAAAGAAGAGAAGATTAAAAACTAAACTACCTATCTATATCTATAATATGCATACAATACCACATCCATACAAACGTTTACACATACATTTATAATATTAGTTGGAAATAGGATTAGTAGGAAGGAGGAAGTCACAATAGCATTATTGTTATTGTAGGTACAAGTCAAATATTTAAATTAATTAAATTAAATCCAACGTTTGAAAAGATGGAAACGGTAAGGAAATCCTTTGGAAAGCTATCACTTCCGGCAGATAAACGCGTCTGTCGCTCGGCTTTGTCAACTCGCGTTCAAATTTAAATTTAATATTGAACGTTCCACAAGCGAGCGTTTCCAGTCAAAATCTTTTACAAAGGTTTTGGAATTTAAATAAAGCTTTCTTTAGATTTTTATTTCTCTTAAGTAAAGCTGAATAAGTGTGTTTTTTTTAAGTATAATCTTAAGGTAATGAATAACATTAAAATTTGCATTCAGTTATTGTTAGTTATTGTAGAAATAATTAAAATAGTAATATTAATATTAATAAATGTAATTTAATGACAATAACTTAATGTAATAATAATTAATAATTTATAATCTGCTATGGGTGAATACCTGGAATAAATGATATTTAATTTTAATTTTTTTAATTTTAATAACCTAAACTTACCTCAACTAAAACTGACTGGCGGCTAGTATGACGCACCCTTATGATATTTACATGGTTTTATACACCGTTTATTAAAATCGGTCCAGTAGTTTAGGAGCTAGAGTGGAACATCCGATTTTTGATCACATACATACATACATTGACTGTTAACCACATTATCCTTCCTCTTGCTTCGCGCAGTTGGGTTAAAAACAAAATTTACGGTTAATATTTTTGCACGTCATATGCACCATGTCAGACTTTACATGTCATTTAAGAGCTACCGGAGAACAGATAAACATACAAGCCAACACACTTAAACTGTCAAAATCATAACCCTCCTTTTTCCTTTGCCGCAGTGTTATAATAATAAATAATAATAATAATAAATCGATGACACGAAAATTTATCGTAATATAAAATCAGAGCATGACTGCGCCATGTTACAGCAAGATCTCGACCAACTGTCAGAATACTATACAAGAAATCGCATAAGTGTTAACGTGAGTAAATGTAACCACATCAGTTTCACACGGCGCAGCGAACCCATAAGATATAATTATAAAATTGAAAATGCCATTATAGTGTCGGTGGACAAAGTAAAAGACTTGGGAGTACTTCTGGGCGCAAAACTCACCTTCTCCAATCATGTTGATTCGATTGTCGATAAAGCTTATCGTAACCTTGGTTTTATCTTTAGAGTTACACAGCCTTTCAAGGATACGCATTGCATCAAAATACTGTATTACGCGTACGTGCGCAGCGTCCTTGAATACTGCAGTACAATATGGAACCCCCAGTACACAAAATATTGCTCTGCCGTTGAGAAAATTCAACGAAAATTCCTAAAACACTTGAATTTCCGTTCTCGTACTGTAGCAAAAGATTACGCAGAGTCGTGTATTTTGCAAAACGTTATCAGTCTTCAAAATAGGCGACTGGTTCGTGACATGATGCTGCTCTATGATGCATGTTCGGGCTCTCTGGACAGTTGTGAGTTATCTTCAACACTTTTGAGGCTCAAGGCAACCTCTCAAAGGACTAGACATGCGACTTTATTTGCAGTGCCCTTCAACCGCACCAAGTATGCCTGCAACTGTCTAGCTACTCGTCTTCCTCGCGCATACAATAAATTTTTTGAATCTGTGGAACCATTTAACCGGAGCAGGGTCTCTTTTAAGAAAAATATAATCATGTTGTTACCGCAGGTGTAAAATGCCGTACGTGCAGACACACACGCACACACACTCACCCACACCCACACACGCACACACGTTCATTCCGTACCTACTTTATTCGTTGTTTTGTTTCTTAGTCAGTCCTGCTATTAAATTAAATTACGTCTGTTTCCATTTATTCCAAAATGTCTGTTTGTTATTTGCTTTCTTCTCTATTTTACATACTGTGTGAATGTAATGTTTGGTGTTTTATTTAACAGTTACAATTATAAAATGTAAATCCGTAATTGGCCAGTGATGTGTAAACATAATACCTTTATTTAAATTACTGTACTTTGTGCTGTGGATTTTGTATCAATAAATAAATAAATAAATATCAGGGACAATCTCACACAAATTGACCTAGTCCCAAACTAAGCTCTAGGCTTGTACTATGGGTACCAGGCAACGATATACTTACTTATATAAAGAAATACATACTTAAATATATAGAAAACATCCATGACTCAGGAACAAATACTCGCGCTCATCACACAAATATTTGCCCATACCGGGATTCGAACCCGGGACCGCTAGCTTCGTAGGCAGGGTCACTACCAACTAGGCTAACCGCGTCGTTGAAACGCGAATTTATAAAAGGTAAGATTGTTAGTTAATTAGGATTCCGTACCCAAGGAGTGCCAACGGAACCATTACTAAGCCTCCACTGTCCATCCGTCAGTCCGTCTGTCTGTCAACGGGGTGTATCTCATGAACCGTAATGGTTAGACAGTTAAGATTTTCACAGTGTATATTTCTATTGCCGCTATAACTAAAAATTAAAGAGAAATGTGAATTTCTCGGCGTTTTTTGCTCGACCCGTGTACGGTTACGGAGCCCTTCGCGTGTGAGTCCGACTCGCACTTGGCCAGTTTAATTTATCGCAACTTCACTTCTAAACCGATTTCGATATTTAGAGGCGAATCCTTATTCAGAGGGAAACCGGCCCTCCGAGAACTGCTGGCTGCACAAATAGGGACTGAAAGCAATCACAAACCAACGTGACTCGGATACTAACTAGCCATTGCGGTCTCTAATGCCTGCCTCCCACTGCGAGCGGAGCGGGCTCCGTACAGACTGCGTTAGCTTACAACGGAGCAACTCTTGAAGTTCCACTAGAGATTTTTTAAGTCACAATATTTATTACTTTTTTATGTCAGTGCAAAGGGTGAGCTCTTTTATTAATTATTATAAACCCATATTTATAATTAAAGCTGATAGCCTACTTTAAAAGTTTATTATATGATTTCGGGCCAATTGCAAATCATACGATGCTGCACCCGCGATCATTTTAACAGTGAATAATTCATTATTTATTTTCAAGTATTTTAAATATTAGTTAATTGTTTATCGTCTGTCAATATAAGAAGGCAATACGTTATTAATTTTATCACAATTAAAAGATTTTTGTGTTTTTGTATTGTAATCTGGAGAGGTGAGCCGATTTGGTTGCACTCGCACTTTAAACCTTTTTTGTGGCTGTATAAACTTTTCATTTAAAAAATGTAACTTTTTAAAATATGTTTTTTATTTAATTAGTAGCAACTCTTGAATGAGTCAAAATGTTGCACCCGCGATAATGGAGTGACCCCGTTGTAAGTTAAACGCAGTCCGAGCGGAGTCCGCTCCGCTCGCGGTGGAAGGCGGGCATAATACGGAGCCGCTAGCACATGTTGCATTTTCTCGCTTGTCAATCAGTACATCTCTAATAGACTAGTTAGAAAGTGGCCGAGCTACAAACAAGTCACGGCCATTTATGCTAGGCCTGATAGGCTTTGTGTTGCATCCGACATCAAATCATAAATGGGTGAATTTCCGGGCGTTTCAACCGCCGTCATTAGTCATAGTGTCACCAATATATTGACGAAATCAATGACACCTGATGAACAGAAACAGAACCGGCGATGTAGTTTCTATCAGCATCAGAAGTTGCTGTAGTGTCATTGATTTCGTCAATATATTGGTGACACTAATGACGGCGGTTGAAACGCCCGGAAACTTACCCAAATAGATAAAAACCCCTAACAATTTTTTTCCTTACTTTCAGAGCTCGTAACTCTTAAACGGCCTAACGGATTTTCACCAAACTTAGCTCAGAACACTCTCGATTAAGTCACCTTTCTAACAAAAGAAACTAAATCAAAATCGGTCCATCAATGGAGCTATGATGCCACAGACATATTATATATGCCAATTTTGTTCTTATGGGCCTACCACACGCACAAGCTTCACCACAGTTTTGCCTGCGCAAGCTAAAACTGAACACTTCGTGTCTATACAGTTTTACCAACTACACGCTCCGTGTTCCGTGTACAAACCGGCCTGCGCAGGCAAAAATGTGGTGAAGCTTGTGCGTGTGGTAGGCCCATAATTCTTTTTTGTACTACCTCTAAAAAAATCGAACCTTGCCCTCTCGAACATCTCTCTCACTCTCTCAAGTGGTCAACGATGTACCTAACCGGCAAACTAAAACTGTCCCGCCGGTCTATATCGGGCATAATCATTGTTTGACCTAATGTATCGTTTGGTCGAAAACGTTTATTTTCTATTGAAAGGGTTTTTTCAGAATTATTATAAAACTAACCTAACCTAACCTAAGTAGTCTACACAACAGAGGGCCTAGTGTAAGTTTTGCAACGTTTTTAGGGTTCCGTACCTCAAATGAAAAAAACGGAACCCTTATAGGATCACTTTGTTGTCCGTCTGTCGGTCTGTCTGTGTGTCTGTCAAGACCCTTTTTCTCAGGAACGCGTGAAGGTATCCAGTTGAAATTCATATTAAATACTCAGGTTTGCAATCCCTTGGATCAGTGAAAAAATCAAACGTCTAAGTCAACGCAATCAAAAGATACGGCCGTTTATTAAGGGAATCTCAAGGGAATCAAAACCTATAGGGTACTTCCCGTTGACTTAGAATCATGAAATTTGGCAAGAAGCAATGTCTTATAACACAAGTAAAGGAAAAAATCCGAAAACCGTTAATTTGTAGTTACATCACATAAAAAAAAGTCCAGTATAAACTGACCCTCACTAAGTACGAAAGTGCATACTAATTGCGTGTCAGTTTATACTGGACTTTGTTTCTATTGTATTCCCGTAATTTACGAACTATTTACATGCCTCCAAGTTTGTGCGGAACCCTCGGAGCGCGAGTCCGACTCGCACTTGACCGGCTTTTTTTACGTCTCGATCGCATTTGCGTAAAAGTATCACGTTGTATGGAACTGTCAAATGTTTCGAATACGCGCCGCAAGGGGCGCTGTCACACTTCCATACTAATTGAGACTAAACGCAAACGCGATCGAGACGTAAAAAACGTTGCAAAACTTACACTAGGCCCTCAGATATTTATAAAATCCTGTAAAATCAGCCCAAAAGGGTGTTAGGCCAAAAGATTTTAGACCAAACGACCATTTGACAAGACAATATTAGACGGTGCGAAGGGCACCCCTGCCACGCAACCTAGTAGGTACCTTCGTAAGAAAGGGTCAAGCTCTCGAATAAGTAATTTGTCACCAAATTAAAAAAAAAATACAAGAATGTCAAAAAATCACAAAAAAAAAAAGTTTACACAAATTGACTCAAATTAGGCTCTAGGCTTGTTACTTGTACTATAATATAGATAAATATATATACTTAAATATGCACATAGAAAACATCGCACAAATATTAACCTGTACTAACGCACATAATTAATTTGTGAAGCGATCAACCGCCATCTTTGATTCGTCATTAAACGTTCAAAACGCCAGTATGTGAGATATTTTACATTATGTTGTCACTCGCGCCGCTGCTGTTCACAAAAGAACTATTATCCGCTTTCTAATTAGCGAATTTACGATCGTTTCGTTCCAGCTGTGTGGTAAGTCGGGGCGTCGTTCATTTCAATTTCTACGCAGCGCTACACAGAGTTGTTACTGGAAGAATAACAATTTGAAAGTCATAAGGTCAATGTCATACATAAGGCTACTCTACTAAAGTCAAGTCTACTGTTGCTGTTGCAAGTTTTAAATGCGCAATAATACGGTATTTGACTGATATCAAATCAGCAACTTTTACTGAAACGTCAAAAACGATCCGCTAGTATGAAGTTTGTAAGGAGATTGCTTGTGACGTCACAACTTTCAGTGATCAAACTACTTCCTTTTTTTAGTTTTTGTATAATTAAAAATTGTCGACATTCCAAAAATAAGTGAATGCTTTGTTGTTCTGTGTATTTTCGGAAGCTTGATTTAGTGATAGTGTAACATATTTTATTTTGACATATAGTCAAATACCGTATTATGTTACTTACCAGTAAGTAACATTTAATTTAGCTGAAAGTGCTTGAAATACGGTGTTCAACCCGCTGAGCTCGTGAAGGACCAGGAAAACTCATTATTTACGTCTTTAAGGTAGTTTTTTCTATAAAAATTCGTTGCGTGAATCTAATCGTAATGGAATGGAACAAGTGATCTGGCTGTACACGTATTAGGTATGCCTGCGGTTTAACAATTATGTACATTTCCGACTTCGTTACTGAGTTTGGAAGCCAATTAATACTGTCATTGGTTTCGCCCTTCAATAAATTACTCGAATGTTTAAATTAAAACTTTTGTTTATTGTATAATTTAAAATATTTATAAGTATCGATTCGTTCATAGATCTAAAATACCTACCACCTGAATAAATTCAAATTAATTCCATTAAAACAACCTTCAACGGTCTCTAGCCTTCTTCAATTACCAATAAACAGCTAATTCCTTTGAAGATAACCAAGGGATAACAAAGATCAGAATAAACGTCTTTGAAACAGCAACAAGCCACGATCGGAAATTGTCATTAAGAACTCAATTAGCACCTGCCTTCGTTTTGTCCTTTTCGCTAAAATGTTCTATGACTGTTGAGTGAAAGAGACAAGATGAAGGTAATTTTGAAATTGGGTCTTAGTGAAGTGTTCGTTTAATTTAAATGTAAATGCAATGATCCGGATACCGTACCCTAAGGGTGCCTATCGGGAGCCTATTATAATATTTACTAAGCCTACGCTGTTCATCCGTCCGTCCGTCCGTCTGTCCTCACTTTAAAGAGCTGTAACTTGAACCGTAATACATAGCCAGTTGATTGTTCTGCCGTATATGTGATAAAATGGCGTATTTCCGACTCAGTCTCCGCCTCGCACTTGTCCAGTTTTAAATATTATAGTTTCTCAATGGAGGGCTTTTAAAGACATTAAGAGGCATTATACATTCCAAAGTACGAGTAAACAGCCTCTCCCGAGGTCCATTTGCCTCTTACGCCTCTTATCAATTCGAAAGAGAATTTCTAAGGCTTCTAAATAAATAAATAAATATCAGGGGACAATCTCACACAAATTGACCTAGTCCCAAACTAAGCTCTAGGCTTGTACTATGGGTACTAGACAACGATAAACATACTTATATCGAGAAATACATACTTAAATATATAGAAAACATCCATGACTCAGGAACAAATACTCGCGCTCATCACACAAATATTTGCCCATACCGGGATTCGAACCCGGGACCGCTAGCTTCGTAGGCAGGGTCCTACCGCGTCGTCGTAAAAATTATAAGGGTTCGTCATAAGTAGTCAGTTGGGTTTTAGTTTTTGTGGTTAGGTTAGGTTAGGCTATTTATTCTTACAAGGGTTAACATCCCGAAGGCTATCGCTCGCCAGTGTTGTAATCTAGTGGATGTAGCGGAATTAGGCGCGTGGCCCGGACAGGAACAGATCGCTGACCCGCTGCCCACTCATTCCTTTTGCTACCACTGCAAGTCATGACGGTATAGCGGGGATTTATGTTCAGTTAAGGATGTATGAGAGTAAAAAAAAAAAAAAAAACATACAGTCGAATTGAGAACCTCCTTTTTGAAGTCGGTTAAAAAGCCGGTCAAGTGCGAGTCTGACTCGCGCACCGCGGGTTCCGCACGAACTTGTAGGTATGTAAGTAGTTCGTAAATCATGGGAATACAATATAAACAAATTCCTGTATAAACTGACACGCACTAAGTATGTACCTCTCGTACTTACTACCAGTTTATACTGGTCTTTATTTTTTATGCGATGTAACTACAAATTAACGATTTTCGGATTTTTTCCTTTACTTGTGCTATAAGATAATGCTTCTTGCCAAATTTCACGATTCTAACTCAACGGGAAGTACCCTACGAGTATAGGTTTTGATTCGAAATTCAAACCTGCTATGTTATTCTGTTGACACATCGTCGTTCAGTTCTACTCAGTCGATGAATAGCCGGCGAATTTACGTCGTCCGTCAAGGTGAGTAAATGACATTCAACTGCCTGCACATTCTTTTAATCGCTGGTTTCACAGACGACCAGCGGCAAATCAAAAATATATATACTGTAACCTACAATAATTCTATAGTTTCATAAGATTTCTGGACTTATAGAAATCCTATGATAATCCTAGTTGTGTTGCGTTCGATTGAAATTAAATCCATAAAGATTAATAAGTCTGTCCAATTTAAAATCATCCATCCTTACACTAGACTACTGACATACACGTAAAGAAATTAAAAAAAAAATTAGCTACGTGTTTTTCTTGACTTGTACCACAAGGCGTGCGGTACAAAAAATAATAAGGATTGCTACTCACTGACAGCTAGACGCTGAGCGATCGAGTGGTGCGACGCGACGACGAGTGACCGACACGACAGCGATTATTGAGACCGTTGCGGTTACACATTTCAATAGTTGAGCCACTATAGAACGCTATCACGGAAAGCTACAGTTTGTGAGCAAATAGAATTTCGGGTTCGGGTAAACTCGGCTAGACTCGCATAAGAGCGTGTGAGAGAGAAGAACAAACCCGAATCCTATTCTAAGTGCTCACGGACTGTAATGACTCTTAGGCTGCCTTTCCATTGAGGCGGAGAAGAGCGGAGCGGTGCGAAAAGGACCAATCACGTTATACAGTACCCACACTAACGCATAGCTCACAGAAACTAGAGGAATCTGACTGGTCCTTTTCGCACCGCTCCGCTCGTCTCCACTTCAATGGAAAGGCAGCCTTAGGGCCGTATTAATAAACTCATCTCAACTGTGATCCCCGTCTCGAGACACGTCAAAGTAAACGTCAATCCATAGAAAACTGTCATTTTTGACGCATCTTGTGACGGGCGTCTCAGCAAGATTAGTTTAATAATACGGCCCTTAATGGTATCTTGGTGTTTTTTTTCCCTTTTTTTTGTCGTGGGTGTGACACTTTCATTATGAGAGTACGGTGCCTTAACAATTAAAGTAGTAATGATTTACTTATGCGAAGGCTAGACGTACGACTGAACTCTACAAAACACGTCACAGTACCGACGTGACAAAATAATATTGAATGCGTAGCCGTACCTGTGTATTTATTGCGTGAATAGAATGTAAGTAGTCCATCAGTTTTTATCATATTGATGGATCACAGTATTTATTGCACGTCTAGCCTTCGCCTTACGCTTGATACTGAGCTTTGGACTGACCATGTGGGGATATACCAACACAAATATTTACCCACTGGACAAACGTAAACTACGTTTTTCAATAAAAGAACCATTTTATAAAATTCCCAGCAAACACATTTAATTCAGCGCAGTTGATGAACCAACCATACTTTCGCCAACCAGGAAGCACATCTGCGCTTTATTCAAGACAATCTTTAATCAAGCAAACTTTCCGGTGCAGCTTCCTTCGGTCACATATTTTATGCATTCAAAGCCCAATTCCCGTGTTTCTGCACAATTTTGACTCGATATGGAGATTCTGGGCGTTGGAACACAAGCGCACCAGTCTGTTGTTCTGGAGCTAAATTTTCTTCCGATTTTAACTTTTATTTATTCTTCAGGGTGTTGTTCGCATCTGTGGCCTTCGTGACAAGTTTATAGATTAAAATAAAGAAGTCCAGAAAAACGCTGAAGGCTAAGGTATGTATGTAGGTACGGCGTACGTCGTATTTGTTTGAAAAACAATAATTATCTTAAGCAAAGTGGGAGCCCGTTGACAAGCATAAAATTGGTTAATGTATTGTTTGGTCGAAAATCTGTAGGCTGAAATTTTAGGATTTAATAAATATCTGTAAGTTAAATAGTGTTAGTCTTGATAAAATCACTATAATAATGTGAAAATCGCAATAGTCGCTTAGTAGGTAATAAAAGGTAATAAAAGTCAGGACGAGACACTTTTATTTTAAACCTTAAGCGTTAAGTGTTACGTTTGTACATGAATTAGCCCGCTGAATTGTTAAAACCTGACAAGTTCCAGTCAGTAATAAGGGAAAGAGCCTAGGAGTCTATCGGTGTCCTTGTTGTCGGTAATTTACTCGAACGAAGCGAAAGTTTTAAGTTATCTAAAAGTACTTACATAAGTAAATACATTTATAAATTACAATAAATCACTTTAATAACCACAAATCCATCCTTACAATTAACTATACAAAACATATAACATGACGGCGTTTATACTCTTAACACACTCGCTGCTTTCCTCACTGTTGTACCCAAGCACAGTACCTATAAGATATTTAACGGAAATGCATCGCGAGATCGTTTGCGCTGGGAGTCGAACCCGGAATAGCTGATGAGCTGAAACATGTGTCCCCAGCGATTTATTCTGAAACGTGTTGAAAATGTAACAATGTAGAAAACATTTTCGAGAGGATAGCAACTCCATTCTTAATTCAGGGTCTCATGAGAGGAATGACTTGGTGATAGGGAAAAAAGGTATAAATTAAAATTAAATTAAATATCATTTATTTCAAGTAATTACACTGAAAAAAAAAGCCGTGGTAGCAAATGGTTTGACCTGCCGACTCTTAAGCAGAGGGTCGTGGGTTCGAACCCGGGCTCGCACCTCTAAGTTTTTCGGAAATACAATTTGTAAATTTACCATGAGCTTTTCGGTGAAGGAGAACATCGTGAGGAAACCTGTGCACACACCTGCAATGCAATTTGACGGTGTGTGCGAAGTTCCCAATCCACACTGGGCCAGCGTGGAAACTATAGCCCAAACCCTCTCACTTGTGAGTGGAAGCCTGTGCCCAGCAGTGGGACGTATATAGGCTGGATTATTATTATTCTTATTATTAATTACACTCATAACAATGTCCACAATCAAACAAATAAATCAAATCAAATTAAATAAATCAATGTCAAATAAATCAAAAATATTAAATCAATCTTTAAATTAAATTAACTTTGACGTGCCTGTCGCAGCAGTGGCGCATGTAAAGGCAGTCCACTGAAGCAAGCGAAGCTATGCGCGGCTCCGCAAACATGCCCGTCGCGCTGCAGTAGCGAGCGCTAGTGAGACACGGAGGGCGTTGTATGTTTTATGCTGGGGCCACACTAACGAGAAACGCCGTTAAAAATCAACGTCAATCGCCTTATGCATACTACGCGTAAGGCGATTGACGTTGATTTTTAACGGCGTTTCCCGTTAGTGTGGCCCCAGCATTAGGGTTCCGTACCCGATGGGCGCCCAACGGGACCCTATTAATATGCCTGCGCTGTCCGTCAGTCCGTCCGTCTGTCTGTCTGTCTGTCTGTCTGTCTGTCCTAGCTATAAAGAGCTGTATCTTTTGAACCGCAATAGATAGCGGGTTGTTTTTTTTTCAGAATATGTTTTATTACGGCGGATTTACTAGCAAATAAAAATAAAAAAAAGTGAAATAATAAATGTGGTCCCCATACAAGAAACGTTTTTTTTCAACGTATTTTTATTTTTGTTGTATCGTAAAAACGGTAAAACATACAAGCGTTAAATTTGGTATAAATTTAGAACTAACCCTATAAAATAATAACAACGAATTAATGAATGAATACATCTCTTCCATATATTTACGTAAGACTTAAGATTTAAAATTAAAGTGTCGCTTGCATGCTAGGGGGCCAGGAAGCACTTTGTAACTTAATTTTTATGCTATATTCTAAGTTCCACGAGTATATTTCATGGAAGCATTTTAAAATGGATTTTTCTTGTAAGTAGTTCTTATTTTAAAACTTTCCTCATGATACGATACGACCTTGCACGCCCGCACGCGCACGCTCCCAAAGATTTATATGCTGTTATTACTATATTTTAAATTTCTCCGCATTTTAAAGAAACAGTCGTGGCAATATCCTAGAATATAGGATATTTGAAGCAGGCACAGGGTGTAACTTTAGGCGAAGCCCAGACGACGCTGGTCGATAGAGACACCAAGACACTGGCCATACTCTGTACGGGGCCCTAGATGCATTACATTACATTAAATGTATGGAATTGACGTAAGAGGCTGACGCGACTAATCGTTAGCTTAAGCTAATCCTATAACGCTTTTTAGAACCTACTGCACAATGCAAATCCCCGTATACGTGCAGCCTGTGGGAAAATTACACTCTAAAAACCGGGCAAGTGCGAGTCGGACTCGCGCACTGAGGGTTCCGTACACATTTCGCTGGTTTTTAGTATTTGTTGTTATTCTAAAGGGTTTGTTCTATAATACCAAATTTGTCGCTTGTATGTTTTACCGTTTTTACGATATAACAAAATAAAAGTACGTTGAAAAAAAACGTTTCTTGTATGGGGACCCGCTTTATTAATTCACTTCATTTTTTTTTGTTAGTAAATTCGCCGTATTAACACATATACTGAATAAAAATCAACCCGCTGTCTATTACGGTTCAAAATATACAACTCTTTATAGCTAGGACAGACAGATAGACAGACAGACAGACGGACGGACGGACGGACAGCGTAGGTATATTAATAGGGTCCCGTTGGGCGCCCTTCGGGTACGGAACCCTAAAAACGATTCAGCACTTTAGCCGTGAAAGCGTATCAAACAGAGTTACTTTAACATTTGAAAAATTATAGATTAACCGATCAAAATTACTCTCAAACAAATGAAAATGACAGAACAATGCCTTTTGTTATTTTAATTTAATAAAACTTTTGCTTCGAACTCAACAATGCTCGAACATATACAGCTAAAATAATTATACTTTCAAATTTTTTTTATAACTAGTTAAATATTTACAAGCAAAATAAAAAATAGCGGGTTTAAAAGATTTAAGTCCTTTTTATTACGAGCTAAATCGAGTTACACCATTTTACACTGGAGCTACAGAATTTTGGTTGAAAAGCGATTGCTTATAATTTACCAAAAGGTACGGATATTCAACAGTTAACGAGTTAAGTTTTAACGGAAATATCAAATGTCTAAAACTCGCGGTCTCGATACTTCTTCTTTGTACCTGTCTTACTTGGTTTCATTAATAATCCATTAGGGAAAAATAAAGTAAACTGTATTTTGATAATTTACATAGAGACATACAGTCGGGATTCCGTTTAGGAATACCGATTCGGAATTTCGAAGCCATAGAAAATCAACGATCCTACGGGCGAACACACATAAACACGTACCTACGACGTCGTGACGTGCCACGTTACGACAACGTGCAACGTTGCGTCGTCGTGACGTTGATATCTACGTCACGCATCGTAAAAATCCACGTTATGACATCATGACGCGCAACGTGGCACACCACGACGTCGTTGATATGATGCTAAACAAACTATGATCCTATTTATACCACGATTAGATGTCGATTGTGACAATCCTCACGTCACGACGTCGTGGCGTGCCACGATGCGCGTCATGATGGCGTGACGTGGATTTTTACGATGTGCGACTTAGATATCAACGTCACGACGACGCAACGTTTCACGTTGTCATAACGTGGCACGTCACGACGTCGTAACGTGTTTATGTGTGTTCGCCCTACCACACACGTTCAGTAGTTCTCAATTCGACTTTTATTCCGATTCGGAAGGCCGCACGATAGCATGTGCAATGCATTCGGAATCCCGCACAGTTCCGACTGTATATTTTGCCAATAAAGGAAGCTGATGTCTTTTAATAAGCTAGCGTACTAAACTTTATATTCTTTTTCAATCACGGTTTTCATTTTCTCGTAGAGTTCACGACTGCGTGAACTGCGGCTTTAAAGTTAATAAAACTCCAGTCATTTGGCATGCAATCAATCCGGTGTATAAAGTTCTTACATCACGTCTACGAATCTTATTATCTAGGATATCCCGTAGATCCTGCTGGAGCATCGTCAAAAGGGAAGGCTAATTATATACCCCCATTTGTGCTGAGGGACTCTGGACCTTAAAAGAAGGTTGTAAGGACTTGATTAAGACGTGCGAGGATGGCATTCCATCCATTTTATTAAGGTAGCTTTGTTTTTATTTTCGTTTTTCTGAAAGAATTGTGACACACGGATAAGAAGGGATTGAAGTAGTTCTGATAATAATTATTCTCTACTAGGACATGTATTTATATTATAATATAAATACATATAATGTACCCAAAAACATTGGGCTGCGTTCCCACAAGCGTCGATTCCGCGGCGGCGTTTCAATCGCTGGGCTGAAAATTCATACGTCGTCAACATAATATTTATATGTATTATAGGGAATGACAATGAATGAAACATGTTGCAACTTTTGATTCTAAACTATAACCGGCTTCTATTTGTGAAAGAAGTCTTCGCGAATTGTGAATGATTTCATCGATATATTGACGAAGATTAATGCGTTTTCAGTCAAATTTAATGAAATCGTCGAAAGTTTCCGTACTTCCAGAAGGATGTAACTTTATGGTCTGATTCTATTGACTCGGACAACTCTCTGTTTTGTCAAAAACCCTGTCTATAAGGTATATAAAAATGATTTGCACCGCTGAAATATCGTTGGCTTCAGATCTGCCAGTAGGACAAGAACTGCCTTAAGGCGCTTCCAGAAGGACCAGAGATAGCTAGAATAATCTAAGCGGAGATAATTAGAAACAAGCGGGAACTGATCAATCAGATTGTTCAAACGAACAAGAGCATTATTTCTCACATTAAATCCAACAGTGACACTAAAGTACTAGAAAAATTATTTGAATATTGGACTAACAAGAATTACCTTTCAAGTAATACATATTTTCGCAGTGTCACTATTAGGATTAACGTGCGATTTATTGTAGTATATTCTGCTTCAGTGAAACCAAACTCTTGAATTTTTAGAGTAGTTCTGATGTTAGCCATCTTTAACAGCTGTAAGTATCAGGACACTACGAACGGCTAAGTCGTAAAGCAAGCCGAGGGTTTTAATGAGCTTAAGACGTTCCTGGGACTGCGGCCTGTAACATATCTGAAAAGAAGAGGCTCAGTTACAAACTCCTTAACTGAGAAAGACAGTGATTTGGCAGCTATTTTATAAACCTCTAGCAACCCGCCCTGCCTCGCGCGGGTAGCACTAACGTTAATAAATAATACCCTACAACCTTCCTAGATGATCCCTCTTTCTATTAGTGAAAACCGTATCAAAATCCGTATAGTAGTTTCGGAGATTAGCCCGAACAAACACAAACTCAGCGCGGCAGGGGATTTTAATTTATAACTTAGATTAGCGACCCGCCCTCACTTCGCTTCGGTTACATAAGTTAAAATATAGCCTATAGCGACCCGCCCTCGCTTCACTCCGGGCTCTATTATATGCATGAACCTTTCGTGAAGAATTATCTAACTGATGGTGAAAACCGCATCAAAATCCGTTGCGTAGTTTTAAAGATACATAGGGACAGACAGACGCGGAGGGCGACTTCAGTTTATACTATGTATTGACTAACATATATCATTTCAAGTCAATTGTAAATTGTAATCCACCGAATCGATTTAGACTAGGGATTTTTGACTTCCTAATCAAAGTCGAGTGATAGAAAGTTTTCACATGAACCCATTTTCCGTATTTTTGAAAGCCTTCACTCGAAAGCTAGTGATTGACTTAATATATTCGCGTGTTTCGTTGTACGCAGAAAGTCGATAATTACCAGTTTTTTTAATCATATTTTAAATATAAATAAACATACGATATAATTAAAAGTTGTCATTGTGGGGAGATTATTATTATTTATATGCACTTTCAGCTTTTTAATACTGTTTACCAAAAACTTTTACTATGTAAACTAATAAATGAAACGTTTAGATGGTTCTTTGTCTACGATATTTGAGGTTTGTTCCGTAGAGAATAAAATAAAAACGTTTTGATTGATTTGACAGACATAATGTCAAAACCTAATGATAGAAATGAAAACGAATGGTATGGACATACCCTTATAATCTGTGGTATGGACCACTCGTTTTTAAATTTTCTATCTCTCGTATTTCAAAAATACGGTTTCACAGTTTTTGCTCACTTTCGAGTGAATTTTTCCAGCGTTCGAAAGTCAAAAATCGCCCCCTAGATAGCACATCTACGAAGATTGTTCGCAATTAAGGCCACAGCTGGCAGACAGGAAATTGACAGGTGACGACGACAGAGGATTCAAGAGTCATCTGATGTTCGATTGCGACACACAAAGGGAGCATTGTTAAATCACTCTGACGTTTGTAACATTTCTTTTTAACCGACTTCAAAAAAGGAGGAGGTTCTGTGTTCGGCTGTATGTATGTTATATAGTCTTGGCCGATTTTTTTTAACTTGTAACCGTACTACGAAGCCTAAAAAATAAAGATATACAAAATTATTATCCTTCGTACTTTATCGGAAAAGTTCGTATTTATCGTGGTCTCTCAATTAGCTTCTGTACCCATCTTACAGCAATCAGCAGTCGCATCAGCAGACCAATATATATATAGTGTGGCTAACACGCAATTCAAACATTCGCTACGGTTTTGAATATATTTACAGTTTACTTATAAAATTTTTTTACAAAAAAATAAAACCGTCTTCAAAAACCTACTAAAAAGCGTTAAATAAAAACCAGCCTCCTAGGAGTCCTAGTAATAGCCTATTTAGTGCCTAATAGGTACATAGAATATATCCAAGCCGGTGTCAAGTAGGTATACACGTAGCAATGACACCATGATTCTTGCCACCGACTTCGATATATTCTATGTACCTATTAGGCACTAAATAGGCTATTACTAGGACTCCTAGGAGGCTGGTTTTTATTTAACGCTTTTTAGTAGGTTTTTGAAGACGGTTTTATTTTTTTGTTAAAAAAATTTTTTTTCGCTTTTTAGTGATGCATCTAATATTATTATGTCATATACTCGTAAACTAAAGCACATAAACATCACATTAAGAAACAATAGTCTAATACCAATCTTTCATCACCCATAACAAAATGTCGCTGCCCAAGATGCAGGGCCGTTAATCATTGAGGAGTTCTCCCGGTACTTCACCATCAGTTGCACTTCACCATATGTGTTATAATGAGTATAAAACTAGCTTCATATTCTTAATAAAGAAATCTCATTGCTGGCGTCAATCACTTTACGACTAAGCAGTTCCGGTGGTCACCTCTGGTCTTCATCATCATTTCCTCTTCGCCAAGAAGTGCTTTTGTAATGCAATTTCTTAAGGTCTTGCAGGTAATACCAAAATCGCTGTATGTGTGCCTATAACTTTTGAGGAGTTCCCTCGATTTCTCATGGATCCCATCATCAGATTCTGATTTAGTGACAATGGGACTACCTACCCTACCCTTTCAAACAAAAAAAGAATTTTCAAAATTGGTCCACAATTGACGGAGTAATCGCGTAACAAACATACAAAAAAAAAGCAACATACAAAAAAGGTTGTATTACCATGCCGAAACCTCGAAAACGGTTATTTTGCTGCATTTTATTTTAACGTAAGGAGAGTGTTTCGTTTACGAATGACAATAAAAGTACTACTTACCTATGAGTGTATTTCTAAGTTTCTTAAGGTGGTTTTAACATCTCTATATTATACATTGCCATATGCTGTCATTTTTCACTTTGACATTTCACACTAAACAATAAAGTTCCATATTAATGGATATGAAAACGTCACTCATTTAATACAATAATTGATTGACAGTTCGGGTGCCATCGTATTCCGATTGAGATCCGAGTTTTCCCGAAGGGAAATCATTTTGCACTACATCTGTACTTATGCGTTACACACAGGGCGAAATGTTTGACACATTTTGTTGATTTCAAAGTACAGTCACGTCAGGTCAGATTAAAGCTATATTGGAGCGCCGAGCTCACGAGTTCAAGTGAAAAGACATCCACCGTCGGCGCGGGTGGCCACAGCACAGGCGACAGCGGGTTTATTACATTTAGCAAATCAATAAAAAAGTTAATTTACTCAATTATTTCATACGTTTTAAATTGGTTTCTCTGAAAGTTCTTTTTAGTTCTAGACCTTGTCAAACTGGCGGAAAACAAACGCAAAGATTGTACTTTTGTATAACATATTTTTATCTTATCTTGTCCAGCTAGCTAACTCTGTCCCACTGCTGGGCAAAAAGCTCTCTCCGGCCTCCCCATAATTATTTATCCAGTGACTCCTTAGCTCCTGTCAAATTTTATTTCGTGCGTGCATTTTACGATGTGAATGTATTATTTACTTATACTTTTTGTGCAATAAAGAGTTTACATACACGCTAAGCCAGCTGCAAGGCTAATTTCGAGACGCTGTTCACTTGTAAGTTGCATCAATTTCTCCCGTAACGTTATTTCGCGACGGGCAGTGACACGTCGAGATAAAGTCCTTTGATACTAGCTTTAAGATCGCCAAAGCTCTCATTTATTTTAAAAACATTTTTTAAATTGCTTTCTTTCTCTGCATAGATGAAAGTATACAAATTACTAAGATTTTTCCATTAGATTTGATTCTAAAAAGCTTTGCTATTTACTGAATGCGTGGTTGCGTCTGTTTCGTGAAACTTATTTTAAATTGGCACAGTATAAATATAACTAAAGCAGAAAAGAAACTACGAACAAACTTTCGAAACGTCTCAACCAGGTCTCAACCATTCGTCTCGACGCGACACCCGCCACTGACAGCACTGCCATGTTCGCTTAGGGGTCTCGTTGAGACGTGCGTCTGTGTAAGTGCGACGTTTTAAACGTTTGTTCGTAGTTTGTTTACTGCTTTAGCTATGTTTATACTGTGACATTGTACGTGAATTTAATTTATTTCATTACAAGTAATTATTTATAGTCCCAAATTGTCAGCATTATACAAAAATACATTTTATATTTCATTCGCTTGGCGTCAATTTGACGATTCATATTCGAGCACATTTTTAGGGTTCCGTAGGTACCTAAGGGTGCTAACGGGACCCTATTACTAAGCCTCCGTTGTCCGTCCGTCCGTCTGTCCGTCTGTCAGCGAACCGTAATAGGTAGACAGTTGAAATTTTCAGAGTGTGATTTCTATTGCCTCTATAAAAACTAATAATAAAAATAAAATTATAAATCAAAGGGTTTTTTTAGTTGCAATAATAAAAAAATATTTGTGAACTGCTTTTTTTATTCGCAATATTATGTACTGTCGATACCTACCAAACAACATGCATGTACTATTTAAAAAAAACATTGTAGTTTAGCAAGAGTGTTACAATAATCTATTCTTATGCCGCATCGTGGTATACCTAATCTAAGATACTACTTAACCGATTTGATCTGTTTTATCTATAATTTATTTTTGTGACGAGCGCGAGTATTTGTTCCTGAGTCATAAATATTTATGTATGTACATATTTCTCTATATAAGTATCTATATCGTTGCTTAGTACCCATAGTAGTCGTAGCTTAGTTTGGAACTAGGTCAATCTGTGTGACAACCGTCCCTGATTTTTATTTATTTATTTATTTGACATGCCAACAGCACATAAACATCACAATTGAGACACACATACACAGAGTTTACAATCAAAGTTTATGGGCCAATAACAGGCACGCGACAGCAATGAAACGGTCTATTTAAAGACTAAAGCTAAACAATGCAACAATGAATTTGAAAGAATGAAAGAATTTTCTCTCGAAAACTCTGGAACTAATATTTATAGGCATTGATACTAGGGCTAAACGTGTACCACGAATGACGGCGGCCAAATGATGAATTATCACGGTATCAGAACATCATTAGTAGACTGATGTCGCGCTAATGACGATTGTTCAACGACCACTGATTGATGATCCCCGCCGAAACTGGGATTATTGTGATAAATTGACCTTTTATACGCTATTTGTTTTATATATTTGTTAATTACAAGTTGACCTTTACAATTTGGGTCATACACAACCGCAGAAACAAAAGTTGTGTCTCTTGTTCCGGAAAGTTACGGACTTTGAAACCAATTTTGTTAGTTTTTGATATATCCGCGCGTAATGGGAGTCTGGTGTAGTTTTGGCCTGTGTCGAAATTATATGAGTTAAAAACTCCCAAGTCGTTAACTATTAGGAACAGAAGGGACATGTTGAACCTAACTCTGTGTAGGTATAACCCATTTAGGAATCAATAGTAATTTATTTTTCAAGTATATTTAAACAAATAGTAGAAGTAACAAAATTATTAAATGTTGGTTTTTAAATTATTGAATAATTTTTTAGCGACGAGACTCGATCTCCCAGTTTCTAAATAATAATAGTAATAAATATTTCTTTGAGTATATAGCTTTAACTGGACAACCATCCATGAAACTATTGCTTCTCTAATACCATATTTGTATTACTCTATTTAATCCGCTTAGAGGTAGGACCCACTTCAAGTAATAGAATCTGTTAAAGTTCTCGATATAAGAGAAAAAGCTTTCTTAGAAGACGGCAAGACTAAAAACAAATAGAGGCGACACTCTGTTGACCACAACGGAAACCTGTAGGTATTTATCTGACAGAAAGAAAGAACAAAAGACGATCTAATACACATACCAAAAAAAGTTCACCAGAAACTAGATTAACCGAAGATTCCAAAAATATTGATGACATGGGTTAACATAAACATGGAAATTGTAAATACAAGTACATAGTCGGGTTTTTAGGACTTACTTTTTGAAATGAAAAATGAAGATGCAAAACCTTTTTTTCTACGTAAGCCCTGAGGCACATTCACATGTCTGAGTCTACCAGCATCAGCTGAGTCTACCAAGAGAAGACCACTGTTGAGAAGAAGCGCCGCAAAAACTCAACTGTCTGTGTTTTTTTTAATATATTTTTTTAACATTGATAATAACTTAACTAGCGTTACAGAATAGAAACTGAAACTGAACTGAACTGAACTGTGTGTGTTGATGGAAACTTATCCACTCTTATTATTACGAACTGCGGGCTTAGCATGCATGCACGAGATAAAATTTGACAAGTGCTACAGGTTGGATGCATCTATTCCATATTCTAACGCAAAACTTAACGCTTAAGGTGTAAAATAAAAGTGTCTCATCCAGACTTTATTACCTTTTGTTACTAAGTGATTTTATCCGGTATTGCTAGAGTAATTAAATAAATCGTTCAAGTGTACTAAGAGCCTGTGCACACCTAGCGTTTTTGGTCTAAGGGTTAAAAATACTAGTGTGCAGAGGATCTAAGCTAAGCATGATATTTAATTACTCTAGTAACTTTTAATTCGTGCTGTTACTTTATTCTTATGATGCATGATAGGCTCTCTGTCCATTCTACGTGTTTTACTTCTTTGCCGGAGCTCGGAGCTCAGGTCAGACCGAGGAGAAATAAATAAAATTCAATTAGCACTCTCGTTCTATTAATTATTTTTCAAACATCGGGCTACAACAACATTTTAAAAGATTTTAAGCTTTTGCTGCAGAATTACTTCGTTTCGTAAAGCAAAATGTTTATTTCTTTGACCAGCGGGCGATGACTGTTCTAGTAATTATTGAATTATCCTTCATGCTTTGTCCTCGAGATTAGCATAGATCACATACGGTGTCGCAATCAACGCACTTTATTTCAGAGGCTGAATACGCAACAAGTCCTTTGCATGTCTTTTTTAACCGACTTCAAAAAAAAAAGGAGGTTCTCAGTTTGACCTGTATGTTTGTATGTATGTATGTATGTATGTTTGTCCACGATTATCTCGCGTTTGGCTGAACCGATTTAGATGCGGTTTTCAGCAAAGTATTTGTTACATTCTGGAGAAGGTTTTGGTATACAAGAATAATGGATACCACGTGACGTCATCCGCATGGATCCGTTATTAAGCGATATATTAGTTCAACTCGACCGATTTTGTGTTGACGCGATTTTTTTAGTGATAGTTATACTCGTATCACTAAAAAGGAAAAAAAATGTAATAAAAAAGACGAAAAAAAAATTTTAATAAAAATTGAACCGTCTTCAAAAAAAACCTACTAAACAAGACTAAATAATGACCGGCTTCCTAGGAATTGCCTATTTGATGGGTGCCTAATAGGTACATGGAATATGTCGAAGTCGGTGGCAAGAATCATGTGACATTGCTATTGTGTAAACCTACTTGACACCGGCTTAGATATATTCCATGTACCTATTAGGCACCCATCAAATAGGCAATTCCTAGGAAGCCGGTCATTATTTAGTCTTGTTTATTAGGTTTTTTTTTAAGACGGTTAAATTTTTATTAAAAAAATTTTTTCGTCTTTTTTATTACATTTTTTTTTCGCTTTTTTTTAAGGTTACCTTTATTCCCGCTCGACCTACCGCCGTCTTTCAAATTCAGTGCTCCGCCACTACGCACATGGAGAAACTCCAGCGCGTTAATAATGAAATAAACGGACTTGACGAGTGAAAAAACTGGTGTCCGGCCTTTTCGCCGCACTTTTTTTGTCCGAATTTCACTTGCCAACAAACATTTCGCCGACGAGTCACTTTTTAACAACTAACTATTGCCAGCTTTTTGTATGACAACGTTTCATTTGGTCGAATTATTGTAAAGCAGATTATTATAATGCCTCAAAACTTTTGGGACATGTATCATTTGTCAAATCTTTCACTAGGCCAAACAACTACATATAAGACGTATAACGTTTCGTCAGTGCAACAGTTCCCTTTTCATACATTAGGTAAATTTTTAAGCATGCAGCGAGCGAGCGGAGCGAGCGGGTCAGGACAGAAGCGACTCGGATAGGTTAGGTTAGAAGGCTAAGGCGGGAGCGAAGCGGAGTGAAGCTCCCGAATTAGTCTTCGGTGTTAGGTATTTTTTTTGTAACAGCCCAGAACATGTATAAGTGAGCGGTTGTGCTTACCCACGATGTTAATAATATTACATAGTTACTTAACGAAATCCTATTTAATAAAACATTTGGTAAACAATAAACAACTAAATGAATATTACGCTAACTAAAGATTATACTATTTGAAAGGTGGCATTTTAAAAAGTGGCTTTATAAAAAAAAGCCAAACATACTGTTGCTAATCGTGACGTTGGGAAATAAAACGATATCTTTCGATCATTCGGACACATGATCATTCGGCGAAATGTAATTCTGCGAATTGTTGGTTGGAAAGTGATAATCGGCAATTAAATTTTCTGCGATAAATAAGAGAACCGAAAAAACTATAACACAAGTTATTACGCGCTCGAAGATAACATCGCGTCGTCGTCAGCCAGCTTGGCAGCGTCGCAGAGATCCTGTTCGCCTCCGTCGATTATAATAAACTATTCAATTTTTATATTATACATTATACACTCACTCATATTATTATACCTATCATTGCCGTCATTATCAAGTAAGTTTAGACATTTATATCTTTCTAATTCCTTTGTATAAAGCCACCCGTATCAAGTAGCAGGACGAGCTGATGTTCAAGTTTTAAGACACCGCACCAAGCGGTGACCACACCGACATTAAGAAAAGTAGATGGATAAGAAGTACACTGCATAGTTGTGGTATTGACGTATCAACCTTGAATGCCCATATCATACTCGTACGACATACTGCAACCTCCATAATGCACACAATAAAACCGCTGGTGGGAGCGGTACCTCCAACACATTCGAACGATTTTATAATAGATGTATAATTAATGATTAAACGAACTTACCTTGAAGTGAAGTTCTATCATAATTATACGATTAGATTTATCCGAACCGACCGATTTATCGACCTAATTAATTCGGCTTAATTTTCTTTTCCTAATATCCTATTAACCCTAGTAATATTTAATAACCTGTACTATAACCCTCCACTGACCACGGGTGGGCTCAAAACCAGCCAAGCTGTGCCCACGCCATTTCCATTACAGGTGCTTACTACCATTATTAATAAAATGTATAATTTAATGTAATGAAATGAACTATTTTGAATTTGAATTTGAAGAGAATTAGCATCCATTTCATCATTACCCCAAAAAATCAAAGATTATTATTATAGAACTTCACCTCAAGGTAAGTTCGTTTAATCGTTAATTACAGCGAGGTCACTTCAAATACGTATTAATACACATTAATACACGTTGTGTAAGACTGCAGGAAATAAAGAACAAAATGATGAGTAAGTTGACCCATCTTCGCCATATAATAGGTATCTGTTAGTGTATCTTAACTTAAACATCTTTACACACTTCCATATTGTCCTCCTCCTTTTTAACCTCCTACGTAAAAGAGGGTTGTTATAATTTTACAGTGTGTTTTATTTCCTAATTAAAGTACACAGGGTTTTACACTGAAACAGCTTCGCCAAACTGCTAAACAGTTTGTAGGCGAATTATTTGCGTAACCATCCAACCAAGCGCCCATGAACCCCGGCAACTCAAGAAGAGTTGCGACTAATTTTTTTTTTTTGTTCAGTGGTAATCTGCCATCAGTCATCTTGACTATAATCAGATGTGTTGTGTGGAAGTCATTTTGCGATTAATTGAGGAAATGATAATCGTTGAATAACAATTTGCCGATACATCAGTTACCAACTTTCAAGTTATAATAAATATTGTGCCGAAGTTTCCATATTAAAGATTCTGGAAAGAACCTTTTTTCAGTCTTCTACGCCCTATAAAAACAAAAATATCGGTGACTATCTCAAACCTTTAGGGACATCAAAAAACCTTTTATAATACTTATCTTGAATCCTGTAACCTCCCAAAATAGTTGTTATTCTGCTGAGATAAAGTTAGCCAGTATAGCTGACTATTTTATAAACGGCCGAATTTCTTTTATCCCGAGAATGTTGCGCCAAAATACCGGGTAAGTGATCCAGTGGGACAGGGCAGGAAGGGATGACCACCCGTTGCCTACTCGACTGCCCCTGCAGCATCAGGACTCAGGAGGTAGCTTATGACACTCCTTGGGTGAATATCTATCTAACGATACCCCGCACTTTAAAACCCGTAAAGGCGTTTAGGCTACAGGAGGTCACAAAGAAACATGGGTACATACATACAGCTGACAAACATTACCCTCCTTTTTGGGTAGCCGGGTAAAAACTAGCTTTTGTCTATGTTAGGAGTATCACAAGCTTGTCTGTTCTATGAAGAAATAAAATATACCTACTTGAATAAAAATCAGGGGATTATCTCACACAAATAAACCTAGTCCCAAAGTAAGCTTGTATAATATAACTAGCGACCCGCCCTCGCTTCGCTCCGGGTACTATTATAAACATAAACCGTTCATGAAGAATTATCTAACTGATGGTGAAAACCGCATCAAAATCCGTTGCGTAGTTTTAAAGATCTATAAGCATACATAGGGACAGACAGACGCGGAGGGCGACTTCATTTTATACTATGTATTGATACGTATAGATAATTAAATACCTACTTTAATAGAAAACATCGAAGACCCAGGATCAAATACTCGCGCTCGTCACACAAATATTTCGGCCTTTACCGAGAGTCGTACCCGCCTAAGTAGCACAAAAGCTGTATAAGAGCTTATACAGCCATTATAACTAATTTCAGCATTTTAAGGGCTGTATAAGCTGTTATATAGCTTGTGTGATACTTGGGCGGCGCGACGACTACAAACGAGGCTTACTTACCGCGTCCTCAAAAATAAAATTAAATGCGTCTCTGCCGTTTGGACGAAATATGACGTCACATGTATCCTATGCCAAATTTTCATTTGCCAAAAAGGTATTTCCCACCACAACAATCAGCAGTTCATGGCGCTCACACCTCTAACCTAACCTAACCGATCTAAATAGCTATTTTGTCCTGGAAATAAATACAAATAATTTCGAATTGGGTCCCAAAAGACCGGACACGACGACGCGGCAGACCACGGCGCAGATGGCGAGACGAGCTTGACACCTTTCGACAAGATTGGCGGGAGATTGCCCATAATCGAGATACGTGGAAAGATGGGAAGGAGGCCTTTGCCCAGCAGTGGGACATTCCAGGCTAATAATAATAAAATAATAAAATACAAATAGCTTTTTGGGAAATGATTCATTTGCCTAAACATATTTCGCCGAAACAGAAGGCACCGATATTAAATAATTAAAAAGAAGCCTGTCCGTCTGTTATACCTTGCCTGTTTTGTCAGCATGCTGTCACAGCTCGGCAAACAAAAGCCGTCAGCTCTGAAATGAACACAATGGGTCGTGTCGTGCTTACAGCAATATTCCATTACATGGCTCGACTCAGATCTCTAAGAAATCGCGCAGTAAGATAATAGGGGCCGTGTTCAACGAGACATGTTTAAAAAGGTAACTCGAAGATGAAAGAATTTTAAATAAGTTTCTGTTAAAAAATGTTTTTAAAGCTGTTTTTGCCGACTATACTTTTTTGAATATTCACCAGCTGCTCATAAGACCGTTATTAATAAGTTAATTATTTAACTATAATAAAACTTTGATTGAATTTTGGCCATCGTATAAATCATTGTCTTCTGTTAAACTTTTTTATTTTTCCAGATAACGATATTTAAAACTTTACCTGTCTAATAAAAAGGAACAATGTGCGCGAAAAAAAGTTTCAACAAAAACCCCTTTGAAAATATCTAATGAAAAAGCCGTGTAATTTATTGTTTTCTATATTTTACTCACTTTGCCCGCCCATCATTTATCTCCAAGCCTTTTCACGAATACAGGTAACACTCCTAATTTAAAAAGTCCTGGTTAAACTTCACGTTTTTAGGGTTCCTCAGGCATACTGCGAACCACATGCATTGTTTGTTGATACTAAGTATACCTACTATTACATTACGTCTCGCTACTGGGTCTTCCGGGGTAGGGTTGCCATACGTCAGGACTTGTCCGGACATGTCAGGATTTTTGACCCTTTGTCCGTATTGCGGCCAGACTTGGCAAGTGTCAGGATTTTTAGGAATAACCTCATAAAACGGTCATTCTCCGAACGTTTCAATCACCCGTCGTCCTTCTAATTAACGAGTCATCGAAATTGTTAATTATATCACAAAATGTCATATAGAACCAAATGCTAAACCATAGATAATACAGGCCTGAGCTGGGAATAAGCTTTAAAATTGGCGTTAGTTGTCTATATAGCCAATTATTAGGTGACGCGTTAATTAGAAGTAGGTACGACGGGCGGTTGAAACGCTCGGAGAGTGACCGAAAAAATGTTTACGTGATATATTTGTTACAAAGTTTACACAGTTTTAATGAATGAAAGGATACATAAAAGTAGTAAGAAATCAACAAAAACAATAATATTTCTTTCAAAACAATTTAAAATAGGATAAATTACAGCTAAAGAGATCTCAATCAATTTGTTTGCTTAACTCTAAGGTTGGGGCGTCGTTCAAGCTACGCCAAGTCTCTGTTACAAGAAATGTCAGGATTTTTAGGGTGATGTCAGGATTTTTATCAGGACATTTAATTTTTCGATATGGCAACCCTATTCCGGGGGGATAGCACAAGTTACGCGCGACTTGTTTGTCGCTCAGCACGGCTAGCACATCTGCCCGCGACTTGCGCGACAAGCGAGAAAAAGCGCGACATAGAGCTATCTCGCGAATCGGTAGCATAACACGCGCGACATAATTTGGTGACTCGCGGTCAAACGTCAAAGTGACAAATCTTTGTCGCTTGACAGTTAAGGGCGACATACTCTCGCAACTCGTAGCACAAGTGTTCATAAGGCGACATAATATCTCGCTTACCAACGTCAAAAGGCGACAGATTGTCTTCGAGCTTTCAAGCGCGCGAGATATATCTCGCTCTAGTCGCATCTCGGAGTTTTAATAAACGTTTTGGTTAATCTTACCCCATTTAAATAGTCAATGTAAGTTTATTTGTTCACAATTATAAATTTGCTTAAATGCTATTTGTATCATCCGTTATTTTAACGTAGTTTTACATGTGAGTAGTGACAAAGTTTGTAATTTTTCAGGATGGCATTTTTCTCTAAGATTTTTCCTTTTTCGGGACGAGAAGCTCCGACAGAGGAAAATCCAAAGGAGGAGGTCAAGGGATGCCAACAACCCCTTCGAGCTGCTAGACAAGGAGTTTCAACACCTGTACCGCATGAATAAAGATATGGGAATGTACCTTTGATAGTCAATTGGGTACCAATATGTATACAGTCTCAAAAAATATGTATATAGCCCTTATTACTATGGTAACTAAGTTTATGTTAACATATTTTTGCAACTTTGTGTGGATATTTGTTTTTGCTCTTGACTTAACAATGATATGGGGATGGATGATAAGATGTATCCATATACACAACTACAATAACAGGCATAGGGCATAAACAACATTTTTTCATTAAAAAAATTAATAAGTATCACGGGCCAATCTTAGACGAAGTGACCTAGTCCTAAACTAAGCTCTGTAAGTTTATTATTGATATATTATAGCATACTATGTATATAGGTATAGGTAGCAGATTTTGCCCGCGACTTTGTCCGTGTAGAAGTGGTTTATCGCTGCACCCTCGGGAACTGTAAATTTTTTCGGGGTCATAAGTAGCCTATGCGCTATTCCAGACTATAATCTCTGTGCTAAATTTCATCCAGATCCGTTCAGCCGTTCTGGCATGATTGAGTAACAAACACCATCCATCTATCCATACATCCAAACTTTCACATTTATTATATTAGTAGGATAACCTTCCTAGATACTCCCTTTCTATTGGTGAAAACCGTATGAAAATCCACACAGTACTTTCTGAGATTATTCTGACAGACATTCTGGGGACTTTCATTTATATGTAGATAATATTAATATTGGTTTGCAGAGGGGAGCTGAGGGAGATCTTAGGCAATGAAGAAAAAGTCGGAGAGAGCTCGTCTTCCGACGCGCCGACGCTGTTGCGAGCTGCAGTGGCACGTGTCGGGACCAAATAATACAGACATTTTAATTAAGAACAAAGTATATTTATTAGGATATTTAACAAAATAATCTGCTTAAATCTACACCGAGTGTATGCTGACCATCCAGTGGCACTTCCAGTACCATTATTGTTTTCTAATAAACTAAACAAGAGTAGTTTATTGAATTGAACGGAATGTTGTACTTGTACTGAATAGGTACCTACACAATTTATAGGCTATAATTAGCATAGCAAAGGAACTAATTTTTGTGTAATTAACTTAACAGAAAAAGTGACTTTGATGTAAAAATATATACTTAATACAATATTAAATGTATCTAGACTTTAAATTATTTATTCAATTGTACAATAAATCGTCCACCTGCAATTATAATTAAATATAGTCTGTACCAATCAACTTGTCTTATTATGTTAACAACTTTCTTACCTCAAAATTCAACTTTTTTGGCCAATTATACATATCACAATAATTTGAGATAAAGTTATTATTATTATTATTTTATATTAGACAGGCAGTTAACACTGATATGTCTACATCACTTGGCCCTAGAATCAGTTCAGTGGCCTATCAGTTGGCCCTAGAATTTATTGATTACCACAGCAGCGCATCCACATAAGGAGAAAATATTACACAACAAACATATACACATATAAACGTATTTGAACAAAGCGAATGTATTGGTTTCTTTAAATAGATACAGCTAAACTGTAAACGAAAGACTATTTACCATGACAATATGGAACTATAAAAAATTCACAGTTATTGTGTACATTCGAAATCCGTGAACACAACTTGCAAACTCCAAGTTTACAAGTGTTCTAGGAGGCGATTCATGGCACTTCTCTCTGCTGCATATACCTGAAATAAATTTTATATGAAATTATTCAATATAGTAATGTAAAGGCGTCCACTGTGTTACATAGATGCCAGCGCTAGCGAGCTGGAAGTGCTAAAAATTTAATCTAATACAACATCCCTGCTAATATTTTAAATTGCAAAAGTATGTTTGTCTATTACTTTTCTTGCCCTTCACGGCTAAACCACTGAACAGATTTTGATAAAATTTGGAATGAAAATAGTCCAATCCAACAATAGTTTTTATACATTATCTGAAAGTATGATGGTTTTCTGACCACCTATTGATATGTGTAAGTACTGTTTAACATATTGTAATACTTATAACTGGTTACTTTTATAATGAATGAATGATAAACCTTGGACTATTGTTGTAAGCTAGGAACATAGTTTAGGGTGTTTCATTTTCCAAACTTTGTATTTTCTAATCACTGCTCGTATCCTTGGTCCTACTTATCTAAAAGAACATTGTTCAAAATTTCAATCAATGATTTTGACAACTTTTTAAATCTGTTTTCATATTTATGCAATTCACCGAAGCCTTAACATAACGAAAAACCAGTGATGATGGTCAAAAGCATTAGTGTTTAACATAAGTCCACAGAAAAGTTAGTTGTTTGTTGTTTACAAAAAAATCAACATTGTAAGCTTGCCATCGCCAAAGTGCTCAATTTGTGCAACCTCTAAATACTATCCCATTACCTTTAAATTTCATATTTAATTTTTTACATTACAACGAGGAGATAAATTTAATCTACTATTACTTACATGCTTTGACGGACTTTTCGGGGCCTTCTCCGTTAATAAGTAGGTCTTTTAACTTGACACCGAGTAGGGTTAGTAGGTAGGTGTGGTACATTCCCCCGCGGCAAACGCTCATGCGTGGCGTGCTTCTTACTCTGAAATAACATTTATACAAAAATTATTTGAAAAGAATACAACATCTGGAACGATGTTCAATTTATCACAGAACCGGTGAGAAAAGCATGAATGTTTATACCAGTAATACAGTTATTTAAAATATTTCGCCAAAATAAAAGGAAATAACTTTTGCGTAAAGCCAGAAGCCACTAAAGTAATAATCGAAATACTTACACTACGCTCAGCATCCATGTTGATATTGTTGATAATCAGTTTGACACATGACATTTCGCGAAATTTGACACATGACGTTGGGCACCTCCCCTAGCGACCCGCGTAAGGCTTGCCGTTCACTCAAAAAACGAAGGGAAAAGCACATTTTTATTACCGATTCAGTGTTGCCATAAAAGAATATAGCATTAGTAGAATATATTCTTCATAGAAGGCAACACATACGTCCCGCCCGCGAGATAGCTTTCTCGCTTGAAGGGAATATCTCGATACGTCAAGTTGTGCTACCGAAATCGAGAAAACTGACAGCGGAGAGAAAGAATTGACAGCCGCGACAAGGGTTTCTCGCGCCGCGAGCTATGTCGCTTGGGCACATGTGCTAGCCGTGCAGAGCGGGTCGCTCGGTAATTCCCCTCTACTTCCACTACTTCTCTAATTCCAGTCTAAAACGAAAGCGACGCACAGCCCGAGACGCGAGAAACTACAAGTTGTAACGTGTTATCCATACAGAAACGGCCAGCACATCTTTTATTTTCTCGCTTGCCGCTCAGTGTGTCTCTCGCGGACCACTTGTGCTACGTACAGATATCTGACAGTTACGATACATACGCACTGAGCGACAGGCGAAAAAATACAAGATGTGCTAATGTAACCACTCTTGTTAGAGCTATCTAGAGTGTATTGACATTTTACATTTATGACTTTTTTGGTAAAATGACGATGAAGAAGAAGACTCTCTTAAGACAACTCGCCCGTCTGATCGTCACTGATTTAGTGACCAGCGAGCTTATGTTGTTCCGCGTGCTCGTAAGCATTGACATGAGGGACGCCTTAAATGGGTATTCTTGAATAAATCTTACAAATAATAATTAATACAATTATTGTTAACTACTTAGTCCTAAATAATGCGTTCCCCTTACGAATGTTATCAAAAGTATTTACCTCGATTTTGCACTTGTAACATTTTTTGGATTTCCACCCAATTTTTGTAACGGAACCTTTTTAATAAAGTGTTTCACGGTGAATAATTTAAAGGTAATAATTTACACGATTTCTAAAGAACGGAGGAAGGTAAGTGAAACCAACGAGAAAAGGTATTCTAATTTTATTTCACCCATTTTATATTCCACAAGAATATCACAATGTCAAGGGTGTTAGCCCTCAAAATGTTGTTATATATTTTATCTACACCCATATCGTAAAATCTCTACAAAGCGCGCAGAAACTGTAGGTTATAATTACCTATCCTTATAGTATACATTTTTTATCATATCATAAAGGATAGTTACAAAACATTGAGTCAAATGTACGTCAGAAAATCAAACAAAATATTCGTGTTTTCACACCACTACAACAGCCTTCTTAACTCTCTTCTTGTTAGCTTCTAGCTATGTTTTGTCACTGTCCAACATGGGCTTTTCCACCCCATTTTCCACAGATTCTCTCTTTTTCTCTTTAGGCTCGTTCCAGTCCTCGAGTTCTGCTGAACCCAGGATGACGTAAACCAAATCCGTAACAATGTAGAAGCCTGCAGCAACGAGGAACACGTTCCCCCAAAGATGTTCACTCGACTGCAACGAAATGGGAAATATATATTTTCATCAAAAATTGTGGCTGCGTTGAATTTCGAAACTTTTTAAAGTTCCAGCAGCGAAAAAGTCAAAGCTATATTTGAACTTTTAATTCACTGCAGTAAAATGACAGAGCGAAATGTCATTCTGTGAAATAATTATACCACATTTATTTTAAAAGTGCTTCACACGTTCACTTAATGAAAGATTTGATCAACGAAGGAACGAAATATTTTATGAACTTAGCTAAGTATATTATTATGTTTATCTTATCATTTTGTTTGCAACAGAATGTTAAAGTAGTATTTAAATAATATACTCGTTTTTATCCGGTAAATATTTCTTTTGTTCAATGCATAACGAGCGCGGAAGCTTAAGAAAATATTATAAGTAATGTTTGTTTTGTTATTTTCTTAATTACGTACGTTATTTTGAAACCCTCCTAAATAATAATATTATTTTAACAGTAGTGAATCACTCAATTCTACTACATAAAATTCATCCATTGTTTCATTCATTCAATAAGTAACATCATTATTTGTTATTCACCAAAAACTGACAACACCGAAGCTGTCATCCTACTAATTAAAAGTTCAGAAGCCTCTGTAATTCTGTCTCTTTCACTGACGTGAACATGGCAGGTTTAGGTAGTTCATATTCCTCCATGTTGTTGTTTATCTGGACATGTGATTATTAAAGAAATTGCTTCTTTTAGGCGTGAAGAACATAAACGAGCTCGCAGACCACCTGGACAGTAAGTGGACAATCTCAAGACTCTAAATGGCCACCCCTGAGAACTAAGGTGGGATGCCTCTATACTATTAATTTCTAAGGGTCAATAGCAAATGTTTGTGAGCGAAAGAGCCCATCAGCTTTGTGATTTCGTTGTCTTCTTGATGACAAAGAAAAATTATAACACGTCTTCAAAACACACAGTAGAAGGTTACTCATATAAGAGAAGTGAGAATAACGCCAATGTCACGAAGTTGCTGATGGTCAATATGGTGCCGGCGAAGTTGGGATCGATGGCAAACACACATACATACACATCACAATCGATGAATGATCTAAGGATTCAAATCCAGACATTGCCAGGAACACCAGGATCACTGACAGACACAAAGGGATAATATAAGAAATATAGGGGCATACTCACAACATCAGTGAGGATGAAGCCAGCGACGATGGGCGCCGAGGAGCCGACCAGGTTGGACGTGAAGTTGCTGATGCTCATCATGGTGCCGGCGAAGTTAGGGGCGATGTCGATGTGGTTTATCTGGCGAAGGAAGCCGTAGTTAGCCCAGTTGGTAGTATTGGTAGTGGCAATGCCTAGTAACTGGCGATCCTTGGTTTGATTCCGGTAAGGTTATTTGTGTGATGTGTACTCGTGGTATTGGTTCCTGAGTATAGAGTGCATGGATGGCATGGATGTGTAATTTGGTACAGATATAGTATATTTTATTTATTTTATTTTATTTTATTTTATAGCCCGTAAACGGACATACTGCCGCACTTAGAGACGTCAATTAGCTTGTAAGTTTGATTAAAGTTATTGCGTCTTAGGCCGGCCTTACACAGTATGAATTTTAAGAATCTGAATTCATATTATTAATTCAGAAAGCACGGAATTGCATACAATTTAACTATCATCCACACACAATCTGATTTTTTCTGATTATATACATTGTCTATGGACGAGCACACACGCTCTGGATTCAGATTATGAATTCAGATTATTAAAATTCATACTGTGTAACCTTATTCTATTGCTATAGCAAAGAAAGTGACAGCAGCAACTTTAAACAAACTTAAAAGTTAATTGCCGTCTCTGAGTGCGGCAGATAGAGTACTTTTTGTAATGGAACATGCGTGGTCGGAGTCGTGGGCAAAATGTTATAACTGTATAAATTAAAAATGTACCCCTTTCCTAAACATACCTAATTAAAAACTACCAGAAACGGTTTACCCGGTCTGTTCGTAGGTCTCGTCTTAGGTTGTGGTGCCATAACACTCTTTTTTGTTGGGTTAGGGGTTAAATATAGATGAGAATAAATGAGATCGATGTTGGGATTGCATAGGCAAAATTATTTAACTTTTAATAGGGCATGCTGTATCTAAATTTAGTGTTTGCCAAAATTTTACAGGTGCTAGGGAAATGAATACACCTATTCCATATTCTAACATAAGACAACGCTTAAGGTTTAATATAAAAATGTCCCGTCTTGATAAAATCGCTATAAAATGTGAAAATCGCAATAGTCGCTTATTAATAAAAAGTCAGGACGAGACACTTATATTCAACCTTAGCGGTAAGCTTTACGTTAGAATATGGAATAGATTTATTTATTTCCCTAGCACCTGTCAAATATATCTCGTGCATGCATGTCAAGCCCACTGTCATCACACAACTAATAATCACGCATTCAAATATCTCACCGATTCCCAAAAGCTTAAAGCAAGAGTAACTCGCAATTGTCAAAAACACACTTTTCTTTATCAGGCCTTAGATTTCTAAATTCAATTAATTTTCTACCAAATGTTATCCTCATCAAAAGTTCTCGGCATTCGCGATAAAGCTATCTACTCACACCCGGCTGGCTTAATTAGGGTTCCTACAATAGCTTTAGTAAAGTGATAGTATCTGCCCTTATGGCCGCAGAAACGCTACGGAACCGTTAGTAATGAAATTCTTCCTGGGTCCGTGTGTATTATATTTATAATTCCAGTTTTTTGAGGTTCAGGGGACCTATCCAAGATGCAAAACGCTTAGCGATATTGGATTGGAAATCAAAGAATATACATTATGTAACATTTCCAAAATCAATAAAATATATGGAACTGCCACAAGCGGCTGGCGCGACTGATCGCTAGCTTACGTCAATCCTATATGTTTTCGTAAGCATACAGCATCTTTTCAAGGCCCCCAGATACCTAGATTGGGCTATACACAGAGTTAGCTTAGCTTCAACAATTGTCCCTTCTGTTCCTAAATGTTAACGACGTGGGAGTTTTTAACTCATATAATTTCGATACAGGCCAAAACTACACCAGACTCCCATTACGCGGATATATCCTAAGCCGACAAATTTGGTTTCAAAGTCCTTAACTTTCTAGAACAGGAGAGACAACTTTTGTTTCTGTGACTGTGTATGACCCGATTATCTTAAAATTAGGTACTTACATGGAAACCCAAGTGAGCCGCGATCTTGAAAGAGCAGATGACGACTAAAATCGTCTCCACGACGACGATATCTTTATCCACATAAGCCAGGGCGATGAGGCCGATAGCTGCTGGAATACAACCTGAAGCAAGAAACAATACTGCATAGCTGATAAATGTTTCACCAGGATCTAGAGACCTATGTCGATTTTGTATCTGTATTATAGAAATAGAAACATTTATTCGACGATCACAAGAAAAAAAAACAAAGATTACAGATTATAAAAGAATGGCAACACACACAGATGCCAACATTAAACAGTAACGGTGCAGTTACACGGGCAACCCTTCAAGCAATAATTGCCCGTCAACCATAGCTTCTCTTACTACGAGTAGCTTCTCTTAGATAGCTACTCTTATGAATGCAAATGTGTGTGCAGGTTGGTCTGTCCGCCTGTTTGTCTGTTGGTACGCTTCGTACTTACCCGCTGAAGCAATTTTAATGCAATTTGCTACAATTTTGAAGAAGACTAAATAAATAAATATCAGTGACCTACTCTAAAACAAAGTTTTAGGCTTGTACTACTATCGCGAGTAAACAACGAGAAAAATTTACTTAAATACATAGAAAACATTCGGGTGTGCTTGATTGGGTGGCTTCGGAATACTCGCGCACATCACACAAATATTTTTCCTTCCCGGGGATCGAATCCAGAACCGCCTGCGTCACTACTGACTTGACTAAGGGCGCTTTCAGACTAGCGTTTTATTCTGCGCGTATAAGCTCGTTTCAGCATACGCGCTTTCACGCGCGCTAATTTCGCGCTTAAAAAAACCGGACGCGCGTACACGCGCTTATTACTGCGTGTTCGCTCGAATCGGTGGGGCAGTCAGTAGCGCGCCGGGAGGCGTCTTTCGCGACTCGCGCTTATAGGAGCTTATAAGCGTGTCAACGCTCGTACGACTTTCGCGTGTGGCTTACGCGTGTGGCACTTCCGAAAACGAGCATATACGCGCGTTTAAAACGCTGGTCTAAAACCGCTCTAACTGCGTTATCTGTCGGTTATTGGGCAGAATAGTTTGGAAGGATCTCAGCAAGCCTTGCGTACCCATAGTGTGAGCGAATTTCCTGGTGTTGGTGACGCTGAGGTACTTCTTGACGACAAGCATGTCCGACAGCCAGCTCCAGAAGAAGTTGGTCAGCCACATCACGAAGAAAGGGAGCGCCGTTAAAAGACCGTTCTGGAATTAAATCTGAAATTACTAGCACAGAAGTTGTAGCGGCAATACAAATACACACTGTGAAAATTTCAACAGTCTAACTATTACGGTTCATGAGATACAGCCCGCTGACAGACAGACGGACGGACAAACGGACAGACGGACAGACAGCGGAGGCTTAGTAATAGGGTTCCGTTAGGTACGAAACCCAAACAATCTAATTACACTCTCGCACTCCTTTGAGAGTTGGAACCGGAAGTGTTAATTAATGGAATTCCCGAACACAAGTCTCAAGGACGTATTGGGGTGAATCAACTTTTAAGGTACTCCCCATTTTTCGATATGTTTCACAAATTATATTTTTTTAGAAAAACTTATTGGCTTACACGTTTATAAAATCAGACAAAGAGGCTAACTTAAAAAAAATATCTAAAATAGTACAATTTTAAATTATAATATAGTTGGTAACGCAGGCGATGATGTTGTTTCCGGGTTTTGTATGAAAAATGTGCATTTCCCCTGAATTACAAACGTTATTCAAAAATTAAGAAATATTTTAAGTGTGTATTTTTTATACATGTGGGCTCTGTAAATTTGAAGGTCTGATTTTAATATTCATAAATTATTATTAATCATAAGTCACCAGGAAAGGAAACAGAAGAATAAACAATAATAATGGTGTGAATCCTGAGTAAATTCATGGAATTCTAATTCTAATAATTGTAACACCATTGTAACACATAAATGCAATAAATTATATACTACCTACTAACTTTGTACTAATTCGACACTTACCGCCTATTTCGAAATTGTCAAGTAAAGCATATCTGACAGATAAATAGACAAGGAGAGAGATAACTTTAACAGGCAGATACAAATTACCTTTGTGCGTTGATGTTTAATGATTGTCCATTTTATTTTTACGAAGTGATATTTTTTATGTAAAATAAACGAGCCTTCGCATAAGGCAATACTAGATAATTGCATGTGTGTTGCCGAACTTGAAATATTACAAAATTCTGAGATAAAGCAGGAAAACTAAGAGAGAGATGAGAAATGTATGCATCCAGTTCAACACCGACTTTAACAGCAACAGCGTTACTTCTTCCCACCGATAGGATATCCGATGTTAGCTATCACGATAGCTCATAGCCCTTTACTTAACCACAAGATAAGATAAAGATAAAGATAAAAGATATTTATTCAGTAAGTAGGCCGCACGGGCACTTTTACACGTCAAAATCTACCAGCGCTTCCCAAGAGGAGACCACTGCTGAGAAAAAGCGCCGCAAGAACCTCAACAGTTAGTCATTTTTTAATAAAAAATATAACAATGTCACTACTTATTCTAGCATTATATAAAACTGTAAAAATAATATTAAATATCTGCGTAGTTTTGCAGGAAAACATGTCAGAATGACTACGAGAAAATTTATATATATATATATATATATATCACACAAAACAGTTTTGACATGTCTTCCTACATAAACCGTGTCCCCTAGACAAGATACAGCGTTTACATGATTTTTATGAGGTATGTACGAGTAGTAGGTAAGCTATTGAACATTAAACATTAGTTAATTTTCTGGTTTAGGCCAAGCATTTTTGTCCGTTAGATAGTCCTCGACCCTATAGTACGCCTTTGACATCAACGACTTTTTCAAGTAATTTTTAAGTGCTGGAAGGGGTAACTCTAAAACTACGTCGGGTAATTTATTATAAAAATGAATGCATTGACCTACAAATGATTTATATACTTTACAGACACGAAACTTTTTTATGGCAATTTTATTTTTATTCCTAGTATTTATATTATGTATATCAGAATTTTTAACGAAAGAGTCTAGGTTCTTAATAACATACATAATATTTTCATAAATATATTGGGATGCTACTGTTAAAATATTAATTTGTTTAAAAAGTTCTCTTAATGAATCACGGGAATTTAAGTTATATATAGAGCGAATGGCCCTTTTTTGTAACACAAATATAGTTTGTATGTCAGCTGCTTGTATGCAAGCTTATACTTAAAGCTTATACTATAACAAACAGTTGTTAAAATAATCCAGTCTATCAAAAACATATTTAAAACTGGAGTACCTCAGGGCTTTATCTTAGGTCCGTCCATGTTTTTACTTTACATAAATGACGTAGCATCCATAGTTTACATACGACCAATCTTTGGGCTACTCACCGCTTTAATGTTGACCTTCATGACCTTATCCATGAAAGCTGGTACTTCCGTGTACAGTGTCAGCTGACCCCAGGTCTGCCCGATGTGGGCTACCACGATGGCCCACAGTCCTTTGCAGCGCAACAGCCTTTTCCACGGCACTTTTTGGTGTTTCTGTTTAAAGATACGAAGTTATTTTTGTTAAAACTGTTTTGAAGTTTATTAACGACTCACGAAGCTCCATGTAGAATTTTACAAATGTGTGTAAGCAAAACTCAATAATACAGGGTTAAATTAAATTCAGTAACAACATTTTGGAGATTAAATCAGTAAGTCATACTGACCAACTTTCACTATGGGACCAACCCCGATATCGCGAAAAAAAATCGACCCTCCCCAATACCCTCCCATACATTTTGGCTAGTCAGCTGACGATGTTTTGTAGTCGACTGGTCGTCAATTGATAGCCTTTTTCTAAACGAAATTACTTGTTTAAAACTAAAGTTACGATCCAATAAATGAAGGCAGAGCTCTACTCCATAAAGAGAGAGATGATGTCGAGTAGTGGTATTTTAACTCCAAGTATGTTAAAACAGCTTTTGCCTCGAGAATAATTATATACTCATTAATATGCCGGGATAAACAGTACCCTGGGTCAAATCAGGATAACGATCTATCTTTATACCAAATTTTATCCCAATCCGTTCAGCCGTGTAGGCGTTATTAAAACACAAACATCTAAACAACCATACAAACTTTCTGACTCCGTTCGCTTAGAAGACGTTTATGGCTGCGCAATTGGAAACTGTCCATTTTTCGGGATAAAAAGTAGCCTATGTGCTATTCCAGACTATAATCTATCTCTGTGCCAAATTTCATCCAGATCCGTTCAGCCGTTCTGGCGTGATTGAGTAACAAACATCCATCCAAACTCTCACATTTATAATAGTAGTAAGCTTAATAGTAGGATATAACTCAGTTACTAATTTACAAAAAAACACCACAGAACTTGTACAGTAATATCCGACTAACATACGTTCGGGCCAGTCTGTCCCAGCGCCTCCTCAATGTACCGTCTCTCAGCAACTGAGATGCTCCTGTGCTCAGCCGGAGAGTCAGCCCCGAGGAACCAGAGAGCAGTTCCAACGATGCCGCACAGGAGGCCGTAGAAGCGGAAGATGCCCGGCCAGCCCAGGGGCGAGGCTGCGATGAACCCTGTTATGGGCATGCCCAGGACGGTGCCAAGGGCTTGACCTGAAATAAATGTGTTATGTATGTATGTACCACAAAATGAAAATAAGGCGACTGAATTGTTCTGTTCACGGTTTCATTGATTCAGCATCGTCATCAGCAGCCGCATCAGTTATTTGCCTTGGTGTGATGCTCTAAAGCGGAGAACTCATATATCGCTCATTTGCGACAACAATGATCCATCTCAAGAATAAGAATAATAATACTTTATTTGCGATAAACATTACCAGTGAGGTGTTGACACAAGTACAGTTTTCAATGAGAGAGATGGTGGATGATGGTGGTTGGTTTTCAAGATGAGGTTTAATACGAATTTCAACTTTAAATTAATAAAACTCTAGTGCGAATTGCAATAGCGTTCTACATTGAGATACGTCACCCTTTTCGCAAATAAGCGATAGGCTGTTGTATACTAAAAACTGTGTATACTTTGTGCTTAGTAAAAAATAAGATTGAATAAGAATAGGAATAACTTTAATAAATCACATGGTTACAAAATACACAGGCAGTATCCAGTGGATACCAAACTAGGAGCCTGTATCTTGCACCCCAAAATTAGCTTAGTTGTATGTTAGTTAGATGTTGCTGCTAATATCTCTGTGCTTGGGTGTAGCTTTAGAACGTATACCAATTGGCTGTTAGTCTTCGTTGCTTTTCGCAAAAGGACGATTACAATCTGATACCGTTTCCATGAATGAACCTACCTCCGTAAGCAAACGCCGTCAACCGCCCTCGTTCCTCTAACGGCGTCCATTTCCCGAACGCTGTGTGCATGCCTGGGATGACACAGGACTGGCTCAGCCCTTGGACTATCCGGCAGATCACGGCTAATATCCAGTCTCCCTTAAAAATTATTAGATCATAGTAAGGCTCTCTGAGGAAGACCATGTCTAGCAGCTGACAGCAGACAAGATGATGTGATATCCAAAGCCTTACATAATAAACTGCCCAAGGCATGCCGAAGGATACTACTCCGTTGACGAGCAGGGCGCCGGTGAGGAGGTACCGCGTCCCGAACCGGTGCGCCAGCTGCCCGGCGGGGATCTGCAGTATCATGTAGCCCCACGAGAACGACGCCAGGATCGCGTCCTGCGTCTTCTTGCTCCATTGGAATGTTGGGAACTGGGATTCAAGGATGGTTTAATCAATAAGTTCCTAGAGCTAAACCAATTGTAATGAAATAAACTAATTTGAATTTAAAACCAAACGCCGGCAAGATGTGATTAAGTTTATCATAGTGTCCCAGCCAATGAGCATTTGAGTTCAATAAATTTTGATCAATAGCCTCTAGAACACTATAGCCGTCATGCTTGACAGTGTAAAATAGACCTAAGTCACAGCCTAAGTGTATTTGAGGAAGGTTGACATTAGTCATGGTGTGGTGTCATAAATATCAGACTATGGCAGTCAAAAGGTTAACGAACATGAATTAACTACTCGGCGCTGGAACTCGGCCTATTAGACTGTCTGAAATATCGCGTAGTCTAATAGGCCCTTAAGTGGATCTTGAACAATACTCGACAAACAATCTTATCTGTACGATCGGCAAAATGGAACCCACCATTATAACTGTGTCACAGCTTACGATTTGATTTATGGGTGATTCCACGAGCGTTTCAACCGCCGTCAGTCGCTTGATCGCATTAAAGTCGAAATTTCTGTAGCTTTGGATGCCATTTTCGGTTATTTTGCAGAAATCAGGGCACTCTATAAAATAACCGAAAATGGCATCGAAATCTACAGAAATTTCGACTTTAATGCGATCAAGGGACTGGCGGCGGTTGAAACGCTCGTGGAATCACCCTTATAATGTCACTGTGACACAGTTCCACGATGAGTGCCCTCGCTTTACCCTACTTTGCCGATAGCATATGAAATAACTTTTTTTACAGTCATTACAATACCGTTGCTATCAAGTGCTGCAGTGCTGCTGCAAAAAGGAGAGAACTATGTTGTTAGCTCCAAAATATAATATTGTTTAACTACTCACCCTTTTATCTAGACGGTAACGCCATGTCTAGTGTAATTAATTAATTTGATGAAGGATAGAGTAAAAAATTTATCAAAACAAAATTAAATTTGAAGAAGGAAAATACAGGGGCAGAACCGGAAACTCACAAAGCATCTTTACGTAGAGGTGTTATCAGAGATTGTTGATGTCTGATGACAATGTTAGTTTTAAACGATAGCGTACAGCAAACTAATTATACAAAAGGTAAACAAAGCCGTAGTAGTTGTAGTAGCCGTTTTTAGGGTTAATGATGTGCCGAAATATTACCAGCCGACAAACTGATTGTTTTTTATTAAAAAAGGGACTCTGTTTGATTCATTGATAAAAATGTTAAATTAATTGTATCATTTTAAAATAGGTAATCTAATTTTTGATCCCGTAATCTACATATAGGTAGGTACCTAATCTCAATATAGCTCAAAATATGACTGATTCCTCTCCTGTTTTAAGGTTTTAAAAGTAGCACGTACCTAATCTTATTGGACAATAAAATATTTTTTTATAAAATAAAAAGTTATCGTTTTGTGCATTATATAAAATAAAAATATCTAATTAGATGAAGCATACTAGTGCAATGCAGTCAGTGCAGATCACTGCAATTCGCACACAATGAGTTAATATACTCACTAATATTAAAAGAGAAAGTGAGTTTGTTTATTTTTTTGTTACGCTTTCACACTAAACTGCTGAACCGATTTCAATGAAATTTTGTATGGAGATAGTATTGAGTCCCGAGGAAGGACAAAATACTTTTTACTCCGAATAATTGGATAGTTCCCGAGGGAGCAGCGATAAACTACTTAAACTACTAAGACGAAGTCGCGAGTAAAGGCTAGTACCAAATAAAATACTTACCGGTTTGTCATATAAGATTCCATTCAACAGACCAACGCTGCTTGTTTCTGTCTCATTATCAATTGTACTATTATTTATGTTTATATTGTCATGGAACCCATTCACCATAGCGACCAGGGAAACTCCCATACACGTCCTCATGCTGTAGGCTACCGTTAAACAGAAGAACAGGATTACCGTCTGTTGGTGTCTGTAGCCCAAACCTGGAATTTTGTAAAGTTTTTCTTGTAAATATACAGATTTTAGCTGTCGCATATGCAGTGATGGCTTTGAAGAAACCATTTCTCCTGTTTTACGAAACGTCTTCTGCTCCTAAAGTTCAGATTGATACAGATTGTAATGCAGTGTTTCTTGCGGAATATAGAGGAAATTTCTTGAATAGGTTTTGCCATCTCTTTCAATTGGAATTTATTTAACGTTTAGCCTTAGGAACTACCTCTTCGCACTCTATAGCGTTTATTCTTTAGTTTGCTGTATTTCTTATGTAGTTAGTTATAAGATCTTTTTAGTGTATAGCCAAATTGTTCAATGATTTAATTCGCAGTGCCGTTTTACACTCACCAATTTTTTGCGGTATTTCCTCTATTATCATTGGCACTACATTCTGGTCCTTTTCTGTTTCATTCTCTCGTTTATTCATTATAATTTTCAAAGGGGTTCTATGTTGTACCTACCTATCTGCATTACAATGAGACAAATTCTTAAAGCTATCATTTAATATACCGGTTTCCTTATCATAAACAAAGACTTTGATGTTTGCATTTGTTTCGCTATTTAAATTAAATAACTCTGCTGATTCCAAGGTTTTTTAAGATTTATAACGGTACAAACTTGTGATATTTTTTCACAACATTTGAAGTTACAGAATCGATATTAAAAGGCAAATTATACTGCTTATAATGATTTACTCTTCTGGCATTTACATAGTGAAAGCGAAGCGCAGCTAGACTATGCACGGGGTCTATCGACCTGTTGAAGGTCCCAGGATTCTACTGAAAGCTGGGGCGGTCGGGACCGATCGGATTATGGTGATCCGTACTTCAAAAATATACCTGTTTATATACCTACTTTAATTCGTATGCAATAAGGTCTATTTTGAGTTGTCTAAAATTAACACAAATTTTAAAAGTTTTATGTCAATTTCTCGAAAATTATAAATTTTGAACACTTCGTTTTATTTTTCCCGTAAAATATAAGTTATATCAATAAGTAAGGAATTTTTCAGACTTTCCGCTTCATAAACTTCGGAGATAAGGGCGGAACACGGTAAATTTTTAAACATTTAATAAAAACAAAAAAAAAAATGTTTTGAAAAGTGAAGATTGAGCCCTTTCATGTGACACCCCATTTGCTATAATCAAATCACTTTAATTTTTCAACCCCCCCCCCCCCCCCCTTCTAGACCCCTTTTCAATTATTTATAAAATTAATTTCATACTTTTTTAATAAAAACAGATGCGGGCAAGCAAGTTATACAACTATGCCAAATTTCAAGTTGATAGCTTGAGTAGTTGCTGAGAAAAACTGCTGTGACATACAGACAGACAGACAACGAAGTCTCACCATAAGGGTTCCTTTTGTACCATTTTAGTACGGAACCCTAAAAAGCACCGCTATTTAAATAGAATAAATAAAGAAATAAGTAATGAATTATTGTTTCTCTCTCTCGAGAGACAATTAAGAGAGAGAGAGATCTCTCTCTCTTAATTTAAGAGCTCTGCTCTTGTCAGTGAAGCAATTTCCATTCCTCTCCTATCTGCCAGCTCCTTGACCTCTTTATACGACACGACCCTGCGCCTTCTCCTTAATTTGGTCCATGTAGCTTCTTCTTGGTCAGATTTATTGTCACATAGAAAAAATATACATAGACACATATTGTTCACTAATACATATATAAATTGTTCTGTGACCACAGGCTCAGGTCTCAGCATATGCTGCGAGCTGGGTCAGCTGCACAGCGCTGGTTTTCAGCCTGCACCTAGCTCCTTCCTTCCCCTACGGCCTTCCTTCCTTTCATTACGGTTGTCCCTGGAATCATCCTAGAATGACCGACTATAGTTGTGCCATCATTAACATAAATTCCCAACGACGCGAATATTATCTTATTTAGATACAAGCTTTTATTTAACCTCTGTTTGTTTGTTAGTCATTCAAATCTTGCTGTTATTATGGTTTCTAAGTGCTGATCTGATGATGGAATCGGAGGTTGGTATCAGGGTTTTCGCTGAACTTAACGTAGACGCACCGAGTTTGGACTCCTTAGTTTAGTCTCAAAAAAGCCAAAAAAATTGCCAACAGAAACTTTTTTAATAATTTATTTTAATTAAATTGACAACTTAATCTCGAAGTATTGACTGGGCAAATTCTTAATAAACTACTTACTAACACAAGTAAAGTCAGGTAACAGCCAACTGCTTTTAATATCTCTGTGAATGTTTACAGAGATATCCAAGTAGGTAAGTACATAGTACATTACGAATTTTCACACGCAAGTAAATAGTCGCCAGATCTTGATTTGACGGCAAACATTAAGTAAGTACTTACTCTTTTTTATCAATTGGAAACGAAATGGAATTGCACAATGATTACTAATTTACATCATTTTATCGGTCACTAATTTAAGTCTACAAAACTTGACTTGGCTAAATTAATTAATATTTTTTTATTTTTTTTATTTATTTATTTCAAAATATATTAGGTGGTAGGTAAACAAAAAATTTCGCCAAGCTGGGGGCAGTTTGTCGGCGAATAGTGCGCTCACAATTTAAGCCATAGTTATGTTATACCTACTTATACAAACTAACTTAGGTACTAAGCTAAGTTACTAATCTACTTGAATCTAATTTGGTTACAAGACTAAGGTGTAACTACTATCATATGTATTTATAATGCAAGTTACACCATAATGCAAGTTATATATATATATATATATATATATATATATATATATATATATATATATATATATATATATATATATATATATATATATATATATATATATATATATATATATATATATATATATATATATGTTATCTATCTACTATCGACCCGCCCCGGCTTCGTGCAAGTGCAATTTTCGAAGAAATACCGGACACTTTTATTTTAAACCTTAAGCAAGTCTTACGAGAGTATGGAATAGATGTATTCATTTCCCTAGCACCTGTCAAATTTTATCTACCCGCTGTATGCGCCTGGTGCGCTGTCGATCGCCTGAAGCAATTGATCGCTGAATAGAAAGATGAGCGATGTGAAAAGATTCATTTGTTTGCAGCTATCATATTCCCCTGGGAATCTTGCTGTTTATCACAGAGTGATTTAGCAGTAGGGCAACAAGAATTATTATCCCTAGTCTCTTTCATCATCTCAGATGATTTCCAGCGGGAGCGATACATTGCGGCCTACTCCCTACAACTTAATAAAGGCTCCGTTTCATTAGTCGATAACTCGGTCGATATACAGCATGCGGTGGCTCCACGCAGGTGGTATCGTACCTCGTAAGTCTACTCATAACTCATAAATCTCCCGCAGCCTGCAAGCGGGCCCTATCGACCAATGAAACTTAGCCTGGGTCGTCTGTCCATCAGACGGTCGCCCCACGCTGTCCTTGCCAGTTCGTGGTCACCATCTGAGAATGTGTAGGAGTACTTACGAAGTACCTACAATTTTATTACTTTTTAAAATTGTTAGCTTTACCTTCTGCTACTAGCTTTACTGTGTAATCAGCGAGAGAGAGCTTTCAGACAGTCCTTTGTTTCCACCAATCCCCACTCTTTGTAGTTCTTAAAGGAGGTCTCTTGGCACTTTAAATGTAAATTAATTCGGTTGCTGCAGCCAACAAAGGCTACCTTCAGGAAACCTATATTAAGATTCCGTTGGAAAGATGTTCTGAAGCATCACATTTGTAAAACGTTTTATAATTTACTAGCGACCCGCTTACTACTTATTAAACTAGAAACATTTAGGGTTCATGGTGGTGGAAAATCGATCTAGCTAGGTCTCATATCTGGCAAAATTCGTTTTTCCCGTATTTTCACGCAAAAATATTTCCCGCGCAATATGATTCGTAATTTCGGTGCGGCCGCCGCCGTCTGAATAGACTGATGGTTAGCGCGTTGGCCTACTGCGCCAAGACTGCGGGTTCGAACCCCAGCTGTGGATCGTTTTTTTTTGTTATCCTTTTGTTCTTTTTTTGGGTAAATCTTTTTTTTTTATTATTATTGTATAGGAATCGAAGAAAATTCGGTTTCGACCCGAGCGACGACCATTTTTCAGAAAACTATAAAAATAACCAAGATATAAGCCATTAAAGGATTGTTCCTATCTCTTTCTAGCAAAACAGAATCATGGATTGTATATGGCCGTAGTGCCTACTGACGTCACAGTACATGTCGGATTGTCTGTCTAATTATTTATTAGTAGTTTTAAGTGCTTATAATATCCGTATTTTTTTGCAATTTTAATTTCGCTTTTTGCCATCTCTTTTACGGTATTTTCATATTTTGGTAAGAATTGCAATAAAACTTTTTCATGCATATTCAAAATTATCTTAACCCTTAAATTGGCAACGTGCATAACATAACATTCACTTTTTGTATTTTTTTTGTGACTATTTTTTTTGCTTTTTTTATTCTAGAGGTTTGAACACCCACTTTTTTTATTTTTGCCAATTTAAGGGTTAACACACTTCACTGTTGACATATAATATAGCAGTTTTAATGGCTGCTACTTGCGTCCGCCAGCTCAAATATAAAGTTATCACCCATAAAACTGCTTCATCGCTGCAAGATTACTCGCAATAGTACGTACCGTATGAAGGAAAATTAAAAAATGTTATTACATACACAGAAAACAACTATAGTCCCTGGGCAACAGAGCCCAGTAAATCACCAAGACAAGTTATCCCACAGTACAGTCAGACATAAATATGTGTACACGTTTAGTACCTTGTCACTTTAATCGCTGTGACATTAATATAATGGATATGGCAGTTTACATGACGCGAGTATTTGCTCCCGAGTCATGAATGTTTTCTATATATTTAAATATGTATTTCTCTATATATGTATGTACTTATATCGTTGCCTACTTAGTACCCATAGTACAAACTTAGAGCTTAGTTTGGGACTAGGTCAATGTGTGAGATTGGTATTTATTAATTTTATTTGAGGTACTAAAATGTACACATATTTATGACCTTGACTGTACCTAAAAATAATAAAACCGCAACAATGTTTAACCTTTTCAACGCCATGTCAAATACAAAAGCTAATTTCAACCTTACATCACAGATACTCGGGTCTATTTTTCGCTGTTAACCGTGACGGATATATCCGTCGTTGGTGTTGAACCAGTGATATATGATAGTGCGCTACGCTGCGAAGTGTCTCGAGGCGCAGCGTAACGCCGCCGTGTGGCATTTTCGAATTTTCTCAATTAAATGTGTACCTTTTTGTGTAGCAAATAAATCTATAAAAATATTGTAAAGATATCTTAAAAAGTACGCGCCTCGTCGCGTCTCGGTGTGAACTAACCCTTATAACTCTATCTCAGTACATGGGGACTAGCCAAGATGCATTGCATTAATTTTGTCAATTTTCGAAAATCTTTAAACGTAATGGTTCTAGGCTTGGTAATTAGATTTTAATGAGTTTCGTTTGCTTGGTTTAAGTCTACTTTCGAAAATGACTCCAATTCACAAACAAGTTTACGTTATAATAAGGTTGGAAGAGAAGAGAGACAAAAACGTTTTCCGTCGCAAATATTTATTTTAAAATAGTTAAGGTATATAAAACCAACAATACTTTACATACTAATATCATACACCTAATACAATCAAATTATATTGACCAAATTAAAGCCTAGTACATTATAGCTTCGAGCCAACTTAGGTAGCTTGCAGATAGATTACATGTCAGTATCGATTGAGTCATGTTTCAAATCCACGAAGGCGCCCCCACTTCTCAAAATTGACGCTGCACGATGTACATAAAATGAAGTAGTAGGGCGCGACTTCGTGTGTCGTTGACACGGAATTCATACATTACACATATTTAGTCAATTATAGAGATCAGCGCGATTTATCGATTGCATTACTCATTCATTCACCGGATACGTCATAACCAGTGGTCGGAATAGGTAGAGCTAATTTACCTAAACTTGATGCATGTTCATTCAATAATGTGTTCCCATCTCAATCACGCACGAATGAACATGCGTCAAGTTTAGATAAATTAGCTCTACCTATTCCGACCACTGGTCATAACGCCGGACAAATGAAGCCAAGAGCGAATTTATTTATAACTAAACCAGAATAACCGTATTAATCTAGAATTAAATAAACATCGTTACATTCAAACAACTGTTTCAATTTAAATAAATGTCCCATGGGTCAATTTTGCCAGCGTCAACGTTAGAAGCTACAGTTTATAAGGGAAAATATTTTCCCAAAAGCAGTTTTGCTGATTCTTTTAAAAGCACATAATGGCGATTGAGCACATATTTAACCATATTCAAATTGTCCGATATATCTTCGTGACTACCCCCTAAACTGTGGGATTTTGGGGTGTGATTTTTGCCACCTGCGGACGAAGGTATAATTAACTAAATAACCAATATACAGGGTGTCCCAATATCAGTAACCCACATTGACACCGGAGGTAGACCAGCCTAAGACGGACCGAACCTTTTTTTTTTTTCTTTTTTTTTCTTTTTTTTGACATTTGATTTATTTTTATTTTTTTAACGGAGTGGAAATGCATTACGCATTGTCCCCACACCGACCCAGCCTAACATGATCTTAGTAAAAATCGCATGGTTTTCAAGATTTGCCAGTTAAAAGTTCTTTTCCAGTACAAACTTTAAACTGGCATATCTCGAAAACCATGCTACTTTTACTGAGGTCATGTTAGGCTGGTTCGGTCCGTCTTAGGCTGGTCTACCTCCGGTGTCAATGTGGGTTACTGATATTAGGACACCCTGTACAACTGCGGGTCTATTACGGTAGAGTTTATCGATGTGGACGTGGATAAAACATCTGTCTCTTTCTGACTAGTATGTAGCGAGCGGCGGATACTATATCCACCTTTATCCACCGCGACAAAAGCGACGATAAAACGGGGGTTGAACGAGTCATTTTATATAGCTACGTACAGTCACAACACGGGATTGTTGAGCCACTATAGAACCTTCTCACAGAAAGTCGACGGTAAATTTTGACGTAATTTCTTCTGCGTGACTTGACGTTGTCATTATGACAGGGTTCTATGGTGGCTCAACAATCCCGTGGTGTGACTGTACAACTACCACCCCAAACTAGCAATATACTGATATAATATTTAGTAGCCGTGTCCCTTGTTTTGCAGACACTCATTTCATCGAACGTGTCGTTTCACCGAATTTCACTTCAGCGAAAGCTAATTTCTGCTGAAACCTTATTGTTTTCAGGTTATCTTAAGCATGGGTTACGTAGGTTAGATTAGATCTGTGACCATCAAAAAATTATAAATACCTGTCGAAAAATGAAAATACGGCGAAGTAAAACATTCTATGAGTACGAGGCTTTCCCCATGGACAGCGGGTACAACAATATGAAATGTTTTACATACATACAAACTATGAAATAAGTGTCGGTGATTCAAGGGTAAACTATTTAATAGCAGCTGACCTGCAGATATGTAACTTTTATAATATTGGCGCCTGCCATATAGTCAATTAACGATCTCAAACTTCGTATTTTTACATCATATTACATTAAAAAGACATTGTGATGAAATTACATGTATGAGTTTAATTTCTTTTTAAACCTGCACGTGCATAATTTGTAACATAGAGCTTTAAAATGTAGCCGAATCAATGTGTAAATGATTCGTGATATTTAAATTAATCGTGGTCAATATAATATATATATTAACACCTAGACAGTCTAATTTATTACCCTAAATCGTTCAAACGTACCATGTGTACAAATAGCCGAACATACTATTTACAAGGACACTCCATACTTGCCATGCATTCGAATTGCATCTAACACAATAGTTTACAAGAAACAAGCAGTCGAAACAAAATAAACACTGATTTGGCTTACTCACGTGTTAGTCAGGAAGCGGGCCGACATGTTTCAGACTCGTTAGGAGTCCTTCATTAGGCGAGAGTTACGCGGACGCGGACTCCCGTACATAACTCCGGTTTCAGCAGAAATTAGCTTTCGACGAAATTAAATTCGGCGAAACGACACCTTCGATGAAATTAGTCTCCAAACAAGGGGAAACCCTCCTAACGAGGCCGGAACATGTCAGGCAGTCTGCTGACTAACACGTGAGTAAGCCGAATCAGTGTTTATTTTGTTTTAAATAATGATGCGTTAGTACAAATTGTGTAAGACTGTTATGCGTGTAAATTACACAACGCGTTGATGTTTAGGACGAGTCTACGCTGTCCTAGGGCCTGCCTGTCATGCGGATTTACGCTCAAAGAACCTTTTTGTTATAGTTTACGGAGTCGTCGGATAAAAATCTAGACCAATTTGATAAGAAGAGCAAATTAGTTTTAGTTAAGTCAATTTGTGTGAGATTGTCACTTATTAATTTATTCATATTTTAAACTTAAATCACTGTATTTTTTTTCCTTTTATTCCTTTTCTAACTATATTATGTCATAAACAATTGCTACTCCATTACGCCGTTAAAACATTAAAACTAAACTTTGATTGCCGATGACGTAGTAAACCTAGTAATACGTAGTGGCGACTCTGTAACACATTCGGCACCGGTGACGCACCTGGTGTCAAAATTACATACATTTGGAGGTTAGACGGCGGCGAATGTGTTAACTGTGTTGCAGGCCCATTGCATAAGTCCGCATGACAGGAAAAAGGTCCTCGCTGTCGAGCCGACAGCTACCTTAGATCATATGGAAGCCATGTTAGGCAACAGCAAATATTGACACGTCACAAGATTATCAGTCGCCTTCACATGGTGACCCACACGAATGCATCTCGTGTGTATGTAACTGCGTGGTCAGTGGTCGTGTGTGCGCGTTCATTCCTGCACTTTGCTGGCCTCTGTGATGGACTCGTACTGTTCCTTGTCGAGCTCCGTCATCGTGAAGCTGCCGTCCGGGAGGAGCAGGACGACGCGCCGCGTGCCGCCTGAAACCGTTTTATGTTACATTCAGAGTAATTCATGGGCTAGCTTGTAGCCAAGTTAACAATGGAATAATATAAGGGGCATGCATGTAGAATATTTTTTCGTTTTAGCTGTAAGCTTCAACATTTTACCTAGCTGAACATGTTGAACCGGTATTTAGAACTTTAATTGAATAATTTATGGTTCACATTCACATAACAACACATAATTTAGTCCAAATGGAGCTGGTCCAGTCAGTCAAATAGAATGGAAAGGTCCATTTGGAGTGCCAGTGAAAACGGACCATTAGTGGTCTCGCTCGACAGACGTCAAAGGGAGACTCCACTTATTTTTAGCCGCTTGTCACTGTGTCCCTTCCGTTATTGACTAATGCCCGGTTCCTATATCCAAACCGCGGATAGATAAGGACACCTCGAGTTAAAATTTGATATTTGCTACAAACAACATGTGTCAAATTTGAATTTGAAGTAACCTTATCTATTCGCGGTTTGAATATAGGAACCGGGCATAAGTAGAGAGAGATAATCGGGCGACACACAATCCAGTGTGAAAGTGGCAGATGTTTTATCCAGGTTTATCCATATGGATAAGAGGAGTATAAGGGGCGGGTACCTGGCGAGGGCAGGTCGGCCTGCACGAGCTGCGCGATGACCTGCGTGGCGTCCTCGCCCGGCTCGCCCTCCACCTGCACGGCCACCTGCTGCAGCGCCGGCGCCTCGCCGCCCGGCATCAGCTGCGCCAGCTGCGCCGGGTCTATCGCGAGCACGTCCTGCTAAAATAACAAAACTATTTTATTTTATCACATACAGACAAATGAACAGGCCACCTGATGGTACGTGGACACTGGAACCTATGAGCCGGGTCCACATTGGGCGAGCAGCCTCGTCACAGTTTTGCAACACCTGTGGCTGGCGCGCGCGGGCGGCCGAGCCGGCCCTACTGCGCACCATACGGCGCGCGGTAAACGTACAGAAGCGCCTACGCGCTGGACAAACCCCGACAACGTCCGGCTCAGGCCACATAAGCTCCCACCATATAAATTCCCCGAAACCCAAATACGCCGTCTCATAATGAGTACTATAACAATAAATTAACAGGATTGGTTATCAATTAATAATGTATAATCAAGTAATGATCCGTTCATTTACATACTCATTACATTAGATTGCCACAGAAATGGTTTCACGCAATAAATAATAGGTGTCGTTTATAAGTAGTAGAAGTATGTGTGGTAGGGCTAGTGGTGTGTTACCTGTCCGTCGTCGCGCGTGACGTACATGACGCCGTCGCCGTCCGCGTCCTCGCCCGCGTCCGCGCCCTCCGCCGCCACCAGCAGCGTCTGGCCCGCCTCGTTCTCGCCCGCCACCTGCGACAGAACACATCATAATACAATACATTCAAACGACATTTTTTCCAAAAAGCCCCCCCTCCCCCTCCAGCAGTTGTCCCGCGCGTGTACCTGGTAGAGCACGCCGTCCTCGCCGCGGATCATGATGGGCGGGTGCGCGGCGTGCAGTCCCCCCCCCCCTCCAGCAGTTGTCCCGCGCGTGTACCTGGTAGAGCACGCCGTCCTCGCCGCGGATCATGATGGGCGGGTGCGCGGCGTGCAGTCCCTCCCCCCCCCCCCTCCCCCTCCAGCAGTTGTCCCGCGCGTGTACCTGGTAGAGCACGCCGTCCTCGCCGCGGATCATGATGGGCGGGTGCGCGGCGTGCAATCCCTCCCCCCCCCCCCCTCCCCTCCCCCTCCAGCAGTTGTCCCGCGCGTGTACCTGGTAGAGCACGCCGTCCTCGCCGCGGATCATGATGGGCGGGTGCGCGGCGTGCAGTCCCTCCCCCCCCCCCCTCCCCCTCCAGCAGTTGTCCCGCGCATGTACCTGGTAGAGCACGCCGTCCTCGCCGCGGATCATGATGGGCGGGTGCGCGGCGTGCAGTCCCTCCCCCCTCCCCTCCCCCTCCAGCAGTTGTCCCGCGCGTGTACCTGGTAGAGCACGCCGTCCTCGCCGCGGATCATGATGGGCGGGTGCGCGGCGTGCAGTCCCTCCCCCCTCCCCTCCCCCTCCAGCAGTTGTCCCGCGCGTGTACCTGGTAGAGCACGCCGTCCTCGCCGCGGATCATGATGGGCGGGTGCGCGGCGTGCAGTCCCTCCCCCCTCCCCTCCCCCTCCAGCAGTTGTCCCGCGCGTGTACCTGGTAGAGCACGCCGTCCTCGCCGCGGATCATGATGGGCGGGTGCGCGGCGTGCAGTCCCTCCCCCCTCCCCTCCCCCTCCAGCAGTTGTCCCGCGCGTGTACCTGATAGAGCACGCCGTCCTCGCCGCGGATCATGATGGGCGGGTGCGCGGCGTGCAGCAGCCCGACCTCCTCCGACTCATCGACGCCGACGCCGTCCTCCAACAGTTGCTTCACGCTCGCCTCCACTTTCACCTCCGTCTGGAAATATGTATAACAATTACAATTTTGGAATCGGGAAATCATGTGATATCATTTATGAATATTACCCCTCCAATACACTCGGTTAACTTTGACAAATATATATCTTTCACTTTATATTCTTTATAAGAACTTCAGTTACCCCTAAAGATGATTTTTAGATGACAGTATCCGTCAGTTTTTTTTTTGCTAGCTCTGTCTTTCTCTAACATATTCCGAAGAAAAGGAAAGTAATAATTAATGGCTAATTTTTCCGATCTATAGATAAAATTATCGCAATGGATCGTTCCCGCTGAAAATTAATGAGGGAGGCCTACGGCCATCAGTGGACCACTGTGGGCGAGATAATGATGATGAAAGTTATCAAATTCCTTTTCTTTATCACATGATAGAAAAGGACAGGGGAGCCCTTTTCTTTATCACGTGATAGAAAAGGACAGGGGAGCGCTTATAATTATTTTTCTTCATAATGTATCGTTAATCATAACCATCGCAACTCCAAGTATTTTTAACTGAAACCGTTATTGTTTCAGGATTTTAAAAATATCCAACTGGTAAATATGGTTCGGTTAGGTTAGATTTGTTTTATAAACATCCTAAAATCAGAACGGTTTCAGTAAAATTCACTTTAGGACTTGCGATGATTATGAATAACGATACATTATGAAGAAAAATAACTATGTGAGTCAATATGGACCCAAAGGACAGAGCTAAAATTCATCTAGCCGATAGTGTTAACTGGAGATTGGAGAAATCGGGCGTAAATAAAGTAAATAAAGAGTAGTCACCCCGTCGTCGTCCGTGAGCACGGGCAGCGAGGGCGCGGCGTCGCCCTGCACCAGCATGCCCGTCGTGCCGCCGGGGGACATCTCCACCTGAGGACAACATACACTTACTAAAATTGCGAATTGCACGTCGCCCGCTTATGCTGTATTTATCCGTCATAAAGCATAGCTACATTTTTATTTATAAATCATTTTTCATTCGATTCCAAAGTCGACACATTTGTAAAAAAAAAATAAGTTATACAATTTTTTCGCAGGACGGCTTTGGGTCTTATTACACAAATCGATCGTTCTGCCCTGCAGAATTTAAAACGCACTGAGTGTGACTTTAGATTGACCTCAAACTCAATACAACTGGCAATCTATATGAGATCAAGATATGGTGGCCACGGTGCACTTAACGCATTCACTGCCGGCAACGCATATAAGCGTTCTCGACATTTGCACACAGTGCTTTGAACGCATATGTGCGTTTTTGCAGTATGCGTGTTTCATATAAAACAAAAGATGCGGCACCTGACGAAAGTTTGAAAATCAATGCCGGCAGTGAATGCGTTAACGCGTTTTAAATTCTGCAGGGCATCTCTTCCATTGATATTATGTTCAATATAATCAATCGTGAATAAAGAGAGTCAACCGTTATGCTACCTTACCTCTACACTCTCGTCAAGGTAAGGCGAGGCAAGCTTACCATCCCTCTCAAACATATAATAAGTTAGAAAAGGACGGTATATCCATCTCGTCCAGCAAGAATGTAGAGCTAGCATTAAAGAATTGATATATGTGCGAGATCCTTAATAAATAACCCATCATGAGAGCGCAATAGGTTAGAGTGAGATACGAGAGTATAGATCGTGGTGAGGCGTATTTGCATATGCGTTACCTTCATGAGCATGTGGTGCGGCGGCGGCGTGGGCGCGGGCGGCGGCGTGGGCGGCGGGCTGGGCGTGGGCGGCGGCGTGGGCTCGCCCTCCGCGCGCGCCAGGCGCTTGCCCGACAGCGGGCACAGCGTCAGCTCGCGCTCGGGGCTGGGCGACGGCAGCGGGCCCAGTTCGCTGGGGAACGGGTCCTCGATGCCGTCTGAAGTTTCTGATGACGCGTCCGACTGCACAGAAATAAAAATGTCATCCAATTTTGAACCAATATTTAAGTTTCAAGGATCAGGAATTTAATTTAAAATTAATTACAGATTACATTTGTTTTAAATAAACAGACGGACTAGAGAGCTAATAAAACGTGGTAATACGAAGTCCGTTATTTACCAAATTATTATTTTAAATAGTACATAATTGCAGAGGTGTGTATGATGCTTTTTTTCAATAATGTAAGGAAACGATACAAATATATTTAAAAAAAAAAAGATTCCGATAATAGACCCCTTTTTAAATTAGTTAAAAATAAATTAAGACAATTTCGCGCACAATGTACCGCGAACGCCGCCGCCGCCGTCCGTGCCGGCCCATTTATGAGGTTTTTTCATTTTGTTTTTCAAATTTGTTTTTTAACCATAGACAAGGCCTTGGCTGTATGAGATTTTCGTCTTGACAGCATTTAAAAAAAATTCATCGATGATAGTTCAATTAATGTCAATACCGCGTAACTACCTAAGCAAATAAGGTGCAATACCGTGTGATTTCATTTAGAAGTTCTTATTTTGCACCTTAATGAATTTGTTAGTTACGCGATTTTAAACTATCATCAACGAAATATCGCAGCGGACAAGGAAGGGTTTATCACACGTTTATTTCACTCGTAGGAAGAAAATGAGGTTCTCTGTTTTACAAAAGAAAAGCCATATTTTCCGAGCGTGTTAGAAAAAAAATAGATGTGCGAGTTTTTTTTGTACCTGATCGAGGTCCCGTGCGAGCGCGCGGTCGCGCAGGCGCACGATGTTGCCGCCGGCCGTGGCCACGAGCGCGCCGCGCGCCCGCCCGCGCGCGCCGCCGCGCCGCAGCAGGCTGTCGCCCTGCGGGACCGCGCGACGACTGAGCATGTGCTACTTTTTAAACGACGGTTTCAAACCGAGTACACACTAGTTTATACCAAAATTCGTATGACCTTTAAACGCCCATGGTAGACAGGTGTGCGCTTCAGACAAAAGCTTGGGGTTTGTTTGAAACCGTGTAGCCAGCTCGCTTCTACCAAGGTCACCTTGGTAGAAACTGTGGTTTTATGCCGTCTAGCACGGCCTTGACGCGCTGACGGCAGGGCTAAGGGCGGCTTCGGTACGTGTGAGGGACTAGAGGAGTTGCAATCACACTATATCATAAATGCGAAATTATATTATGTAACGTGATGATATTGACATTTATATTCTACTAATGTTTTGTTCTTTGCTACACCTTATGGGTAAAATTGTATTCATGTTCTAATTACAAACTGTTTTCCATCTTAGTACATACAATTTATTGCAAATAAAGAAACTGAAACTGAGCTCGTGTTTATGTTAGTATGATTGTCACTACTTAACGTTGAAACGGCTCGTCGGATTTGGATTAAATTTTGGAATGGAAATAGCATACACCCTGGATTAACACATAGATAGGCTATTTTATCACAAAAAAATCGCTGTTTCCATGGGATAACAAAATAGGCTAATGTCCTGAAAAATTCTGTTTAATCCGTGATTTACATTATCAAAAAAGATAAAACACGTGTTTTTTCTTATGCCAATTAAACAAAAAAATAACCAAGATATAGTATAGTTGAAGTTACGCGTGACTTTGATGCGCGGTTATCTTTGTCAATTTTGATTGGTTTGATAAAGCAAAAAATAAGAGTTCAATATTTTTTGATAATGCAACTGTCTCAATAGATTCTTTTTACCCAGGACGCATCCCTATTGGGCGTAACACACGGATGAAGACTACAGTTGCGCTAACCATAAATGTTAAGACTTGGTATAGGTAAAAAACAAAGGCCCTTCTTCTTCTCTTTAAAAAAAAAAGGCCTCTGTCCACTTATGTAGACAATTTTGCCAATGTCAATGTACGGTTAAAATATATTTATAAAATTGGTATTGTTCGGTAATTTGGAGAACTGTGGCGAAAGTGTCAATCGCCTCACGCACCAACCACTCCGCCGCGCACAACACCGCCACGCTTCACTTCTCCAAAGAGAAGCCCAAGATGGCGACCGGCTCAGCAGAAGCGGTCGACACGTGCAGCAGCCAACACTCCCACCACAGGACTCTCCAAAGGCCCTTCTTTTATGTAGTAGTGTACAAAACTAATATAGACGTTATTTTTCAAATTTGGAACGTCAAAGCGTCAACACAGACACGTTCGTTACTACTATTGCCCTTACTAATAAACGTTGAGTAACCGCTGAGTAGTTATACAATGCTTTGTCCTTATCTGTCGAATTCAAATGTCACAATGACAGATAAGGACAAAGCATGGTATAACTACTCAGCGGTTACTCAACGTTTATTAGTAAGGGGGTTAGTATACAAGAGGGGTTTAAGTTTTTCACCTATCTTGTGTTTTGCTAAAATTTACGAATATTTTTAAGAATGTTTGAGAGAAGGCGGAATTATTACAAAGGAGCAATTTATTTTTGTATGGGGAGCACGTATTGCAACGTATATTACTGAAACATATCGTCGCCTTACTTACTCAACCTCGTATCTGCAATTTTTTTTGTAGTCGGTAATTTCATTTCATTCATTATAATTTATGATGTAATCAGTTTACCAACCGCAAGAAAAAAAAATGCAGATACGAGGTTGAGAAAGTAAGGCGACGATATGTCGATTTGTTATTTACTTCTAGATTACAGTGGTTATATTAGATTAACCATGTTTGATCGGAATGCTGAAAAATACATTTAAAATATGATTCTCAATCTCACAAATAATTGTCACTTTTAACACATTCAGTGCCAAGTACCCGACAGTCGGGTATTGCCGCATGACCCGATAGTCGGGTACGCAATACTGTAGCTGTAGCCGGATGACTCGATATCGGGTTGTGTTGTGACAAAGCAGGGTTAAGATGTAAGGTATAAGATGTAAAGTGTCAGTGGAGTCAGGCGGCTACCTGCGCGAGCTTCTTGTTGAGCAGCGCGACGGGCGAGCGCGCGGGCGGCGCGCCGGCGGGCCGGTGGATGGTGCGCTGGATGATCTTCTGGCCGGACGGCGTGATGATCGTCTTCTCCGTCACCTGCTGCCCGCCGGACCCCAGCGTTTTCTTTATCTAAACAATTCATATCTATTTATATATTGGCCTACAGTAGGGTGTTTCATATTTGTATCGAAAAAAAAAAATGACATATTTTTTGCAGACTTTGCTTACGCCCCGAATCTATACAACGTAAAATAATTAAATGTCAAATTTAAAGGTACATAATTGGACAATATTTAGAGGTTGCACAAAATGACCACTTCGGCGATGGAAATTTTTAATGTTGACTGTATTTTTTTAAACTTGACAAACAATAACTAACTTTTCTGTCGACGGATGTTAAACACCCGACCATTCGACCATTATGACCGGTTTTTCGATATGTTAAGGTTTCGGTGAATTGCATAAATATAAAAACGGATTAAAAAAGTTGTCAAAATGTGCTACCTCTAAGTACTAAGCGATTTGACTGAAATTTTGAACAATGGTCTTTTAGGTAAATAGGACCAATGATTCGAGCGAAGTCATTAGAAAATACAAAGTTTGGAAAATGAAACACCCTAGCCTACAGGACAACGACAGTCGTGAATAAACGTATTATATAATACCAGTTACATTGTAGAAGGCCAATGACAGGATTTGCCACACTGGATGCGTTCTGCGGTCTGCGGTCAGGTCAATCAATGCGGGGCGTTAAAAATTACTTAGGTTGACCTGAACGCAGACCGCATCCACTGTGGCAAATCCATTATCCATCAATTACTTAATTAAACAGTACATAAACAGCGAATACGTGCGATCTAGATAAATGCTAAAAACAAAGGTTATTATTGCAGAATAAGTAAGTGCCTTGCATTGCGCGCAGACCCTGACGATTTAAAAACAGTATGATTATATAATATATAATTGCTTGCCCAAACATAGTATTTACTTACTCAAATCATGATTAACTCTTAAACATGGCATTCAACTTCACTAGTAAAAGTTAAACACTCATATAAATCATTTAGAAGATTACTAAATTCTATGTTGTTTAATATTATTACAAGTTTATATTTAACTTCGCCTGGTTTTTCAGTAAGTATAGTTGTAAAATGTTTATAAGGTAGTACTGGCCTAGCCCCTGCCATTAAAATTCACTGAAACTTGGAATAAATATGTGAACCCAACAGGGTGGCCACTTTTTACAACATTTGAATTTCCCTGACTTTTCCCGGTTTTCCAGGCAATTTTTCGGTTTTTCCCTGATCATCCAAGCAAAAATAAAAAAAAATGTCACAACTTTTTATATTCAATATAAATAAAAGTACACCGCATGGAAAGAATGGATTTTTTTACTCCATACATTTTTCTATGAAAACGAAATCTAGAGATTTTTTACATAATATTTTTTTCTATAAGGGATTTTGATGCCCTTCGAGGATTTTTACATTTTAATCAAGACTGCGGGAAACCGATGGATGCAAGTGGCGCAGGACCGGTCCTTGTGGCAAACCTTGGGGGAGGCCTATGTCCAGCAGTGGACGTCTTTCGGCTGAGATGATGATGATGATGATGAATCAAGACTCATAACATTTATTTTTTTATTAATATTCACCGATATTTTTTTTATTTTTCAGTTAGTAAATTTAAATTAATTTATAGTTTTTCGTAGTTTAGAATTAGTAGATGTTAACAACGATAACTCATTTCATGGTTGTTATTACACCGATTTTTGATATTTGTCATATGGGAGGAGCCACAGTGCAGTGAACAAATGTATTTTTTTAATAAAGTGTACTTAGTAAGTTTCTCAATAGACGAAATGCAAGTTATAGTTTTAGTAAGTAATGTATTTTTCCCTGACCTTTACCAAATTTCCCTGACATTTCCCTGATTTTTCCCTGACCAGCTAATTTCCCTGACTTTTCCCGGTTTTCCAGAAAGTGGCCACCCTGCCCTGCCCTGCTGTGGCAATTTCGTGTAGTGGTGTCAAGAGCAGGTCCGACGATGTTCTCGGAAGGTGGTAGCGGGATCTCTGGCGCACCAAACGTTGGCCGCACCAAAACTTTGAAGATGTTAACATCGATTATTTCTTGGCCCGCGTCCCTGCCGGGTGAAGGCCTGCCACTTGCCCTCGCCTTTATAAAGTGCACGCTCCCGCCATCGTCTCGGTGTGCGTCGTATTAATTATTGGCACACATCACATTATACTGGGTGTTTTTTTATTCGTCTAAAAAATTTTGGGGGTTAAATCAGTAAGTCATACTGACCAACTTTCACTACGGGACCAAATCCGAAATCGCGAAAAAATAATTGACCATCCCATACATTTTGGCTAGTCAGCTGACGATGTTTTGTATGGGAGGGTCAAATTTTTTATCGCGATTTCGAGGTTGGTCCCATAGTGAAAGTTGGTCAGTATGACTTACTGATTTAAGCCCCAAAATTTTGTAGACGATTAAAAAAACACCCAGTATTATCCGTATTTTTTGGCCGATTTACACTTCACTGCATTCACCAATAGAAATAGGGATTATCGAGGAAAATTGGCTATAATTTATTAATTTAATGCTATGAAGCCGGGGCGGGTCGCTAGTCCTTCCTTACGTAGTATAAAATAAAGTCACTTTCCGCGTCTGTCTGTTTATCCGCTAACTCCTCCCACGCAACGGATTTTGGTGCGGTTTTCAGCATCAGTTACATAGTTTTTCACGAAAGGCTTATGTATATTATAGTACCCTGAGCGAAGCGAGGGCGGGTCGCTAGTAATATAAATAAAATAAAACAATTACCTGTTGCGACACTGGTGTTCCCTTCTTTTCATCTTGCTTTTTCTGCAACAAATAAATTCAATTAAATAAACAATTTTACAAAAAAAAAAAACTAGGGTTTGAAAATCACCGAAAACTAGTAAAGGTACCTGTTTCGCAGCTAATATCTGTTTCCTGATAACGTCTTGGTCTATGTTCAGTCCGGGGCCTAGCTTTCCGGGCGAGTCGATCTTCATGATTCCCGAACTCTTGGACATGATGTATACCCCTGTAGACAAGCAGACAAAATGTTATATATAAAAAAAAAAAACATTATATAAGCGAGTTATAAGGTACAGAGCTGTATGAGAGGCTTGTAATGGATAGCTTTACAGTGCGATTGTTAGTCTTGCAGGTTCGGGCAGTCAGGTAGACACGCAAAAAAGCGAGTGGGAGAAAAAAAAAAGGGAGGTTGTTTCAAGAGCTATTACAGGATATGTCAATGGTTATTTACCTCTAAAGGAAAGATAAAACACCCGGTTATTAGTATACAAAATATAAAATTTGTTACTGACACCTAGTGACTGTAGAATTTTCACCTCTATTAACATGCGCGTCATCGGTCCCACCTACTACGAGCATCTACCCGCCGATCTCAAACGCGAACCATCTGACGAAACGTTTAGGCGCCGGCTGAGAAATCTTTTGTTGGATAATCCACTTTATTCTGTTAATGAGTATACAGAACTTGACATATAAATAATATTGACATTTAATGTATTTTGTGTTGACTTTCATTGTTGTTCATTGTTGTTCATTGTTCATTGTTGTTGTTATATGTTGTTATTCCTGATTTCTTTACTGACCACGTATTTATATCATGATGTTATGACGATCCTTAATGGAGATATACTTATAAGATGACATTAACATGGAGGTTAAATAATTCAAATTTTATATTTTTGTATTTTTGTATTAATGTGTAATTTCTACTTCTGACGATCTCAATATAATAACTTGTAATTTGACATGCAAGTGCAATTTATACTGTAATTTATATTGAGTAATAAAATCTGAATCTGAATCTGAATCATGAAATAACTTGACGGTACAACGCTTCGATTGATCGACGAATTTTTGGTGCAGAAATACTTAATATTCCAGATGACACCGGAAAATCCTGATCTCTAGCGAACAGCGATGAACGATAGACGTAGTCGCCGGCAAACGCTGGGAAACTGAAACTAGCTGGCATCTGTGCTCTACCGCCCTGAGACGCGGACGTGGGTGCCCACTAGTGGGCGGCGGAGGGACTCACCGGTGGTGAGGTTGGGCATGTGCTTGGGGTCCACCTTGATGACGCCCTTGATGTTGGGCATGCCCTTCCCGCCGAGACCCAGCGACTTCACCAGCGACGGGTCCACGGCGCCCGGCGGCGGCGACGACCCGTTTACCACTCGCTTCTCTGAAAGTTAGTAGCCTTTCAGTACGAGTTACTAAAAACGGGTGTTTTCTTGTATTTACGGTGAAGTTTCAATCAATTCATTCAATCTGTACTACAGTCAGAACCACGTTCAATCCACTTTGCACGTTCGGCTATATCACGTTCAAACTAGTCCTTTACCTCTTTACGTGTAAGCGTTCAAGCGTGCCGGTCACCGTTCTCGATATCACGTCACCATATATGTAGACGAACCTCTACATGTGCAACAAGCTACAACACTATCTCGCGGTTACACCACTGCACCTCGAGGCAGCGAGAGTGAGGCTACACCACTGCGCGTGGTGGGTGCGAGGCTACAACACTGCGAGGTGAGAGCAGGGACCGGAAACCCCTTCATTTGATTAACCCTATCGATAGGGTAACCTATCATTTGCTTACCCAATGGATGTGGTTACCCTATGATTGTGTTACCTTAACGTTAGGGGAACCCCGTTGAACTAGTTAACCAGTTAGCATTAGCTGGGTATTAACCCTATTGATGGCCTCTTTCTTTTTTACGCATTCGGGCGATCTCTGTCTAGCCGCTACCCATTCAATTGTTAGGTAGTGCACTAATAAGTCGAAACACTTGCGCATAGAGATTAAAACCGTACGATTCAGTTTAAAAAGGGTAACAGATGATAGGGTATTGGGACTGGGTTAGCGCTTAGTCGAATTAACTGTATCGTTTGTTGCCCTTTCATTGGACTAAGTCGACGATAGGCTTAGCGCATCCTTGGGGTTTGTAAAAACAAGTCTATCAAATACCCTATCGAAAACCCTTTTAATGGTAAGCGGTCCCGGTCCCTGGGCGAGAGTAGTGACCAGAGTGGGGCACAGTACCTCTGTTGTCGGAGTCGGAGTAGTCGTCGGCGCTGGAGGCGGAGCGGCGCGCGCGCTTGGCGGCGGGCTCGTCGTCGGCGCCGCACCACGCCTTCACCTGGTCCAGCGCGCGCGCCTTGCTCGACCGCTGCAGCCGCCTGCCACACACAACTCATTACTACTGAGCCAAGGAGAAACGCCCGTCATTTTGTAAACATAACCCTGTTCCGTATAGTAGAGACTTTATTATTAGCTATTTTATGGATTTATTATACCATAATTTATATTAAATGATGTTTACAAAAACAACATAACTAACATTTTTGGCGGATTTGAGTTATTGGTATCATAGTGTTCGTCTAAGAAGGAGCTAGGTAATTTATCAATAAACAGGTTAAACTACATGTACTAGATATTACAAGTAAATAATAAATAAATAATATAACATATAATATTGTAACAAATGACAGAATGTTTTCGAAATGGCCCGTTATTTTGTTACGAGCCTTGATTGTTACTATTATTTATTTCTTTGCTAGGCTATTATAGATAATAGACCAATTATAAATAATAATATGTTTGCTGAGACTGTCCTTGGAACCTTATGATTGTTGTTTTCAGGAAATAAACTTTATTTGATTTTACAACTTTTTAATTAAATTAAATTAAACCACCTACTGACACTTGCCTAACGATTCAACTACACGGAAATCCTATAGGAAACTAGGGTATACTCAAAAGAGTCAAAGTAAAGCACAATAAATTATGAAATAATAAAACAAAATCATATTCACAGCCGTTAGATACTACGTGAATGCTTACCCAGTGGGAGTCAGAGCGGGTGTATCTTGTTTCTTGACCGTCTGCTTCACCACTTGAGGGAGGGGTGTGCTGATCTGTTTCACCTAAAACAACAAGATAACAAACATTCTATAAATCGTACGAAGAAGCCAGTGCGCCGGCTTTCCTGATTTCGATATAAAAAATATTACCATCTCCTTTTACTTTACTATCATCATTGTCATCATTCTTGAAAACATAAAAAAAATAATCGTCAGATTAGTTTACATAATCATTGTCACTTTTTCTTCTCCATCATCATCACCTTCGTCACCGCCACGATTATTATTTTCACCACCGCCACAATCACTTCCACCACCGAACGTCGTCATCATCCCCCCCATCATATCAGCCGAAAGTAGTAGTAGAGCGATATTCATCATACTACTCCGAGAATTGTGCGCGACGAGAATCACTAACTGCTAATTATGCTGCTAATAACACTAATCAATTGGCGAGTCGGCACAATGATTCCCGAGTCGACCCGAAGCTCGGAACAAATCGCGCCAACGATCACTACTGACATTAGTTACTAATTAGTAGGATATTTCATCACTTTATCGAAACACCTTTCATCGAACGTATCATTTCATCGAATTTCATTTCATCGATAGCTAATTTCTGCTGAAACCTTATTGTTTGCAGGTTATCTTAAGCATGGTTTACGTAGGTTAGGTTAGACCTGACACCACCAAAAAGTTATAACTCCTGCACGTGGAAATTAGCTTCCGATGAAATGAAATTCGATGAAATGATACGTTCGATGAAAGGAGTTTCGATAAAGTGAATGCTACCCAATTAGTAGTCATTATTCGATTATCAACATTAGTAAGTACTGATTTGTTACTCGATTATTAGTTAGTAATCGTCGATTATTCGATTAGTGTAATAATTGGTAATCGCGCCGGCGCGCACGTATGTACCTGCACGGGGTGGTGCGCGGCGCGCTGCGCCTTCAGCTCCTTCTGCCGCGCCAGCTGCTTCTCAAACGCTTCTAGAAGATGCTTGCACGTCTCCATGTTCTCTATCGGCTCCCACGTGTTCTGCTCGCTGCAACAGAACAAAACAATTCAATACACACGCCAACTGTCATTACTGAGCAGTGAGCAAACTCAGTTTATAAGGGAATACACTGATTTTTGAAAAAAAAAATACATTTTGCAAGAAATACGTGCTTTTTGCTAAAAAAAAAAAAATCCATCAATAGCGTTTTTATCAAGGATCAAGACACTTTAAGACCAATCAAGGTACTAGGGTACTAGAAAAATTCACAATTAGAAAAAATTGTATCCTCGTGTGTAACCAGAGGTCCAAAAATGGGATCCTTAGCGTAGCGAGGGATTCAAACGCACATAATTTTATCGTAACGAGGAAAACACTGTGCTAGAAAGAAAAATTCACGAGCAACGCATCAGTTGTCGCGTTCGCGCAGGTACAGCATTACCACAATAAATATAGTTAAAGCTGTAAAGGAACTACGAACGAACGTTCGAAACGTCGCACTCACACAGACGCACGCTCAACTATTCGTCTCGACGCGACACCCGCCACCTGACAGCACTGCCACGTCCGCTTAGAGGTCTCGTTGAGACGTGCGTCTGTATGAGTGCGACGTTTCGCACGTTTGTTCGTAGTTTCTTTCCTGCTTTAGCTATATTCATTCTGTGTCATTACTTCCCCGGCGCGCGGGTAAAGTAGACTTTTGGACGCAGATTTTGTGCATCAGAGTCCTTTCCGAGCTGGTGAGGTGATGTATCCTGTGGCAACACTCACTGCGGATAGCCCTCCCACTTGAGCAGGTACTCGTACTGCTTGCGGCGCGGGTTGAACCGCTTGGCCAGGATCTTCTCGACGACGTACTCGCCCGCGTCGGCCGGGTCGCCCTCGCGCTCCGTGCGCCGCGCGATGCGCTCCTCGGGCGGCACGCGCTCCTGCGCGTTGCGGACCGACTCCTTGTCCGACAACTCCTGGGGGCACAGGTGAAAGCTTGGGGAAAAAGCATAACGGCCTGGCCATGACTTTGCATGGTGATCTTCACGACTCGTGGCGTGGTCATAAAAATTTTGCTTCTGCACTTATGAAAGATTGAGAAAGGCTGAATAATTTGAAAATTGGAAAATATATATAAATATCCTTGTTGATAATTACTGTAGATAAAAAAATAGCGCTACAAAGAGTAACCACTATATTATATCTACTGAGTCTGGTCCAATCTTTTTTTTATCTAATTGCAAAACAGAAGGGAGAAGGTCCAATTCTCGGCACCCTACCAAAAAATAATATATTTGAAAAAAAAATAAAGCATAGATTTGTAAAAGTAACTGTTGTTAAGATTCTAAATGCTAATTTATGTTAAGCTAAATTATGGATGATGCATGAAAGATGGTACATGGCTGACAATGAACTGTATTTCGATTGTTTATTTTCTCTACTATACAATTTTATTAGTAAATAAACTTGAATTAATATTTGAAATTATATAAAAAATAAATAGATAGGAAAAGTGGATCTACACAAGCAAATTTATGAGCCAATAAAAAAACTACAAATATAAAGTAACTAACAAAGCCAAGCACAAATTATTTTTATTAATTCATAGACTAAATATGTAAACCTGACATCTATTTTAGACTACGATTTTTTATTTAAATGAAAAAAGTTACATCTATACCAACAAAAATTAAATACTGATATTGATCCATATCATTCATAATATTTTAAACTTATGATATATTATAGAGTTTATTAATCAACTGGTAAGGCACTATCAAGCCAAACGTAAGCATTTATGAAATTGAAATTATATTGTAAGATAGGTCAAAAGGACAATTTTCCTTACACAACTAATTATAATTAATTCCGAAATTACTGTGTATAATTTTGTTTCACTATGCAGCAGACCACAGATTTACATATTTAACCCACAATTTAGGGTTCAGTGTTAACACCACCACTAATTGATACCCGTGCTGTACTTAATATTATAGATGTGAAAGTTTTTATAAGGATGTTTGAATGGCTCAGGATCATAAAAAACACTTACCCTTACAATGCACATTTTCAAAAAGCTCACTTTCCCAAAAAGTGTATACTCAAAACTTACATTTTCCCAATTAGAACACTTTCCCACAATGTATACATTCCCTATTAAAGACACTTTGCCACAACATACAGTTGTCCAATGTGAGCACTTTTCCAAAACGCACACTTTCTCTGAATAGCAAAATGTACACTTTCACAATATGACCCTTGACATAATATATAATAATATTAATATTGTAATATTATTTACATAGAAACCAAATTGCGAAGTTGTCTACTTTTCAGCATTACTTGTCAATACTTGATTTTTGTTTAATTGTCAGCAGACATACTCACTGACAAAGTCATTTCTAGGGGCCAGAACACTCACATGAAAGATCAAATAGGGTCGAAGTGTCTTTGAGGAAGGGGGGTTCTTTTAGGATTCCGACAAGATAGTATAAGGGGCCAAAACATAATATAAACTTTGGATATTTTAACTCTTAACTCTTGAGACATATTTTTACTTGTACTTACATGATCTGTCATGTCTGAAAAAGTGCTCCTTTTGGGAAAGTTAATTTTCTGAGAAAATAATACCTTCTGAAAGAGTGCTCCTTTTGGGAATGTTTATTTTTTTAGCAAGTGTACATACTGAGAGGTGTACTTTCAGAGAAAGTGCTCCTTTTGAGAACATGCACTTTTAGGGAAAGTGTGTTTTATGGTCCTGAGCCGTTTGAACGTTTGTTTTAATCACGCCTAACGGCTGAACAGACTCGAATAAAATTTGGCACAAAGATAGCACTTATCCTGAATTGAAACAATTGTTTTACCCGATAAATTGGATAGTTGCCGATGGTAAAGAGAAAAACGACTTGTACGCGTCTGCGTTACAGACAAAGGCCCGTTGTTATTAATATATGGTAAGGGTATCGTTATTGGTGTCGTTAACAATGTACCCGAGTCACTCAGGCTCACACAATGTTATAATTTGTACCTTGGGCTTTATGGCACTGGCTGGTGTTTTGTTGAACACCGCCTTATGCGCCGGAGTGGCTTTAACGCCGTCGCTCTCCTCGCCCGAGGGCTGAGTTTCCGAATCCTCCTACAATAAAACGTTGTAGAAACGTGAATGATTTATGCATTGATGAATATGGCTTGAGGGTTGAACTGTATGCCCCAGTCATACCACTGTTGGAGATTCGTAACGCGAATGCCTAGTTTTTATGTTACACGTATAATATGTGTAGATTTATATTTAAAAAAAAATATCGTAATAATTCTGACATGTTTTCCTGCAGAACTATGCAGATACTTTATATTATTTTTACAGTTTTATATAATGCTAGAATAAGTAGTATCATTGTCATAAGTTAACAAAGTTAAAAAAATTACTGTTGAGTTTATTGCGGCTCTTTTTCTCAGCAGTGGTCTCTTTTCGGAAGCGCTGGTAGTTTTTGACGTTTAAAAGTGCCCGTGCGGCCTACTTACTGAATAAATATCTTTTTTCTATCTTTATCTTTCACGTAATTGGCGAAAAGATGCGACACAGTTACGCGTTAAAGTGGGATACTAGGAAGTCAACTAATAAAAATATTGAGCATGTTTGACTTTTCAAAATAAATGCCATTTACTAAATCATACGCGTCATTCTGTTTAGTGTGAAGTTCAACACATGCTGGCTTATTTCAATTTCAAAGCCATAGATAATACATACATAAGTTGAACAAATTGACTATAATAAAACTAAATCTACACTTGCTTAAACATCCTCAGCCTGTCCCTTTGACACAAAAGCCTCCTCCAGCTTTTTCCATTCCACTCTGTCCCACGCTGTTTTAGGCCACAGAGGGCTGACAATTCTCCTGAGCTCATCTGACAATCTCCTATGCTGGCTTATTACTGATGATTAAAGTGTAAAGTGGCATCAGTTTGTGGATAACAGATCGATACATGCCTTAATTATGAAGAGATTAAAGTGCTCAATTAATTGGCTATTTGACTAATGTCAAAATAAATTATTTTTTCTCTACCACTAAATCAAGCTTTCGAAAATAACACGGAAAAATCTAGCTTTCGTTTATTTTTGTAATTTAAACGATTTCGAATTCAACAAAACCTTTATAAAGGAACACTGAAAATCGTGACGTCACATTATTTGACCACTCAGTCAAATAGCCAATTCAATCAAATTTTAGTCATTTTGAACTATCCATTTTATTCTAAACCAGGATGGGGCGGATACGGTACCAGACATACGACGGGTAGAAGTGTACGAGCCTCTCCAGCCTACGAGAGGATTCATCTTAGGGCCCCTTCCCACTTAGCGTCTTTCCAGCGTCGGCGTCCCCGCGACGCCTGTGGTGGCGGGTAGCGGGGCGCCCCGCTACCCGCATCCGCAGGCGTCGCGGGGACGCCGACGCTCGAAAGACGCTAAGTGGGAAGGGGCCCTTAATGACTAGACATCCGCAGCACAAAATCTCCTGCAGTGTAAACTATAACCGCACTGGGGCATTTAAGGGGTAAAAAAACTTACCTTGATTGCCTTACGTGGGCGGCCCCGCTTCTTCGTTTCTTGTACTTGTACTGATTGGACAGGCACTAGTTGGTCGTCAGTCTTGAGCTCCATCTAGCAACCAAGCAGAATGTGATGTCAGTTGCTTGTCGCTTTACACTTTTTTATGTTTAGGCTTGCTTATTCATGACTTATGTTCTAAAGTTTATGTTTTATTTAGGGGAGGTCACCCAGTTATCACCACGAACACTGGTAACTACTAAGGGAACAAAAATAACATGTTAATAAACCAATACTTACAACTTTAGCATGAGCAAATTTGGACAAGGCCTGTACGTTGGAGCCGGCTGTGATCCAGGCGGTCCTCTGGGTCTCCGGCATTCGGCACCACTGCTGGTACAGCTTCCAGCTGTTGTCCGCGTTTACATTGGACCCTTCTCGCACCAACGAACACTTCCATAGCAAAAATGCCCACACTTGTGCTTTGCTTTCATTCTGTAGAATAAAGTAAATATGAAGATATTATTGTACATTCACTTAGCAATGAAAAAAAATCATGAGATTTACTGGGCAACTTTTTAAAAGGACAATGGACCAGGATGCCAAAATCAATAACTGGCTATAGTCTATGTAAAGTACTTTATCTACAGAGACAACAGAAATAAGGAGCCTTTATCATGAACATGATGCACATAAAAACGATGCAATAGCTGAACAGAAAAAAACTATGTCATGAGATCAAATTTAAATGACCAAAACAACATTTCAGTTGTACTTACACTATCTCTCACAGGAGACTTTGTAGAACAGCTATTGGCAGACTTGTGGTCATTGAACTCCTCAATAAAGTGGAATGCAGAGTGACACTGGCCACAAACCAGCACATCCAACGTAGCCATTTGTTCATGAGCCTCTGGAAAAAAAAACTGGTAAAGTGCGAGTCGGACTCACACACTGAGGGTTCTGTACACATTTGGCCAGTTTTTAGTTTTTGATGTTTTTCTATAGGGTTTGTTCTAAGCACACCAAATTGGACGCTTGTATGTATTACCGTTTTTACGATAGAACAAATACAAACAAAAACTTTGAACAAAAAACGTTTCTTGTGTGAGGGTATTATTATTTTGCTTTTTGACTTTTTTTATTATTAAATTTGTTGGGAAATCCACTATTATATCACATCTGCAAAAAAATCAACAGGCTATTCTTTTAGATTTCGAAAGATACAGCTCTAAAGTTAGGATGGATGGACAGTGTAGGCTTAGTAGTAGGATTCCGTTAGGCCCCCTTCGAATATGGAATCCTAAAAAATAAGAATTGGAAGTGTGTGTTTGAACTATAAAAAACAACATATAAAAAACCGGACAAACCGGACCGGACATTTCGGACTCGCGCACTAAGAGTTCCGTACACATTTGGCTGGTTTTTAGTATTTGTTGTTATTCTATTTATAAGGTTTGTTCTATACCAAATTTGTATGTTTTACCGTTTTTACGATAGAAAAATAAAGATATGTTGAAAAAAAACGTTTGTTGTATGGGGAGCCCCTTTATTATTTAACTTTCTTAATTTTTTTTTATTTGTTAGGAAATCCGCCGTAATAACACGTAATAACATATTCTGAAAAATAAATCAACCCGCTGTGTATTATACACAAGATACAGCTCTTTAAGGTTCAAAAGATACAGCTCTTTAAAGTTAGGACAGACGGACGGACAGCGTAGGCTTAGCAATAGGGTCCCGTTTGACACTATTTTGGTACGGAACCCTAAAAATCATAATTAAGTAGCATACCTTTTAGTGCGGTTGGATTTTTAGCCAATTCATCAGGATTTGCCGCTAGAACTTCCTCAGAGGGCGGCGTCTCGCCTTCTTCTACTGAAGTCATAGTGATACTTGGATCTGTTGATTATTATTTTCACTTTAATGAGCAAAGCAAAGTCAAAAAGAAAATATTTTCAATAAATATTACGATTTATTTTTTATAACCTTACAAAAACTAGGCCGGCGCGTCTTCCCGCCAACTCATAGAACGGAATTTATTAATGTCAACAATCCTTACTATCCATCAATTTTTAGAAATACATACGGTAATACGTTTATTACCTTAATTACATATAAGTAAATCTTATCTAATAGCGTAGTGTATGTACCACTTAATTTAAAGCCCAAATATACAAAATAAGGGCCATACGATACGATAGCATATCGACGCTCACTGACTGGAGTCACAGGCGTTGATTACGTTAAGATAAAATTAGATTTTCCACGATGCTTGCACATGTATTTATTTAAATTTAAATCTTTAAATGCATGTATATTATAAACACTTACCAAAACAATGTCAAATTAATATTTTTTTATAAATATTAAACCTTTCACACGACTCACGCAAAACGGAACAAATTACAGCAAGAATCAGATATTTTATGACGAAAAAAACAGCGTCGGCCGACGCATGCTGGGCGCCCTCTTGTGATGGCCGACAATATTCGATTCCGTTTGACACTTAAATTATAACTAACCAATGAATAGCAAGTGTAGTGCCAAAAGGCACCAATGGGAAAGTAACAAATAATTTGCATACTATAACAGACTTTCTGTCACTTCGTCGGCGTAGGCGTTCGCCGACATCACCTTTTGCCGACACTGTAGACCGAAATGAATCAGTAATTTTGTGTATGAAGCTTTTATACTGTTTGCACTGCTAAATCCACCAAAACATTTATTTTAATTCATGATAATGTGTCAATGAACTAATGGTTTTCTTTGCAGACATTAAAATCAGTAAGTATTCGATTTATTGTGCAGTAAAGAACAAAGTAATAGTAAATGTGTTTCTTAACCAGGGACATATTTTCAAATTCTATTATTATCCGACTTATTTTTTAAGTAATTTCAAATGGCACCTTTCACTTTCATCAAAGCAAATTATACGAAATGTTTTAAAATCAAAGATCAAACAAATTATGCTGTCAAGGCTTAAATTGAAGTCAAGTACCTATAATATACGTATTGCTAAAATGAACTAAATGATAATTCAAGTTGATATTAAGTTACGAGATCAAAGTACACATGTGGCGAATTTACAATGGGATTTGTTTGGAGCATGGGCATGGTTAAAATATTATCTAAGGATTATAACTATATTATGACCGTATGTCTGTCTGTCCGAAGTACCCATGCGTCACATATGTATAAAATAATACGCTTTGTCAAATATGTAATAAAATAACGATACTTTCAACAAAAAAATTAATAGATAGGAAATCAGTGTGTATTAAACATTCGAGTGAAATAAAAGTGGTGATTATTTGTTGTAAGACCGGTTCGTTTAACATTGAATAAATTTACAAACAAATGAGATCAAAACATTTTGCATAAAATTAAAGAATGTTTAAATAAAAATTATATATATTATGTAAGTTAATTTTCCATCTTCTCGAATCGATATATTTTTCGTAGGCCCATCACTATGCTTAAGCTTGGGTCATCACTATACATGGCAGACATTTGTTTGTTCTCTCTGCTCATTATATTTGCTGTTTTGTCACTTCTCAGTGATTGGTGGAATTTAAGTTTGTTTGTAGATTTCGACCAATAAGATAAATTTAGTATATTTTTCGAACGTGACCAAATAATAAAAAAAACTAATTGTCTGCTTGACGCATCGTGGGACGCCTTTATTCGCGCCGAGTGATTTTTATTTAATTTAAATTATAAAGTGAGTATATTGAATTCACAACAAGCACACACTTAAATATATTGTTATTTTGAAAATGTGCTATTTAGTAATGTTTGATTAGTATTCCAGATGTCGGGTATAGCCAGTGCACGTTTAGCCGAAGAGAGAAAAGCTTGGCGCAGAGACCACCCTTTCGTATGTAGAAAATGTAGAAATTTGTATTACCATTTTTTTCTAGTAACGATAATTATACGGAACTTTGTTTATTTCAGGGTTTTGTGGCTAGACCTATGAAAAACCCGGATGGATCTCTCAATTTGATGACATGGGAATGCGCGATTCCTGGAAAAAAGGGGGTTAGTACAGCTAGAATAGACTAATGAAACAAACATCAGTCTTTGTTTTTTTTTATGATTCTCAAAACCGCTTTTTAGTTTTCTTATAGCATTTGAGGTACAGTTTTTTTTTCAAGTTGCACTACCTCCTGCCCGTGACTTTGGTTGCTTAGAGAACGTCTTTCGCCCACGGGAGTTGTGCAATTTTGCGGCGCGAAACATTCGTGTTGTTTTTCACTAAACTTGTAGTACTTATTTCTTCTAAGCTTCTTAATTAAAATGGTTTTACACTGTAATGTAACTGTAGGCACACTGTAGGTAATGTATGAAATTTACACTTCTGCTAATTTTATACCAGTGGTTTCGTCCACGTCGAAACTTTTGGTACTTGTTAGGGGCTGTAGTTTGCCTGCAGGGTTTAATGGTACATAATGAATAAGCTTTGTTAGTCCAAGATTATTCAAATTTATTTAGTCTCTCGTTAAATTTCAAAGCTTCTATTTAATCATTTGATGTGAGATAAAAGCCATAGGGGATATCCAGGCATAATAATATAAACTATAAGGGTCATTATCAAATTTTGTGCAGAACACTCGGTTACTATTTGTATGGAGCTACCACTCTGTTACCATGCATTATTATATTACAAATATTACATATAAAGTAAAGTATATTACATTTTAAGGTAAAGTTTGTAATCCGGTTTCCTTGTTTGTTTGGGTTTAGGGGTAATCTTTAAAGTGGACCTTTGGGGCGGACATAGATAGGCCTTATTTTGACTTATATTAACCGCGAAGCGAAGCAAGGGTGGAGCGCTATAACTTATGATAAACTGTTTACAAAAATTTAAAAATTATCACTTAAATTAAAAATATATTTTTAAATTTAAACTATAGTATATTTTTTTAAGCTAAATCTGACATTTAAAAATATTATTTTATCAATAAATTATCTTATCTTATCTTATATACTTAATATGCATCTTTTTCTTTTTATTATCTATATCTCTTCTTATTTATATCTATCTTTTATTATCGGTGGTATATAGCTGACTGCAATACATCAATAATTTCACTCAAATAATCACAGAAAGTGGATAGTGTAAATGGAATCTTTTTTTAGGTTGGGACAAGTTTACCTGCACAAAAATTGATAATGATTAATGACCCATAAACCTAAAACAAGATAAGGTATGGAACCTTATTTAGTTTGCAGAACTTGCTGAAGTAAAGATCCATGCTCAAAATTAGGATTTTTTTTATCATTATCTGAAGAGGCTAAAATTTAGTATTTTTTAACCTCCTGCATGCAAGAGGTTAATACCGTGTCGCCTTGTTTTGCAGACACTCATTTCGTCAAATGTGTAGTTTCACCAAATTTCATTTAAATGAAAGCTAATTTCTGCTGAAACCTTATTATTTTCAGGTTATCTTAAGCATGGGTTACGTAGTTTAGGTTCAGTTAGACCGGTGACCACCAAAAAATATAACTCTTACATGGAAATGCCTGTCGGTGTAATGAATATTTTGTGAAGTAAATTCTATGAAATGAGTGTCTGATTCAAGGGTAAACCGGTCAATACACCTAGGCCAATGTCGTTTAAAGAGCCATTAGTAGTCACTCAAAAATTTGTTGTTGCTTATCAACAACAAATCTGTAATTTGTAAACCATAATAATTTATGGTTAAGGACATTTTATAATAATTCTCAAAAAATAACATGACTAAAACTAAGTAAGCAGAACTTTAGTCATTTTTACCTCCCCAAGCTCAAAATCTGTTCAAGTTTCTTTTTATTTTTGAACAAAAAGTAATTAAATAAATATTGATGACTTAATCGTCATTCAGGCCCCCTTCCCCTCCCCCGTGTAATGAAAAATAAGAAAAGCAGTGGAGGGGGGCCTCCACCCCTTTGGTGCTGAAAGCCCTATTAGACCACGGGATATTCAGACATTCTAAATGGAGAGGGGAGTTAATGCCTACTACGTCTTTTTGTACAATTGTTTTACAACTGGGAAGGCAGGCATAGCCTATGCCCACAAGAAACTATGGATTGCCTCTTGCTACGATCCTTTCAAGACGTGTCCCATTAATTATTTAACCAATTAGTTTGCGTCTTTATTAAATTTTTACATACATGCTTTTTAGACACCATGGGAAGGCGGCCTATACAAACTGCGCATGATCTTCAAAGACGACTACCCCTCGAGTCCACCTAAGTGCAAATTCGAGCCGCCCCTCTTCCACCCCAACGTGTATCCTTCTGGGACTGTATGTCTGTCGCTGCTCGATGAAGAGAAAGACTGGCGCCCCGCCATCACCATCAAACAGATCCTGCTTGGAATACAAGATCTTCTAAATGAACCTAATGTGAAAGATCCGGCGCAAGCTGAAGCCTACACAATTTACTGGTCAGTATTGTTTTGTTAAATGGAAAATGTTAGAGGAGGCCTATGCCAAGAGGCACGCTGAACTACGGGACATTTTATAAGAGAACCAAAACAAACCTCATAGTTCAGAATAAAGGGCTTTATTATTATTATTATATTATTATTGTTTTGTTAATGGATGGTCTAACACATTCTAAACTAAGCTTTCTGATTATTACTGACTGAAAAATTGCCCTCAATCAAATATCATTTCAGAAAAGATATTTTAAGAAAGCTAAAAAGATTGTTTCTTGCTTATGGATGGATAAAAAGAGTTTAACTTTAAATTATCTCTCTCTTACTGGGCAATAATAAAACTCATTGATTTAAAAATATCTATAATATGTTATTTTCGTTACAAAATAGTAAGTTTCTTTTTGAGAACCACCCAATTAGTCTTTTATTTTCAATCGTCCTGTTATCTGCTTGATCAATTTTTTTTTCTAATTGCAGCCAAAACCGGCTAGAGTATGACAAGAGAGTCCGCGCGCAGGCCCGCGCCATGGCTGCCACCGAGTGAATCCAGAACAACCCGGAATGTTCCTGAAGCTCCAACTCTCCATCTTGCATGCAGTATCAACTGTGAAATGTGGAATTGAAACACTTTAGTTTAAGGCACTTTTGTTTGGCTAGTCTCAGCCAATGGGGGGATGCAGCTATATGAAGTATATTAGAGTCTGTCTCTGTATTAAGCTGATCTTGAGATGCCCATTTCAAGATGCATCCGAGTGGCTAGCAAATCTTGTATTTTATTTTTTGTCAGTATGTGCATCTTTATTGTTACAAACTAGTTAGAAAGGGACATGTAAGTTGCGGTGAACTTGCGCTTGGACTACATAGATGACAGTTTTCTATTTACTTTGACGTGAGATTGGATGTTCACGAATACTTTTATACTGCTATAAATTTTAATTTTTACTTCAAAACTGTGCCATTGGCAGAATTGTGCTGGAAATCAGTCACAGAGGCACTTAAATACTAATAGTGTTTTGAGACGGGCATCTCAATCAATATCAGATAAATATGGCCCATACAGCCCTTAGTCCTATAACTGCGCCCTTACTTTGAAAGATATTGTCCTAACAAGTTATTTTATAGTATCAATTAACACACACATTTTATAGTTGAAGCTGCAATGTTAAACAGTTGAGGCAAAATGCATTCCACAAAAGAATCTACAACTATCAACGGTATGTGATGAATCCGGAGTTTTCCACAAATCTCCCAAGAGTTCATTATACATGATCACCAACAGGCTCCCTGTAGTGTTGCCTCGAGTATTATTGTTAAAATGTGCTAGATCACAACCAATAACCTAATATCAACTTTTTAGGTTGCAATTGTAACCATAGTTAAAATAAATGGGGTTCTTTCTCATCTTAAATGTAATTAGTAATGGATTAATTAAATCAGCTGAATTGGTCTTTGACTGTAGAGACCACTGTGTGTTATCATTCTACAGTTGACTAGCTCGTAAATTTTGTAAAACACTATGGGTGCTCCTTGTTTCACCCACAAACTTTTCATCAAGTGTATTGTTTCACTGAATTTCATTTCATCGAAAGCTAATTTCTGCTGAAACCTTATTGTTATCTTAAGCATTGGTTACGTAGTTAGGTTAGGTAAGACTTGTGACCACCTTTAGAAAAAATATAACTCCTGCACATAGAAATGCCTGTCGATGAAATGAAAATTCGGCGAAGTATAACGTTCTATGAAATGAGTGTTGGTGATTCAACACTCCATGATTAACCTGGCGATTATTATTAAAGTTAGAATTATTGATAATTTATAAGGATTACTTTAATTTATTGGTAATTGTCAGCATTAGTGTGACAGTATTGGTCCTACTGATCTTTGTTTGTGCTCCAAATTGACACCAGTGGAGCGTTATACAAAATATTAGTTGATATTTAAGAATCTGCATCATTATTCATTACTTTAAACTATTTTTATATCTTATGTCCGTCTTATCGAACAATAAAGATTTGTAAAACGATTGGTCTTTTATTTATAACTGCACATACACGGATATTTTTTTTATTGGCTGATGTTCTGAATGAATTTACGGCAATAGGGAGGCTTCGCTAACGACTTTTTAGACCGGCCATACACTGACTGCTCGAGCAGGAGGTAACTGCGCGACAGCCCGAGTAGTCCGTGTATGCCTGGCGGGTCGCTTGACCGCATGATGAAACTTCACCGTGCTGCCAACCGCTCGAAGCAGCTGCAACTGCTTGAGCGGTTCGTGTATTGCGAATGACAATTTTGTATTGAAACTGCAGATCATCCAACGGCGACCGCTTGAAGCTGTTGGCACTGACTGCTCTAAGCAGTCCGTGTATGGCGGCCCTTAGTCGAAATGTTTCAACTATAATTGGTGAAACATTTCGACTATAATTGGCCTCAAGAACACGCGATTCGATAAGTAGTTAAAAAAAAAACTGAAATGGTCTCCATCCATATGCATCGGTTTATTATTTCGATAGAGTTGAGGAGTGACCACACCGCTGCTCAAAATACGGTGACGTATACGCCACGTTTCTAACGCATATCGTCCTCATCGGATCTCTCACTGCGATTTCGTACCGTCACCGTATTTTAAGCAGCGGTGTTGTTGCACCGTTATTTTGTGGATAATGTGAACTGGCATTGTGAAGATTTCCAATCTAAAGGGCCTATTAGACTACGCGATATTCAGACAGTCTAAATGAAGAGGGGAGTTAATGCCTCTTCCAAAGAGCGAGAGGCTTTAATTCCCCTCATTTTAGACTGTTCCATCTCGATAATAAATAATAACAATTATAAAATATCAGGGACAACCTCATACAAATTGACCTAGTTCCAAACTAAGCTCTACGCATGTACTATGGGTACCAGGCAACGATATACATATATAGAGAAATACATACTTAAATATTACAAAACATTCATGACTCAGGAACAAATCGTGCTCATCACACAAATATTTGTACATGCCAGGATTCGAACCCGGAACCGCTACCTTCGTAGGCAAGGTCACTACCAACCCACTATGCTACCCGCGTCAACCCGCGTCGTCAAAATGTCGATCCTGTTGTAATAGAGATAAAGAAAAGTGTAAGGGTACTTAAATATGTGTATCACTTTTGCAACACGTTAAAATTATATATATTGCATTTAGCAAAAAATCGTGAAATTAAATTGTAGCGTAAAGATCTCACTCCATTTCGGACTCACTGTCACTTCACTACTGTCAGATTTTCCACTTTGACAGTGACATGACAATTGGTTCAACTGATGGCGGCTTCTAATGTATTTACTTTGATTTTTCTCATTTATTCATTGATAATTTTAGTATCGTAAACATCGGCTTAGTTTGATTTCACTTTGTCAATAAACTCTGTGGCAACTTATCCACAAAACAAGGAGTGCACAATTTTGTTTGCTGTTTGATTTGTTTTGTTTGTATCAGTGTTTTTTTGTTAAACGGTCGGACACTTTTATAATAAACATGGCAGACGACGAGGTGGACTCTAAAGAATATCGATGGGAAACCGGTTATGAGAAAACTTGGTAAGTTCTTTAAAACATGATCTACTAACATAACCTCAACATCTATAGTTAAACAACGTATTGTTTTTGATGTTTTATGATGCGGGTTGATTAGTTGCCAGTGACCCTGCTTACGAAGCTAGCGGTCCCGGGTTCGATTTTCAGTCAAGGCTAATATTTGTGTGATGAGTGAGTATTTGATGCTGAGACATGGTTGTTTTCTATGTATAGAAGTATTTGTTTAAGTTATTTATCATTGCCTAGTAGCTGCCATAGTACAAGTCTAGAGCTTATATTGGGACGAGGACAATTTGCGTGATATCGTACCCTGATTTTATAATTAATTATTTATTTATTTTTACCAGGGAGGCAATCAAGGAAGATGAGGATGGTTTGGTGGAAGGCCTGGTGGCGGAGTTTGCGCAGAAGGCGGCGAGGAAGGTTGCAGCGCCCAGGAGAGGGCCGATTAGACTTGGCATGATGAGACACTTGTTAGTTGCGGTGGATTGTTCTGAAGCTATGAACTGCCAGGATATAAAGCCTACTCGGTTTTTATGCACACTTAAGGTAAATAATGTATTGAAGTGCTTTTAAATTATCAAGTAGACAAATTAAAAAACTCCACCTGTTTATACCTATGTTTAACAAATAAAATCATTTGTATTTGTTATATTTAAGTTAATAAAGTCTGTCTGAGGCTTACATAGTCACATGTTAATTTTTTTTACATTAAAGTCTGTAACCTTAAAAATATATATATTTTTTTTTTTTTAAATTAATTCATGGTATTTTCAGCTGTTAGAGAGGTTCATAGAAGAGTTCTTCGATCAGAACCCCTTAAGCCAACTTGGTCTTGTCTTGATGAAGAACAAGAGAGCTGAGAGACTAACGGAGATGTGTGGCAATGTTAGGAAACACATCAAGGCTGTTCAGGGGTGTGTATTAGGGTCGATCAACTTTTTCTTGTACCACGTTGTCATATGGTTACGTCCGCTGGACAACTCTTTAAAACCATGATTTTCTATACGTTTTCTATGGTTAAAATTCATCAAACGTACATTTTTGTCGTAGTTATAAGCCCATTATTTTATGGACTATTTCCTAAGCACATTAGTACCATATATTATAACAGTTTTTTTGAGAAACTCCGTCACTTTTGTCTCTTGGACAACGGGACAGAATAACAAACAAGAAAAAGTTGATCGACCCATTAACTCTTTACTAACCTCTTTTGTGACACATACAGTGAGGCTGAGGAGAGTGCTGATGTGAAGACGGACCAAACAATTTTTTTTATGGGTGGAAATGTGTTACACATCATCCCCACACCGAACCAGCCTAATGTTACCTGTCACTGTGACGTGCGACTATAGGACACCCTGTAGACTAGTTAGAAAAGGAGATCCGAGCGACAAACAAGTGGTGAACCACTTGTGCTAGCCATCCTGATGGTCATACCATATAGGAGAAACATTGTAATTAACCTGCACACAGCTAAGTATGAGGGGGAACGCATGTGTGTGTGCAGGTTTGTTACATTTTAATGAAAAAAAAAAGTTTATTCTGTTATAAAAGCTTTACAGTCTACTTACACTAAAATATATTGAATTTTTCTTTAGACATGCCATACTAACTATCAACGGTATGTGATACCAACGGTATGTGATGCCATCGGTAGTTAATAACTACCGATGACGTAATCATCATCTAGACTCCCCTACCCCCCATGTCATCCAAAATAAGCAAAACAAAGACCCCCCCACCCCCCAGTGCTTACGTAATACTTGAACGGCCCCTTTAACATTTTGTTAACAAATATGATAAAAAATTTCATGCATATTCCGTATTATTATTGCCTATTCCGCGTACCATATTGTCTTGCTATAACAATGTTGTTTCTTGCTGCAGTCTTACGAACATGGCTCTAACTGGGGAGCCATCACTGCAGAACGCCCTGGAGTTTGCTGACAGAGTTCTGAAGCCGCTACCGGGGCATGCGTCCAGAGAACTGCTGGTGTTGTTCGCCTCACTTACCACCTGTGATCCAGGCGACATTACTGCTACCATTCAGGCAAGATCGGAGTTTCTTAAACGGCTGGTTGGTTGGTGGGCTGGTTTCCACTATTCGAAGTATGGCCCCTATTTTGCGTATGGTTTTAGCAGTGTATTAAAGGAGTCTTTTAATTTCCTAAAAACCGGGAGTCTGACTCGCGCTTGACCGGTTTTTAACATTTTTTATTGATTTTATTTATAAATTTGTGATGTGATTATTTCATTGCATTAAATCTGAACCAATATTTTCAAATGAGAAATCTTATCTTATTGCAGACTTTGAAGGCGGATGGAATAAGGTGCAGTGTTATCGGATTGGCGGCCGAGGTGCGGATCTGTAAAAAGTTATGTCAAGATACGGGAGGAGAGTATGGGGTCAGTACTCAGTAGTTTACATTTTAGCCAATTTTTTTGTCTTATTGGTATAGGAAAATCGCTTCAGCTTTGTGTTCTTATTGGTGTGTGTAGTAAAATCGCTTCAGCTTTGTGTTCTCATTTGTGTGTGTAGTAAAATCGCTTCAGCTTTGTGTTCTCATTTGTGTGTGTAGTAAAATCGCTTCAGCTTTGTGTTCTCATTTGTGTGTGTAGTAAAATCGCTTCAGCTTTGTGTTCTCATTTGTGTGTGTAGTAAAATCGCTTCAGCTTTGTGTTCTTATTGGTGTGTGTAGTAAAATCGCTTCAGCTTTGTGTTCTTATTGGTGTGTGTAGTAAAATCGCTTCAGCTTTGATTTATTATTTGTGTGTAGTAAAATCACTTCAGCTTTGTGTTCTTATTCATGTGTGTGCGTAGTAAAATCGTTTCAGCTTTGTGTTCTAATTGTGTGTGTAGATATATAAATCGCTTCAGTTTTGTGTTCTTTGCGCTCTTAAGATTTGCAGCCTTGAAATGGCAAATAATGGTATAAACTATCTCACGTAAATCGGTTGAGGCGTGAAAAAGGAACAAACGAATGAACAAACACATTCGTATTTATAATATGAGTAGGTGTATAGTATATATTCCGACATAAATACTGTGGTGTGTAGGTTCAAGTCATACTCATGATTCTTATGGTTCTTTAGTTCTCACGTCTCAGTCAACATTTTAAATTTCTTATCAGCTAAAGTTTAGTTCAGTTTATGTAACACTAGCTTTCACCCGTGACTTCGTCCGCGTAAATCTCCTTTACCGCTATGCCTTTGGGATTTTTTTTCTCGGATAAAAAGTATTCCTTCCCCTTCCCTCCCCACGGTTCAAGCTATTTTATTTAAATCAGTTCAGCGATTCAACCCTTTTTCAGGCGGCACCAATCTTGGGTTACAAAAAATAAAATACATATCCAAGTTATTAACACATTGGGAATTAATTTGAGAGCTAGTAACATTTTCCGTAAATTTAATCACATTTTAACCCTAAAGGAAGGCAGGCTGAAATGGTAAAAAAGGTTTATTAATATTGAGTGTTGATTACGATCGTTTTGCAGGTGATCTTGGACGACGTACATTACCGCTCCCTTCTATTGGAGCGCACATGCCCGCCGGCCCGCGGGCGCGCATTGGACGCGGGGCTGGTGAAGATGGGCTTCCCATACTGCGCGCCGCGTGCCGCGAACAGCGCGCACGGGGCGGACCCGCCCGTCACGCAGTGCATGTGGTGAGTACTTTTTTGGTTCAAGAAACAAAAACACTTTACGTTTTTCATCCTTTCTGGAGAGAGAGATGCAAAAGATCCGTGATAGTTCAAGCTATTTTTTTTCTATCTTTTTCGTTCCGCAGCGGCTCGGGCGAGCTTTGATGGGTAATTCTTCGAGCGTTTCAACCGCTCTCATTCCCTTGGTCGCATTAACGTCGAAATTCCTGTAGCTTTGGATGCTATTTTCGGTTATCTTGTAGAGTGCACTGACTTCTAAAAAAAAACTGAAAATGCTATCCTAATCTACAGGAAATTCGACATGAATGAGAATGAGAACGGTTGAAGGGGAATGAGAGCGGTTGAAACGCTCGAAGAATTACCTGATCTGGCGCGCGGTGGATCAAAAGACCGAAAAAGCAGACATTGCAATGTTTTATGCAAGTATACTTTTAAAAATGCTATTCGGTAGTATGGTATGGTTATGTGAACAAAAGTTGAGGTGTATAAATGTTTGAAATCCTCGTATTGCATATTTCAGCAGGAAAAAAATGTTTTCTATTTGTTTTGTACGAAATCTATCAGATATTTTTTTTAACTTTAAGCGACCCAGCCATAGGATTTCTACTTCAGTCTACTACTAAAGAACTCTATTTTACCACAAACATCTTACACCCGTAGGGGCTCGTTCGGCCACTATACTAATTTAAATGTAAAAGATATGAAAACTAATTTTTTTTTTTTTGTGTTTTGTAGGCAAATGGCAAAATAAGAACCTGAATTTCGTCATGATGTTATCGAATGGAGGTTTTTTTTTTTTTTTCAACAGTCACTTGGAGGAAGGCGAGGGCGTGGGCACGGAGGGCCACCTGTGCCCCTTGTGCCGCAGCAAGTACTGCTCGCTGCCCGCCGCCTGCCGCACGTGCGGGCTCACGCTGGCCTCCGCGCCGCACCTCGCCAGGTGACGCGCCCGCCGCCCGCGCTCGCCCGCCGGCTCACACCAGCTCCTCTGTGCTTGCACTCGCCCCTCCACCTGGTGGTCATCTCACCCCACCAGGTGACGCCAACTTTGACAGCATTATGCTTGGACCCCTCTCGGGAGCTAAGCTACTCGAGGAGGGCGAGTGCATGAACACAGAGAGCTAACTTGACCTTAATAACTTGATGATACCTTATATTTATTGTATTAATAAAATACGCATTCTTTAGTTTATATTATATTGGAATTTTTATATTGGCTGTAATATCGTTTTTTTTTATTCCGCTTATAAAAATATCTTATTAATCATTAACTTTGATATTTATTTAACAGTGCCCATATTGCGAAATTGTTTTTTTTTTGTTTTTATTTTTCATATAGCCTCGAGTTGATTTGTAACGGGTTACTCTTTGCTGTATTACTTAACTGTGGCATCTTCACTGGTCAATGTTTTATTTAAGTTATCTATGTAATAGTATCAATTGTACCGTTTGTGCCCAAATAAACATTAAACATTATTTCGAAATTCCATAATATATGCCCTAGACGAAGCCTTTTAAAAGTAATTTACGGCAGTTTTATCTTTGTCATAGATCTTACCACCACCTGTTCCCTGTGGATCCGTACGAGGAAGTGGCCAACGAGGGCCAGGCGCAGTACTGCTTCGGCTGCCTCAAGCCCTTCGTGGAGCTCGACAAAGAAGTAAGTCAATATAATTTATATATCGCTAAATGTTCACACCTGCAAAGCAATTTGACGGTGTGTGCGAAGTTCCCAATCCGCACTGGGCCCGCGTGGGAACTATAGCCCAAACCCTCTCATTGTGAGTGGTGGTGTGAGTGCCTGTGCCCAGCAGTGGGACGTATAAAGGCTGGATGTTCAAATTAATGTTGCAGTTGGCGTCACAAACACATTATAGCGGAGGCAGCCTATGTTGTGTGGAAGGAAATCACGCGAAGCCCTTGCTTTTACTTGCGATCGGCTCGCTTCCCATAAAACCCCGCACACAAGGATGGGAAAATATATTTAATATGTGTATATGTTTAGCTTCACCGCTGCGGTCGCTGCCGCGAGTTCTACTGCTGGGACTGCGCGAGCGTCGTGTCCAACACGCTGCACGTGTGCCCGGGCTGCGCCTCCCGCCCCACCCTGTACCAGCGGCTGCCGGAGACTTCCTAGGGACATGCTGCGAGACACCTCAGTCACACTAAACTACTATCGGACACCTTGAAGTGACACTACTGCAAGACACCTCGTAGTGTCACTAGACTACTGCCGCACGCCTTGAAGTGACACTACTGCAAGACACCTCGTAGTGTCATCAGACTACTGCCGGTTGCCTTGTAGTTACACTATGACACTATTGCGAGACCCCTTATAGTGACACTAAACTACTGCCGGATGCCTTGTTGTGACACTACTGCAAGACACCTCGTAGTGTAACTAGACTACTGCCGCACGCCTTGAAGTGACACTACTCCAAAACACCTCGTAGTGTCACTAGACTATTGCCGCAAGCCTTGAAGTGACACTACTGCGAGACACCTCGTAGTGTCACTAGACTACTGCCGCACGCCTTGAAGTGACACAACTGCAAGACACCTCGTAGTGTCACTAGACTACTGCCGCACGCCTTGAAGTGACACTACTGCAAGACACCTCGTAGTGTCACTAGACTATTGCCGCAAGCCTTGAAGTGACACTACTGCGAGACACCTCGTAGTGTCACTAGACTATTGCCGCAAGCCTTGAAGTGACACTACTGCGAGACACCTCGTAGTGTCACTAGACTACTGCCGCACGCCTTGTAGTGACGACACTACGTAGTGACTGTTTTCGGACACCTCGTATAGTCGCGATAAAATGATACAGGTGATAATTAATAAATAAATAATGAATGTTTTAAGTGAAAACAGTAAACAAATAGGTGAAGAAGGAACATATTTAAATGAGACGAGAATTGCTAAAGCCGGTGATTCGATATTACTACCCTGCATTTCGTAGTGACGTTACTACGGGACATCGCGGTATTGTTCCATTACTACATTGTTTTAAGTTAGATACTAATTTAACGTTTCATTTTCAGTAAAGGCACCTAGTAACATAAGCGTTCTAATTTGTATTTATAAAAATAAATCATATTATGTGGTTACGATAAAAAAACTGAAAATATTAATGTATTTTTTATTTATTACATAACTAGCTTTTATGTATGATCGACGTTACTTAGACCATTTCCTTCATTTTTTTTTCGTTAGGGATTTCCCCTGTATTCTTATTAATCATTACATAATATAAAACAAAGTCGCTTCCCGCCGTCTGTCCCTCTGTATGTACGCTTAGATCTTTCAAAGTACACAACGGATTTTAATGCGGTTTTCACCATCAGTTACATAATTTTTCACGAAAAGTTTATGTATATAATAGTACCCAGAGCGAAGCGGGGCGGGTTGCTATTATTGTATAAAATAACCCTAATGTATGGTTCAGTGGTTATACTTCCCGCAAGTTAAAAGTCGATCTTGACATCTGTCAACGCAGTAGAATTTATAATGATTTATAACCTTGTATTTGAGGTTATAATTTGTGCTTGGATGCCATCTGTCAGAGTTGGCTTCATATCATGCGGGAACTATAGATTTTGCTAAGTGAGTTTACAACGTGAATTTGTCGGCTGAAGGGCGAACTTGGGCCCTCCACCGGCAACTGTATCATGTTTAATTTCATAACCAAGAAAAAAACTGGCTTAACTTTTTGAACGCCCTATTCGATTTAAGTGTTCGAATTGAAATTTTAATTAAATTTGAAAAGGCTGCGCCGTCGCGGTTTGAAAAACACTAACGGTTTTTCTCCTAACTGCCACAGCTTTTGTCCCACTGCTTCTACATCCTTGAAAAATATGCTGGGAAAAGACATTAGGAGGGTAATGTTGTTTCCCAACATTTTTTATCAAGCTTAACTTTGGGAATGAAATAAAAGACATCTGCGGTTCTATTATATTTATTAATAAACAACAAGTATTCAGATAAATCACAGATAAAAAATCTCACCACACGGAATCCCACACATGGTCAATCATTCCAGTGTGGCTATGCGTTAAAGATAAAATAAAGGCTAGTGTCCACTCATTAACTATATGGGTGCGTCAAACAAAACATTTAATCCGTTAATTTGATGTTATATCGATAAAACATATGAAAATGGTTTTGGTAGACAATTTCTATCTTAATTTTTTTCTATTGTAATATTAAATCGATTTTTTACTAATAAATAAAGCTTTTTGAGACTGAGTCAGGGTTGTAATTGTCTGCAGTTGCTTTATTCAGAGTCACCTGTGGACACTTCGCCTTACAATGATTATTTCAGACCTATTAAATAAACGTATTTTTAGATCGTCACAAAACTATCACAAAGCAGCATTTTATAGACATTCGAGATTTTCTTAATACAATAAAGGCAACGTTCTCCCTTGTAAGTCCTTGTTAAATGTTATTATAGCAAGAAATATTGCTTATTGTCTTTTAACTAGTCAGTACAACTTTGAGTCAGTAGGTACATACCTAAACGTCACTGCGAGATCATACTCTGTAAGAAAGTGATACAAAGTACTCTTTACTCAGTCGTACGTACCCGTACTATCGGGTCCCTCATAAACGCAGACCAACGCATTTCTATCCCTAGATATGACGGGCGTGAACAGTTTTATAGGTTATGTAATCCCATCCCATAAACCTTTATTTGACAAATTATGAAGTTTTAATAAGATAGCAAAACGTTTTTCAATTGAGAAGATATATATCTCCTCTACCCACCTTTAACATCCTTTTAGTCGAAGTTACTCGTATCACATGGCATTTTCTTGCTATTTTTTTTTTGTTTTGTCTATTTTTTTCTTGCTATAAATTAACCTCAAAATGAATGCTTATATAAAAAGATCATAAGCTGTATATAAATTGCAACGGTCAGCAATATGTATATCAAAATATTTGTCACTACAACATTGTAAATGCGTTAACTCCAAATTAAGACATGATACGAGCGGCATAGACACGCAGGATTAGCAAATTAACTTAGCTTTAGTTTCATTACCGTGATATAATGTTAGGTAGCAAATACTGCATTAATGTCAGTAATAGTACCTTAAGCTCGTAAGGCTGTGATTAATAATTCCCTAAATAGCTGCGAGAAAAGTTTACTACTTAAGGTGTAAGTTACATGAGTAACTTGACTACAAATGATGTCTGGGAATAATACCTGTCCTGTTCTAATTTCATGTTCTAAAACGAGACGCCCATAGCGCGCTTGGATAAAAATTGCTCGAGTACAACATCTTCCAAAGAAAACTTGTAAGATTCTTGTGACGCCCACATACGGCATTATTAGTCCTAGTTAGAACCTATTAAAGTTCAAAATTACTTTGACTTTAATTGAGAACTTAGGAATTTAGGAACTCTTTATAGAGAGTCCGTATTAAGAGCGGTTAAAATCTCTCAACCTCCATGCAGTGAGAGGGACACAATATAACAAGAATAAAGAATACAATAATAGAATAAAGTGACAGCACGAATAAAACGTTGCTAGAGTAATGAAATATCATGCTTAGCTTAGAGTCTGTGCACACTAGCGTTTTTAGCCCTTAGACCCCCGGTCAAAAACGCTAGTGTGCACAGGCTCTTAATAAATTTGAAACATATTTCATTACTCTAACAATACCGGATAAAATCACTTAGTAATAAAAGGTAATAAAAGTCTGCAAGTCTGCAAGTCTGTTAGAATATGGAATAGATGTATTAATTTCCCTAGCACCTGTCAAATTTTATCTCGTGCATGCATGCTAAGCTCGCTGACGGGTTAAATTCAATTCCAGAGACGAAGTAAGCAACGTACCTATCTGAGAGGAGACCTATAAAATACTTATAGTTACTTTAATGGTACATAGTAGTTAGAAATAGAAGCTATCTCGCAGCTATTTATGGAATATATTATCAGCCTTGTATAAATTTCGTGCATTGGAAAGTTACACAAACATTTCTCTTAACAATTACATGTCATAAATAGCTACATATAATCATCAAAAACCACTGGTCCATTTAGTTAAGTACATAACAACAGCAGACTACCTTGGATTTATACCTCCTGATTGTTGGTTGCCTTCTTTCGCGTGACCCACAGTAAATTAGGTTTTTGGTAATACTGTTCTATTTGTAAAAGGGATTTTCCTTTTGTTTCTGGTAGTAAGAGGAACAGGACAATTGTTGCTAGGGACGAGGAAGCTCCAAAGAGTCCGAAGACTCCGGTCATTCCGAGCCTGGTCTTCATGACTGGGTATAATTTTGTGAAGCCGAATAGAACGGCGTTGAACAGGCAGAATATGTAGCCACCGCAAAGGCCGCGGACTTTGGTTGGGAGTAGTTCACCGATCATCAGGCCCGGGAGAAGGAAGAAGCCTAATGTGTTGAAGGCTACGTAGCCTAGGATGAGGATTGGTGGAGCGAGGCCGGTGCCGGGGCCTTGGGACAGGAGTAAGCAGAGCGAGAGGGTGCAGACGGCGGTGCCGACCCCGGAGATCATGACCAGCCCGCGCCGTGTGATGCGGAGCAGCAGGATACAGGCTACCACGGTCACGCAGAGGCGGACGAGCGCGCTCGCGCTGGCTGTCACCTGAAAAGGAATTTCATGTTGTTGTTCAAATTCAAATTATTTATTCAGAGAATTTAGATATTAGGCTTTTTAATACGTCGGTAATGTTAATCTACTAGCGCTTCGGAAAAGATGGTAAAAAAGGAACCCTTATGGTGAGACTTCGTTGTCTGTCTGTCTGTCCGTCCGTCCTGTATGTCACAGCAGTTTTTCTCAGCAACTAATGCTATCAACTTGAAATTTGGCATGGCTGTTGTGTACCTAACTTGCTTGCCCGCATCTAAAATGGGGGGTTGAAAAATTTAAGTGATTTGATTATAGGAAATGGGGTGTCATATGAATAGGGTTAATCTGCACATTTCAATACAATTTTTCTTATAAATTTTCCATTACGTACTTTTTGATTTATAGTCAAAAATGTACAAAAAATAACCCCCCTTATCTCCGAAGTTTATTAACCCAAAAATCTGAAAAATTCCTGACGTATGGCTCATTATTTATATTTGACGGGAAAAATAAAATGAAGTGTTCAAAGCTTACAGATTTTTAGGAAATAACTAAAAAACTTTGAAAATTTCTGTTAAATTTAGGCAACTTAAAATAGACCCTATTGCATAGGTACGAATTAAAGTAGGTACATAAAAAGGTATATTTTTGAAGTACGGACTTAAATACGGAACCCTCAGTGCGCGAGTCCGACTCGCACTTGACCGGTTTTTTAAAGTATCCACCCACCCATTTGCCTATACCGGGATTCGAACGCGGGACCCCTAGCTTCGTATATCAACTCACCTGAGGATCCAACGCGCCTCCAGCATCCGTAGTAATATCCACAGCGTAGAATATAACGACGTAGCTGCCGGAGAGGATCTGCAGCATGTTGAACAAGTTGATGAGCAGCAGCGGCTTCAGCACCGGCGCGCGCGTCACCGTCGCCAGGAAGCGGATGCTGTGCTCTCCCCGCGCCTTCTCCTTCTCCCTCGCCGACACCAGCTCGTGGAGCTCGCGTTGGGCCTGGGGAACCATAAACTAGAGTTTCACGTACTGACATCAAGACTTGCCTGGTATTAGAAACACTGTTATACGACTCGCTTTCTAGTCCGATTAGTAACAGTTTTGAGTAAAATATTGATAATTTGCGGTTGCCTATTTTTAAGGAGCGACCACACCGCTGCTCAAAATATGGTGACGGAATCGCAGTGAGAGAGAGAGATCCGGTGAGGACGGTATGCGGTAGAAACGTGGCGTAAACGTCACGTCAGTGCGTCACCGTATTTTGAGCTGCGCTGTGGTCGCTCCATTACTCCATACAACGCTGTCATTTGAATCAGATTTATTTTACCACGGTATTGGTACCCTAAATGTTTTTTGTAAAATGTCCCTCACAGAAATAAGCGTGCAACGTTTATTTCCGTTTGAAACTGCGGCTATTCTTAATTCACATGGACCGTGGTGATTATTTTTCTTTTCCACAATTGTTTGCTCTTGGCGTGGGAACTCAAGCATCAAGCTTCAAATTGATTAATATTATGTAATTGTACCTATGTTAACTGGTCTACCATCAACAGAATCCGCACAGAGTAGGCCGATGTAACTACCACCTAGGCACCTACACAAAAGGGGCTTGCGCGAATCGGCAGCCTGCGATTGTGGTGCCCCGGAACAAACCATCTACCACCTCACAAATGAGTGCCCAAATGAAATATTCTCTGATGGAGTGGAGGGACTGAACAGGATAACACCGGAGGCTGTAATCTAGCTTCAAAACGCTAATTTTTAATTTATAGAAAAATGCAGGAATTACCGTACGAAGAAGAAGATTGTACCTATGTGCGAAAGGACTGCGACAGATTTCCAAGGCGAGAATCAGCTTGGAGTGCCTTAAATAACTACGGACAGACCTGGAGCCCTAGCCGAGATGCATTACCGCTTTTCGAAAATAGACAAAATGTATGGAATTGACATTAGCGGCTGACGCAACTAAATCAACTAAAGTTATCGTTAGCTTACATCAATCCTATACATTACCTTTCATTTCGAAAATTGTTAACATAAGACATCTTGGTTTGCTTAGGGCTCCTGACAAGCCCTTTTGAGGATAAACCTTATCGAGACGGACTTAAATACGAAACCCTCGGTGCGCGAGTACGACTCATACTTGACCGGTTTTTTTATTGCTACTAATCATAGTAGGTAATCATCAATGCAATGACATGAAAAAATCAACTCCCTGATTCAAAATGAAGTTGCAAGATTTGAACTAACCATATTGATAAATATACATGTGTAGTTAAATATCAATCATATAAATAGAAATAAACTGTGCGTTCAAATTGCATTGTTACATCGAGTCGGTTGAAGACAAGTAATAGGTACGTCAGTGTCCATTGAAAATTGTTCATAAAATCCATGGCAAATGGGGCAGGTACCGTCTATAACCAGATTTCACGCCGTCAGTAGAAGATGAGTATGTACAGTCGAGGACAGAAAGATGTTTCCACTTTTACACCTTATTCCATTGTAATAAGGTCCAAAAGTGTAAACATCTTTGTCCTCGACTGTACGTAATATATTTCTTGTCTTCTTTTTTCTTAGGTACGGTAATACCATCCAAAATTGGATTGGTTGTAAGGCGAATACGAAATGAGATACATGATTAACCTTGGTTCACAGTTCTGTATGGCTGAAACTTGATTCGATCGAAGAGTTCACCGTCAATATTCACAAAGAGATTGTTATGATTGTTGTGATTGTTACTTATTGTTAAGAATTTATGAAAAATGTTGTAACTAACTAGGTACTTTGTAGGTACAGTCACCACACGGGATTGTTGAGCCACCATAGAACCCTGTCATAATGACAACGTCAAGTCACTCAAAAGAAATTACGTCAAAATTTTCCGTCGACTTTCTGTGAGAGGGTTCTATAGTGGCTCAACAATCCCGTGTGGTGACTACGTAAAATTTAGTGGACACAATGATTAGTCTATACTAGTCCACTGCTTTCTCTCTCTACCAGGCTCTGTCCAGGGTCTCTCACGTTATAGGGCGCTAAGTACGCCATTGTCATCCAGCGGGGGAGATCACGCACGAAAGTTTCATTCGTAAATGAAACGGTATATCTTTATTTTTCCCGACTGCGCGAAGCAAAAAAGGGTAATATCGTTATCAGGCTGTACTTATGCATTAATAATGTATATGTATGTTTCACTGTAGCTCCTAAACAATTGGACCGATGTTAATAAATGATTCTTCACAAACGTGCGAGTTTTATAGGTTATATAAAAATTATAAAGGTGCGTTATAGTCGGGTTTTAATTTTAGAGGTTTGGTTGAGTTATCGAGTTGGTTGCGACGTTATTTCGCATGCAATTTATTTTGTCACGCTCGCCTCTCATTTCGAACCCTCGCTTCTCAAAAATTTACCATCAGCTTGACAGGTGCTAGGATCTATTCAATATCTAAAGTAAAGTAAGTCCTCTCCCATCTTTCCGGTGCCCATCAGGGTTCATAATGAGCTATTCTAGTGTTAACTTCTAAGCTAGCAAGTAAGATCTATGTAAAACACTATGAATGCAATAAATTATTGAGTATTGAGTAAGACTTAACGCTTAAGAAAAAGCCGTGGTAGCCTAATGGTTTGACCTGCCGACTCTTAAGCAGAGGGTCGTGGGTTCGAACCCGGGCTCGCACCTCTAAGTTTTTCGGAATTTATGTGCGAAATATAATTTGTAAATTTACCATGAGCTTTTCGGTGAAGGAAAACATCGTGAGGAAACCTGCACACACCTGCAAAGCAAAATTTGACGGTGTGTGCGAAGTTCCCAATCCGCACTGGGCCCGCGTGGGAACTATAGCCCAAACCCTCTCATTGTGAGTGGAGGCCTGTGCCCAGCAGTGGGACGTATATAGGCTGGATTATTAACGCTTAAGGTTTAAAATAAGTGTCTCGTCCTGACTTTTATTACATTAATATTTTATCTCGTGCTTGCATGCTAGGGGGCATATCTTGAGAAAATTATATCTTTACCCAGTTTGAAGCAATACGAAGTTTTTCGTTAGATTCTTGTTCATTATTCCCACGTTTTACGAACCCCTCTTTGCCAGTACCTGATCAAGAAATACTCAGCTACTGAGTGATTAAATAAACTGTCCACACTGAGGACGTAACTGCAAATCGAAACAATTGTGTCAGCTGTTGAGTTCATTACGAGATCACGCATCGGTGGCGACATGGCGGGATCACATGACAGACAATGGAAAATGTGACGTTCTCAATATAAAGGGACCTTATGTAGGCAGGTGGTTACGCCGTTTGTAGAACTGTTACCATAGTATTCATATAGTTACAAGAATAAGAAGAGCGTAACTGCCTTCCTCCATAAGGTCCCTTTATATTGAGAACGTCACAAATTATCATACGGAATGAGTGCATGGGGAAATATCTTTTACCTGTATTCCAATATTTCGAATCATTTAACAAATAAACGCGACAGGGTATAAAAGCGATCGAGTGCCGCTAGTTTTGTCCGCGCCTAGGGTTATCAGATGCCAAAAATAAGATCTCACTATCCCTGAATTTACAGACCATTTTGCGTCAATGTAATTGGTATTTGTGTTAAGAGCAGACAGCGATCTAGTTCAGATTAATTAATTTATTTTTAACTGCTCAATAAATGTATAAATTTAATGTCTTACAATTTTCCTCTTTCATTTTGGAAATTCCTTACCGAGCCTGGCAGAGACATTTTGGATATGTCAGGGAAGATCCTGTCGTCTGGGCAACCTGATATTTCGTGTCAGAGAAATACATGTCGTCAGACAACGGCCCTACTCGCACTAAACATGTTCCCCGAAACAGTTAGCGGCCATTGTTTTAAAGAACAATCATGTCAAAGATCGATGCAAAGACACAGCTCATGAATATTGTAACGGTATGGTAACAAGGCTTGGCTGGTACCGATAAGCGCTAGATGGATTGTAATTATAGTAGCCGTGTGTTTTGGATGCAATATTAAAATAAATAATACCAGGGGAAAATCTTTAGGTCCACAAATTTACCTAATCTCAAACTAAGCTCTAGGCACAGTATATTTTCATACTAACTTCATACTACGGGATCGTTTTGACGTTTCAATAAAAGTTGCTGATTTGACCAGTCAGTCAAATAGCCAATTGGCTAAGTAAAGTTTTTGGAAGAGATGTAAATTATATTTTTTTTCGATAGTCCTCATCCTAAAGATCAAGGAGCTGCGGCTCTTTTATTTTTATTTCCTCTAATATTTTAGAAATATTTTTTTTAGTTATTAAGTTGACATAATATTTGTATACTTTAAATGACCGACAAGCTTGTTGCCTTCGTACTTATGAAAAATAAAAAAAAACTGTCACTTCTATATCTGTCATTGTCAAATCAAAGTAAACAAACGATTCAATTCAACGGCTCCTTTCTGTTTGCTTGCGTTTCATGTAGTCAGTGTTTTTAGAAATATTTTTAACGAACTCCGGACTTTCGATTTTGCCGCTTGCTCTACGACCTTTGCACGATATTTGGACTTGAATAATGAATTACCCCCTTACTAATAAACGTTCAGTAACGGCTGAGTAGTTATACAATGCTTTGTCCTTATCTGTCGAATTCAAATGTCACAATGACAGAGAAGGACAAAGCATTGTATAACTACTCAGCCGTTACTCAACGTTTATTAGTAAGGGGGTTAGTATTCAATTCAATTCAATTTTTTGTTAAAATGGCGTCTGTCCATGAGGACAATTCTGCCAATGTCAAAGTTTCAGATTACATGTGATCGGTTCTTGAAAATGTTATTAAAACATTTAGAGTGTTATATTCTCCGAGATCAGAGGCAAGAGTGTCGGCCGCCGCTCGCGCTGACCACTCCACCGAGCTCTTCAACACCACTGAGGCACTAAAAAACGCGACAAAATAATCGACACGTGCAGCAACCAACACTCTTGTCCAGGGTTAGTATTGAATCGTTTGTTTACTTTGATTTGACTTGACAATGACAGATATAGATATGTGATAGTTTTTTTTCTTTTTCATTAAGTACGAAGGCAACAAGCTTGTTGGCTTTAAAGTTTACAAATGTCAACTTAATAACGAAAAAAAATATTTCTAAAATATTAGAGGAAATAAAAATAAAAGAGCCGCAGTTCCTTGATCTTTAGGATGAGGACTATCGAAAAAAAAAATTTACATCTTTTCCAAGAACTTTACTTAGCCAATTGAAGAAAAATGGCTATTTGACTGAATGGTCAAATCAGCAACTTTTATTGAAACGTCCAAACGATCCGGTAGTTAACTAGTATGAAAATAGTATAATGTGACGGCACAATTTTCAGTGTTCCTTTATAAAGTTTTTGTTGAATTAAAAATCGTTTAAATTCCAAAAATAAGCGACAGTTTGGTTTTTCCGTGTTATTTTCGAAAGCTTGATTTAGCGGTAGTGTAAAAATAATTTATTTTGACATTAGTCAAATAGTCAATTAATTATGTAAATGTATAGTATAAAAGTCGGGGGACGATCTGAAAATAACACTTTGCTTGAACTGCGACCAAGAAGACTTCAGAAAACGGTTCTTGGAACCAAACCAAAGCGTGAACTGGATATGATAACATTTGTCGACAAAGCTGTGTTCATAGCACTTGAACTAACGTAACGTGAGATATAATTTATTTTATTGGAAAAAAACGGTTAAAACTCATTAGGAGTCCTTCATCATGGAATGAGTGCGTTCTCTACGGAGGTGCAATACCTATTAACTGTTTTCCGTTATAATAAAGCTGTACTTACAATGTCTGGGTCTCCTCTCAGCCGCGCCATGGCCGCCATGGCGTCGTGGAACCTTCCCCTTCGCGCCAGCCACGTAGGGCTCTCGGGGGAGAAGCACAAAGCTACAAATGCCAACCCCGGTAGCACCATAGAGAGCAGCGCCACGGACCGCCAGGGCAGGACTCCACCTAGGGCGTACACGTAGAGGACACCCATAGAGTACGCCACGAACGGCGTCCCGATGAGCAGGCCTCGCAGTCTTGGTTCTGCTATTTCGCCTAAGTACACCTGAGGATGCAAAATGCTTTGTAAATCAATGATACACAATTGATTGGACAATTCATATTGAATCAATCATCACTAAGAACTAGATGTCAATTTTGAAGGATTTAATTAGTTTACTCTTCATAATATATGTGCGTCAGCGGTCTGTTGCCTCGATGATGATGAGAAGTCTACTAATTAATCTTTGGTATTTGGTATGAGATCCTGTCTCTCTCTTGAATCCTGCCTTAACAGGTGATTTCGACATGAAGTCTCGGTTTCGACCAGGAAACCTAGTAAAACTGTCATCTCTGGCCATCAATGAACCATACCTGTGACGGTGCCGCCATGATGCCGACGGCAAAGCCACACAGCACCCTGCCTAGAAGCAGCACGGCGTTGTGGACGGAGGTGCCGATCACGATCCAACCTATGATGAGGGGCAGTGTTGAGCACTGCAGTGTGCGGCGGCGGCCGATGGCTTCCATGATGGGGCCTGATAACATCGAGCCCAGCGGCGTGGCGGCTGAGTGGATGCTGGCTGAAAACACAAGTGTGTTAAAAAACGTCAGGTCTGCCAAGTCAACGGCATCGTAGCTGTGGTCGGTGGCCACAACTCTAACCTAACCGATCTAAATAGTTATTTTGGTATTTTGTAAATAATACAAATAGCTTTTTGGGAAATTATACATTCGACCAAACATATTTCACCGAAACAGCAGGCACCGATATAAAACGTCATTTCTAGTAAAAAGCGACCGGTTTTAATTTAACTCAACGCAGCAATGATAAGCCTTGCATTTCGACCTACAAAACCATTCGTGCATTAAGGCCTTACCAATATTGACCTAAATCCTATCCTACCCTACTATCGTACTTGTTCCCTATGGGAACCGGAGAGATAATTTTAAAATCGATATTTCAGTTACAAGTTGTCAGTAGCAAGTTGAACATGAAAGCGCACAGGTGTAGACATAGCAAATAAGTTTTAAGTTTCATTAAAGTAGCTGCTGTCACTTTCTTTGCTATAGCAAATAGAATAAGACGCAGCAACTTTAATGAAACTTAAAACTTAATTGACGTCTCTGAGTGCGGCAGTATGACGTAAGGTTGAAATTAGCTCTGGTTTTCAGATGTCATTAGCGTGTGAGTGACGACTTTTGTATTTGACATGGTGTTGAAAAGGTTTACGATCTCTACCATTCTCTACTTCTTAAAGATTGTAAACAACTAAAGTACGGCCAATGAGACGAGATAAAGAGTGTAAACAAACTGACCGTTACTGAGTTATATTGCGATAGCGAGCGATTATATCTGTCCTTATTTCTCGTACGCAATAATATCTTCAGTTGGTCGGTGACGGCTGTCGTTGCGTGATTCGTGGTACAGGAAAGCTGTCAGTACAGAAGTTGTCAACATTAGGGCCGCCATTTTGTGAAATTCATTCCTGTTTGGATTGCGTTCGAAGTGACACGATTTTTTTCGTTTCCGTATTATTTTGTTGTTGTTGTTACACGTAGCTCGCAATAATGCCTCATATAAATTTGAAAATGTGAAAAAATTGCTGCTAGATGGAATCCAAAATGTATCTGCTAACAAATGGCGAAATTGTGTGTTATCATAAAAATAGAGAACGATTTTTATAGCAAAATTAACAACATGATTGATAATAATATAGATAGTTTTGTCATAAATACGGCTGATTCAGACTCTTCTAACGAATCATCTTCTTCTGATACAGACGACGATGACTAGAATAAGTAGAAAGTTAAAAATGTGTATATCATTTCTTCAATTAAAAATGTTTTGAACTCCTGAAAGCTTGTTTACATTATTTATCTCGTCTCGTTGGCTTTACATTAGCGTATAGTATTGTGATCGGTGTATAGTTGTAGGTATTTCTCTATTACTGTAAACTTTAATGAAGTTGAATGGCTATTTTGCTTGACGTTTAGAATAAATGACGTCCATACATCACAACACAACACAGTACCTACTTAAGTGCCTACTCTTAACTCTGCTCAGCAATCAGTTCTTTGAAAACGTGTCACGCTATAACCGTAAGAGGAAACCATAGATCACAAATAACGAGGTAATTATATAAATAGTCAAAAGAACTCTACCATAGATGATTTCCGCTTGACTATTTTAATAGCTGTGGTCTCCAATAGTTTGTTGGCTACATTGTAAGGGCCTGCGCAAACCGGCGGAGCGCAGAGCAGATCACTTTAAATTTATCAATGTATATTCTTCCCTATTTTAATTACAATAAGGTATAAATTTAGAGCCGCAGCCGCAGAGTAGAAATCCCCCGTGATGCTCCGAGGTCGGTCTCAGAGCATTCAAATTTATACCTTATTGTAATTAAAATAGGGAAGAAAAAGTGATCTGCTCTGCGCTCCACCGGTTTGCGCAGGCCCTAAGATGTTTTTTGCAACTACCTTTATGTATAGACATGATTGTCATGAATTTTGATGTGGCGTATTCGACACACCCTAAGATAAAGTGTGTATCTACAAAAACCAATGTTTCCAGAAGAGCAGTTTAAAGTTATTATTTTCTTTGGTGTTTTTTTAGCATTGTCAGTTACACGTTTGGAAAAAAATATGTTGTGTTCACTTTTTTTAATGTACATGATAAAGTCGATATCGTAGATTACGGAAATGCCATAGTAGTATAACTGTGTATCCGGCAGATATACACTTTTACCGCCGGTCGCCGGGCTGTATCTCATGAACCGAAATAGGTAGACAGCTGAAATTTTCACAGAATGTGTATGTCTACTGCCGCTATAGCAACAAATATACAAGAAACGTGATTTTCTTATTAAATCAGACTGTATCTTTTAAACCGTAACAGGTAGACAAATAACAAAAAATAATAAAAATAAAATTAAATTTAAAATTAAAGGGGCTCCCATATAAAAAGCGTGATTTTATTAAATTGTGTCCCTCCGCGGGCTGTAATCTCATGAACCGTAATAGATAGACTGTTGAACTTTTCACAGAGTATCTCTGTTGCCATGATAATATATCAAATAATAAAAATTAAATTAAATTCAGAACTAAAGGGGGTCCCTAAATAAAGGGCTGTAATGAATTTAGACAATTACCTACTTTACATATTGTTATAGCGCCTATCTTGTTTCTTTTACGAAAGTGATTAAAAAGTACATAGTATTAAATCTTGTACGATGGTACGGAACCCTTCGTGTGCTAGTCAGACTCGCACTTGGCCGGTTCTTTGCTCTTAAAAAGTCTGTTCGGGTTCGGGTAAAGTCGGTTAGACGTGCGTAAGAGTGAGTGAGAGCGAGTGAAAGAGATATACAAATCCGAAGGTTGTATTAAGAGTTTTTACACTGAAACTTAAGTCTTATTTCAAATAAAATACACGTGTATCCATTGTTGTCTATTTCAGATGATTTATAACGAGCAGACTAACTCTTCAGTACAAAGTCCGCTTTATACAAGTATATAGGTTTTCTATGTGGCTGAACAATGGGTCGTTTGTTGTTATTATTTGCATTTCAAAATATTTTTATATATGTTAGGCCGCAAGTGACTCTGTTAAACTAAAAGAAACCAAATAAGTATTAAACTAAACCTATCCTGTTCCTATTAAACTTCTTCTAGCTTAACAACAGTGCTTGGTACCTACACTCTTATTTATATGTGACGTTCTCAATATAAAGGGACCTTATGGAGGAAGGCAGTTACGCTCTTCTTATTCTTGTACTGTACAAATACTATGGTAACAGTTCTAAGAACGGCGTAACCGCCTGCCTCCATAAGGTCCCTTTATGTTGAGAACGTCACATATACATTTTTAAACAGTTCTCTCAACATCTACAGCATCTCCACTAATATTTTATCAAGAAATTAAGTTTTGTTTGTTTGTATATCTGTTTGTTACGCATTCTCGGTTAAACCCTGAACCGATTTTAATTTTAATTTCATTTATTTCATTTATTTATTTATTCCATTAACAAATACATTTTGTGGCGCAAATTTACAGCTAAAATTAAATAACATTTTTATAACATGCATTATACTTAATTATAATTTAATTGCTTATTTATTTTAATTTACAATTTCGTCTATATCATAGAAGCATTTCTTCAGCAATTAAGTAGTTCCTATTCCTATTAAATTTGGAGTGAGGTCAGTTTGAACCCTGGGAAACGACAGGACACTTTTCATCCTAGAATTTTTGAATTTGAATTTGAATTTCATCGGAAGCTAATATCCACGTGAGGGAGTTATAATTTTATGGTGGTGTCAGGTCTAACCTAACCTACGTAACCCATGCTTAAGATAACCTGAAAACATTAAGGTTTCAGCAGAAATTCGCTTTCGATTAAATTAAATTCGATGAAATGATACGTTTGAAGAAAGGTGTTTCGATAAAGTGATGAAATACCATTTTTAATGGATCCCGAGGTTATACGATTTTCTTTCTTCGTAGAGACAGAGGTGTCGTTAGTCATCTTAATCAAGTGTCACTGGTTTAAATAATGAAAAAAATACACCCGCGGCGGATTTAAACCCTAAAAATGTGTCTTGAAAAATCTCCGTCAAACAAACCTCATCGTGTGAAGTTTACATAATTTACGTATATTTACTTACATTATTAAATTGGTAAAAAAAAATGTCGGCCAAATCGAAAGGGACCTTATTGCGGCAGGCCGCTACGCCTTTTTTCACACGGCTGTTATACTAATGACAAGGCAATGAAAACTATAACAGCGTAAGCGTCCGCCGCCATAAGGGCCCTTTCGATTTGGACGGCCACAAATACGAGTATCAAAACACATCCATCCAGGTTTTTAGAGCTTGTTAAACTACTTAGTAACCAAACTCTTTTGTCGAGCTCTACGAAAACTTCAGATTATTATTGACGCTAAGTGTAGGTACCTAATTAAAATTTTGCTCTATCATGATATTCATGATGTCATTTGCCTCATCACGTCATGTCACCTGCCCATTACTAACAGAGTAATTGGCTATCATCATCATTATTTTTAATCCGAAAGACGTCCGCTGCTGGACATAGGCCTCCCCAAGGTTAGCCACAAGGACCGGTCCTGCGCCGCTTGCATCCATCGGTTTCCCGCAATCTTAACCACGTCGTCGGCCCACCTTGTTGGAGGTGTTTTTTATTTGAACATATAATAATGTCTTTGTTTACGCCTTTGTCTTGTTGATGTCGGATACTATTATGGGTCATACACAGTCACAGAAACAAAAGTGGTCTCACCTATTCCAGAAAGATAAGGACTTTGAAACCAAATTTTTTGGGTCAGGATATATCCGCGTAATGAGAGTCTGGTGGTGTTTTGGCCTGTATCGAAATTATATGAGTTAAAAACTCCCACGTCGTTAACTTTTAGGAACAGAAGGGACCATTTTGAACCTAACTCTGTGTATGACCTTAGGTATATATATACCTAAGGGCGAGTTCACATTAGGCCGGGCTGACAGTTTTATATACCGGGACAACAAATGCGTCGGATGCAAATTGGCTGTTTATTTCAACGATATTTGAGAACAACGATGCCACAGCAAACACACAGATATACAAACTTATAACACCACTTTTTTGCGTCGGGGGTTAAAAACGACAAATACTAAAAACCGGCCAAACGTGTACGGAACCCTCGGTGCGCGAGTCCGACTCGCATTTGACCGGTTTTTTTTAATTAATGTACCCAATGACCGTCACGACGCTAAGACGAGTCTAATAACACCTCGTTTATTGCTTCACATTCAGCCCCAGCCGCTGCTCCTCGCATTGCCGGCGTAAATTCCCTAAATAACTGCTGCAGCAGGGTCGAGAGGAATGTGTTTACATACGTCTGCCCTACCACTCACTTCGCTTTCAAGTTTCGGCAATGGCAGACGTCGAAATAATTACAGCGGCCGCGCTGTGTCTTCGGCGAGTACTGAGCGACGGAGCAGGATGTAAACACGCACTGCGCTCGCGCTGCCGGTCATTTGACTTCCGCACAAAAAACCGCCATTTTGGGGAGCGCCGGGCAGCGCGAGTGGCAATGGCAGCGGCATGAGAAGTATCGTGTTTACACTCGTCCTTCCCACTTCCCTGCTCACTTCGGCTGAATGTAAATGAGGCAATATTTACATACAGGTCAAAAACATAAACCTCCAGTCGGGAAAAAAACGCAATAGGGATGATGACTGGGTAAAGAAAATGAAATTATATTTCAAAATTATATTTTCATATAATTATATAATTATATTTGACGACGCGGTTAGCCTAGTTGGTAGTGACCCTGCCTACGAAGCTAGCGGTCCCGGGTTCAAATCCCGGTATGGGCAAATATTTGTGTGATGAGCGCGAGTATTTGTTCCTGAGTCTTGGATGTTTTCTATATATTTAAGTATGTATTTTCTCTATATAAGTATGTATATCGTTGCCTAGTGCCCATAGTACAAGCCTGGAGCTTAGTTTGGGACTAGGTTAATTTGTGTGAGATTGTACCTGATTTATTTATTTATTTATTTTATTTATATTCAGTCAGTTAGATTATCAAAAAATATTGGACAAGCAGGACCTGATCGACAAAGAAAAATAAATAGTCATCATCACTATCCGAGAGTAATTTACATCTACATAACCTTGATCTTCAATAAAGGATTTGTTACGAAAACACTACAGATAAGCAGATAATCCCCCTCAAATAACGTAATATGCACAGATAAAGTTCCTCGCGATTGCGTAATCGTAATGCTACCGTATTCGATTGTTGATAACTTTGATAAGCCGATAGCACCTTTACCTAACAACGGCATAGCTAAAGTGAGCTTGTGATTATAGCATTTAGTGCCGTTTTAATAAATTGATCTTGGCTGAGACGTCCGTCGCAAGATGCGTCAAAAATTACAGTTTTTTAGGGTTCCGTACACGGAGCAACACATCTGCCGAAAATTATGTCGATTAGATTAGAAAAAACTAGTTTATTTACCAAAAAGTTTAGTGTGTCATCATTACTTGGTGATGAAAAAAAGTCTTTGATACTCACCGATCCACGAGCCCATCTCGTCGTCGATCTTCATCGATGAGTTCTCGACCCTGAGCTGCGGCAGCGCCACGGCGGAGAAGCCGATGGGGTGGCCCGCGCCCGCAGCCAGGACCAGCACGGCGCACGTGATGAGGCACTGGAACACACCAGGTCTTCAGTACGACAGTACAACCGAGGGACGAGGGTTCCGTACCGCTAATTGATTGTTTTCACATCAAAGACGCTTGTATGTACTGCTGTTTTTACGAAAGGTAGAACAAAATAACGTTAATAAAAAACGTTTTTTTTTTTATGGAAGACCCCTTTAATTTTTAATTTTTATTATTTGCTGTTTTAGCGGCAATAGAAATACACACTCTGTGAAAATGTCAACTGTCTACCTATTACGGTTCATGAGATACAGCCCGCTGACAGACAGAGGTACAGACGGTCGGACAGCGTAGGCTTAGTAGGGTTCCGTTGGCAGTGTTGGCACCCCTTGGGTACGGAACCCTACAAATTATTCAGTGTTTTTGTGATTCCAAAGTTAGATTCCCATTGAATTATCTCTGTGTGTTCCTGTCTATTCATCATGGTCTAGCGCCAAACGGGTGACCAGTCGTGAAGTAAAGAAATCACCACCAAACATGAACACCGGCCACTCAAGAGTGGTTGTGGATCTTTTAGGAAAATTAAAGCTCGTATCTTGTAGCCTCAACTCAAAGTCATACAGGCTGGGTGTATGCTGAGACGCAGGCGACCGCAGTTCCACGCAGCGCAGGGCAGATCAGATTTTGTAATGCATGAACGTCCTTGAAGCTGCGGACGCTGCGGGCACTTGCAATATGTCTGTCCTGCTCTGCGCCTCGTCGTAGAACAGGGACAGATTTCTGCTCTGCCCCGCACTGCGTGGAACTGCGTCGACTGCGTCTCAGCATAGGCTCGGCCTAATTAGATGGAATTACCACAGGAGCAGTTGGTTTCCGTTTCACCGTATGAGTCAATAAGTGCCTAATGAAACGGTTGAAAAACGCCATTATCTATGTCCACACCAGTGCGGTTTCATGTTCATCTTTTGCTTTCAACTTTCAATTCGTCTTGCGTCAAGCTCATGCAATACGAGGGTGACACTGAATCTTCAATAAAATCCATTGTTTTGACTTTATCTTCCGCCATTTTATTTGCAAAATGTTGCACGTCAACCCAACGGTGACGGATCAGCGTGCGCTACGGGCGTGCGCTGCTGTCAAACCAGTTTGAGCCCATGCGTTATTGCATGCGCTGTGGTTGCTGAGGCTTGCGTCAGAGGAAAACGCGAGATGAACGTGAAAGCGCACTGGTGTAGACATAGCTATTCATCAAGGTGATTGATGGAATTTTCATTCACAATATGCCCCTCAACAACAGCACCAACCCTAAAAGCTGGTTTCTATTACAGCGAAGTATACTACCATATAAATGCGTCACACATTCATTCAAGCTAAAGAACCTTATCATAACAACACCGTTTATAAATTACAATGAAATTACGTCAAAATTAATCATTGGTTTTCTGTGACAGGGTTCTTTAGAGGCTAATAAACAATTAGTTGTTGAGTATAGGTTCCATAAGTCTTTGTTAGCTCTACTCGAGGAAGCAATTTATTTAATTGAGATCAAATGGCGGTCTGAAAGGCCTGTTTGCTTAGCAATATCAATTACCACGACTCGTGTTGACTGGGGGAGTACTTCCCACCTTCTGGAGTAACTAATGGAAAACTAGAAGTTAGTTTCGAGTAAGTTACCACAGTACATGTACTTGTGTGTTTTACTTTTGTAGTCTACACTACCTCTAATATTATAAAGAGGAAAGATTTTTATTTTTGTATGTGTGTAATGAATAAACTGAAAAACTACTGGACCGATTTCAAAAATTCTTTCACCAACATTTAGAACGGACTTTCAGGGTGGACATAGGATAATTTTAACTTACGGAAGTACTGACTGGCAGACCAAGTCGCGGGCAGAAAGCTAGTTAGGTATAAGATGCATTAATTACTTTTGTGGGGCGACCCCCACTGCGTGAATTTTAAGTCCTTTCTGGGGAATGAGGGAAATGAGGAAATCTGGCCGAGGGTGTCGTATGTCGGTGATCCCGTGGCCACCAGTTAGCTGACACCGCGAGGTGTTTATATAGTTATGCGTTAGTTTTAAGTTTCATATACAGGAAGTTCCAGAAGTCATAGAAAGTCATAGTGACACCGGATGTAGACCAGCCTAAGACGGACCAAACCAGTCTTTTATTTAACGGTGTTGGCCACAAACTTTAAGTGCAGAAATGGTTTAGTCTATGCGGTACTAAATAGGAGGGACCTTGTTAGAACTATACCTCAAAAACATACATTTCTTGTAGCGATTCACCGAATCACAGTACACCTCGATCGTGTATTTTAATTTCGCTTTGTGTCACAATCGTCTATTTTTTTGTACGCTAATAGCATTAGTCGCATTTCACCTCGATGGCATACTTTTATTATTTTGTTTATTTTGGTGGGCACTAAGGGAGAGGAAACGCGTACTTCTAATGATTCATCTGAACTACTGCCAGACTCATCATCACGCCCACTTATAATAAATGATTCAAGGTCTTCAGTTTTTCCATTCCTGGTTTTGTACTGAGCTTCAATAAGCACATGATCAGTCATTTTCTTCCAATGCTCTGGTGTTATGCTGTCAAAAGCCTCTTTAATAATGTTTTCAACTTCAGCTGCTCAATTTACGCGTCAAATAAAACTGCGTTCCAAACGAAAATCCGTCGCGGTGAAATGCGGCTAGGGTAAAACACTACTCGGAAAATAAGATGCTTCAAATTAAATATAGGTACTAATGTAAACAGCCACGCGAAAAATTGCTTCCAGTAAAAAAACCGGTCAAGTGCGAGTCGGACTCGCGCACCGAGGGTTCCGTATTCAACTCTTTACCTCCGGGTTTCAACAAAATGCGATTCGGTGAAGGTATTCGGTGATTGAGGTAAAGTTCTAACAAATGGGCGATTACGCAACGATAGTCTGCGTTATTCGATTCGAAACCCCGCAAGTCTCGTTCCAATGTCAGCTTCAATGTCTGCTTCCAAAATTTTCCTGATTGCATTTGATTGTGTTCATTGTCAGGCTTAGCTAGGGCTGTCACTTTTGTGTGGCCCAAGTCCCGGACATGTACTGCCCTGCTAAAGTAAAAGGCAGTATTTTACACAAAACTACTGTAATATTTAATTGCAACCTCATTACTGGGTAAGGCTGCAATTGCTACAATAATTAGCAGGGCAGTGTAGGTTTTATCAACACAAGAAAAATATATTTTTTTAACAAAATTAACCATAAATATGACTTAAGTCCTTCAGTCAGAGTAAATATTTTGCAACATTGGTCCTGTCCATGTCTTTTAGATCCAACTTTATAAGTCAAACAAATGTTAAAGACGCCGTAAAAATATATTTAACATCTGATAGCTGAATCCATATTTGATATGGTTTTTGATTGACCATAGTCCATACATTGTAAAGATCTAAGAGAAAGATATGTCGTAAGAGGCTTATTACACTACTCAATTTGTAGGAATTGAATTTAGAGGATGTAGGAAGATGTAATCGCAGTTAGAACCCGATTTCATATAATAAGAAAAGTTAGGAACCAATTTAGGATCCTAAATAATTTGATAATTTAATAACCCCATAACTAAAAGCTGAAGTGGGCTCCGTGTTTAAGTGCAATGTCCGGGTTGTAGAGACAGGATTAGGAAACACCGTCCGGACGTCTCGGAATGTTCTCGAAATTCCGGGTATCCCGGACAGATGGCAGCCCTAAGCTTACAAAACTGGTTTACGCCGGTATTCTATATGAATCGCAATCGCCTTGGATTGCTCGTGAGATTGTTTGCAAACAAAACGATAACGGGCCCGGATCGTATCGTCAACGACTGCTGTTGTAATGAATTGAAAATTAGAATACGATTACAGCCTGTTAGCACTTAGAATAGGATTCTGCGGACTTAACATGCAAGGACGAGATAAAATTTGACAGATGCTAGGGAAATGAATACGTCTAGTCCATATTCTAACGTAAGACTTAACGCTTAAGGTTTAAAATAAAAGTGTCTCGTCCTTACTTTTATTACCTTTTATTACTAATATTGCGATTTTCACATTTTTATGGCGATTTTATCAAGACGGGACACTTTTATTTTAAACCTTAAACGTTAAGTATTACGTTAGAATACTTAGAATATGGAATAGATGTATTCATTTCCCTAGCACCTGTCAAAATTTATCTCGTGCTTGCATGCTAGGGGGCCTGGATTGTACTTCTCTCTCACTCGCTCTCATATTTATAAGAGCGAGTCTATCCGACTTTATCCAAACCCCGAATCCTATGCTAAGTGCTTACGGGCTGTACGCATTTTTAAAACAACATACAACTAGTGTTGGTAAAGACTCAAGTTTTTGAAGTCTTCATTGCAAGAACTCGACTCATATTTACGGAACTCCGAGCTTAAAAGACTTCCGAGTCTTTTTAGTCGTGAGTCGAGTCCTTTTTCGAGTCTTATCGAGTCCTGTTATCACAACTCAAGCTTTAGAAAAGACTCCAGCCATCATATCTTTTATAGTTTTTTTTTTCAACCGTAGGTATGCATCAAAAATACTCTAGTCCTATAATGAAGACTCACTTTTGAAGTTTCTATCCAAATATGAAAGATGACTACCTAATGAAATTGATACGATGTCATGTTCCAGAAAAGGTTTGAAATAAAACACAAACAAGACAAATAGTGTTCTAATTTTTGATTTTAAGTGATATATTATGTATACTAAGACTCGCGGATCCCACAGTCGAACTGTGAAAACAGTTTTGCGGGACGTTATTTTAAAATTATGCCTGTTAATATGTTATAATAAATAAATAAATAATAATAAATTTACTTAGCTTAGTTTGGAACTAAGTCAATTTCGGTGAGATTGTTTCCTGATATTTATTTGTTATTTACAACATACAGGTGTCTCAAATTTCAATCTGGAGTAAAAGCTGCGTTGGAATGTGGGAAACGGGCAAAAGAGAATAACCGGCACAGAATATCATGGCCGAGTCCAAGTCAGCTGTTTGTTTACGTACTTGTGTTGGCTGCGATTAGGTATGCGAGCCGTAACCGGCGGATGTTTATGACTTTAGCTTACCTACGTCTTTTATTAATTTTACCTTTGCATGAGAAGAATTTCTATCACTTTGTCTTTGGTTTTGAAATTGGGCGTCTTTGGGATGACAAAATTTATTTTTGAAATATAGTTTTACATTGCAGTAAGAGAAGTTTTATTTATGTTGTTTAGTTTTCAATTTGCCTTTTGGTGAAGGTCTCCAATGATCTCTAGAAATCCCGGTCTTGAGCTGATCTCGGCCAGGTCACGCCTGCTATCTTCCAAGTCATCGTCCCATCTTTGTTTTGGCCTACCTCGTTTCCTGGATCCCTCACTGGGTACCAGTCTAGTAGTTTTTTGGGCCATTTACGTTTTTTGGCTCTATGACAAGATACTCCTAAACCGAAATTGGTAATTCCGCGGACTAGTAGACAGTGTTGCCGGATTATAGATGAAATTTAGTGATGAGGAAACGTCGATGATTGATTAGGTATCGATCTACATACTTTATCAATTTTAAGTTATAAGACTTATCATCTAAATGGTTAAACTATTTAAAGTTATGATTTAATGTAAAATTATTTCGTTATAAATCACGAAGATAAATTTCGACCATTGATAAAAAAAAAGCTTTTAAACCATTTAAGGCGTGTGTGACCTTGTCACATTATCTGGCACTAGGTCAGCCAGTCATTCTGTGCTTTGATGATTTGTTTTTGTCATTTTGTTAGATGTATGTAAATTCTTTTTACCGGCTATGTTTTTAGGGTGTATACTGGGTGTTTTTTTATTCGTCTAAAAAATTTTGCGGGTTAAATCAGTAAGTCATACTGACCAACTATCACTATGGGACCAATCCCGAAATCGCGAAAAAAATTTGATCCTCCCATACAAAACATCATCAGCTGACTAGCCAAAATGTATGGGATGGTCAATTTTTTTTCGCGATTTCGGGGTTCCTACGTTACTTATTTATTTATTTATTTAATGGCACACAAAACAAGTTACAGTCAAGTTATGGGTTGGTCCCATAGTTAAAGTTGGTCAGTATGACTTACTGATTTAACCCCCAAATTTTTTTAGACGAATAAAAAAACACCCAGTATACTCGTATAAGGGGTAGGTATTGTTTAGTAGAAAATTAATAGCTCGATTTTCTTTTGCCCGAACACGATACTTCGATTCTCAGTAACGCGAATTTTTACTTCTTCGAATTTTCGTTTCTCCGAATTTCATTAATTCGATTATTAAATTTCCGATTTTTAATTGAAAATATGTTCAAATCTACGAAGTTTTAATATCCCGAATGCACTTTTCACAGAATAGGTTTCCCCCGATTGTTCAGTTAAACGATTTATGTTTCGGGCGCTTCGCCGGCCGCTGCCGCGGCACGCTCGCTTCGCTCGCTCGGCTCGCGTGCTGTTGTGGTCACAGTTCTAACCTAACCCAACCTAGTGAGGGGGGGTATTTGTTTTTTTTATGGCGGGGGGCTTCGCCCCCCGAGCCCCCATTGTGGAAGGCTTCGCCCTCCACAACCCCCTCCGCCTAGCTATCCCACTCCGCCTTCCTAAAGTGTGTCTAACATTCGAAGTAGAAACCCATTCGAAAAGTATTAATTAGGATTTCCAACTATCAGAACCAACCGTTTTCGGTCAAACGTTTTCGAGAAACAGAAAATTTTGCCTATTAATATTCAATGTATTGAAAAAGCAGCAAGTGAAATTAGGAGAACTGTAGTTTCGGACAACAGATGACTTCGAGTAAATGAAATTACAAATTGCGCGGTTTTTTGGTCACTTGTTCTTCTAAATCTCACCTGATTGAACACCCCTCGGTATGACGAGAAAGTTTCTCCCTTGACATACGGCGGAAGAGTAGCCGTGGAGCTGATACTCCGTAGGAAGCTCTGCAGCGCCTCGTACTCATCAGCCCTCGCCTCCTGCTTGCTGGTGTCCTGTTTCGTGACCTTGGGCTTGGTCTCGACGCTGAGCATGGCCTGGTGGGACCCATCGCTGAAAAGATAGCGCAGTTTAGAACGGTAGATCGACGATACGGTAGCCTACGATAGCCTAGTTGGTAGTGACCTTGCTTGAAAAGCTAGCGATCCCGGGTTCGAGACCGGGTAAGGATAAGTATTTGTAAAGAGCCCAAGTATTTGTTCCAGAGTCTTGGATTTTTATAATAAGTATAACTATTTATTACATACTAGTTTTCCGCCCGCGACTTCGCCTGCGGAGAGCCAGTACTTTCGTAAGTTAAAATATAGTCTATGTCCACCCTGAAAGTTCATTCTAAATGCTGGCGAAAGAATTTTTGAAATCGATCCAGTAGTTTTTAAGTTTATTCGTTACAAACATACAAAAATACAAATCTTTCCTAAAAACCTCTTCTTATTATCTTTTCTAATATTATAAAGATATTAGTGTAAATGTTTAAGGATGTTTATCATTGTCCAGTAGCCGTACAAGCATAGAGCTTATATGTACAATAGTTTGGTACTAAGTAGGTCAATAATCTAATATAATACCCTTATAATCTGTGGGTCAATATGTGTAATATTTCTGTCGGCTGATTTATTTTTAAATCATTTTCCGTGGAAATAGCTAGCAATTAGCGGCGCAACAAGTTGTAGGTTGTATAGGTATGTGTCACCGTGTATTACTATTAACTGCCATGAGGATAAATGGAAAGGAAGTTAGAAGAGATACCTCTACCCGAGTACAGCTTGTTTCTTGGGGCCTTGGGGATACCCATTTCCAACATCATCTTGCAAGTCAATTTTGAACCAGTTCCTGTTATTGGAATGGGTTAAAATGTTTAATCATTATGTATAGGTACTCGATGACAATACGAATTAAAAGTTACGGTAACTAAAAGCTGAACTGATGATAACTAGGTTTTCACAGTCCGATGAGGCACATGTCAATACCTATCTATCAATCACTATAGTAGATACATAAAGTATCATAAAATACTTGAAGGGAATGACGTATCATATACGAAACTTTATGAGCGTTTAATATAATTGTTACAATGGGGACCATAGACGTATAGTATAGTCCATTCTAGGGTGCTCACTGGGGGGGTATTCTAGGGTACATTAGATGTCGACTTGGCTTTTTTTATAGGGTTTGTGTGTGTTCTATTACAAACACTAATCTAACCCTAACCTTAGTCTAGTCGAAACATCAAAACATGAGGAGGATTGGCTGGAGAACCTCAAGCAGAAAAGTCTTCGTCGTGCTCTACTGCCTGCGGACTCGCATTGTGTGTGCGAACGATGTGGCAAGAAATGCCGTGCTGCTACAGGACTCTACAGCCATCAACGGCGATGTTTATTTAAACTTTATTGCACAATACACAAGGTAAGTACAAACGGCGGACTTAATGCCTTAAGGCATTCTCTACCAGTCAACCAATGGGCCAAACACAAGCACGAAGTTCGCAGATTCTCCTTGACCGAGATTAAGAGGTCAGCCTTGACTCACCTTGTGCACAAACTCGTTTCCGTTCGTACTCGTTTTTATAGTTTTATATAATAAATAAATAAATAATTCTTTATTTAGGTATTGACCCATTTCTTACATGACATTTTAACAAATTTAATACTCTAATCTAAATCTAATTGATTACACAATAATTATATTTTGAAGGCGGACACTTCGCTCCTAAGATAGGAAGTCGTGCACACCTTCAAAATATCATTATTGTCCGATCCGCTCAGTCTCTAGATAAATGACGAAGAAGTCATCCACTCTATTCGCGGCAAACATGCCAGACGCGCTACACCGCCACGGCAGCCGCAGCATCGTACGGAACGCGTTGTTGTATTGTACTCGGAGTCTATCAAAGGATCGCTTAGTGTACTGATACCATAGCTGGCTGGTGTAGAATGCCTGACAGTAAGCCCCGAACAAAGTTATTTTGACTTGATTTGAGCACTGAGCAAATCGGCGCGCCAACATGTTGCTTTTAATAGCAATGGACCGTCGCTGACGTTCAAGGTCGTCGTCATCTCTCAGTTTCTCATTAAGTATATGCCCCAGGTATTTGAAACTTGAGACAATTTTTAATTCTGTTCCATTAAGCTTTACTGGTGGGATGACACCCGGTCCCTGACCGTACCTGAATACCATTAACTCTGATTTGCTAGAATAATGCTAGAATAAGTAGTATCATTGTCATAAGTGAATATTCTATTAAAAAAATGACTAACTGTTGAGTTTCTTGCGGCGCTTCTTCTCAGCAGTGGTCTCCTCTTGGGAAGCGCTGGTAGATTTTGACGTTTAAAAGTGCCCGTGTGGCCTACTTACTGAATAAATATCTTTTATCTTTTTTTTTACATTTGCAAACAAGACGATTTTCCAAAATCGACAAAAATGTATGGAAGTGACATAAGCGGCTGACGCGACTGATCGTTAATAAAATAAAATAAAATAAAAATTGTTTATTTACCAACTTAAAATAATTTTACATTAAAAATTACTTGTGACCACCACACTAGGCAAAGCCTGTCTCGTGGGGCCAGAACAGAGTTTCCAATTTCAAAATGTCGCTGCGCTTGTGCTGGTTAAGATAGCTTACGTTAGTCTTATACATGTCGATTTTCAAAAATCGTTAACGGCCGCACTTAGAGACGTCTTAATTATTAAGTTTCATTAAAGTTACTGCTGTCACTTTCTTTTCTATATCAATAGAAAACGTCTCTGAGTGCGGCAGTAAGTTATCGTAATGCATCTTGGAGGGCTTTAGAATAGACTATTGAGACATAGTCATCATGAATAGTGCCTAGTAAATAGAATGCTTACAGCCTGCAAAAGAATAAAAAAAAAGTCGTCGGAGTCGGACTCGCGTACTGAAGGTTCCGTACATATTTGGTTGGTTTTTAGTGCTTGCTGTTATTCTATAGGGTTTGTTATATAATCATACCAAATTTGACGCTTGTATGATACAACAATAATAAATTTACGTTAAAAAAACGTTTTTGGTTTGGAGACCCCCTTTAATATTTAACTTATTTTTTTTAATTGGTAGTGTGTCCGCTGTAATAACACACGTTCTGAAAAAAAAAATCAACCCGCTATGTATTACGGTTCAAAAGATACAGCTCTCTAGTCTAGTTAGGACAGACGGACGGACAGCCAAAATGGCCAAATATATTGCAACACATCGTTATTCCTATAGTAATAAAGTGTTGCGATATATATGGCTACTTTCGCTGCTCCTATCTATTTGAAGCTGACTGTACTTATTTTAGTATATAATATTTTAACCATTCTTTTGTGACTGAGAAAAATAGCACGAGAGGCAGCGGCGTGGGTGGGATTCATTTTTAAACAATCTAATAGTTTTAACTTACTATAAGTTTAAACAAATTCAAAATATTTATTGCCTAAATTGGTCACGTGCAGGCTCTTTACACTGTCTGTAACATGGAGGGAATCTACTAAAAATAATATGGTACAACGAGCTGGTATGATGATGTAGACTCTACATTGTGAGGGAAGCTAGCGAGTTAATTATCAGCTTAACGGCCGCACTCAGAGACGTCAATTAAGTTTTAAGTTTGATTAAAGTTGTTGCTATCACTTTCTTTGCTATAGCAATAGAATATGGCGATTTTAAACGTTAATATTAAAAATAGATTGGCTATTTAAACTATTATTCTTAAATTATGAAGAATTGGTAGACTAGCTAAACTATTATTATTAAATTATGTTTTTTTTTGGTAAAACTATACATTGTTTTGTGTAATAACAGTATGTAAACCGTTGCTTAACGATGAGTTTTTAAAAGCCATATTTTTAACCAGAACGTTTTAAGTGTTTTATTTGCTATATTATTAGTTGTTAAACGGCGTATTTTAATCTGATACATTTGTGAAACAGCATATTTGTGAAATTAATAATATATGAAACGTTGATTGCGAAATGAAAATTTGTAAAACAATTTTCGGTAAACATTAGTGAACCCTGAAACCCACATTACAACCCTAGAAGAACTTAGTTTAAGGTCCATTTGTCATACTGTTATAGCAAATAACATAAGTAACCATTTTTAAACGTTTATATTAAGAATTGATCCACTCACCTCTGCTCTCTTACTATCCTGAACCTTTTCCCGGTGTAAACAACGAATCCACACAACGAGAACACCATTGTTGTTATTATTTAAACAATGTATTAAACAGTAACTTCTGTCTGCATCCAGGGACACAATACGAGCTACTGCATACGTTACTTACAAATATCAAGATATCACCTACCCTTTGAACTGCTGCTATTGATTACTATGTACATAAGTAATAAATCTATTTGTGTAAAGATGCATTATGTTGCTGACAATGTATGTGGTTCGGGTGTTTTTAATATTGCCGGGTATGTGTACTGCCCTGCTAAGGTAAAAGGTAGTTTTTTACACAAAACTACTGTTACAATTGCACCCTCATTACTGGGTAATAAGGTTGTAAGGTTGTAATTGCCTTAGCAGGGCAGTGTAAGGGTTTAATGTTTATTTGGGAATCAATCGGTAAAATTTGAAACTATAATAAATTTCTTATGAAATCAACCAGTTTAAGTAACCAGATATACGTGTTCGTTTGCTCGAAGGACTGGTGCGCAGAAATAGTCGCTCCGCGTTGCGGGGCTTTCTTTTCTAAGATTGAAGCTAACAATTATAACTTTACTGGCTATTTGTTCGCCTATGTACAAGCATAAAATAAATGTTGAACATATTGCTTTAGTTTTATAGTAGAAAGGATATTATAGAATACCTTCATTAGACGTTTTTCAAAAAGCCGTATCACGCATTCCGATAACATGTACCAGTTAGCTAAAGTGTTAATTAAATACCAGGTCTTGGTCATACGATGCTCAAATCACACAGTGTCGTATTTATTAGTTCTAGTACTTTAGGCCATATAAATTACGTCACACGTTAAGGGGAGGGGGCCAACGAAGTGTGATATTATGTAACAAGAATGGAAGGAGTCATAAACTTCGTGACGTCACATGTCAAAATCTAAAATTTTGGAACTGCTGTTTTTATTTAATTATCTATGTGTCCCTTGGCTTCTGACATAATTCTGATATTTCATAAGTGACAGGTGCGGAACCTTGGTGCTCACTGCTCAGTGTTTTTTTTAAAGTAAATAACTTTTTCACCTCACCAGCTCGAAAAGGCTTTCTTTGTCAGTCGAAATCTGCGCGTAAAAGTCCACTTTAACTGCTAGCGTGGAAAGTAACGTTGGTGCTGAGCGCGGAGGGGGCGCTGCGCGAGCACGGCCACAACTGATGTGGCGCTTGTCTAATTATTTTTCCTCGCTACGGTGAGGTGAAAAATTGTACTTCGCACGGCAGAAAAATTATTTGGGTCATGAGGCTTGGGCACGAGGAAAATCCCCGTTACGATCAGGGTCTATTTTTGAACCACACGCTAGGCTCGTGGTTCAATTTCAGAATCATTCGCTAATTCGCGATTCAATACTGGCTCTCGCGTCTAATAACAACTTTGCAGCCTTGCATAAGTTGCATAACAACTATTATCTGAGCACGATGTGTATGTACGTTCAAGAATCATCTGTATGAAACTCTTACAAAGTGTAGGTACGAGTATTTTGCCTTGCCTAGAGCTTAGTTTGGGACTAGGTCAATTTGTGTGAGATTGTCCCCGTGATATTTATTTTTATTTTGTAAGAGAATAACGGAAAAGTTTTATAAGTAGATTAATTTATTCATTTATTTAGATTAACACTAAAAAGTCATCCTGTCACTAGGTCAGTTTGTTACCTCGAGATAACTTTTGGGGTCAGCTTATAACCTATCTACCTTACCTTACCTACCTTGCCTTACTTACTTACTTGCTTACCTTTACCTGCTGACTACCTACAACGTTTTGACGCATTTTCTGCCTAGTAGGGAACGCATATAAGCCTTTTCCCGACTTAAAACCGGTCTTTCCGGTCTTATACACCTGAAATAGCTGCAACACGGCATGTACAGTCAAGAAGGACATCATCATCATAAATCTAAACAACTAAAGAGTATAAATCAAAACATTTAAAATATCAACCCCCGTCCTGTAAACGTAGCATCAAAAAGATTTATAACCAATAAATCAATAAATCAATGTTATCGGAATGAACAACAAGAACCCGTGTCTTGTAATTGCTAACACAAACCACTGTTCTATTGATCTGGATGCGTAAACAAAGTATTTGATCTAGTTTCCGCGAGTGCATGTAAAACGTAAGTTTTGTAATAATAATTTGAGCCAGCTTTCGTGTTCGATTGTACAGTCCACGTCAAATAGATAGGTGCAGTCAAAATGGCCAAATATATCGCAACACATTCTTATTACTATAGTAATATAGATGTGTTGCGATATATTTGACCACTTTCGCTGCTCCTATGTAGATAATAGGGTCAATCAACTTTTTGATGTACCTCGTTGCCATTGTTACGTCTCCTGGGTCACTCTTTAAAACTATAAATTTAAAGGATATAAATCTACATTCCATTATGTAGTTTTTGTGGTAATTATAAGCCCATTATTTTGTGGACTTTCTTCTCAGCATGTTAGTAGTATATATTATAAACATCTTTCTAAAAAACACTATCACTGTTGTCTCCTGGCTTACGGGACAGAATAACAACAACAAAAAGTTGATCCACCTTGCCTGACTGCGTTGTTTTCTTTGCACAACTTTTTATCGAGAATAATCTAATGTGTTCAAACTCGGTGAATCTAGGTTCAGTGGGTACAGCGAAGATCTTGTTGCCACCTTCCGGCTCCATCATCAGCTCTCAGACACCATAATATTGCATTTTTATCGGATTTATAATTGCTCAGACGTTTTTAGGCGCTGAACTTTTGCTGAATTGCATGGAAAAATAAAATCCGACTCGAGCTTGACTAAAATGTTCATTTTGCCATAACTTTTCTCCAAGTGGTCCGATTTAAATTGGGCTGAAACTCGGTTAAACATTAAACTTTAAGGGCCATATTTTTTTTTACTTTTTAGCGTTTTATTTCATTTAAATTTAATTAATTAATTTAAACCAGAGCGACGCGGAGCGGGTCACTAGTGGTCTATACAAAACCTACTGCTGTACTGCTGCGTTTATAATTAAGACCCCGCTATCGGAGGTGCAAATTGGTAGCTGTCAAGTTGTTAGGGATGGGTACAAATATTTATGATGTCGATATCGATACTCTTACTTTTTCTGCAATTAGTTTTATATGTAAGTATAACATTTTTTAAGACAACAATTTAACATGTTTTTTTTGGGATCCATGATAATCATTGTCATCAGAAATATAAACCATTATTGCAACAAAAACACTATGGTTACTATTTTACTTTTCTAATGTTTCGAGTTGGAGGGCAGTGCATGAACGCTCTTCAGATAAAAAACCTTTTCAATAGAGGTATAATACTGGCCACTTATACTGATAATAAATTATTTACGTCAATAGATCAATGACATCTTACAACTATATCTCCGATTATTTAGCTAAAAATTCATTTATTTATTTAAAAATGCGGAAAGTGTTACATAATAATCCTGGGTTCACAACTATACAAATTATACAAAGTTTGTTGGATGGCCAAAGTATCGAAATTACAGATGTAAATAACAATACGGTAAAAAATTACGCCAATTGTAAATACTCGCCCATTACTTCTGTCGAAGTACAAAAGTAATTTTCCTTTTTTACCCATAGTACAAGCCTAGAGCTTAGTTTGGGACTAGGTCAATTTGTGTGAGATTGTCCCCTGATATTTATTTATTTATTTATTTATTTATTTATTCTTAAAATTGATATTCATCTACAGAAGACGAAGTCTAACGCCCTGTTACTTAGAAAATAAAATTAGTAATATATTACGAGACATATATATTTCTAAAAATTAATAGAGCTAAGATATTGGGTTTATTGTTGAATATATTTATCGTGACTGCACTAGATTAGTGCAGAGAAAAAAAACTGATCGTTCATTAAGAATACGATATCCCTTTTGGTGGAAATAAAAGAGAGATTTATCAATTAGTTAATTTTTAATTAATTTATGAATGGCTTTGTGCTCAGCTATGAAGATAACATATTTGTTAGTAATTATGAAAATCTTCATTTTTTAATTATATAGTCCTGTTTCATAAAATAAACACGTTTAATTAAAGTCCTAGACTCTCATTATGGTAAAGAAAAATGATCGACATATAGCTAGTATTTCAAAATAATTTTTACCCATCCCTAAGAACTTGACACCTGCCAATTTGCACCTCCGATAGCGGGGTCTAAATTAATTACATAAATAATGCGGCCGGAAATAATTCTTAATAGGGTCGTTTTGGTCCATACGTCTCATAGATACGTCTATATGTCTATACCAGTCTATACTCAAGAGCCATTATTATACTCTTTGCTAAAGAGTGACAGGAACTGACAGTGACAAACTCACCAGTTTCACTTCAAACATCATTTTTAACTTGTCGGAATATGCATTAATTTTAGGTTCCAATTCAATTTTTTTTTATTAAATTCAGAAGATTGATCAAGCTGTGATATTCTTCTTATTTCTCTTTAAAATTTACTTTAAATAGCTCTATCATTACAATGTCAATGTATCAAATTACAAAAAGACCACATATGGACCAGATTCCTCTCCGACCCTTGTCTAGAAGTAGACCATCGTGGAGTGTCTCACCGAAGGAAGATTGGAAAAAATTCGATGTTGAGACTACGCCCAGAAGCTGCGCGTCCATTGACGTCTGTGGGGTGTTCTCGAGGCTTCTAGAGGACAAGCCGGATGGAGTATTAGGACGAAAACGCTCCTACGCTGAGCATGGAACAGTGCGAGGAGTCTTACCGGCGACGGCTAGAGCGCAAGCGCATGAAGGCCGCGCGCCGGCGCACCGATATGCGCCGCTACTGGGACGTCGAGTGGAGCGAGCAGGAGCGCGCCAAGGAGGACAAGCTGGCCAAGTGGATATGGCAGAAGGAGGAATATATCCGAGGCAATGATCTAGCATTTTAATTCTTGAACCATGAGATCTTGGTCCTTAACCGAGTTTTACGCATTCTGCCGTCCCTAGCACATAATCATCACTAATATTGTAAATGCGAAAGTGAGTTTGTTTGTTACGCTTTCACGGTTAACCGTTGAACCGATTTCAATGAAATTTGGTACGAAGATAGTTTTAGTCCCGGGGAGATGGGATATAGGCTACTTTTTATCCCAGAAAATTGGACAGCGAGCGACAAACGACTTATACGCGGACAAAATAGCTAGTATAGTATTGCAAGTACAGAATGCTCTTCCTAACAAAACAGCGTTTAGGTATGTCGAACGTGTCTATACTCTGTGTTTCTCTTTCTTTCCTTTGTATTCATTCGCACGCAACTCAGGCCATAAAAGTCAGACCCTGGCATGCCGACGTGCTCGTAGCTTCACGCCTAAAGTGCGGAGTGCGCTAAGCCTGACCGTAGGTCTACCCCTTGTAGCACAGACTGCGCGACCGGCGGCGCAACGAGCGACTTCCTAATACATTGCGCGTAATGCCAATTAACCGTTGTGCTGTGAGCGTCTCCACCGAGCAATGAAGTGAGAATTCCCTTGCCGGTCGCGCGAAGTCGTAGCCTAGCCTAGCTAGTACCTTTTGTTTTACTTATATACTGTAAAGACGCACATACACGTACCGTACTCGTTCAAGAGCGTTCAACGCACAGGCGGATGACAGGAAAACGCATATATACGTTCTTGGCAGTAAATAAGTTAAAGTGACAAAGAGCTGTATCTTAAATGCATGGTAATGTAACAAAAATAAAACGCTTTCTTAAAACTACTAATAGTTTGTCTAAAACTAGCTATACTCCAGGAAAGATACCTACGGTTTTTAAAACATTAATTTATAATAGCCTGATTTTTTTTACTCCGTTTTTATAAGATATTCTAAGACACTATATTCATGAATCCAACAAACTTTCCACCCGGAAGTAGGTATATAAATATACTGTCAAAAATGCCGTTTTCTTTTAAATTAAAAATCGTAATTGTAATTTTTGTGTCTAAGCATAACAATATTGTTGTCTATAATGAGCAGAAGGTGAAATCTAACAAAATAATTACACGGAAAGCCACTAAATCAGCAAAATACATGGCTCAGCATAAGTAGTGCTTTGATAAAAATGACATAAAACTATTTATAAGTGTTAAAATACACTGATCAATTTGTATTTTTTTATAAGAAATTATTATTTACCACCATTCCTTCCGGTACAATTTTGTGTATGATTTGCTTGCAACGTTTATATTTATTGTAATCAACAAGGAATGAAGAAAACTGTAGCCAATTAAGATTTTTAAATACGGAAATATGCAAAATAAAAACAATATTCTAGTTAATCGAATATAAATGAGACATCCTTATTTATTTTTTTGTGCGATTAATCTTGAATATTATAGATCAAATATTAAGTAAGCAATATGAACACAAAAATGTTTATAATTATTTTAAATTATTTCCGTTTCACCATACTAGCGACCGTAACTTTCCTGGAGTACTAGCTTTTTGTCACATATTATATATATTTACTTTAACCCTTAATAAGGCCCCATCAATCTAGCTACTTAACTACAAATAAAATACATATTCAAGTTAGTTATGTATTGGGGAGTAATTTTAGAACAAGTAAATTTTCCCGTAAAAGCAATCTTATTTAAACTTTATATCATTGTACTAAGACTGATATTTCAACCAACCATATGTGGTTGATAAAAAGCCTCTGCCAAGGGTTAAGTAAAGTGGCATATTTCAAATTATAACTCAAGGTATCCTTATCTATCTACGCTTTGAATATACGGACCGCACCTAAGGTAGTTTATGTATTCCATCGCCCCACCCAGCACTAATTACAAGCTCGTTGTGTAGTTATCAAAGCACGCAAGGAGTGCAATGCGGCTTATGCGGCTTGCCAAGGCCGCCGCAAGCGTTTGGAGGGCGAGCGCGCGCGCCGCTACTGTCCGAGTACCAGTAAGAAGAAACCTCTGCCTGTCCCTAGCCAGGGCGAGCTCAGTGAGTACACAGTTTAGTAGAGTTTATTCGAATAACATCAAAAATAATTTGAATACTCCCCTACTTCCTCCAATCGAGTAATAAGTACGATCGGCTCGGTGCGGCCGACTTTACCCGAATTTACCAGTCGAAGTCGAAAATTCATTCGATTGTTACAAATACCTAGTAAATGACTATTTTGTTATTCGAATAATATTAAAAGTAATTACTAACAAATCGAACATTTAAATAATTTACTCATCATCAAGCCCATCACTACTTTCGGTACGTAATTAGGCGCTTCGCCATTGGGAAAATTAACAACTTGACGTCCAACATAGGGTTGCCACATTTTTCTTAAAAAATTAAAGTATTTGTTGGTTTAAATGAACAAAAATTAAAGTACGCATAGCAAAAATAAAGTATTTTATATTATTTGTAGTTCTACAAAGTTCTAAACTTATAAGTTTTTTTTTATTGATGTCGAAAATAAAGTATTTTAGCGTACTTTATGTGCTTTGTATAAAGTACGAACAGCCAAAATACAGTACCTATAATACTTTATATTACAGTATTACGGGTGACAACCCTAGCCAACACCCGCATTATGGTCGCCTTTATCGCGGTGGATAATTGTGGATTAAGTATCCGTCCCTCTCGCACTTCCACACTGGGCAGAAAGTGACAGTTGCTTTATCGCTGCTGGGGTAGCTTACACTTTATCGAAACTCCTTTCATCGAACGTATAATTTCGCAGAATTTTATTTCAGCGACGGGCATTTCCATGTGCAGGAATTATATTTTTTTGCTAACCTCACCTAACCTACGTAACCCATGCTTAAGATAACCTGAAAACAATAAGGTTTCAGCAGAATTAGCTTTCGATGAAATGAAATTCGATGAAATGATACGTTAGATAAAGTGAAATTCGATAAAATTATGAAATACCTGTTTTATGATATACACGACCATAATAGGCCCGCGGTTCGCAAATAATTTGCCTTTAGAGCTAACCTTTAGTCCTGTTTATTTTTTGTCCAGGCATGCGCGGCTCCGTGTCCAAGATGTTCATAAACCCTGTCCCCTGGCAACCTGAAGTGACTCCGAAACTTCACTCCTGGCCCAACCAGTCGATCACGAAATCCGAGACAAGTTCGACGCTCTACTAGATTCTACTATTAGGACTAAAATATCGAAACAGACAGTCGGGTATTTAAAAGTTGCTTTTTGTTATACTTTTTTAAATTCTCGTGAAACATTGTCCTGTGGTTCTACTGTAAAGGTTTAGAAAAATTCTGTGGAAAAAATAAATTCCAATTTATTTCTAACAATTTCAAAGTCAAGTTACGCAGTGCTATATCCGAATTCCAGCATCCGATATCTGATATACCTAACAGGACGCAGTGCGTAAGTTGCGTAACCCGGGCTCTTACGCCTGCGAGTTACGCTATGAAAATTCTTATTACAACTGTTTTTAACACTGTCTTTGAGTTTTCTAATAACACAGAAAATGATTGCCTTGAAGTGACAAGTAAACTAAAGTTTGTCTTAGGTCAGTACACTACCTGCCATTTTATAATCACTTTAATAACTTGCTTAATCTTTTTATAAAATAGGATTTTGACAAAACTAAACACACACACCAAATACTAAAATGTCTAAAACTACATGCGTATTTTTGCTGCATGTGGCTCTGTGCATTATACCGTTTTTGTTATTCCTTATGGAAAAGATAGACTCATTTATCACCGGACATCACGGACGAGACGTTTGGAAACATTTTCTGTATAAATTTTGGAAGCATGTGTATTTATTAAAGAACACATACATTTGTTAAAAGTAATTCAAAAGATAAGGCGTAGACTAAATCAAAATAAAGTTGACGTATCCAATGAACCCTGTTAAGACTAGGTAGTTATTATAATAAAAGTATCTATGTAATGGCTGCTAGAATATTTAACCGTCTGCTGGACCGTATAAAAGAACTAAATCTGACCATGTTCAACCGTATTTTTTTTTTATGAATAACACATTCTATGATGTACCTAAATGACTTTTTGAATAATGATTTTAATAATTATTAGACTTATTTTAAATTCTAGTTTTTTAAGACATGAATATTGTACGTCGAAATGGCAAATTATAGCTGTTCATAAAGCGACTTAACAAAACCTTGTACCTACCTATAATTAACAATAAATGACTTCTGATTCTGAAATAATTCCGATTTCCATTGACCGCTGGCTCTTATCCTTTTCAAGGTACTTACCTACATAACGCCATTGACGGGTACATACCTACCTATCAGTCATGGTTGACAGCATAAAATGGACTCGAGCGTTTATAATACGGGTGTTTTTTTATTCGTCTACAAAATTTTGGGGCTTGAATCAGTAAGTCATACTGACCAACTTTCACTATGGCACCAACCGCGAAATCGCAAAAAAAAATTTGACCCTCCCATACAAAACATCGTCAGCTGACTAGCCAAAATGTATGGAACGGTCAATTTTCGCGATTTCGGGGTTGGTCCCATAGTGAAAGTTGATCAGTATGACTTACTGATTTAAGCCCTAAAATTTGTAGAAGAATAAAAAACACCCAGTACAACCTTACCTCAGTTAGCTAACCCCAGCTAGTTAACCCGGAGGTGTGAACGTGAAACACACAGCGCCTCCCGCTCCCATAAATAGTATGAGAGGGGGGGTCGTATTCTGACTTGATGAAAAATATCCGTGTATACATATTTTAAATGAAAGTCCCCCACCGTGTGTGTTTGTTCGCGATTATCTCAGAAACTACTGTACGGACAGTTTCACCAACAGAAAGAGGGATTATCTAGATAGGTTATGAATTATGAACATTATCTATAGATAATTAGTGCTACCCAGGCCCCGGGTCGCTATTTTTTAATATAAATATTTAAGTAAATCCTCATAAAGTTACAACGAATTTTATGACAATTTAAGATCAAAAATGTCAAATAAAAACATCCCGAATGCAATCAAATTTGACAACAAACAATCCAACATAGCAACGCGTCCACGCGGAAAGCATTTTAACCAGTTAGAATTCCTTTTTGTTTCCTACTCGTCGCGTTTTATTGTCACGTAAAACACGAGTAAGCACGTCAAAATTAAACGTTGCCAAATCCATTCACATTATCGATAGTTGATAACACGCGCCACTTTTAACCGAGATTTAAAATGCTTACCTCAGCTTTTTATCCTTCATGTCGGCTATAAACTATAAAATTAATTCATAAAACTTCCAAAATACGTTCACAGATGTTTAGATTTATTTCCGCGTGTTATATCGCGATTAGACTCAGTGAGTCGACGATCGATAGCGGGGGAGTCGACCGCGCGTCCGTTAAAGCGGCGAGTAGACGGCGACTGGTACACTAAGCAGAGTTGGTGGGCGAGTACAGTCGGCTGCGTGACGTCACACCAATCAATCGGCGGATCCTGACCTTGAACTGTACGCTTTGACTGAGCATATGTTTACAGTCAGACTGATGTTGATGTCGCTTGGTTATTTGTTAGCACAGATTAGATTGGTATTAAGGTAACTGGCCACTTACGAAGGTCCCATTCAGTTAAGTACTGGCAGCTTAGGGCTGGGGCATTTCAATTACTTGTTTTGAAATACGTATTTAAAATGCAAATACGTATTTTGAGCTTAGTTTGGGGCTAAGTCAATTAGTGTGATATTGTCCTCCTCAAATATGAGGGGGACAATATCACACTATTTATATTTATTTTATTTGTATTTCAAATACTACCAAAAAAGCATTATTATGGAACACGAGTTTCGTCATCATGTCCGTCCGTCCGTCCGTGTGTCACAGGCATTTTACTCAAAAACTACAAGATGTATATCGATGAAATTTGGAGTACCTAGGTGTATAGGTGTCTTGTATAAGCCGCTACTTAGTTTTGTAGTAAATAACAAAAAATGGGGGCACTCCATACATGTAACAGAAGCTGAATTTTTTTCCAGCAAACATCAACGTGTGGTACATATTTCGACAGATTTTTTAAAACACTTTAAGGTTTCTAAGCTATATTTTTGATTAAATAAATATTTTCGGAAATAATTGCTCCGAAAGTTGCATAAATTGTGTCCTCCCTTTTATCTTTTTAACTGTTTGTCCAAAAAATATGAAAACAATTGCAAAGATAACGCTTAGTATGGTTTCAACCAAAATTATTTTCAACATGATCGGATATACCGTACCAAAAAACTGCGCTTCCTAACAAAAGGATGTAAGTGCCATGAAGATACGCTCTTTTGTTGGTGCACTTTATTTGTATTTGTAGTAATGGCGACGGAATCCTACACAGTACATGGTCCGACATGCTCTTGTCCGGTTTTTACATGTGTGATGTTCTCAATATAAAGGGACCTTATGGAGGAAGGCAGTTACGCTCTTCTTATTATTGTAACTATACGAATACTATGGTAACAGTTCTAAAAATGGCGTAACCACCTGCCTCCATAAGGTCCCTTTATATTGAGAACGTCACATATTGGTACAAAAAAAGCCAGCTTAATGGATAACCATGACTTGGTAACTTGTCGGTTAGCAGACGATGGCTGCAAAAAAATGTAGAGTCGTAATCCGTAAATTCTTATTAACGGTATATGTAATGTATTCAAGTTGACGCAACAAATTAAATCTAGAAAAAGAAGTGTGGAAGGAATAAAACGAATATAATCTTTTTAAAAATGATCCTTAGAGCTACTATGAGTTAGAGAACCATATTAATAAGTCAAAATAAAACTTGAGAATATGTGTGTTCAGATTATTATCATTAAAAACTACGACTTGCTATATTTTTACTAAGAAATGTACCCAAAAACACCTCCATTTCGTGGTTTTGCCCTACCCTTCGCGTTAAGCGAATGATTATGTTAGAAAACTTATTAACAGAATCGATTTGTTTATATTATTAGGACTATCTAACGGACAAAAATGCTTGGCCTAAACCAGAAAATTAACTAATGTTTAATGTTCAATAGCTTACCTACTACTCGTACATACCTCATAAAAATCATGTAAACGCTGTATCTAGTATATATATATATATATATATATATATATATATATATATATATATATATACACAAAACAGTTTTGACATGTCTTCCTACATAAATTTTCTCGTAGTCATTCTGACATGTTTTCCTGCAAAACTACGCAGATATTTAATATTATTTTTACAGTTTTATATAATGCTAGAATAAGTAGTGACATTGTTATATTTTTATTAAAAAAATGACTAACCGTTGAGTTTCTTGTTGTTGAGTGGTCTCCTCTTGGGAAGCGCTGGTAGATTTTGAAGTGTAAAAGTGCCCGTGCGGCCTACTCACTGAATAAATATCTTTTATCTTTTTTTATTAACAAATTGGATTGACACAGGCTTTACAAACTACAAAGTCAATGGGCTAATGACTGGGCGATACTATCGCGGCGATACTATACAGGGTGTCCCAATATCAGTAACCCACATTGACACCGGTGGTAGACCAGCCTAAGACGGACCGAACCAGACACTTTTTTTTTCTTTGTTTTTTTTTTTGACTTTCGATTTTTTTTTAACGGAGTGGAAATGCGTTACGCATTGTCCCCACACCAAACCAGCCTAACATGAATGATCTTAATAAAAATCGCATGGTTTTCAAGATTTGCCAGTTTAAAGTTCTTTTCCAGTACAAACTTTAAACTGGCATATCTCGAAAACCATGCGACATTTACTAAGGTCATGTTAGACTGGTTCGGTCCGTCTTAGGCTGGTCTACCTCCGGTGTCAATGTGGGTTACTGATATTGGGACACCCTGTATAAAGGCCTGGCACGACTTTGAGCGGCGGCGGCGGCGGCGAGCGAATTCTCTCTTCATTGCTCGGTCGAGACGCTCACCGTGCCGTGGTTAGTTGACGTTACAACCAATGTATTAGGAAATTCGCTCGCTGCTCAGCCGGTCGCGCTAAGTCGTGGCCAGGCCCTACTAGTAGGATTCTCTCGTCGTCGGTGGAGATCCCGGCTATAGCCCTAGGGAACAGGTGTACCTACGAAGTGGCACAATTCTAATAGAAAATGTCACATAACCCCTAAATTTGTCGTCAACTGCTTCCACTATAATCATATAATGTAAAAATATGGAGTATTCCGATTGAGAGAAAAGTATTTTTCGAGAATACAAGTAATTAACACTCTGGAAAAAATATTCCGCTGCGCTTGAGTTTCACACGTGAAATGTTTACGATTGCGATTTCCAGTGAAACGATTACGTTCCTAAATATTTGTAATCCGAGAAAGACTGGATTTGATTAGGTTCTTATGGGAAAGTTCATTTATTTGTGGGAATAATATCTGTTGGCGTTACTATTAATTATTTTGTATCAGAAACGCTTGTCGACGAACGGTAAGCGGTTTTTAAAATGTGAACGGTTACTTATAATAATAATATAATAATCCAGCCTATATACGTCCCACTGCTGGGCACAGGCCTCCACTCACAATGAGAGGGTTTGGGCTATAGTTCCCACGCGGGCCCAGTGCGGATTGGGAACTTCGCACACACCGTCAAATTGCTTTGCAGGTATGTGCAGGTTTCCTCACGATGTTTTCCTTCACCGTAAAGCTCATGGTAAATTTAAAAATTATATTTCGCACATAAATTCCGAAAAACTTAGAGGTGCGAGCGAGCCCGGTTACGGTTAAAATCACATTAAAATACTCAGTACGATATCTTCGTCCTCCAAGGGCAAGAGTTAGTCAAGAGCAAACCATCTGTCTCCATTTGTCTCTGTATTATCTCCCAGAGCCAGAAAGGATGAACTTCTTTCCCTCTCGGGATTAACATGCATGCACGAGATAAAATTTGACAGGTGCTAGGGAAATGAATACATCTATTCCGTATTCTAACGTAAGACTTAACGCTTAAAGTTTAAAATAAAAGTCTTGATAAAATCGCTATAAAAATGTGAAAATCACTATAGTCACTTAGTAATAAAAGGTAATAAAAGTCAGGACGAGGCTCTTTTAACGATAATAATTTAAAAGGAAAATTATTACGACTAAGGTCGGAGTTCACCAACAGTTAAACAGGCGATTAGAGGTCTGACGGATGTCAAAATGTATAGACTAACAACCGTTAAATTGGTTGGTGAACTCCGACCTAAGTAGACTTTATTGGTTCTTGAGTTAAAGACGATTAAAATGTTTATACGAGTACTACCTACCGAAAATCAGCTAAGATAACTTTATTTAGAAAATTTGCTAACATTTGTGTTTTTTTGGATATTGTTGTTTTATTTGTGTGTGTAAGAATGGCGACGGAACCCTACACTGAGCGTGGTCCGACAGCTCTTGCCCGGTTTTTGAGTATTAGATTTGGATTGAAAAATCAGTACCTACCTCTTAGATGAAAACAAAAAGAGGGAGATACGAGACCGGCGCGCGGGCTTGAGCATCTAAATATAGGCGCTGAGCGCCTATATTTAGCAACTGCGTCACAGTTGTCCGGCCGTCACCGATCTGTCAACACGTGCGACGTCGCTCAATCGAAAGGGAAAAACATGCCGCATTGCGCGTTTTTAAGGTGCTTTAACACCTCATAACACAAAAATAAATTACACGGGATCACATTTCATTCGTAAGTACAAATAAACACGAAGAAAACATTTTTTTGGCAATATACGTAATTAGTTAAATTTTTGGCCTCCATGTTTGAGCGAGCGAGATAGCGTAATATGAAACTTCGTGACGTACGCCATCTTTGCGTCATTATTGTGAGACATATGGCTGTCTCACTTACGCGCACGACGTTAGTCCATCAATACATCTCTATTGCTCCTTAGTGCATGTTTACAGCTGTGTGTGTGGAATTTGCGAATGTAGGTGTCGCGGCACGCATTATGTCAGTGTCTTGTACGGCGATAACGTGTCTTCCCCTTTTGCTTTAGTGTAAGACCTACCTAGATTCAGGGAAACCCAGTCGATCCCCAGAAAAATCAGGAGACCTGGCAAAACTGCGCTATACTCGTACTTACAACAATGATTGACGAATGGCCATGCCTGGATTTACAGTTGTTACTAGATGGACAAAATAAGAGTTGTACAGGTTCGAAGAATACAATCCTCAAAAAAGGAAGCTATAATAAGACTGTACGTAAGTTGCAATGGCAAAAAATAGTTCATACCTTTTTACCACGGTTTTTTGTATTCCCGGTACACTAACGATATTTTGATCAAAGCCAGTTTTTTAAACCGTGTTTTTAGAGATTTTTTGTCACTTGCCGTTCTCTGTTGCCATGTCGTGTAAGGTTACTTACCTTTTGTGTACCTCTTTGTGTAGTTTTTGCGACATTACAGATTAAATATGCAATTTGCAATATTTAAGAACGCCCAGGGGCCATATTGCCCATTGTCTTTGCTCATATTGTTAACGTATTGTCAATGTTATGATAGCCTCTTATTCTCGTGACACAGTAAAGGCGGCTGAGTAATTAAAAACATTGCAATATGGGGAGAGAAATAGAGGCCATAGTAACATTTAAACTCTTCATAATTTACGGCCTGGCCACGACTTTGAGTGGCGGCGGCGGCGGCGGGCGAGTTCTCTCTTCATTGCCCGGTCGAGACGCTCACCGCGCAGCGGTTAGTTGACGTTACACGCAATGTATTAGAAAATTCGCTCGCCGCTCAGCCGGTCGCTCAGTCGTGGCCAGGCCCTTAGTCTACAGTGAGACGCTGGTAGGCGGGGTGGTGAGCTGAGCAGGACGGCGACTGCAATGCCCGGTACAACCGCCAGCGCGCCTTTTACAGGAGATTAGTGTCCGAATACGATGAAAAGTCAACGTGCAACCTGAGACATGATTAAATACTAATAAATGGATAAATTAAAATTAAAATCTTTATTCTGTACGTAGGCCCGTGTCTGATTCCACCAGCGCCGCAAGAATCTTAACAGTCTTTTTTTCAAATAAATAAAATAAATATCAGGGGACAATCTCACACAAATTGACCTAGTCCCAAACTAAGCTCTAGGCTTGTAGGTACTATGGGTACTAGACAACGATAAACATACTTATATAGAGAAATACATACTTAAAAATATAGAAAACATCCATGACTCAGGAACAAATACTCGCGCTCATCACACAAATATTTGTCCACACCGGGATTCGAACCCAGGACCGCTAGCTTCGTAGGCAGGGTCACTACCAACTAGGCTAACTGCGTCGTCAAATAAATCTCTTACCGAACAATTACAATGATATGCTAATGTTACAGAAAACAATTATATGAAACTAGCGATTCGCTCCGGATACGATTATATACATAAACCTTCCATGAGAAATGATCTAACGATGGTGAAAACTGCATTAAAATCCGTTGCGTAGTTTGAAAGATCTAAGTGTACATTACAGACAGAGGGACAGACGGTGAGAAGCGACTTTGTTTTATACTACAAGTATACATGTTGTGATGGTTAAATCGATTATAAACAACGATCCGACATATTTCGGACTCATTAGTCCTTCCCTGATGAAGGCATGAAGTGCGTTCTCGACAGCGTTCTACCCAGCACCGGAACATGTCGGATCGTTGCTTATAATCGTGAGTTTTAACCGTTTATCCAACCATTATATAATATTATATTAAAGGCCCTGTCATCCATGATCATGCGGACATCATCAACGTCTGAAATAATTATCAAAGTACCAAATACAAATGCGATAACCTAAAGGTCGTTTTGCGGTTTATTTATATACTACAAAAAACGCTGCTATTCATGTTAGCGATTTTATAGTATATTTAAAGAGTACGAAATCGATAGTTAACATTTTGTCAATTTTGACAGTTTTTCAGTTTCTATTTTGACAGAATCTTACGCAATGAATGCAATATGCTTGGACGCTGTGTTTGGACGTTTCCGGAAAAGACGTGATTGATTGATTATTCGTATATCTAAATGATTACTTTGTTTATCAACGATACAGACACGTCTGAGAACACGTGGCTGATGAAATTGTGACGCGTTCTCAATATAAAGGGACCTTATGGAGGCAGGCGGTTACGCCATTGTTAGAACTGTTACCCTATGGTATTCGTATAGTTACAAGAATAAGAAGAGCGTAACTACCTTCCTCCATAAGGTGCCTTTATATTGAGAACGTCACAATTGCACTTAAGTCCAAATACTTGATTGAGGGGCGGTATAGAGATAAAGGCATATATTACACCTACGTTTCATTCAGAACAAAATTTACGCATATTGGCACTGTGTGAGATATAATATCGATAAAGAAATCTATATACCGAGTAAACTCATACAAGCATGTGCCTAGCTCGCAACAATAGTCATTGGACTATTGTTGGATGTTAATGTTTGAGGATAATTGTATCCTCAAACATTATCTGCAAAATATGATAATTTATTCACCCTTTATTGTTACGTGTAATTAATGTGTAATTAATGGTTTGATATAATGTAATAGAAAAGTAAAAACGAATGCTCATAACTGGATATCATTTCAATGAATGTTTGATGAAACTTGGACTCATGTTGCACTGTTGGAAGCTTGGAACTATACATGATAATTATTATGTATGAGTCACGCAAAAACTCAGGAATGGCTCGATCGACTTTGATGATTTTTAGGGATCCGTACCTCGAATAAACAAAAAAACGGAACCCTTATAAGATCACTTTGTTGTCCGTCTGTCTGTGTGTCTGTCAAGACCCTTTTTCTCAGGAACGCGTGTAAGTATCAAGCTGAAATTAATATAAGTTAAAATCATGAAATTTGGCAAGAAGCAATGTCCTATAGCACGAGTGAAGGAAAAAAAATCCGAAAACCGTTAATTTGTATTTATATCACATAAAAAATAACGTCCAGTATAAACTGATACTCACTACATAAATACACTACATACTAAGTGCGTGTCAGTTTATACTGGAATTTGTTTCTATTTGTATTCCCGTGATTTACGAACTATTTACATACCTACTTACAGGGTGCGTAACGATCGTTATAAAAATATTTTCTATAATATTAGTCGCTATAACGCTTATTTAATATAATTGTTGAATCATATAACAACATATAATATATTTAAATATGATATAATTATCATTTTAAATAACGATCATTTGATCTAATAATATTTTATATAACATACTTTTAGTATAATGCATATTTCCTATAATTAATTAATGATGTAAAGTTAATTTCATACACATGCACACCACACCACACCCCACAAAGTTTACTTAAGCAGTAGGGCAAAGGGGGGACGGAGGGCGAAGCCTCCCACGAGGGGGGCTCGGGGTGCGTGGCCCCCGCATTAAAAAACTGCACACTGACTCGTACAACGACTTGGGTAGGTTCGTTAGTTACCTTGTGACCCCACAGAGCGGAAATAGAAGCCCCGCGACAGCGGAGCTTCGTCGGCTTGCCCTTGAACCCCTTGCCTGTGCAAAACTAAGTGCTACCAGAAATGTAAGTAGGTTAGGTTAGTTAGATTTTTATTTCAAATGATGATTATATCAAATGATGTTTATAATAAATAAGTGATATGCCAAATGATAATTATATTAAATAAAAATAGATATTTTAAAATTATACCAATCGTTTATTACTTACATAAAATCGAAAAGGTTCAATAGGTACCTAGAAAACGTCTATGACTCAAGAACAAATACACAAAAGATAATGTTCTAAGCTGTTTGGTGCCTAGGTATGTCTGTCTGTCTGTATGTGACATTGCAACTCCCAAAGCGTTGTTTTTAATAGAAAACTAGTATCTTATCTCCTATAGTTTATTCGAGATGCTTAGCTAGAAAACGATTAGACCGTTTATTATCAGCTTTGAAATTATGGGTCGCTATTACGTCAGGGGTTTTTAATCTTTTTAAAGTTATACCTAAAGTTATTCATACGTATTTATACAAACACGTGTGAGAACTAAAAGCAGAAATGATTTAGCTCAGAAACATTTATCGTAATTCTTCGAGCGTTTCAACCGCCGTCATTCCCGTGGCCGCATTAATGTCGAAATTCCTGTAGCTTTGGATGCTATTTTCGGTGCCCTGACTTCTACAAAATTTATTTGAAAATGCTTCCAAAGCCACGGGAGTCACGGGAATGACGGCGGTTGAAACGCTCGAAGAATTGCCCCTCTAATGTGTTTATCCTATGTTACGTAGATTTATCGTTAAGGAAAGTATCAGCTGTGCGCGTATATTTTATGTTCTAGGTCAAACAAGCTCCGAGAAATCACAGACGGTTATAATAAAAGTTGTTAACCTTCACATCGTCTAATAAAGTTTATATACAATGTAGAAAAGCCACGTTTGCAATGTTTATATAGGAGCAGAGATAATATTATAAACATACGGTGTTCTTTCTTTTCTCATAACGTCCGTCGTTTGTCCTAAAGTCATTTGCCATAATGGATGTTAGCCATAATGCTTAGTACCCATAATGTTTTATTCCCATAATGTATCGATTGTCCTAACACATTTTAGTCATAATTTCGGTAGTCATAATTATTGAAATCCTTAAATTTAGGTACGACGACGAGCGCAGCGAGGAGGAGTGTTAGGTTGAACTGCTACAATTTAGGACCGATCTGCTGGCATTGTAATAGGATTCTGGCAGATTTCGGCTTTATGGAACTGCGAGCATTATAGCAAGTTGTCATTAGGACAAATGATTATTAGGAACAAAAACATTATGTCAAGAGAAAATAGGTCGATAAACATTATGTGAAGCAATCATTAGGACAAACGATTATTATACCAGGGACGTTATGGCAAGTGAAATTAGGATTTCAAACGTAATGGGAAAACATAGGGATCTTAAACATAACCCCGTTATCAGTGGAGCAAATCTATTGAAAGCACAAGGTTGCACATAAAATATTTTTGATTTGTAAAAATATGTAACTTTTTAAACTTAACAGTTGTTAACTAGTTAACTCTTTTTTCATTTTTCAGACCTTAAATCCTTTTTAATCTAAAATCCATAATAGGTAAATGGTCATGTACTTGTCAATGATGATTAATGCCATTTAATTCGTTAGTTTCATTCCGTGTGAATTATCTGAATCTAGCTGAATAGCTGAGATAGCGAAATCTGTGTATACATAATATATCCCTTGGTCCCGGCATCACGCGTGGACGGCTGGACCGATTTCATTAATCCTTTTTTGTTGGTCCGATTTCTCAGTTATATTTAGCACATAAATTCCGAAAAGCTTAGACACGTACAGTCACGAACGTTAATTAGGGACCCATTTAAAAAAAATATTGCTTGAAGTTGTCAATGTCATTAGAGATGCAAAGTCATTTGTAACTCAGGAAACTCCACCTTACTCGTATTGCTGTAGAATGCATGTCAGATTAACTTGGGACCTAAAGTGGGTCCCAAATTAAAGTTTGTGACACGAATCCCTGTGACGTATATTTCAATGAAGCCGCTGATATAATAACTGGGTATGAGTATGATAATTACACAATATTCTAATTTACACAATGATAAAAATATAGCCTCTGCAAAATACAGGGTGTCCCATGTGATGTGATTTTATCAGGGTTTTTTTTTTGTTTTATATGGAGTTTAGAATAAAAATTATTGTAAACACTATGCAAAATAAAATAAAAAATCCGTTATAAAATCACATGTAGCTTCACCATTGATATATGCCCTTACTAATAAACGTTGAGTAACCGCTGAGTAGTTATACCATGCTTTGTCCTTATCTGTCATTGTGACATTTGAATTCGACAGATAAGGACAAAGCATGGTATAACTACTCAGCGGTTACTCAACGTTTATTAGTAAGGGCATTAGTATATACTAGATACACAATCCCGAACAAAAATCTTGTATAAACTGGCTGAAAATGACATTGACAGGTACCTATATTCATAATTTTTACCTTGTAACGCGAACAATTTTTCATGCGAAATAGAACTCAATGTACTAAACGTCAAGTGTCAAATTTGCAAACTTACCTACGTTTCAAAACAATGAAAACTTTTTAGTTAAGTGGTCATTGTCGTAATATTTACCAATACTTTACGGTAAAAGCGGATATGATAAGTCATAATTTGTACGTACAAAATAAATTACTAAAAATCATGAAACCGTTAATAGTTTAACTAGAATCTGTTTAATTATAAATAGAACTAACGTAAAATAAGACATTTTATCCCTTTGTTCTGTTTTATTGCTGTTATTTACGCATTTTTCTATCGAACATTTAACCATTATTTGACAACTGACACTTTCTACGGTCGGAACAAGACTAAGCTAAGTAAGAGCAAAACATATGCCGAAGTCGATTCGGCATAAGTTTTGTCGTGCCACTATTTCCTGCTGATTGTGTATCTAGTATATACCCAATGAGTTTCACTTCACCCTTATTCGTTTGTGCACATTATCGTGGGACACCCTGTATAAGGTAATTTGAGATTAATTGCGTGATCATTTGTAAGAGGAACTCCATTGAATAAATACGAGGATTCAACAAACAACATGTCTATTCGTAGATATAATGCCGGCACTTCACTTGGCCATATTTGACAAATATTGATCTTGCATCTCTTACATTTGACATATCGAATGAAAGAGATGCAACTACAATATTTAACAATAACAGCCAAGAGAAATGCCGGCGGCATCAAAGTTAACACACATACACACAATAAACACGCTTACCTCATTATACTTTGCCACTTACTAGTTCAAGGTTTTCCACCTAAATCTCGGTGTCCCCAAATCTTTATCACCGACTCAAAATGAGTATAGTTCACATCGAGACGCGACGCGACAAGGTTTGAAAAGGCCAGTTGTATGTACAGTCAAGGTCATAAATATGTGTACACTTTAGTGCCTTGTCACTTTAATCGCTGTGACATTCATATTTGGTAATTTAAACATGACATTAAATAGACAAGGTACTAAAATGTACACATATTTATGACCTTGACTGTACCGTAAAATGGGGTTACTTTGTTAATTTCAAAAATAAATTTCCTATATCTCCTGTATTTATTTACATAATAAAATGTAAGACATATTGTATTGGCGACTACTGATTTGGAGTAACTTAAAGCGGTCAGGCCAGGGGTAGATGGCTCAGAAAAAAAAAACATAACGTAGCTTAAAATCTCGATTCTTAAATTCTACTTTGATATCCCTGTTTACGAGTATAATACAATATCAAAGTCACCCGAAACATCTCAAAAATGAGGGGTTTTTTGTTTTGAAGTTTTTATATCCTATTTTTCTGAAAATATTTAAACTTCTTATAGTTTGCGCTCGCATATGAAAAAAAAGTTATGTCGCGAAATATCTCATTAATAACTGACACAGCACAGAAAAAATGAATAAAAAAATATCAAAGTCGCCCCATTTTTAGGGTTCCGTACCACAAAAGAAAAAAAAACGGAACCATTATAGGATCACTTTGTTGTCCGTCTGTCTGTCTGTCTGTCTGTGTGTCTGTCAAGACCCTTTTTTTAGGAACGTGTGAAGGTATCAAGTTGAAATTTATATCAAATACATTGGTCTGTAATCCCTTGGATCAGTGAAAAAATCAGACATCTAAGTCAACGTAATCAAAAGATACGGCCGTTTATGAAGCATTTTAAAGGGAATCTCAAGGGAATCAAAACCTATAGGGTACTTCCCGTTGACTTAGAATTTTGAAATTTGGCAAGAAGCAATGTCTTATAGCACAAGTAAAGGAAAAAATCCGAAAACCGTTAATTTGTGATTAAATCACATAAAAATAAAGTCCAATATAAACTGACACTCACTAAGTAAGAATGTACATACTTATTGCGTGTCAGTTTATACTGGACTTAGTTTATATTGTATTCCCGTGATTTACGAACTATTTACATGCCTAAAAGTTTGTGCGGAACCCTCGGTGCGCGAGTCCGACTCGCACTTGACCGGCTTTTTTTGAAAGTCACCCGATTATACCGCAATGCGCAACGCAGCACCGCAAATTGCATTACGATACCGCGAGGCGCATCGTGGTGGTGCCTTTGTTTTGTTTGTCTCATTCCGATTGACGTAAGGTTTAACTTTAGCTTCTAACGGTTATTTCCGCTAAGTTCCGAGGTAAACAGCGCATTAATCGGGTTCGAGGAAGTCTTTGTTTAGCTCGGATTTACTGCTGTTTATAGTTTTTATTACGGACTTCAGCAAAAGGTGATATTCTTTACCATAACAACGAAGTCGAATCCACCAGTTTTCCTTTTTTCATAACTAGTAATCACACACCTGTAATCTGGGAAAACTACAAACATCTAGTTCGGGGTTTGTGTTATAGGACACTTCTAGTTCTATGTAGGTAGGGTCAACGTCAAAAGTAGATACTCACTTTTGTACTTTATCGCATTAACATACTTGTCAATCTTGCTTGACATTACTAACGTAAAGCAACAAGGTACAAAAGTGTGTTTCTACTGTTGATGTTGACTGTACCTACTACACTACATCGGTGATCCGCTGGTAAATGTTTGTCGTGCTTTTTGTATGCATTTTTATTTTATTTATTTTTTCTTTTGTCGCTAAAATTATGTAAGTACACGTACGTATATATATGTATTATGTTTGTACGGCGTTCCGTGAGTCACCGACGGTACTGGCTGAAAATCAGCGCTGTAGGTGTCTGACACCTCAGCATAATGCTGAGCCAGTGTCCGTTTCACTGACGCTGCGTTTTTTTCTTGTTTTGTTGCTTTATTTTATCTTTGTATATTTGTGTCTTCTGTGTAATTAATGAATGTCTTTCTTCTTCTTCTTCTTCTACTTGGATTTCATTTCTGGTATATTTTCGTTGCATCTCTTTCATTTGATATGTCTATACAGGTGAAATTAAATTCAGTGACCAAATATTGGGGGTTAACTGACCAACTTTCACCAACCCCGAAATCGCGAAAAAAATATTGACCCTCCCATACATTTTGGCCAGTCAGCTGATGATTTATGTATGGGATGGTAAATTTTTTTCGCGATTGCCTTATGACATAAATTAACAGACTTTAAGACGTATGATAAGTCATCATTATAATCATTATTATAATAATTTTTTAAAGTTATAATTTAAATAAATGAATTATGAATCACCCTCAAAAAAGTAAACGATACGAGTATTTGAATCAGGCGGGAATCGAACTGTCGATATTCAAACTCCACCATGCCTGTCATTTCAACCGGCTTTTTATAACCCCGGGCAAAACGGTTAAAGTTTAAAATGAAAGTATCTCGTCCTACCTTTTATTACTAAGCGACTATTGCGATTTTCACATTTTTATAGCGATTTTATCAACACGGGACACTTATTTTAAACCTTAAGTCTTACGTTAGAATATGGAATAGATGTATTCATTTCCCTAGCACCTGTCAAATTTTATCCCGTGCATGCATGCTAGGGGGCCTGGGCCTTTATTCCATATGAATTAGCCCCTCTTGCTTCGATATCTTAATCATATTGTGGACGTTATGACAGCTCTAACTCACTTGACAGTTTACTGTCACAGCATCAACAGTATAGTGTCAAGAGGTTTAAATAGTCTTCCGGGTTATAGTCGGTTAGACTCGCATAAGAGCGTATGGGAGCGACTGAGAGAGAAACAAACTAGAAGGTTTTATGTGCTGTGGCACTGTAATTACGATATCAAAGCAAGATGCGCTAATGCGCAATTACCCTGAACTGTTGGAAATCAGAAAAAAAACATCGTCTAAATAGGCAGGTCTCGACCCTTAATATCCACCAGCAAAAACCAGGTTATTTTTTATTTTATCAGTCTACGAGTTCAGGGGTCAAAACCGACTGGTATCAAATTCGACGTGAATCTCTACAGAATACCATACGAAATGAATCACCTTATCGGTGCCTTGACACTGAAAGCATGCGCGGCATGTGACGGGTTTAGTCCATAGTCTGGACTTAATTTTCTCACGGCATTATATTATCATTTGAGGATGAGAGTGAAGATTCTTGTGGGAAAGTCAGGGGACATTTTACAGCTAATTATGGTGGATATAATAAATAATAATATTTGTAACCAATAGAAATGGGTCGATCAACTTTTGTTGTTATTATTCTGTCTCGTAAGCCAGGATGAACAATGATAGTGTTTCTTATAAAGATGTCAAAGATGTTTATAATATATATACTACTAACATGCTTAGAAGTACTTAAGCCCACAAAAGAATGGGCTTGTAATTGTCACAAAAAATCATGTAATGTAGATTTGTATCCAAGATTTGTGACCCAAGAGACGTAACCATGGCAACGAGATAAATCAAAAAGTCGATTGACGCAAATACAATTTTAATGTTATTATACATGTACGTTACAGCTAATTTAAGTGCATGTAAAATTAAGTGAATGAAAATAATGAATCTATTTACGCAAAAATAAATAACGGTAAATACAAACAACTGAGCACAACTCACGGCCGGACTACACATACGTTTCGAGGTGTTAATTGGAACTGGCATATGACCAGCGTATGACCCGTCCCGCTTCCGAAAACATATGCACCCGATCTGTGTCACCCACAAACATCCTATATAACCCACTCGCACTCTCGTACGACACTAATCAAGGATTAACCACCACCCGGAAAACAACAGAAGTTAATTCCTTTCAAAATGTACAAGCTACTCATCCTAATTGCCGTTTTCTTTGTCATGGTGTATACAAAACCATTGGAACAGGACACAGGAGTAGCAGAACCTCAGGAGACGATGGAAGCGGCTGAAGCACAGAATCCGTTTCTGCCGCGGTTTGCCATGAAGAAGCTGAAGGAGCGACGAGAGCAGGCTAAAGCCCAGAGGAGGAACAATCAGCGAGGAAATGGGGGTTATCAAGGGGGAGTTAGACGGGCCCCTTGTCCGCAGTATAGATATTATGGCGTAAGTTTTTATTTACCTTCATTTGTTAGTGTATTTAGTTCAATTCTTTCAAGTAAATTGAATGGTGATAATGCAAAAATATGGTGACTAAAGTCTGATCTGATGGAAGAAGTCGAAAGTTGCCACCTTCCATAGACCAGCTGGTCGTTGCAAATTTTCTTTTTTGTTTAATTTACGCTGAAAGTTGTTTGGCTTTCATATTAATTTAGGACTAGGTTAATGTTATGTATGTGAGTTGTTATTCCTTCCTGAATTTCCTGGGTAAAGAAAACAATAGTAAAAATGTTTTTTTTAACAGTAGAGTCAAATATGATGAATATCAAAATCAATATAAAAAGTAGTTTAAATAAAATTTATAACTTCATTATCAAATTTTATTACAGATATGAAAATTATTTTAAAATTATAATGTCAGATCAAAACTTTACAGCCAAAATTCGTTAAGGAAACATTTGTACAAAGTTTTTGTTTTGATTCCATGAAATCAATTAATAGATAAAAATTTCAATCATACAAGATGAAAAATTAAATCGGTAAATAATGATCATTAATCATGAGCGGCATGAGGTAAGGTTGTTAATAATAACACCCAGTAATACTGCACTGTGTACTGACGTATGATTTTTTACTCAGAGGCATTCAAAGACAATACGTGTTTGCTCATTAAATATCTAATCCGTACTAGAACCGTTTAATATATATACCTACTCGTACTAGCTTCCTAGTATATCACTTTCTACTAAAATAACAAGGACTTAATAATTTTCCCAAACAACAAATCTATGTCAGCAAACATACACCTTTCTCTGACCCAAATCTTAGGCAATAAAAGAACTATCCAACGATCCGCATCTCCACATGCATATTACATTCGCTGCGTTCAACTAACTATAATTTTTGCAGAAAAAATGAGAGGAGTGATTGTAGTTTTATCGCTGGGGCTTGTCGTGTACGCGAACACAATACCGACACAAAACACCGATGTGACACCCGACAGTGACTCAGGAGCCAAACATAATGAAGAAATTGAAGAAATGTTAAACAAAGTCTCCGAACAAAAGGGAGATAGTGATTCAGTTGTTGATACGCTAAACGATGACCAAGTGAGCCAAGTCACTATAGCGGTTGAAGAAAATTTCGAGAATGCACCAGACTTTGTGGGTCCGAGCGATCCTCCGAGCGAATTCCAACTCAACGACTTTTCTGATCTTGTTTTAGAAGATAATTATGCCTACAGGAGCGGTTTATCAGATAGTTATCAAAATGAAATCATGGATATGGCGGCCAGTTTTGTGCCTCCCCCCTTTTTTAGGAGGCAGAAGCACAAACCGCGACGGCGGTTCTCTTCCCATCGATTTGCTCTAAGAAACCCGTACAGGCGTTTTTATTATATCCCCTACCACACGTTTCGCCCCAGACACATATTCTACTAAGTATAGCCTTTTATTCTTGCCATAAATTAATGTTAATTTATTTAAGCAGTGTGCAAAAATAGTAATAAAAATTATAACTGTAAAATTTGTTTTAATTAAGTTTTACGACACTTTTACTCTTTCAGCGTTCCTTGCTGACTTTTATATAAGTTTGTGTATTTAACGATCTGTTTGTTCGTCATTTCTTTGGCTCAGTACCGAATCGTCTATGTAGCAAAATGTCCAGTAATCTAATGACCTAATCTAATGTAACCAAAACGCTAATCTAATGACATGCCTATACAGGCAGTAAAAAGGACAACGCTAAAGCAGTTGGTTATCTCTGTCTCGTTTACTGTTTTAGGTTAAACTAAGTGAAACTAGGTAGTTATGTACGCTGCCGTTTCTTTTTTATATTTTAGAAAATTATTTATGGCCAATTTTTACAATCCCCATACAAAATGATCTGTCAGTTAGTTATTACTTTCCTTTTCTTATTACCTGATAGAAAAGGGCAGCACTAAAATTTATCTGACGGATAGTGTTACCTGGAGATTGAAAAATCGGCCGTAAATCGATCGTAAAATCTGCAATAAAACCATCAACTGTAAATTATTCACCTTTATTTCTAAAAAATCTTTTCCATCCAATAAGCATCCAATACCGTAATCATTATCATTATATATTAATATTATAATTGGTTATAACGTATGTACACATAACGTAACTTATTTTGCTCGCTATACGGTTTATTTTAGGATAGATGCACCTACACTAATTGTTTCTTTATGATTAACTGGTTCTTTTTCATTTTATATTGACATTAATATGGAAACGATTACGTTTATTAAAATTAACTACACGGTAAATAATAATTCATTGAATATAACATTAAATATCCATATAATCCAATCACAAAATGTCTCGTAATTTTTAAATACATTAAAATACAAACACATAAATTAGCTCACATTTGGTGAAAGATCTCATTACGATTCGTTTATAAAATATTAAAATCATATTTTTGAAAGTATAAGATTATAATTAAATATAATTAGGATGAGAGAGAATCGTTTGGTAAAAAGTAACTTAAGATATAGTGAGGAGTTACGTCGAAAGCGAACCAAAAAGAAGAACTACTGGATTTATTTTGTGATATTGTAAATATGGGTTCTATATCGCTAAATTTTGTCCTTTTCCTCTCTTTTCTTGGTTAGGCAGGTTTATGACAAACCCTTAATTTAACAAAACAATAAAATAACGTTATAATTTATGGCAACATTGCATTATTACATGATTTATTTAATGCGAGCTAACAATAGAAGTTATTTTTTACCAAACCGCTACAAACATCAACAGTCATTAATAAAATGTTTTATATGACTCCTTTATACAATTGTGTGAGCATTGGATTTATTTATACCATTTGCAGTTGTTTGGATGAAGAGTACGGAAAAAAATCTGTCTTTATTAAGAACAAAATGGTGCATTACGTCAGGATATTCATATTATATATTTATATAAAGCAAAATTATACGTACATTTTCACATTTTCAACGCCGCAATCATTTTGACTTCTTAAAATACGTTTTATAATATTTCTCTGGCAACTTTCATGACAACCGTACCGTACCGTTTCATGTTCCGTACTATCATCCATATTAACTTCATTGTACAATTACTTTCCTGGACCGACCAGCGCTTCATCCATGAGTTCATCATCAGTGATACAAGGAGAGTTGGAGTGCGGGGAAGGCGCCACCAAGGGAGATGGCGCTGGGCTCTTGGTCAACTGGAGCGCTAGGGCTGGCGACGCGGGGTACACGGGCCGCACTGCCACCAACCCTGACACCTTACTACCGGAAGACGAAGAAAAGTCTAACAACATCTCTGCAGCTTCCTGGGGCGTCGTAGCCCCACTCCTCGCTATAGCCCCGCTCGCCGGTGGCTTCATACAAGAATCTGCCCCCTTCCTATCATCAGAACCTTTCGGCGCGGCAAACCCTTTCGCAATCTCTGTCTTGAAATCCAACGGGAGCAACGGAAACCCAGCGTAATCTCTCGATTCATCTTTGCGTTGAGGACTCTCCCCTTTTGATATACTCTCCGCAACTGATTTTAAATATTCTATAGGTCTATCAGATTCTTTGAGCTGCGGAATTGTTTTAGGACTTAAAGAACCCATGTTTAAGAGTGGTTTGGGGACGTTTAGTGGGTAGGCCGATTTCTGCATAGCTTCGGGCGTTCGGGCGTTAGGATTGTCGTAGTGTTGAAAAGGGTATTTGGACTGTTCTAAAGTACGAGCGAAATCGTTCACTAAAGAACGACTGTCGTATTGCGACACTGGACTGTTCTTATCAGGAGTGCTTTGATTTTTTAGCTTGGGAATCTGGAATTTACTCGTGTCTAAAGGCTTGATCAGACCCTCAACGAGGAAGTTGGTGTCCTTGGAAACTTTAAACCTGTCGCCGTCGACGTCATCCCTGGACCCGCTGGGGCTCGAGTGGCGTTCCGATTTGGAGGAAAATATAGATTTTTCGGAATTGCTCATTAGTTTGGTGCGCGTTTTCTCGCGTTCGCGATCCCTGACAATTTTGTTGATGTCAGTGCTACTGCTCTTGGGGGAGCCCGAGCTAGACTTGGAAGCAGATTTAGAGAGATTCATGCCAGCGCTGGAGCTGGAAGATTTGGAATAAGGCACTTTGGGCGCGCTGCCGAGCGAGGATTCCGAAGGACTCGTGTTGGCTTTGGGCGGCGTCGAGCCAGGGGTGACGTTACCGGACTTGGAAGATTGCATTACTTGTGTTTTCTTAGAGGCCGGGCCGCTCAGGACCCCAGGTTTAAGCCCCGTGTGGGTTTTAGGAGAGCCCTGGCACGGAGGTGTTAGTTGCGGAGAGGACTGCTTGCTAGAACTCGAGCTGCTATAGTTTAACTTCGAGCTACTACTACTGGAGTCTTTTGTCCTCGTTTTGTTGATAGTGATCTTCATTCCATCTAAACTGGGCTTCACCATGTACTCCTGATTTTTGTTCTCGCTGATTTTACTACTTGAGTTTTTTGACTCCGAAAATTTGCCACTCGAAGAGCTGGACTTACTTCCGCCTACTTCTGATTCGCTGCAATGCTGGGCAGATTTTAGCTTGTCTATAACGGCACTTAGCGAGCCTTTTCTATTCCGCGCCGCGCTTGGAGCATTTGACTTATTCACTTCGACGTTCGGCGGCGATATTAACGGCTCGCTCACGGGCGTATCACAAGAGATAGGGGTTATTTCTAGCGCTTTCAGCTTCATCGGGTTTTTTAACTTAGGACTACTTCTGCCGGAGCTAGAAAAAGAGAGGCCGGAATGTTTCTTCTCCTTATCCCTGGAAGAGCTGCTATAGCTGTCTTTCGAGATCTTTTTGGATAAATCGTACCCTGTGGTTCCGGATTTGCCGGACGGGGATCCGCTAGCGGCGGATTTTAGAGCTGACATACTAGGCTTGCCAGATCCCGGAGAGCTGTGCTTCGGGGAAGATATGCTGTGGTTTTTTGGACTCGAATACCCGGATAAATGCTTAGGGCTGTTCTGGACCGGCGAGTGCCGCGGGCTACTGTGGTGGCTAGAACTTCCTGAAGGTTTCCCCAAGCTTTTCACAGCGCTAGGACTGGGTGATTTAGTTATAGACACCGATCTGCCGTGAGTAGGACTAGGGCTAAATTTTCTCAACAGCGAGTTTGGGGAGGTAGCCCGCATCGGAGACCCGTCCGTGGGCTTGATACTGACCGACACCGGTTTGGTCAAAGGGTCTTGTTTGGGTGGTACTTTTTCTGGTGGTCCCATGGAGTCATCGCGGCGTCTCTTCTTCTTCTTCTCTTTGCTGCGTTCTTCCGATCTGGATTTCTTTTCGGAGCGTATATCTAGAGTCTTCAGCTGTGAGGTTGTTATTGGTGTAATGGTGATGGAGCTTGGTAGAGCGGCGGGTGCCGCGGCGGCTAGTGGGATGATTTCTATCCCGGGACGGCGCTCGAGACACAGGACTGAAGATAAGGGGGCCTGAGGAGTCCCAGGGCCCGCGCCGATGGGCGTTATGCTCACCGATGACGGCATGTACGACTTACCCTCGCTCAGGTCCAAGAGTAGGGACGACGCGCTCCGGCGGGACTCGTCTTTGCTTTTCAACTTTTGCCGTTTGTGTTCAGACTTGTGAAAAGAATTCCTGCAACAAAAGGATTTCACTCTGTTACAAAAAAAAATATATAACCATATAAGCGCATAACATGATCCCGTATCAGACTACCCGATCTATGAAGTTCGCAACAAAAGTGCGACAGATGCCGAAATGTAGGAATGATTACTTTGCCGGCTTGAGTAATATCTACAGAAAACTGAGATAGAGAAACAAGGGGAAAATAGTCGACAGGCCCAATACTTTTGAAGGCCCCATTTATACCGTCGAGAGGTGCCATGATATTGCATTAAAGACATTTATAGCAAGTGAAAACGGTAAAACATACAAGTATATCGCGAACAAACCTGATAATATCCTCAACATCGCCATCATTCGAGTCCACGTCGTCAACCCGCTCCGGCGCGTGTCCGTCGCTCGCGTCGACCGACATGTCGACATCCGACACGTCGTTCTGCGACACCGAGCTCTGCTCGTCATTGGTGGAGTTACTATTCATGGTATTGTCGTCCTCATTGACAGTGGAGCTCTCGCTCTCGCTGTCAGAGTCCTGTAACTCCCCCATGTTGCTGGGTTTGCCTTTCTTAGGGGCGGTTAGCCAAGGGTCGGGGTCGGATTTGCGTTTTTTGGACTTCCGCTCGTCGAGTTTGTCGTCCTGGCACATCAGGGACAGGTGGTGTTGTTGCTCGGAGAGGTAAGCGCCTGGGGAAAATATGTATGAGATTGTGACGTTTTACAGACTGTTTTTAATAGGGACGTTGATGATGGTCAAATTAGCTACTTTTAGGAAGCGTCAAAACAACTTGCATGGAAATGTATATTTAAATACGTTTGTGACGTCACATGTCTATTGTAAAATACCATACTGTTTGCCGATAGTTTAAAATCATAATAAACACAAAAATAAATTAATTCTTGACATTTTCATGTACTTGCGAGTCTAACTTCGTGGTATTTACCAGATGAAGAAATAAATATGTATTGATAAAAAAAAGATAAAAGATATTTATTCAGTAAGTAGGCCGCTCGGGCACGTTTACACGTCAAAATCTACCAGCGCTTCCCAAGAGGAGACCACTGCTGAGAAGAAGCGCCGCAGAAAACTATTGTTTAAGTTGGGAATCTATTATTTTGTCAAATCGTAAAAAGGAACGCAATCGTATAGATTGTGGTATTCGAGTGACCGGTTTAGTCGAGCCCAGCCTGGGACGTACCCCCCTGGTGCGGGTGGCTGACGCTGCCCGGGTAGAGCCGCGCGCCCGGCTCGCGCTTGACCGGTTCACCCCCGGGGTCGAGGCCCCCCAGGCCGCAGCTAAAATTTGAGTCCAACGCAGAGTATCCGCCATTCATGTGTTTCGTGGCCGCTTCCCGCTCCCAGATCTTCGTTAGTGCCCTGTTGAGGACGATGAAATATTTTGAAATAGTAAATGAGACGTTTTATAACGAGTAGGTGAAAACGTAGGAGTCAGATCAGGGTGGCCACTTTTTACAACATTTGAATTTCCCTGACTTTTCCCGGTTTTCCAGGCACTTTTACGGTTTTTTCCCTGACCATCAAAGCAAATATAAAAAAATGTCACATAACTTTTTTATATTCAATATAAAAGTACACCGCACGGATAGTATGGTTTTTTTTCCATACATTTTTCTATGGAAATTATATATAGAGACTTTTTACATAATATTTTTTTCTATATAGGATTTGGATGCCCTTCGAGGATTTTTACATTTTAATCAAGACTTGATACATATATTTTTTTTATTAAAATGTTTAATTTAGTAAATTTATTGAAATTAATTTATAGTTTTTCGTAGTTTAGAATGAGTAGATGTTACAACGATAACTTATTTAATGGTTGTTATTACAACGATTTTTGATTTTTGTCATATGGGAAGAACCACAGTGCAGTGAAGAAATGTATTTTTTTAATAAAGTGTACGTAGTGAGTTTTTCCTCTCAATATCTATTGAAATGCAAGTTATACAGGTTGTTTGGTAGCTAGGTGCAAAGTTTTAAGGGGATGATAGCTGAGATGTTTTAGAATATTTTAAGCCATACTTATCATAGACGAAGTTAGTTATTTTTTTTTTAGTTGCAATTTTAATGATTTTATGAAAAAAACCCAGAAACTGACAGTCTAACACTAATAGTGTCTCCTTATGGGCTGGTATGGCAATAAATTATTAGTTTTTCGTTAGTTTAGTAGTTATGGTGTCTAATAAAATGATTTTGAACCGTCTATGTTCGAATAAAAAAAAATTATAGACATACAAAGTTTTGTAAATGAGTTAAGTTGGAGTGAACTCTTTTTTTCCACGGCATTTAAAAAAAAATATCCTTAGATGTTCAAACAATTTAAAAAACATGCCGGTTTATTGCTCTTTCTTTTAAGCCATCGCTCGTATAGATAGCTTGCAAATTTTTGAAATTAAGGGAAAAACACCAAATTAAGGTAGCACTCGAAAAAACGACTTCTCTTGAAACTCTATTCTAGATGGTAAAATCATGGATCATCAGAACTGTGAACTGTTATTTATTGAGACAGGCGTCTTTCCTATTAGACGAAAGAGATTCCGCCCGAAGAATTGATTTTTTTAAACAGTGACATTGAAGACCCGTCGTTTTTTAAATCTATCGTCTGGACTGATGAGGCAAAGTTTTCGCGAGAGGGAATAACAAACTTTCATAACCTGTATCAATGGGCTGACAAGGACTCAAATTCTCACTGGACGAAGCAGCTATCATTTCAACGGAAGTTTTCCGTTAATGTGTGGGCTGGAATGATCGGGCGGACTTTGATTGGGCCTCATTTTCTCCCAGATAATTTAAACGAGACAAATTATCTTGCCTATTTACAAAGCGATCTTCCTGACCTTCTAGACGAGCCTGGAGTCCTAGAAACTGAAAGATCAATTATCTTCCAACAAGATGGCTGTCCAGCACATTGGAGTTTGACTGTCAGGGATTATCTGAATAACGGTTTCCCGGAAAGCTGGATCGGAAGAGACGGACACATCCCTTAGCCCCCTCGTTCACCCGATTTAACTCCTTTGAATTTTTTCGTCTGGGGACGAGCCAAAGGGCTCGTGTACACGTCAGAGATCACAACCAAGGAGGAATTAATGACGAGAATCGTAGAAGCTTTTCGCATCATGAAGGCGGAGATGAAGCTGAAAATCACGACCACAGAAGTTAGGAAAAGAGCCCGTACCTGTCTGTATAAGAAGTCGCGGATTACATTTTGAACATCTGATTTATGCGTTGTGTTTTGGTTATTGACATTTAAATTGAAACTTTAACTCGTGTAGTTTTTTCGAGTGTCTCAATAAATAACAGTTCACAGTTCTGATGATCCATGATTTTACCATATAGAATAAAGTTTCAAGAAAAGTCGTTTTTTCGAGTGCTACCTTAATTTGGTTTTTATCCCTTAATTTCAAAAATTTGCAAGGTATCTGTACGAGTGATGGCTTAAAAGAAAGAGCAATAATGCCTGGGCCACACCAGATGCGTTGCGTAGACGTGCACGTACGCGTTTGCGTTCCACTGCGTTGTATAGTATGAATCCTCACATGAGGACGCAGCTATACAACACAGTGGAACGCGAACGCGCACGTGCACGTCTACGAAACGCATCCGGTGTGGCCCAGGCTTAAACAGGCATGTTTTTTAAATTGTTTGAACATCTAAGGATATTTTTTTTTAATGCCGTGGAAAAAAAGAGTTCACTCCAACTTAACTCTTCACAAAACTTTGTATGTCTATAATTTTTTTTATTCGAACATAGACGCTTCAAAATCATTTTATTAGATACCATAACTACTAAACTAACGAAAAACTAATAATTTATTGCCATGCCAGCCCAGAAGGAGACACTATTAGTGTTAGACTGTCAGTTTCTGGGTTTTTTCATAAAATGATTAAAATTGCAACTAAAAAAAAACTAACTTCGTCTATGACAAGTATGGCTTAAAATGTTCTAAACATCTCAGCTATCATCCCCTTAAAACTTTGCACCGAGCTACCAAACACCCTGTAGTTTTAGTAAGTAATGTATTTTTCCCTGACCTTTTGCAAATTTCCCTGACATTTCCCTGATTTTTCCCTGACCAGCGAATTTCCCTGACTTTTCCCGGTTTTCCCGGTTTTCCAGAAAGTGGCCACCCTGCAGATCGTAATACTAGGGATTGAATGTATTTTTAGAAATTTTCAGACTAGCTCATAAGAAATGAGTTCCGAAAATTCCGCTACTGTAAGTCCTACCTACGTAACTCCAAGGAGTAGGCACAATATATTTTTTTAACACAGTTGCTCAAAAAGTGGTACTTTTCGTAGCTGAATATCGTGCGGAAAGTTGGTTTTCGCGAACTAGTGCTTTTTACTTTTCCAATTTTTTTTAATTTATACTTGTTCCAATTCATGACTAGGTACTTATTGATGAGTGTTAATATTAGTTTCCTTTAAACATCGTAATAAAAACCTACTGTTAATGTAAGAATACGAAAAATATACTTATTTCATATTTTATTACTTACCTTTTCATCATTATAACACGTTTATTTTTTAATATTGAATATAGAAAAACCGTTCTTAATTAGTTGTTTGAATGGAATGGAATAGCTGCCGAAACGCCTGTCAAAGTTTTTGACATTATGAAGAGGCGTTTTTTCTTACTGCAAGCATTGTTTTTATAAATATACGATACACAAATAATCGTAAATAATGATACTTAGGTAATAATAGTACAATGTTTTATATTTACAATACAACACCTCTTCATAATGTCAAAAATGTTCACTGCGAAAGATCGATCTTACAGCGAATTTGTTTACCGATCTTAAGTTTTTAAAAAGTTGCTTATAAAATGAGTGAATCAGATTTTGAAATTGATTTATTTTTTCGCAATTGTCTTAAAAAAAAGTCGTTCGATACACGTGCGGAAATGTCATTCTTCACTCGTCCCGAGTCTTGCCACTCGCCTACGGCTCGCGGCAAGATATCTCGGTACTCGTGAAGTAATGACATACTTTTCGCACTAGCATCGAAATGTACTATTTTGTTATAATTTTGATTCGTTCGTTTTTGTTTGCATAACCACAGTTTAATAAATAACGCACATGTAATAAATGAAGTAAAAGGATCACCCCTCGTAGTTTGACGGGCTGACAGAACGGTACCTGAGCGTGATGGGTATGGAGTGCGTGGCCTGCAGCACGCGGGTGAGGTAGTCGTCGAGGCGCGCGGCGGCGGGCGGGGCGGGGGCGGGCAGGAGCGCGGCGCGCGGCGCGGCGGCGTCGCCCAGCTGCAGCTCCAGCGTGGCCAGCGCCTCCAGCTGCGGGTGCTCCAGCGACACCGACACGTGCTGCCACGACAGCGCGCTCACCTCGAACATCACCGCGCTCTCCAAATCCACAGCTTCAATTAAAAAAAAAAAACAAAATATTTATTCAGTAAATTGGTCACGTGCGGCCTCTTTTACACGTCGGTAACAGGGAGTGAATCTACTAGCGCCGCGGACGAGACCATCATTGCAGAGAAGAAGCGCCGCAAGAAACTCTAGCAAAAAATCATTTTAAGGTTTTACAAATAGTTTTTAAAAGGACTTATCAAACAGTCCTCGTATTTAGTATGTCACTGTCAAAATTTAAATCAATAACAACAAATTTTCCCACCTAACTAAATTTTTTGCCTGTTACTTTAAACTGCATGAGGTGTTAACCTGTAATAGATTGTGCTTTTAGACGTAAACCTACTCATTGTAATATACATAAGAAATAATGTAACAATTGGTGGTAAACCTAAAAAGTTCAAAATGGCAGCTACTTTTTGTTTTTCTGTCAACGGATTCATTGTCGGAAACCACACAGATTCCCAGATATCGGTTTTGGAAGCAACGAGACGAATAACTAAAAAGTTCAAGATGGCGGCTACTTTTTTTTTGTTCTGTTAACAGATTCGTGGTTAGAGGTTATACAGATCCTCAGATATCGATTTAGGAAACAATCGGTCGAATAACTATAAAATTCAAGATGGCAGCTACTTTTTCTCAATATGTTAACGGATTTGTTGTCGGAGACCATACAGATCCACAGATATCGTTATTGGAAGCAATCGGTCATTTAACTAAAAAGTTCAAGATGGCGGCTACTTTTTCTCATTCTGTTAACGGGTTCGCTGTCGGAGACCACACAGGTCCTCTGATATCGATTTTGGAAGCAATTAGTCTAATAATTAAAAAGTTCAAGATGGCGGCTACTTTTTCTCATTCTGTTAACGGGTTCGCTGTCGGAGACCACACAGGTCCACAGATATCGTTATTGGAAGCAATTAGTCGAATAACTAAAAAGTTCAAGATGGCGGCTACTTTTTCTCATCCTGTTAACGGGTTCGTTGTCGGAGACCACACAGATCCCCAGATATCGATTTTGGAAGCAATTAGTCGAATAACTAAAAAGTTCAAGATGGCGGCTTCTTTTTGTTACTCTATTAACGGATTCGCGGTCGGAGGTCATACAGATCCCCAGATACCGATTTTGAACTAACTAGCTGAGATACACTAAACAAAAACCTTATTCAATTTTACAAAAAGAGAACAACCCTAACGCTCAACTAGAGAGTAGGTATTTATCTCGAAAAGTAGGCCTAATTGCTTTAGTACTTTAGACTTTTATACTCGTATATATACTATGGTAACATCAAGATAATAAAGTATTGCAACATTGTAATTATTAACACGAATACAAATAAAAAAAAGGCCGGCTGAAATATCAACAGGTTGTTAATAAATTTAAATTAAAAATAGTAAGTATGAGAACAACACGAAGAGGTGTCCAAGTCATGAAGAGCTTAATAAGTAGAAACAATGATTTACAGCATTGAACCTCTCACGTGCGATGTTTGTAATAAACGGTTCTGAGTGTTGTCAATCTTGAAAACATATGAAAGAGATCCCAAGTATGATTTAGGGCCTTTTTAAACACTATTAACTCCTAAACTATATGACTGATTTAAATAAATGGTATGTCATTATGATTAGTCAAGAACGTGAGTGTCATAGATGAGTAATAAATAAAAGCAAGGGTACTTCTTACAAGTCGCCATTCGGTTTTAATTTTTTTTTCTGTATGAATTGTGTTCTTGTCAAGATATTTCGCTCATCTTGAAAGTGATTTACCTACTTTTAGATTACTTGTTCACCTAAAGGTGTACTTGTAGACAATGATTGTAGCATTAACTCTGCTTTTTATACTCTATTTATTTTATTTATTAAATATCCAAATCTTATAAAAAACTATCTTATATACAATTTAAAGACCACAAAAGCCACAGTGGCTTATGAGTAGTCAGCTTAGTAGTAGTAGTACGTTTATTTGGTGTAATGAAGTATTTATTATATCCACTTACAATATCCACCTATTGCCTACCTGCATAATTTTTGTAAAACACACATTTTACTGTTTTTTTGGTGTTGAATAGAGTAAGATTTAGTATTGTGTTGTATAGTAAATACTCGCGCGTGTATTACCGTGCCTGGGCTGCGGCCGCACGCAGCTGGCCAGCAGCGCGTTGAAGAGCGCCTGGCGCCGCAGCGCCGCCAGCAGCGCGGGCACGTGCGCCGGCCGCGTGAAGGGCAGCGAGCGCACGACGCGCCCCGTCAGCGCGCCCGACTCGCACAGGAAGTAGCACTGCGTTTGCTCCGGGAGGCTCTGGGGGCATTTATTATATCGATAAACCGGCGCCGCGCGCGTCATTTACGGTCACGGGCCGCACGCAACGCAAAAATAGAACCAAACTTAGACCCGTGTACTTCTAGAGATTGCATAATATAAGAGAGCTATATTATACGTTTTTAATATCTCAAAACGTTGTCGAACTATCTCTTTCAAATAATAATAGTTGAAACTACAATTAAATAAAAATCACGGAAAACTTCGCTCCGAACTAAACTCTAGATAATTTTAGATACAAAGAAATATCCAAGACTCAGAAAAATTGGTCATTGTTATCACACGAGTATTTGCCCTAACTAGGAATCAAATCCGCCAGGGTAGACCGACCGTGTTGTAAGACACTGCTTACACACCTTGCATGCTTACCACAAATAACCCTTTGCTGAGATTAAGCTCTATGTTCTTGCCAGGCGTGAGCTTGTTGTACGCTTGCTGAGCTATCAGCCCCAGCATAGGCTTCGAATCGGCCCAATCCCCCGCTATTTCAACCTGGAATTACATGGGTCATGTCAAATAACAGGACAAGTAATTTACAACTAATAAAGTGGCCAAAGTGGGTAATCGGAGGCTCGACCCTTGAAGTTGATGACGATTATGTTTACCTGGGACATACTACTCTGTCAAGAAAGTACCGGGAAAAGATCAATAATACACAAACTGTTTGTTAATCATCCAAATTTATTTTATCACCTTCAAAGTATGCTCCTTCAGAAACGATACACTTACGCCAACGAATAATCCAATCATCAAAACATTTTTTAAACGCTGTTTCCGGAATTGAATTCAGTTCTCGGCGCGAATTCTCCTTTATGTCTTCTACCGATTGAAAACGGGTGCCACGAAGCGCCACTCCGAAGCTTGTTGACTAGTTTGCATGTCAAACTCGTAAACCCACGTCTCGTCACCAGTAACAATGCGTTTCATGAATGTTGGGTCGGAATTGACTCGTTCTAGCATGTCCTCAGCGACTCTCATGCGAATGAGTTTTTGGAGAAAATTCAGGTCTTTTGGGACTAGCCGAGCGGTAACATGTTTCATACCCAAATGATTAGTTAAAATAGTACGGATCGACTCGTGAGATACAGAAAGTTCGGCGGCTATCTCTCTCAAAGTTGAATGAGGATTTTCAGTCACTATTTCCTTCACTTTTGCGATGTTAACTTCAGTTGCAGACGTTGATGGCCTAACAGAGCGAGGCAAATCTTCCATCACATCTCGACCGCTTTTGAACGCTTTGTACCACTCATAAACACGTGTTTTTGATAAAGTCGAATCACCGTAAGCCTTCTGTAACATTTTCAGTGACTCCGAACACGAAATTCCATTGGCGATGCAAAATTTAAGACAAACTCTTTGTTCAATGTTTTTGTCCATTATGAAATTCGCAATACACACTAGATATGATATAACTAAAAACAGCACTGTACTTAATATAAATAACAGATGCAACTCAAACTCCGCGCCAAAATAGAAAACAGTTGTGCCAATCTAACAACAACAAAAAAAACAAAAATTTGAATTTGGAACCATAAACAAATCATCCATTCCCGATACTTTGTTGACTGAATGTACTGTCCAGTTAGGTAGGTCCAACTTTGAGAAAGAGGTCAATCGTCGAATCCGACTCGGTTGGGCAGCATTCGGGAAGCTACGCGATATCTTCTCGTCCAATATACCGCAATATCTCGAGTCGAAAGTCTTCGACCAGTATATTGCCAGTGATGGCTTACGATACTGAGACGTGGGCGCTGGCGATGGGCATCATAAGAAAGCTCGAGGTCACTCAAAGGGCAATGGAGAGGGCTATGCTCGGAATATCTCTGCGTGATCGAATCAGGAAAGAGGAGATCCGCACGAGAACCAAAGTCACCGACATAGCCCTAAGAATTGCTAGACTTAAGTGGCAGTGGGCGGGCCACATCGCTCGCAGAACAGATGGCCGTTGGGGCGGAAGAGTTCTCGAGTGGCGTCCGCGTACCGGAAGACGCAGTGTGGACAGACCTCCAATAAGGTGGACCGACGGCGTGGTTAAGATTGCGGGAAACCGATGGATGCAAGCGGCGCAGGACCGGTCCTTGTGGCAAACCTTGGGGAGGCCTATGTCCAGCAGTGGACTTCTGTCGGCTGAAATGATGATGATGACGAAAGTGGCCAACTGACATAGAAGAAAACACTTTTTGATTTGGTATAACACAACACAATACTGGGTATAATTTTTATATCAAATTGATAGCTTTTGTAGTTGCTGAAAAACAATGCTATGACATGAATACGGACAAACACACCAGTCTTACCTTGTGGTTCCTATTTTACCATTTAGGTACGGAATACAAAAAAAAGGTAATTAACGAAGCCCATGGCATGACTCAAAGGCACGGTTCACTTACCTCAGTGGTCGCATGAATAAGTTTGGCCAAACCGGCGCAAAGTGGCATGGGCTGCGACAGTTTGAGCGTGAAACTTGCTGGCAGCATAGCACTGTTCTGTGGCACTAGCTGAGCGTATACTGGGCCATTTGTGCTGTAAAAAAAACAGTTCATACATATACTACGTACCTACAAAAATGTACATAGTAAAAGATAGAGATGGGCCGAATATTCGGTAAATATTCGGTATTCGGCATATTCGGCAAATTTTTCAATGTTCGTATTCGGCCGAATAGTTCGGTTACATTGCCGAATATTTATCGAATAAACAAAGTAAATAACGAGCGTTGGTTGTTTCGTAATTCGTCGGATTGACATCTTATTTCATAATTCTAAGCAACTACCAAAAAGAGATAAATATGCGTCTAAATAAAAATACAATTATTTTGCAAAAAACCGTAGCTTAAGTAAGAAAAACCAGAGTTGTTTTAATTAAGTAAGTTGTATTAATCAGTAATCACCTTTCTCAGTTATCCACTAAAGGTCGACAAGTCAAATGGCGCGAGCGCGAGACGTGTCAAAACCTGTTTCTAGCGATTCGGCGCAACCGAATGTTCGGCCGAATATTCGGTTCGGTAAGAGCTGAATCGAATGTTCGGCCGAATATTCGTATTCGGCAAAGTCCGTATTCGGCCCATCTCTAGTTAAAGACTAAAATTAAGAGACGGTATAACTTTCCATTAAGCTACGAAAATTAACGATACTGCTTTAAGACAAAACTCCTGTAGCAATTGCAACCATAATACTAACAAGTGAGGATTGAATCTGCTTCGGCTATCCTCCTGAGACTTTTGAAAGCTTTGAGAGTTTTGAAAAAAAAGTTGTCATTAAAACCGAACTCCCTGCTTAAAGAACAAAATGGGACATGTCCTTGAGCCCTGGCTATTCTCAAGTGGGAGTAGTCAATATGACCGAGCGATCTTTAAAAAGAACAAATTCGTTTTTTCGGTTTTAAGGCGCGTGTAAGAAAGTAAAACAGTTGTTTCATTTGAATATATTATTATGACTGTCCTTGTCACACGAGTCGATTTGCACAAGAAAAAGGTAGCGATCATTTTAATCTATGGCTAAAAACACGTAACAATGGCGGATAGTTGTGTACACGGTGACGAAATCCGACATCATCTTGTGATAACATCAAAATGTTTATGGAATTGCCTTTTTTATTTTTACAAAATAGTATGCAGAAGAAAATGAACTATTAAAAAGTTAATGAATTTATTCTTTGTGTGTTCGGTCATTACACAGTTGATTTGCTACAATCAAATGCACTTAAAATCAATTTGGCTATGAAAAAAGCGCATTGTGTTTTAAATCTAAGTCAAAAATACTATTTTTGAATGAGGAATTTGTATTTTTTCAAGTAAATTAATAATAACATTAATAACTAAAAATTAAAAGCATGGCCTACGAATATATTGCATATAATGAAGGTTTTTAATGCGCACACGCAAACGCAAACACACATACCAGTGTGAATCATCATTTAATTTTGTACATTTGTAGGCAATTTTGTTTAATTTAAGTATACTACTATTTGGAAATATATCAGCTTCTCAATGAGTCGGAAGCAAAAGATGATGAGTACGGTAAAGAATTGACTACTTCTCTAGTAAATTTTTGATTTTGAGAAATTGAAAAGTAGAACTCTACTAAAATACGTAAAATAATCCAATGAAAGTTGATTTATTTTAAATTTTATTAAATATTCTCACTATAAACTAAGACCGAGTGTTCTTTATAAAGAACAAATAAATCGTAATATTTTTTTTTTGTGAAATAACATCCCTTCAGCATTGTGAACAATGTTTGTTCCGGCAAAAATAATATGGAATAGTCTAATATACCTTAAAAAGGACGTTCGGTCATAATGACATGTTCCACTACAAAATGTCCAGGACTTAAAGACGATCGTCATTTTGTTCTTTGAGAAGGCCGCGGGGTCTTATGAGGTTAAATTTGAGATACTGCTTACAAGCGGTATCTCAGCTTCAATCCTCACCATATCCCCACATACATATGACTAATTTTCATACTGTAATGGAAAAGTTAGTTTCTTAATTTTAGTCCTTGACTATACATATAGTTAAAAAAAAATCCCAAATAAGGACTAACTTACAAAAATTTACCTTGTCCCAAACTAAGTTTTAGGCTTCTAATATGGACACTAATTAATGATAAGATACTTTTAGAGAAATAAATACTTGGATACATAGAGAACATTCAAGACAGGAACAAATTTATTCGGGCTCATTACATAAATAAATTTCAAAATAGGTCCATCCGTTTAGGGGTGAATTTCAGGGAGTTTCAACCGCCGTCATTCGTGTCACCAAATATATTGACGAAATCAATGACACCTACCAGCAACTCCTGATGTAAACAGAAGCAGAACCGGGGATGTAGTTTCTATCATCATCAGAAGTTGCTGTAGTGTCATTGATTTCGTCGATATATTTGGTGACACTAATGACGGCGGTTGAAACGCCCTGAAATTCACCCTTAGGAGCTTCGATACCACGGACAGATACACAGATACACATGTTAAACACCCCTCTTTTTCCAGGGATGAAAATTCAACAACAACCAGTCCAGGTTAAGCACAGGAAGTTGCATTTCAAGAAGACAATCTTACCCCTTTCCACCCCTTTGCGCGTTCGAAATTGTGGGCGCCAACTGCAATTTGTTAGCCGTAGAGCTTTCTAGAAGCACAGTAGCAGAAAGGCCTATCGGTGTATGGGACGGGGCGACCAGGGAAGCAAGGCCGCTTGAAGCCGAGGGTTTTCCTAGCGTGAGCAGCTCAACTGTTAGTGGCTGGATCCCCTTGTCTTTGTCCAGGAGTTCATAAGGTGACACGAAGTAGGTTAACCGCATCGCGTGACCTGTAAATATGTTTCATAGGTATTACATAAAAAAACTACGTTATTGTATTGTAAGATTACATACCTAATAACTGTGATGTTTTTAACCTATTCTTTGTATCTAATTGAGCATTTTAGCATCATATAGTCTACAAGAATAAATAAATTTAATATAAGAATAAATAATAGCTTAAAATACTTTGGTATTTTATACTCTAGTGGTTCTCACACGCGCCTTTCAAAAATGTTTGAATTTTCAAATTCGGCTCACACCTCTTAAGTTTTACCTGAACTTATAAGGAATGGTTTGTTGCTTTTTGTCTGTTATGAATGTTTGTCTAGCTGTAATTTTAATTAATTAAAATAAATAAAATAAAACCTTTTTATTTCAGACCGGGTATGCTCCATAGAGTGTTAGTACATAATAATTAACAAGCAAATGCATCATAATTTTCTTGATTATGCACTGTACGAACCTCCTCGGCGTTTCTGCAGGAATCCTATAGGGCTCTTAAGAACCTGGGCCCAGGGCTCCTTAATAACGCTCTGCATTTGTCTCATCGTACACAAATCCTCTTCCAAGCTCTGCAGTGCACTAAATGCTTTACACTTCACCTAAAATAATATTATGCAAAATAGCAATAAGTCTGTGTAGCATAATGTCCAAATTACATAATGTCAAAAAAGCTGATATAGGGAATAATGTCAAATCTTATCGATAGCAGTTAGCCCAAGTAGCACAATGCTCAAAAAGAAAATCGTCCATAAATCAGAAGGGGTAAAAATTATTATTAGTTATTAGGGTGTTTTCGTATTACCAAGGAGTTAAGTGTTTTGATCAGTATTCGGAGGTTCGGTTCGGACCCATTATATTAGGTAATATGCGTTGGTCGTTTTGCTGTTGAGTGTTCAGCTTTGTGGTCGACATTAGGTAATTTGCCTTTTGGACTTTTTAAATATTTGACATTTTACATACTTAGACTTGGTTTGTTATCTAGCCGTGTCGCTTTATGGACTATATGCTAATTGCGTATTTCACAAAATTTACAATTTACATAATTCTTGGTCATTTTGCTACATAGACGATTCGGTACTGGGTCAAATAAACAACTGTCCATCCGTTTGTGAGCTACGATGCTGCTAGACCCACAGATACACGTGTTACTTATAACGCCCCCTCTACTTGCATCAGGGGTTTTAACTCAAACATCTTCATATGAGAGTTAAAGGCAGTGTATGAAAATCAATTAAAAGCTTATATGCAGCGCTGGCAGTGAATAACCCCTCACAGGTGTTAACGAGCTCCTTGCTGCAAGTTATATGTAGTTCTGTCATATAGGCTGCCTTTAAACACTGACATTCTTATTTGCCAAGAAGACCAGAAAGAAAAAAGGTGCACCTTTTTCTCTGCATTCAGCTGGTACACTGCCGTGAGTCCCTCTAATTGAGCTGTGAAGTCAGCAAAGTCTCCTCGTGATATGCAATGCACCAATTCTTCACAGCTTTGTTGTTCAATCTGAATGATAAATACAAAATATTATGCTTTGGAAATTGCTGGCTAGTTTATTATCATAGTTTATCAAGGTTCATTTTATTCTTTCATGTTTTCTTCCTATCTTATCCTCGGGGAAGCCCTATGTCCAGCAGTGGACATCTTTCAGCTGATAGGAAGATGATGTAAAAGGTTATGATATCTATTAAGTGACAACCATACATTTGGTGAAATGTTACATAATGTGTCTCCATATCTTTCATTTTTTTTTAAAGATAAAATGCATAACAGCTGTTTTTATTGGAATCAGGGAGCTTGAGCTTAACAGTACAACTACTACATTTACAAAATTAAATATAGTACAATCAAATATACTAATACAGCTATTTTGATATAAATACCTTTCCCTCATGATGAATTTTAACATCTTTGACTGAACCAGAGGACTCCACAATGATTTCCAAATAGAACATATCTGATGATATAAACAGGTTAACCCCCGATGTGCCCACAACAAACTTAAGTCTGAAATTAAAAGTTTTAGCATGACTTTCTGGGTTTGACAGTTTCGCAAAAAAAAGAACTTTGGACATAGTTACAGGTACAACTAACCCTAGTTGCCTGGAAAGGCATTCCAGCCTCTCAATGAGGCTCTGTAGAGAGCTAATTTTGATGCAATGTTGGAGGCTGTCGAGGCATTTTTGTAGAATCATTCGATCTTGACTATCAACTGCCCACCGCTTGTCCTACAAATAAAAATTAAATTAAATCATCCCACATATTAATTTACACGCGATACTATTAATAAACACTTACCAACAAAGCCATTCGCACGGCTTTCGACGTCTCGGATAAGTTTTTATACTGTGATGTTTTTGATCTTAGTTTCTCCATAAGAATTTCCTTTTGAAGCTCCTTGGACTTATCCATGAGCCCGTTAGCAGGCGCCATGATTTGAGGTTTAACATCCGTCATTTTGTAGAATTAAATATTATTAAATTATCACGTAGTCTAACAAAAATACATAAAACTACTGTTGATAACAACTTGACATACAATGGAACATCTGATACTTGGATGTTTTGGTTATTATTTAAAACCTCGTTTCGGAAACATTAGTGAGTGACGTCGGCGGATATTACAGTGATCATATTACACTTCGATTAGACTTATAATGTATTTCAGTTAAATATTGGTAATTAAAATAGATTTCACTTTAAGCTACTCGTCTGTCATTTTCACGCGATGCCATTTGCTGTAAACCGTATAAGTACAGAAGTATTGTTTATAAAATTTTACTGATAGCTGGCGCTAGTGAGCGGGCAAATATACGTATGAGTGAAAGAGGTAAGACTATAGACTAATGTAACGCTTTTTGACAATGACAAGATGTTGGATTACACTTCAATGAAGAGTTTTTAATGTCAACCTCAACCACAAGCATGTACTTACAAATTTTTCATATTATAAATTGCTAGTAGGTATATCATTGAGAATTTTACGACGAGTTTGCCCGCGTTTGTTACCCGACTGCCCGAAGGAGGGTTATGTTTTTCGATCGTATGTATGTATGTATTGTATGTAGGTATGTATGTATGTATGTATGTATGTCTATTTCTTTGGCACGCTCTGCGCAGCCTAAACGGGTCAACGAATTTTAATGTATGAGGTGTCATTCGATTCGTCTTAAAGCTTTCGGCACACCAAACGCGTGTCGTGAGCGTCGCGTCACGTCGCGTAGCGTGGCGTGAGAGACGCGGCACCCGGCACACCGCAGACGGCCGGCAGCTTCAACGCGTTTCGAACGCGTGCCCGCGTTGCTCATGCCTCGCGGCTGTGTTCGGTGTGACATGTTGCGCGGCGCGCGCGCATATCCATCACGCACGCGTTTATAAAAAAATACAACGACTAGTAGATGCGTCGACGCCGTGCTGACGCGTCCCCCGCCTCGGTGTGCCGGTAAACATGGCGGCCATATTTAATACAACTTCGCGTGCCAGCGCGCGTGACGTGCCTGCTTCGCGCACGCCAGGCACCGCGACTCCCGAGTTGTCTGCGGCGACTGCGGCGCGTCGCGCGCGCGATGCAGTTCGAACGCCGCCGCCGCGGGCACGCGTCACTTTTTGGTGTGCCGGGTTCAATTTGCTTTGTTGTTGTTGTATTATAAGTATTATAACACGCGCGGGCATGACATGCCAGGCTACACCTACTCCATATCCTTCTTTTTGGCTATAAACTATCGCTGTACTAAATATCATATCCATCGGTTGGTTCCTTAGACCATTTATACCAGGACGGGCCTTTTACCCAGACTTTCCCCTCTGCCGAGGTATAAGATCAAATGATCTTGCACATTTATTTATAAAAACTACCCATTTTGTCGATTATTTCACATGATTAAAATCGTTTTCAGAGAGTAAGAAGTTCCTAGAAAATACCTTCTTGTGTTATGTTAGCGTGCAGCAAAAATCAAAACGCATCAAATTCGAAGAAAAATGGCGTAACATTATACATTTTATTATTTTTCACCATGTATTTTGATCAATTTCAAGTGTTTCAGTATATCGATTCCCCGATCGACTTATAAACGGCATGCGTAAAATCGCTCGGTAACTCGTATATAGTCTATGGACGAATTCCTTAAAAAAAAAACTGGTCAAAAGCGAGTCGGACTCGCGCACCGAGGGTTCCGCACAAACTTGTAGGTATGTAAATAGTACGTAAATCACGGGAATACAACATAAACATGTCCAGTATAAACTGACACCCAATAAGTATGCACTTTCTTACTTAGTGAGTGTCAGTTTATACTGGTTTTTTTTTTAATGTGATGTAACAACAAATTAACAGTTTTCAGATTTTTCCTTTACTTGTGCTATAAGACATTGCTTCTTGCCAAATTTCATTATTCTAAGTCAATGGGAAGTACCCTATAGGTTTTGATTCCCTTGAGATTCCCTTAAATATGCGGCATAAATGGCCGTATCTTTTGATTGCGTTGACTAAGATGTTTGATTTTTTCACTGATCCAAGAGATTGCAGACCTAAGTATTTGATTTTAATTTAAACTTGATACCTCCACGCGTTCCTGAGAAAAAGGGTCTTGACAGACACACAGACAGACAGACGGACAACAAAGTGATCCTATAAGGGTTCCGTTTTTTTTATTTGAGATACGGAACCCTAAAAAGGAAAGAAAGCCTTTGTGCACATCTCTGTTTAGCTCATTATTAAAGCCATACATCTGGAAAGGTCAAACATATGTCTTCGGTTGCAATTTTTTGCATGTGTAATTGGGTAGGTAAAGTTTTTGGAAGAGGTGTAAATTATATTTTTTTTCGATAGTCGTCATCCTTAAGATAAAGAAACTGCAGCTCTTTTATTTTTATTTCCTCTAATATTTTAAAAATATTTTTTTTAGTTATTAAGTTGACATTTGTAAACTTTAATGACCGACAAGCTTGTTGCCTTCGTACTTAATGAAAAAGAAAAAAAAACTGTCACTTCTATAATATCTGTCATTGTCAAGTCAAGGCAGGGGGCACACTTAGAATGGTTCCCATTTTCATTGACGGTAGCGACCTCTGGAGTGTTGATGAAAATACAAAACGTCAACTGTCAAACATGTGTCCGTCCAATGTGAGTCAGTCAAGCGTTGTCTGTGCGGAAATGCGTTCCTCTGAGTTCTCTCATTATTAAATGTATTGCTGAATACTTTGTTATTGTGACACCATAGAACCGCGTCATAATAAAGTGACATACTGAGAGGCACAAAATAGACGTCACTTTATTATGAAACGGTTCTATGGAGAGTCGCAATATAATGTTTCGGTGGTAAACTGTACATGCCTAGGTACGTATATATAGTATAGCTTTAGTTCAACCACAATTCTCTAGGTGGCAGCACTTGTCATACATTAAAGTTTGACAGATATAGAAGTGAGTTTTTTTTTCTTTTTCCTTAAGTACGAAGGCAACAAGCTTGTCGGTCATTAAAGTTTACAAATGTCAACTTAATAATTTAAAAAAAAAATCTAAAATATTAGAGGGAATAAAAATAAAAGAGCCGCAATTCCTTGATCTTTAGGATGACGACTATCGAAAAAAAATATAAATTACACCTCTTCCAAAAACTTTACCTACCCAATTGTAAACCACGTACGTGTTGATTACATAATTTGTTTGTTTGCGTGCGTGATTTTATTTTAGTGTTTATATTTTTTAGTGGTGTGAGTGCGTAGGAATAAAAGCGATGTTTGCATTTGTGTGTTAGCGGTTTATATGTGTGTTACCTCGCCTCCCCCAAAAAACGACAAGACTTTTTGGTTAGTAAAATGCGCGTATGGCTTCTCCTGATGTATATACTCAGTGATCAAAACCTGAACCGTGAGTGAACTCGAAACAAACAAACACGTTTTCACTTTTAGAATATTAAGGTAGTAAGGTTACCTACAGTACAGCATCTAGGTCCAAGTTTTGTCAAAGAGATCAACTTTGAAAGTTAGGCTAAAAGCAATGCAAGTTAAAATAGTTCGAACTAAAACTTCTCCTTGAGCAGGCATCGTGTCGTGCATATATAATATAGAGGTAGAGTTTTCCAAACAACTTCACGAAATAAAATCTGTGTGAATATAGTCATTTTGCGGCGCTATCCTATAAGTAAGTAGCTTTTTTAAGTTTTAGCTAAATAAATAATTAAATTACTTAGGCCGGCCTTACACAATCTGAATTAAGAATCTGAATTCATAATTTGAATTCATGATCTGAATCCAGAGTGTGTGTGCTCGTCCATAGATAATTTATGGAAACTATGGAAAGAGGTGCGTTCGTTATCATTCTGTCAGATCAATCTGAGAAATTCATAATCTGAAAAAATCTGATTGTGTGTGGATGATAGTTAAATTGTATGCAATTCCGTGCTTTCTGAATTAATAATATGAATTCAAATTATGAATTCATAATCTGATTCAGACCGTGTAAGGCCGGCCTTAGCTTGTATAAAATCGTAGCCTGACCAAATTAATGCGGACAATCTCACACAAATCTCTACAAAACAAAGTCGCTTCCCGCCGTCTGTCACTCTGTATGTACGCTTAGATCTCTCAAACTACGCAACCAATTTTAATGCGGTTTTCACCATCAGTTAAATAATTTTTCACGGAAGGTTTATGTATGTATTACCCGCGAAGCGAGGGCGGGTCGCTATTGACACTAAACAACGATTAACATGAGCATGTATTTTACTTTCTATATAGTGGGATACATTTTTAAATGGATCCATCGAAAACACCAAGAAAACACTTAGGAAGTACTCGCGCTCATCACACAAATATTTCCGCTTACCGAGGATTGAAGCCGGACCGCTGGCTTCGTAGGCGGGTCACTACCACTAAGCTAACCGCGTCGACAGTTCGATCAGCCCCCGTGTTATGCTCGCCTTTATCGCCGTAGATAAATGTGGATAAAGCCTCTGGCACCCTGCACACATGTTGGTCAAAAACAGGTCTTTTATCACGCTTATCTACATCGATAAACACGATCATAACGATGTCTTAGTTGGACGTAGCTTAGGGAAAAGGATCCAACCCACAAAGTCATCATCATCATCATCAACAGCCGCAAGACGTCCACTGCTGGACAAAGGCCTTCCCCAAGGTTTTCCACAACGATCGGTCCTCTGCTGCTGTCATCCAGCGGTTTCCCGCGATCTTTATCAGATCATCGGTCCACCTTGTGGAAGGCCTGCCGACACTCCGTCTCCCGGTTCGCGGTCGCCACTCTAGAACCTTTCCGCTCCAACGGCCATCGGTTCTGCGAGCGATGTGCCCCGCCCACTGCCACTTAAGGTTTGCTATTCGGTGAGCTATATCAGTTACTTTAGTTCTCCTGCGGATCTCCTCATTCCTGATTCGATCTCGCAAGGAGACACCTAGCATAGCTCTTTCCATCGCCCTTTGAGTGACCTTGAGCCTTCTTATGAGGCCCATTGTAAGCGACCATGTCTCAGATCCGTATGTCATCACTGGCAACACACACTGTCAGTGTGTGTTACCCACAAAGTAAATGTATTTAAATTTGAATTCTATTGCTGTCCATATTATGTCAAATTCTACAAGTGTGAAATGGTTGAATTGGATCCTTTTTCCTAAGCTACGTTCAGTTATCTTTGCGCATGCATATACCCGCCTGCAAGCCTAACATGTATCACAAGAATAAAGCGACAGCATGAATAAAAAGTTGCTAGAGTAATTAAATATCATGCTTAGCTTAGAGCCTGTGCACACTAGCGTTTTTAGCCGGTCAAAAACGCTCACAGGCACACGTGCACAGGCTCTTAATAGATTTGAACGATTTATTTCATTACTCTAGCAATACCGGATAAAATCGCTTATCTAATCGTAATAATAAAAGGTAATAAAAGTCAGGACAAGACAAGTTTATTTTAAACATTAAGCGTTAAATCTTACGTTAGAATAAGGAATAGATGGGCGATTCTTCGGCGAATTAACCGCCGTCATTGTCGTCTTCGCATATTATTCCAAATAAAACTAACAAGTTTATTTTAATTTTGAATGCAATGAGAACTACTCCCGGTGCTTCTTCTATTTACATCGGAAATTGTTGATAGTAATCGTTATTTTCGTCAATATATGCGAAGACGACAATGACGGCGGTTAAATCGCCGAAGAATCGCCCAGATGTATTATTTCCCTGGCACCTGTCAAATTTTATCTCATGCATGCATGCTAATGCGTGGGCTACACGGTTTCACACAACGGTTTAAAACAGGCGGTTTAAAACCGTGTGGACAGTGGTTTTAAACCAAATTTCGCATGACCTTAAACGCCCTTGGCAGATATCAAACAACATGAGCTTGTTTGAAACCGTGTAGCAGCTCGCTTCTACCAAAGTCACTTGGTTTAAAACCATGGCTTCACACAGTGTAGCACGCGCTTAAGCCCGCTGTAATACAAGTAACGTAAGTATATTACGTATTGTACAGTCGACGTCAAAGATATGTTTACATATTTGAACCTTATTTCAATGGAGTAAGGTGAAAAAATGTAAATAATTTGACGTCAACCATACCTACATACCAGCGGCACAAGACAAGATACGAGTAGGTAGGTGGGAGTTCTGTGACAAGAGTGTTGGTTGCTGCACGTGTCGATTATTTAGTCGCGTTTTTTAGTGCCTCAGTGGTGTTGAAGAGCTCGGTGGAGTGGTCAGCGCGAGCGGCGGCCGACACTCTTGCCTCTGATCTCGGAGAATATAACACTCTAAATGTTTGAATAACATTTTCAAGAACCGATCACATGTATCCTCAAACTTTGATATTGGCAGAATTGTCCTCATGGACAGACGCCATTTTAACAAAAAATTGAATTGAATTGAGTAGGTAGGTACATAACGCTAATTGACGTAAGCTGTCAACTATCGCGGCGGCGGCCAGTAACGTCAATTCCATACATTTTTGTAACGTGACGTAAACGGTAACGATCACCAAATACAACTTGTCTAGCTCTACAGACAACATTGAATCGGTTCGTCTCCAATATTAATATTTACATCTCCATGAGGCTTGTTAAGTCAGACGTTTAATGGAAGATTACGCGACAGAAACGACCGCGGTCGTTTCAAATTCAATTCGCGCTTTTACGCGTCATGAAATACGCGTTTTTGTCACACCGGGCTTTATTTCAGTCATTAGTACACGAAATACATGATTTATTTCGTTTTTATGGTGTACGACAATAGAGATATTGCTCGGTTAAAAATGTTATCACGCCTTTTACGGTGTCTGTTGGTTTTAACAGTTTCATTTTGCGTTTTATACTCGAAGATAGCAAGACAATTCTGTGCCTTCATAAATGACAACTAAATAAAACTTAGGTGCCTATGGCGAATGCTAAATAGAAGAAATTAGGAGTAGGGTTGCCACCCGTACTGTATTATAAATTATTGTACTGTATTTTTGCTGTTCGTACTTTATAATTTACAAAGCACACAAAGAACGCTAAAGTAGGTACAGTCAAGGTCATAAATATGTATACATTTTATTACCGTCACTTTAATCGCTGTGACATTAATATATGGCAGTTTAAACATGACAGTAAAAAAACAAGGTACTAAAATGTATACATATTTATGACCTTGACTGTACTTCATTTTCAGTTGTATTTATTTCCTTAGCACTTGTCAAAATTTATCTCGTGCATGCATGTTAAGCCCGCTGCGGGCCCAAGTCTACGGAGCGCACAGCACACATTAAAAATATTGGGATTCATGCTAAACGAGTATCACGTGGAAAAGTTGGTACAGTCAAGGTTATAAATATGATGGTTCAAAGTGTCAAAAATATGTAACCACGACCTTATTACGGCTACATAAGACCGTGGTTTTAGTGTCCATGCCTCGCTTCCATATAGTGCTATACTCCATATGTATGATTTTATAAAACGTTTTCGTGTTCTTTGTGATATTTTAGACTTAAATATGTATTTTTTGCTATTAAATGCTCGTTTTGCTATTGCAATCCTTGCGATTATGTCTTGACTACATCGGGATTCACTATTTATAATACTTCCAAGAGAAGGTGCAGGTCGTGTCGTATAAAGAGGTCAAGGAGCTGGCAGAGAGGAGAGAGGAATGGAAATTGCTCCACCGACAAGAGCAAAGCTCTTAAATTAAGAGAGAGAGAGAAGACCGTGGTTACATATTTTTGAGGCTTTGGACGTGTCTATGTTTATAACCTTGACTGTACTCTATAATACGGTTTCTGTAACGAACTTGGCGCCCATTTCGTCGATATAAACAAACTGTTTCCAAATTTGTATTACGTATTCAACGTGTCGTTTGAGGGATCTCCGACACGAGTTAACAAAGGACCGGACGGATAGGCTAGCGGCCAACTGTCACTAAACTTACGTCGTTGGGTGTTTCGGTGACATACATAATGTAATGCCGGATTCGCCATTAAACAAAGTAATCAAGCACGGGTCAGAAGCACAAGGGGGTACCAAAATCACCGATTAAAATGGTCCACTGTCACAATAAATAGACAAACAGACGCAGGTGCCTAAAAACAATAATGCTTAGGGTACCGTACCGCTGATATAAGTTTCATGACATAATGAAAACGAGAATGAAAAATAACTGTTTATGTAATACCTAGTTAATTTTTAATTTGACTTATGCATTATTTTCACAACTTTGTGTTGAGTATGAGGTTGACAATTTAACAATTTCCGATTTTACATGTTAGGTTTATGTAAGTACTATTTATTATAACAGACGCCATAGTGAACTGTTCCTTTTTTGACTAAGGTGAGTTCAAAAATATGAATTGTTACAGAGTCAGTCTCAAAAGTTATAGCATGTCACGCACGGTAGGCGGCATTTTAATTTCTTCGTTTTCCATAATTGTATTCTTTCTGTTCGACGACGTAGGGTTGCGGGCGGCTCGTTCTCAGGCTATTAAAGTAAGTGAGTAAAACGATCCCTAACCAATTCAGTTATCCTTTATAGTCTGAACCATCACATCCCTAGCAAGATGACATTTAAAAAATACTAAAGAAAATTTCGTTTCGGATTGTCCAAAAATTTAGGTACATTTAACTATGTGTACTTACTAGCTTTTGCCTGCGACTTCGTTCGCGTAGAAGTCGTTTATCGCTATTCCCCCAAGAACTATACACTTTTTCGGGGTAAAAAGTATCCAATGCCCTTCTCCGGGATCCAAACTATATTGATACCAAATTTCATCGAAATCGAATCAGCGGTTTAGCCATGAAAGCGTAACAAACAGACAAACAGACTTAGTTACTTTCACATTTATAATACTATTTATTTATAGGTACTTAGATAGAATCATCTTGAATTTTGTAGACTTAAATAAGTTTGGTACTCTTTAACGTGTGTTTCTGATTACAGGCCCCCTAGCATGCGCGCACAAGATAAAATTTGACAGGTGCTAGGGAAATGAATACATCTATTCCATATTCTAACGTAAGACTTAACGCTTAAGGTTTAAAATAAAAGTATCCCATCTTGATGAAATCGCTACAAAAAAGTGAAAATCGCTATAGTCGCTTAGTAATTAATAAATAAATAATATAAATAAATCTTTATTCAAAGCAGATTTTTTACAATGTTTAACTATGTACTAAACAAAAACATAAGACACGTATAAATTACATGCCTGAACTAGGATGCTCCTGTATCTCAGGCGTAAAAGGACTTAGACTAACTTAAAACAATTACATGCAAAAAGTAGTTAGTTATTTAGAATTTATAATAATTTAAAGTATCTATATATATTATTGAAATCAACAACAAAATAAGTAAGACAATAATAACAGAAATATATGGACGCTTATACGAGTGTACCTAAATCATATTTTGCAAGCTAGCTTGGTAATTAAAGGTCATAAAAGTCTGGACGAGACACTTTTATTTTAAACCTTAAGCGTTAAGTCTCACGTTAGAATATGGAATAGTTGTCATTTCCCTAGCACCTGTCAAATTTTATCTCGTGTATGCATGTTAAGCCCGCTGGGGGAAATACCTAATAGGTGTGTCTTGTTCCGTTGTTTTGCAAGGGGTAAAGTATAATAACACCTTATTTACACCTGCAATTAAGGCCTTAATTTATCTGGAAGTGTCGATTCTTCGTTTTCCAGAATATTGTAATGACGATAAAACTGGTAAAATTACATATTTGTGAAAAAACGTGCCTACTTCGTGGAACCCTTGCATAATTTCTAACCCCCGAGGCGAAAAGAGGAGTGTTATTAAGTTTAACGTGAATCTCTGTGTGTGTTTGCGACGTTTGTGTATCCGTGTGTGTATCCGTCTGTGGCATAGTAGGTCCTAAACGGATGGACCGATTTTGATTTAGTTTTTTTTTGTTAGAAAGGTTGGTTAGATGAAAATTCGTTAAGCCATTTAAGAGGTTTGAGTGCTGACAATAGGGGGTTTCGTTCTTGTCCGGGGTTTATTTAACTCGGTTAGCTTAGGTTATTTCAGGGACCGGCCCGCTATCCCATTCAAGGGGTTTCGAATGGGTTTTTATAAGGATTTTACTTAGAAAGCCGTTCGATTTGCTTTTTAAAGCGCTATTTATTAGGGTTACCCTTACTAAGGGTTTGGATCGAATTGATAACTATCCAAATCCGTTTCGCATAAAAGTTATGTTCTATTTTGTTTTTAAAGCGCTATATTTTGAGTGATACCAATATCCCTTTAAAACCCTGTGAACTAAGCTATTTTATGAATGTTTCTTCACCTTTTACTCCAAATTGTTATGCCGTGTGTGGATCGCGAAAGTTTTTAAAGGGATAGCGCTTAAACAAAAAGAGTTGCCCTTAGATATATTTAGTTTTGTAAAAAGAGGGATATCAATTTATTGCTGACGATCTGTGCTTTAGCTGTTTAGGTTACCCTTATATGAATGGTTAGTTTAACAAATAACTTAGTCATATATTTCTTCCCAAGAGGTTATCCTTTTATTGGGGAATGGGTGATCGAGTCCCTGAGTTATATCAAAGAGAAGAAGATAAGAAGCCCACGTTACCTATTAATGTACTTCCTATGCAAGAACACGTCATAATAGGGCGCGGGTGAAGGAAAGTGCAGCAGTGCATGCAGCTACCCCGCGTACTGTCCGATGCACCGCAGGCGAAACAAGTCTGCAGTCCAAAAGTGCATGCAAAAACTGGAAGAGGCTTACAAGCTACAAGCACGTTGAGCCCGTAGGAGAAGCACTGAGAAAATGACGGGGAACAGTCCCCACTAATTCCCACGCAACTCCATCCACCGCTTCTCTGTTCTCCCGGGGCATGACGGATTTGTATGGATTATCACCTGCAATTAAGTGGTTGAGGGGGTACCCTTTAATGTGGGCGATAGTGTCCCAAACTGTTTCATTTCCCAACCGTTTCATTTGGCCAAACGCTTTTTTTCCGAAACTGTAAATATTTCAGGATTTATTTCAGGACCATCGTGTAGAACCCTGTAGGTTAGGTTAGTTTTATAAAAATCCTGGATTTTTTATAGTTTCAGAAAAAAAGCGTTTGGCCAAATGAAACGGTTGGGAAATGAAACAGTTTGGAAAACTTGCGATTGGTAAACATTAGTGAACTGGTTGAGGGCCATACACATGATGATTGAGCTTGACAACATTATGTTTGTCAGTGAGACCATCGCTGAATCTTTGAGGTGCGTTTCAATCTGTCTAAAAAGTTTAATTACTAACGAAATGTATAAATCTAATAACCTAACCTTACCTCAAAAACTAAAACCCGCCCGACTGGCGAGAATGACGCACCCTTATAACGTTTTTTTTTTTTTTTTTTTTTTTATCATATATGGGTTTGCGTTTGACCTCAGTCTCACCTGATGTTAAGTACATTTATGTAGCCTAGACTAGACCCTCGCACTTTTGACGAGTCGTATTCATTACACACCCACACTCGAATTCTTGTTCTCCGCGTTTTGCCGTGACTACTTATAGCCAAATACCCAAGGAGGGAAATGTTTTAATGTCTAATAACTTCACAAGCTTTTATTAATCTGACATGTTTGTTTCTTTGTCAGTACACTACGTTACGTTAAAATCTTTTAATTCAAATTTAAAGCAGTCATTCAGTGAGTTGAAATTTGGAATAAAGCCGATGATAATGTAATATTACTTATGATGTTTAATTGCCGCACTCAGAGACGTCAATTAAGTTTTAAGTTTCATTAAAGTTGCTGCGTCTTATTCTATTGCTATAGCAAAGAAAGTGACAGCAGCAACTTTAATGAAACTTAAAAGATAATTGACGTCTCTGAGTGCGGCAGTGAGATGTCTAAGATTTGATCTGTTGGAGTCGAAAAGTACCAACAGAATCTGTAAGGAACATAACTTAGGAACAGCGAGTTTGAACTTACAACTCGTTGGACTCGATAAGCAGATGATAATAGAAATAGAAACAATTATTCGACATTTCACATGAAAAAAATAAACATAAAACAAAGATTAAAGATTATGAAAATAATGGCAACACACAAATACCAAAATTAAACAGTAACGGTGCAGTTACACGGGCAACCCTTCGAGCAATAATTGCCCGGCAACCATAGCTTCTCGTACTCTAATAGACAGACAGACTCGTAAGATAGAACGAGACACGACACGCCCATAGATGCCCGCAAAAAATTACCGAGAAAAGTTGCTCGTGCATACTGCACCTTTAACGAAGGAAAGGAATTAAAAAACAATTATAGTAGTAGTGTTGCCATGGGTGATTCTGTGACGTCGAAATTGGCGCCACGCAGCACTATGCCACGGCATACCGCGACGCTGGTTTTCAGTAATAAAGGTGGACATTCACGGTCAGTTAAAACTGATCAGTTAACTGACGTATATCCAAAAACTGACCGTGAATGTGGAATCTTAAGTTGAAATTATATGAACTCAAAGTCAGCTTCTGGATGTACGTCAGTTAACTGATCAGTTTAACTGACCGTGAATGTCCACCTTAACTCAGTGATAACTAAGCAAAACAGAAAAGTCTACAACAAAAGCAGAATCTTTATAAATAATATATGTAGTAATGAAAGGACCGGAGAACTAATAGAATGTCTGTGCGATGATTGGCTGTTAGCCACAAAGAATGAAAACGAGAGGTGAAACGTGGGACGAATGACGGATTGCTCGGTGCTAATACGTACAAATTTGTCGCTATCTGTAATTTAAAAAAAATCTTGTTTTTGGTTGGAAATAAACAAGGTTTCAACGAGGAAACTTGTTTTAATCAAAAATAAAACTACATTCCCGTTACCTATTTGTATGAACTTGGAGCTGTTCTGATATCTTTAACTCCTTGTTTCAAAGCACAAAAGTCTGCGAGTGACACGTTTAAAAATGCATCTTTTTGCTTTGTCAGTGTGCGTTGTATCGCATCACGGATTGTCTTTTTTCAAGGTATAGACAGGCCGTGTTCAACAGAATTCTAGAAAGAATTCCAAATGTTTTCAACTATGTACTTAGAAGAGAGACTTTTGTTTTTTTTGGTTCCACGGTATGTTAAGTTTGTGTTGGTAATATACACAGATCGTCTGTGATTAGGTCTGTGTACAATTATTTTCGGTATTCTTGGTCATTTATTACCGGTGTCGCTTTAAAAAAAATACCTATTGTAAATCGATATTTATGTCTGCACGTTCTTGCGCTTTGTTCTTTTTAAAATACGCAACAGATTTAAAAAAAAAATATTTATTGCCACAATTAATAAAATTAAAAAAAAAAAATATTTAAAAAAAAATATTAAAAAAAAAATTAAAAAAAAAATTAAAAAAAAATTAAAAATTAAATTTATTATTATTTTGATGTAGTTTTAACCATCATTTGGAAGGTTAGTATATTTCACATTAGATAAAAGTATAAATAAAGAAAATAAAGGTTTGTGGCATTTAAAAAGAACGTGGTGTATAGAATACGTATGAATAAGGTACCTACACATAGGGTACGATGGACGCCAAAATACACAAGTACCAACTTTCCGTTTACCTTTCCCTAAATCGAGTCTTGACCTGAACCTGCGTACTTAAATAGTAAATTGATTTTTCCTTTTTCGAAATCAATTTACTATAAGTTTATTATTCTGAAAGCTCTCAAAATAAAAGGCACAAATTGAAACCAAAATGAATATTTCTTTTTGGTTAATGACATCAATTGCCTTCGATTCTTTAAAAGGGTCTCCGTAATTCCCTCCTGTTAAAAGGCAAGGGTCTACAGGATGATTTGGTTATTCGATACATTCTTTTAAGGAGGGCTCTACTATAGAGCAAAGCAAAGGCTTTGCTTTGCTCTATAGTAGAGCCCTCCTTAAAAGCAGATGCAGCAAAAAAAAAAGGTCATGTTGTGCCCTGTACAGAAATCATTACTTACTGAAATAATATATAATTAACATAATAATATCTATATATTTTAAATTTTATGAAATTTTACATTTTGACAAAGAAAACGCGATTAAAAAAAAATCCTATTGTATGTAGCGTAAATACTCAAATAATATTGCAAATGACGAAGTATCTAGTTATTAAATCTGTACCTACAGCAAATTTTCCCTAGTATAACATTGGTAATTTTAAATTTTTCATAAAACGCCTTGGAATTTATTTTCAGAAAGGAGTTATTTTTGGCCAAGGGACCTGCTATGTTATTCAGTTAACAGAATAACATAGATGATCATTTTTACTCCTAAAAATAATGTATCAAATAACCTTGAATATGAAACACTCGCTAGTATCTTTATACTACCCATACATTTGCCGTACAGTTGACAACGATAATCGTAAGCATCGTAACATCCTACCCCTCATTATTTCTGTTCAATACGTTTTATATTATTTCCCTATTCGCTTAGTCTTTTATCTTAATTTCTTTCGACCATTTTTACGGAAATTTTGGCTGAACAAAATACTTCGGTATTCGTTAACGTTATTATTGAAAATAGGTTTATTGGGCGTTTGTGAACATGGAGAATTTATTTATTCAAAAACATACAGACTGCTAAAATCATAACCCTTCCTTTTGGCTTTGCCGTAGTCGGGTAAATAAGAATATCAGGTCACCAAAAAATATATTTTAGCTCAACTCAACTCGTATAATATATCACACTCATCACACATATATAATATTTGTGTGATTACTTATAATATATTATGATATTATAAGTAATATTTGTGTGATGAGCGCGAGTATTTGTTCCTGAGTCATTGATGTTTTCTATGTATGTCTCTATAAAAGTATGTCTATCGTTGCCTAGTACCCATAGTACAAGCCTACAGCTTATTTTGCGACTAGGTCTATTTGTGTGAGATTGTCCCCTGATATTTAGTATTATTATTATTATTATATATAGGGAGTAATCAGGTATTGCGCGGTTGTACTATTTTACACTTAACCTTGCTTCAGCGGCTATTTAGTGTTTTAAATGTCAACAACCGCTTTAAGGAATGCTTTATTCGTTTTACCTGAAGTGGAATGTGATAGAATCGCACTTGAACCCTCTTTCTGCGAGACAAAGGTCGTGGTTTTATTACATGTATACCCGGGTACGGGATCGTACTCGGGAATTTGAGACTTGTACACGCGGGATAAGGAGTGGCAGCACGGATTTGGTTACCAAACACCCTGTCAAAACTTTAAATTCTAAATGAGCTACATTTACATAACATAACACAAGAAAGGGAATAGAACACAGACAGTGGAAAATTGTTGCAAAACGGACCCAACTCAGCTTGTGCTGTCCGTGAAGCCAACGCTGGTCTTCCGCTGGGTCCGCAGCTGTTAAGCTCTTCTTTTGGCTTTTGGGAGTTAGGTAAAAAGCACGATAATAATAATTATCAACCAATTTGAAATTTCTACTATTTAAAAATACATTTCAAGATAAAAATTAACGAAGCGTGAATAAATTGCGGGAATCCACTTAAACTCAAACAACGATTTCTCTTTTATATATAAAAAGAACGTTTAATTAGTAATTTTACTTGAATTCTTAAGTTATTTAAGCGTTAAAGAAAAGTGAAATCTCTTTATCTTAAATAATTATTAATTAAACACATAATTTGATAATGGTGCGGTCTCGGAGATAAGTGTTAAGGATAACACAGTCCGCCATTCGATCTCATCCTGTCAGATCATCATATTAGAACTTGAAATACAAACTAACAGTTCCTCGTACGACTCCATACATTTTCTTGGCCGTCAGGCCGCCTGACTTGGTACCGCCGCCGGCGGGCTGTTAGTCTGTATTGCCCTTCATTTAGCTCGTAGTATCAAGGTGCTTTTCCACCGGCGAGGCGAGACGAGACGATGTGGGACGAGAATTGAAATTTATATGGCAACATTTCTATTCTCTCCTAGCGCATCTTCGGTGGAAACAGTATGGATTGGCGAGGATGTGCGATACGAGAATTGAAATTTTTGTTATTATAATAATGAACCGTATTGCTGCGTACATAAAGTGTTTATTTACTCTGCAACGGAAACACGATTCTCGCGTGTCACGCTGTCTCGCGCGAGCTCGCGCTGGCTCGCGCGTGCTCACGCTTATTAAAATACCGGGCAAGTTCCGTCCATTTAGGATTCCATGGAAAATATACAACATTAAAACCGGTCGTGTTTATATCGGGCCACGCTTTAGGGTTTTTCTAACCAATAATTAAATGAAATGAAAATGTAACAGGAGAAAACGGTCAAGTGCAAGTCTGTTTCTGCCCGCGCGGGCTCGCGCCGACCCGCGCTGCCTCGCGCGGGCACGCGATGGCAATTTTTGGTGGAAATAGGTCGGCGCGATTTCAATTCTCGTCCCACATCGTCTCGTCTCGCCTCGCCGGTGGAAAAGCACCTTAATTATGTAAAAAGAGAGCGTTTCACTTAGTCAGAACCACTATAACTAGACCTCTTTTAACTAGTAGTAATAATTCGAAAATCAAAATTATACATTCAGTCAACAAAGTATCGGGAATGGATGATTTGTTTATGGTTCCAAATTCAAATTTTTGTTTTTTTTGTTGTTGTTAGATTGGCACAACTGTTTTCTATTTTGGCGCGGAGTTTGAGTTGCATCTGTTATTTATATTAAATACAGTGCTGTTTTTAGTTATATCATATCTAGTGTGTATTGCGAATTTCATAATGGACAAAAACATTGAACAAAGAGTTTGTCTTAAATTTTGCATCGCCAATGGAATTTCGTGTTCGGAGTCACTGAAAATGTTACAGAAGGCTTACGGTGATTCGACTTTATCAAAAACACGTGTTTATGAGTGGTACAAAGCGTTCAAAAGCGGTAGAGATGTGATGGAAGATTTGCCTCGCTCTGGTAGGCCATCAACGTCTGCAACTGAAGTTAACATCGCAAAAGTGAAGGAAATAGTGACTGAAAATCCTCATTCAACTTTGAGAGAGATAGCCGCCGAACTTTCTGTATCTCACGAGTCGATCCGTACTATTTTAACTAATCATTTGGGTATGAAACATGTTACCGCTCGGCTAGTCCCAAAAGACCTGAATTTTCTCCAAAAACTCAATCGCATGAGAGTCGCTGAGGACATGCTAGAACGAGTCAATTCCGACCCAACATTCATGAAACGCATTGTTACTGGTGACGAGACGTGGGTTTACGAGTTTGACATGCAAACTAGTCAACAAGCTTCGGAGTGGCGCTTCGTGGCACCCGTTTTCAATCGGTAGAAGACATAAAGGAGAATTCGCGCCGAGAACTGAATTCAATTCCGGAAACAGCGTTTAAAAAATGTTTTGATGATTGGATTATTCGTTGGCGTAAGTGTATCGTTTCTGAAGGAGCATACTTTGAAGGTGATAAAATAAATTTGGATGATTAACAAACAGTTTGTGTATTATTGATCTTTTCCCGGTACTTTCTTGACAGAGTAGTAAATTCTGGTTCCCTCAGTAAAACAGTATAGATAAATCTCTTAAGAAATGCGCTCTATGTTTAGTGGTACCGCTAACACAACGAATTAAGTCGATTTTAAGCGACCGTTATTAAACCAAAATTTTATATGGTAAAGACTTTACTACCTAGCCTCACAAAATTACTTATAACTATAGTACAGTTCATGGCTCTATTTATTAGTTTTTTATAGCCTGTCTTAGAGTCCCGTTGTTGGGCAAAGGCCTCCCCTCTTTTCTGCCATTTGTCTCTATTGATGGCATGCTCGCGACACTCACTCCGAAACGCTCCAAACCCATCCCGTCATCTTTTTTATTCTTAAAAAAAACTTGAAAAAATGCTTTCCTGTAAATATCACAAAATTTAACTTCAGGGATTTTGCCTTTCCGCCGTCGATATCAAATATCGTTATAACATCTAAAATATATCAAATGTTATTATATCCAACATTACACTCTTCATCAAAAAACTCTCAGCACTCACGTTCTAGAATAACAATATAGCTATTCTTCTAAATAATTAATTGTCGACCAAGGTCGAGTCACGTCCGGGTAGGAAGTGTTTACACAGTATTACGCACTGACGGGTCAACCCGTTCATCCTCATCGACGAGCCCGGCTGTAAATTGTGTTAAGGTGCACTTACACGGGCAATCAAAACTGATCAATTCTAGGCAATATTTGACATTTATGACGTCACTACCACACTTGCAGTTTACTGCGATACCTGTGTACGGCAATGTTTCTCCATATAGCGCCGCAACATGGATCAATATAGACCAATTAGGCAATACCTTTAGATGCGCTTAAGCGGGCAATTTTTCGAGCAATAACTGTGCTGTTGTTGACCGGCAACAGTAGCTGTCTTACTCTAATTTCGTGACATAGAACGAGACGCCCATAGATTGGAGGCTGAAAAATTGCCCGTGTAAGTGAGGGCGCACTAATCAGCAACTTTAACCAATATGAAATAATATGGAGCAACTGGAGAAACAATTGCTGCATTTTATTAAAATTGCTCAAGATCCTTCCACTAATTGCTCCAGATTGATCCATTATTGTTATCGGCAATTATTGCTCCAAAAATTGCCCGTGTAAGTGCTCCTTTACAGAAAGCAAAGCTTGACGTGGCGACGTCCGGGTGCCTAATGACTCGCCGTAGGCTTCTCCGGCCAATTTAACAACATAAATAGGCTCTTTCAACGCATAATCATCGGCTTATCAGCACAGCAAATTGTCTTTTGACGAGGACATCTTGTCCCCAGGGACAAGACAAACATTTACAAGATACGCTTGAAAAAAGTTGAAAGTAAATATCGAATGTAAGGTAAACAATAAATACTGACATCAAACTCTGAATGATATTTTTTAAAGCGGGAGAAGGGTAATTAACGGTTCTCTTAAAGGTCTTGAAGACATACATAATTATACTACGGACTTTTATTTAAAAAATATTGGCTAGTCGTAAAAAAAGAAAATTGGCCAGATGCGAGTCAGACTCCCTGACAATGTTACGCTAATTGCGAAAATAATTAATTTTTAAATATTTTAGCACCGAGCAGCTCTACTTAAATATAACAATATATGTATGTATAATGTAACATAATGATATAATAGTTAAGCAACCACAAGAGCAAACCAAAACAGTATGGGTGACCGCCTTAAAACTTCGAGAAGTTTTTTTGTATTATAATTATAATAATACCAGACAATAAATGGGAAGGAAATATGATAGTGCTATTGCGCTGTCCCTTTCATTGCCTAGACCTTGGCAGACCTGTATTGATTGACACTTCATAGTAAAGCTAGAGCGACCAAGTCTAGCTCTAGTTCCGCGTAGTTATTAGAACTTACTCGGAAATATGATATGAGTTTAATAACTTCTGAATCCCAGTAGAGAGACGGAGAGTAATTACACTGCAATTAACAGACTCGCCTTTTACACGACTGCACCCTCGTGCATCAAGTGCAACCATGCGGGTAAGAAATGTTAGAAGCACTGTACAGGGTGTTTGATCGGATACAATCCTTCTAGGGAGCATAGTAGAGTTCTCAGCAATAGTTATTAGTTATGCACGGCTGCAAATTTGTTATTTGGCGCGAGAGAGGTTGTTATTGACTCCCAAATCAGCAAAGGATTCTAAAATCAGTTTAAAAATAGAATTAACTAACTTTGCTGTCGTGCGAAACACACAATTTTTTACCTCACCGTAGCGAGGAATACACATTGTGTTGGAAAAACAATTGCACGAGCACAGCATCAATATTCCTTTCAACTCTAGCGGTTAAAGTGGACTTTTGCACGCAGATTTTGTGGCCAAAGAAGGCTTTTTTGAGTTGGGAGCTTTGCAAACATTTACCCCGAATGAGAATATTAACAAGTGACTCAACATTTCCGTGGTGTCGGTACCTACATCGGTAAAAGATAGTTATACTTTCCATGCATAAAAGTTAAAAGAAAAATATAAAGAATAGTTAAGCAACAACAAGCTCCCTGCTGCGTCAAAACTGCATCGTAACACCCTGGCCGGCGATTACGTAGCAGCCTTGACAAGTACGAATCTAACATACCTACATATACGTCCAGAGGCGTAAGTCAGCTCATTGGGCCTTTCATTACGGTATGAGAAGGGAAACGAGCGTACAGTTTGGACGTTAAACCATATTGCTTCCGATGCTTTTTGTCACTTTCTAACTTTGATAAAGAGGGAAACCGAATGTGACGAAACAGAGCAATATGGTAAGTGCCTGTTTCACAATCGGGCAATTCTTCGAGCGTTTCAACCGCCGTCATTACCGTGACCGCATTGATGTCGAAATTCTTGTAGCTTTAGAAGCATTTTCAGTTAAATTTTGTAGAAGTCAGGGCACTCTACAAGATAACCAAAAATAACATCCAAAGCAACAGGAATTTCGACGTTAATGCGGTCACGGTAATGATGGCGGTTGAAACGCTCGAAGAATTACCCACAAGTAAATTTTAATCTGTCAAATAAAGATAGCCCTCTCCTTGTCTACTTTCAAGTGTAAGGGCTAAATTTATTTGACAGATATGATTTACTTGACGATTGTGAAAGAGGCGGTAACGGTCGTGAACTTTATTATTTATGACAAAGTGAAATACAGGCGCTGGGTCCCGTGTTATGGTCGCTTTATCCCGGTGGATAAGTGTGGATAAAGCATCCGTCACTCTCGCACTTACATACTGGTCAGAGAGTGACAGATGTTTTATCCAAGTTCATCCATATGATAAAAACGACCATATTAGCTGACGGCCTGTAGACATTTGAAATATCAAGTTTGCGATCTCAAGACTGCAACGTGCTATGGTGACTGTCATCATAATCATCATCAGCCGAAAGACTTTGTATTCTATAAAATACCTGAATTATGCATATTGTCGGCAACATACCCACATCAAACAATTCACAACCGTACTCAAATACCAACTCTGCAAAAAATATCCGATTGATAGACTTCTAACGGCTAATACCTACTTGTCTTCAAAGTCTTAATTTTAAACTTCTGAATGCTCAATCTATCTCGTTTTACAGCCTTCATAAGAAAGTGTCAGCTAGCAAGATTCTAGTTTGTACACACACACACATAGTTGGTCACACGTACCCTTTCTTATTACCTTCTTACCTTCATCAAAACCTTATTGACAGTAATTGCACTCTGCCTTCATCATAGTTGGTCGTGGAATGTTCTGAGATGTTATTGTGCAGAATAGTGCTTTGTTACCCGTTGAAGATAAATGTGTCAAGTATTACTCGTATTTTATATATATAAGTATGTGTACTACAGGTACAAAATACCTCATGAACTATTTTTAAAATATGTTAACCTGCTAAAGAAAAACTTACACAACGATTCATCAGAAAATAGCGTTGTGTGTTGCCATATAAAACATACCTAATTTAGGAGAGTGGACATTTTTTTCTTTTAAATCAGGGGCCGTTTTCAACTTTATGCGTTTTTGAATTTGGACTAGTTTTAAAAATATTCAATTTTTTTTCCTTAACATCTGGCATCACATAAAGCAACTCTTTGTACAGTCAAACGACGGGATTGTGCCACTTGCTAACATTCTTAATGCGGTCTGGTGGTCAAATCGTACACGTTATATTACTATTGGAATTTGACGGTTTGACAACCCGACCGAATTAAGAATGTTAGCGAGTGAATCAACAATCCCTGGTATGACTGTACAACGATAAGTTTCACTCATCCACATCCAATGACTCCTGCAACTCAATGGCTTGATTCAATCGGGTCATGATGCGACTAAAAGCCTTTCCTTATTGGCAGGCTCTCGAGCAACTATCTAGACGACGCTTTTATTTCAAACAAGATTCAATGCCGCCTCGTTAGAGCTAATCTCATGATGCCCTTTCAACGAGACGAGTTTTTAAATTGAACTAGGATTTAACCGCCATTTCTGATATTTTTAAGAACTAAAATGTCAGCTTAAACGGATTTAAAGTTGGGTAGACTAGCGATGCCTGCAGAGATAAAATTTGACAGGTGCTAGGGAAATGAATTCATCTATTCCATATTCTAACGTAAGACTTAACGCTTAAGGTTTAAAATTAAAATGACAGCCTACTAACAGTAATAGAATAAGAGAAATGCTCGAGGAGGAGGCAAAGTTGCAAGACATTTACTTAATCATCAAAATATTTTTAATATTCTTTGTCTAACGTCAAGTAATTAACAGAAATAGACTAGAGATTAAGCAATGATCAACAAACTACAAGGATTAAGCCATACACGTAACACGAACTTTCCTGTAACTTTATCGATCAGCAAGTGCCAATATCAATATTATACTACTTCAGTCAAAACAAGCTGTATGACTTATAAATGTCAAACTTTACCGACAGCTTTGATATATTAACAGTTGTCAGACTGTATCGAAACATACTTAAATGAAATAAAAAAACAGCAATGCAGCACCAGGTGCCATCCCATCAAATGCTGAGTGGGACCCTTACTGAGGTCGTCTTCATCATCATCATGTTAGTCCACTGCTGGACGTAGGCCTATCCGAATGAGCGCCAGACCGCTCCGTCCAAAAAAAAAAAGATAAAAGATATTTATTCAGTAAGTAGGCCGCACGGGCACTTTTACACGTCAAAATCTACCAGAGCTTCCCAAGAGGAGACCACTGCTGAGAAGAAGCGCCGCAAGAAACTCAACAGTCAATTTTTTAGGTTGTATAACATATCTAAAATAGCCAATATACATAATTTTCTTTTAATCGCATTTCTTAACAAAATATGAAAATACCTTAAGAGATGGCAAAAAGTGCCAGAAAATACGGATGATATTAGCATTTAAAAAATACTAATTAGACAGAGATCCGACATGAACTGTGACGTCAGCGTGCACTACGGCCATATAAACTCCATGTTAAATTCTGTTTTGCTAGAAAGAGATAAAAACAAACCTTTAATCGCTTATATCTTGGTTATTTTTATAAATATTTTTTTTCTTCTGATTGTTACATTAATCATTTTTTATTAAAGCAAAAAAAATAATTAATGCATACTCCCTATTGGCGGAGACCCGACCAGTTACAAGATAAATAAGTTCCCTTAATTCATATGTGACGTTCTCAATATAAAGGGACCTTATGGAGGAAGGCAGTTACGCTCTTCTTATTCTTGTAACTATACGAATACTATGGTAACAGTTCTAAAAACGGCGTAACCGCCTGCCTCCATAAGGTCCCTTTATATTGAGAACGTCACATATAAATTTTATGAATATGTCTCTTAATATTGTGTTGGTGAAGGTATGTAATCAATAACATTTTTTTTTCCACAATGATTCTACCGACGTATAGCGATTGAGGGCGAAAATCACCCAGCGAAGTTCCTGCTTCCATTTCATCTTCATCAACAGCAGTTAGAAACCATAATACTACATCGTATGTATTCCAAATTTCAACCTATTCAAATAATGGAAATATACTAACAAACAAGTGAAGGTAAACAAAAGTTCGTAAGATTACACAATCGTAAAAAAACTCAAAGCGGTTCCTATCCAACCAATCAGGAAGTATTTTGTTTATTTTGTTTTGTTTATGCGAAATGGGAATACTTCTAACTACAAAGAAAAGCAATTTGGTTAATTTATATACTGTTTGTCACGAAATATGGATTATCCCGGCCTCGTTTGAGCACGTGCCCGCTGTGACGCTAATTGGAGCAAAAAATAGTGGTATGTATTTATTTCTTGACCTCATACATTTAGCTTTACATAAGACATCGTTGAATACACTTAAACTTACTGAACTAATAATGGCCTAATGCCAATTACTCTAACGAGTAACAAAATATTGTTATCCAAAATGCAGGGGCGGTCGACTAATGTATGTTAAGCCGTAACTTGGCAGTTTTCTATAGAGTACCTATGTTATAACAGGCATTTGAAATCCAGAAATACATTAGTTAGGCTCAAAATACAGAAATAGGTACATTAGTTAGACTGTCAACAATGTATAGGTGTAAAACTTAAGTAAAGACCTGCTCTATATGTAGTAGTAAAGTGTCTCTATATGTAATAACTTTGAAAGGGAGTCGTTCCAAATTTGAAATATGACGTAAGTTCGATATAAGTTTTGTACACTATCACATACAACCAGGTTCTTTACTTAAGTTTTTCACATATACTGCCAAACATGACACCTTTTTAGATATCACTACTTTTGGTGACACATGTGAACTAGGCCTATTTTGAATTTTTTTGTTTTTGATGGGATTAATATAACATCATTTCATTGCTAGTGAATTTACATCAATAATTGCACATAGACAAAGCGATCTGCTCAAACTTGGAAGTGATTGAACTTTTGGATCTTCTTTTGCTAAGCCTGTGTCATCGTACTCATTGATTTGCATCTTAGATGAACTTTAAAGTATGATTAAATTTGGATTTTCCTCTAGAGGCCTTAGCGGATTTAGCGTTTATAAAAGTTTGATAGCTCCATGACAGATAATTTGGCGGGTAGCTATCACTTTACCGAAACTCCATTCATCGAACGTATCGTTTCCTCGAATTTCATTTCATCGAAAGCTAATTTCCACGTGCAGGAGTTATAATTTTTTGGTAGTCACAGGTCTAACCTAACCTAACCTACGTAACTTATGCTTAAGATAACCTGCAAACAATAAGGTTTCAGCAGAAATTAGCTTTCGATGAAATGAAATTCGATGAAATGATACGTTCGATGAAAGGTGTTACGATAAAGTGATGAAATACCCCTCTAGAGGCCTCAGCGGATTTAGCGTTATAAAAGTTTGATAGCTCCGTGACAGATAAAAAGTTTATATCCTGGCCCATGTAGTCCATCCATTATTAGTGTTCGCCCACTTTTCTGGCGAAGATTCGTGTCCGGGATCACTCTCTGTGTGAGTGCGGTCTCGAGGAGGGAACTCCGGATCACATATTTTTAACTGTCCGAAAATTCCACTTTCTTTGTACAATTTTCTTCCTGATTTTATCTCTCGTCCCTAGTTATATCCTCACTTTTGTCAATTCTTCCCTTGTATATATTTAGCTAAGTATATTAATGACTTTAATATTAAGTTGAAAATTGCATTTCGTTTTAGTATCTGTAGTCATAGGTGTTTAAACAATCTATTTATTTGTGACATTCTCAATATAACGGGACCTTATGGAGGCAGGTGATTACGCCATTTTTAGAACTGTTACCATAGTATTCGAATAGTTACAAGAATAAGAAGAGCGTAACTACCTTCCTCCATAAGGTCCCTTTATATTGAGAACGTCACATTTTTAGATCTCCCAACTGATGAGTCAGCATCCGCTTTTGAAAAACGATTTTCACTGATCACTTGTAAATTCCAACCTGGACACTGGCAGAATTGTCCCTGTGGACAGGGCCGTATACGAGTATACCAAAGAATTGAATTGAAGTCCATTACTAGGAATTTTATTTACTCTCTCTGCTTCTTCTTCTGCTTGATATGGTAAAGGAATTTAGGGAAAATGTAAAACAATAGATAATAAGTTAAAAATAAATATGATTATTTCAGTATCTTTTCAGTAATCTGCCTGCTTGTCTGGTACGCTTTCACGGCTAAAATGTGAATATATTTTAACGAAATGCGGTAAACGAAATAGTTTGAACCCATTATGGGAAGGACAAAATACTTTTCAATCCAGAAAATTTAATAGTTTCGGTGGAAAAGGGGATAAACGAGTACTATTATTATTACGCAATATCCCCATACCGTACTGCACGGGAAAATCCTTTTGCGTGAAAATTCGACGGAACGCATTGGAGGCTAAAATATTTTTTTCATCTCACCAGCTCGGAAGATCTTTTAGCTCTTTCTTTGTCGGTCAAAATCTGCGCGCAAAAGTCCACTTTAACCGCTAGCGTGAAAAGTAATGGTAATATAGCGGAGGAGGCGCTGCGCGAGTAATAAATACGGCTACAACTTATGTAACGCTCGTGCGATTGTTTTTTCAATCTCTCCGTTACGCTCGGGTTCTATTTTTGAACGTGGTTAAATTTTAGAATCCTTCGCTAACTCAGGTTTCAATACTGGCTCTCGCGCCAAATAACAACTTTGCCTTGCATAACAAATAACTATTATTAATTGAGTTCTTTTGCTTTCGTGTCATGTGGGCAGACTCTTTTTTTATATTTTTCTAATCATTTTTATGAAGGAATTTCTCAATATTTCAGATAATAATATAATCTTCTTAAGGTCTCTGTAGCTAATTGGCTAATTGGTCCCGTTAACCTTCCTCTTTCTCCTTTGTAATGGTTTTTGTACTTATTGTACGAAAAAACATAAGATGTTCCTTAAAGAAGTTGAGTCGATTTTGGGTATATTTGGTAAATTTGTGAGCATAAAATAAACTGCGGAAGAATTTTAATCAATATATTTATGATGAAAATAAATTAATTCAAAGAATTACATGCCATGCATTTTGTAGGAAAACATTTTAAGAAAAATAATTTACAGGTACATTTTGATTTAGTTATCAATGATCTTATGCATAATATCGATATAGTATAGGTATAGATTCAATCCTCCCTCTCCTTATTGATAGTTAATTTTATGATAATTTTTCAATATTTTCGTATGTATTTATTTGTTAACAATTGAAGAGAATACGAGTTAAATATATCTTAGAACTACTGGAATTACACTGAGTAAAGATTTGATTATTGTATGCAAAATAATTTTGATTGCTAATGCAGATAAGGTTCTAAAAATACAGAGTAACAAATCTGTTACAATACAGGCAGATACAAAAATAGAGCTCCAAAAATAAAGTAATCTAGTCGGCGGGATTAGATGAAACTTCAAGCTATTTTCCGGATATTGAGCATTTGACACAAAATGACTTCGAGAATTCCAATTTTTTTCATTTTCATTTAACATACTCTTCAGTTTCCGAAAGCATTTTTTAAATGTGTAATCGATTGCTGTAATTGCCTACGTATGTTATGTTGATTGGAGCTATGAGCAATATCAAAAATAAAGTCTGCATCTTCAAATAAAATATAACTTTGAAAGGGAGTCTTTGTTTGTGGCAGCTAATCTGAACCCATATAATACCGTGGTGTTCATGGGGATAAGACGTAAACAGAACTTAGTGTTGGTTTTTTTTTACATTTCTAAATGTGTTTTTTTTGTTTATTGGTGCTGTGGAGGTTGGGCCGATATACGCGTTCGTGTAAAGGCCGGAATATAAACATAGAAAAAAAAATACGTTCGAAATTATATAAATTCGGGATTTCCATTAATTCGGCGTTATGTCTCTTCGGAATTTTGTTGTATGCTAGTACGCCTCAATTGCGTTCTTGATCATTTAGTGTCAAATGCAATTTGAAGAAGCTGTGTTAGAAGTAACATTTTGGTGGGGTCAAGAATGTACATCACAGAAAGTTTGGGGGTAAGGTGGGGTCAGTTTAGCGCAAGCGGGCGAGCAGGGGGTAGTTGTCCAGGCCTCGTCGGTAGGAGTCGGAGCTGATGGGCGTCTTGGACAGGTCCATATCTTCCATTTCCTGCCCCCTATTCCTGTCGTACATTGACCTGTTAACAAAAAAAAAATTAAAAGTAATTGAAGTTTTAGACAATTTTTGGATGAATATCCTCTTATTCTTAATCGTACAGTAACAAGTATGCTTGAAGTTGGCCTTTCTTTCATTATGACATTTGAATCTGACAGAAAATGACAAAGCATACTTTAACTTTACTAAAATAGGTTTGGTGTGCGTTTATGAATAAGGGGGTTAGTCTTTTAATCTAGGTACACTAATAAAATGAAGTTACAAATAAGGTAAAGTTTGTAAGTTGGGATATAAGAAATTACTCATATGATTTCAAAAATTATTTCACCTATATTTGGAATGGACTTTCAGGGTGGCCATAGGCATGTTTATTGTTTAACTTATTAACTTCCGACGCAAAAAGAGGGGTGAGGTTTGACGTGTGTATGTCTGTAATTTTATTTATTAGAAAAGTGACTTAATCGAGAGTGTTCTTAACTTAATTTGATGTAAATCCGTTAAGTAATTTAACATTTTCAACGTCATGTCAAATAAAAACTAGAGCTAATGTCAACCTTAATTCATACATACTCAGGTTTATTTTGCGTTGTCAACCATGACGGATATTTCCGTTAATGGTGTTGAAAAAGTTAAGAGTTATGCTCTGAAAGTAGATGTTCCGATGTTGTCGAGGGTCTATTTAATAGTTATACAAGTATAGTCAATCCTACACTATACATTCTAATATACCCATTATTTGTATTATTTCAAAATCAAAATTAAAATATTTATTCAGTAAATTGGTTACATACGGGCTCTTTTACACGTCGGTAATATAGAGTGAAACTACCAGCGCTTCGGACAAGACCATCGTTGCAAGAAACTCCAGCAGAAGGTCATTTTTTCAAACATAAAATACAACAATACTTAAAAGTAAGTTACATTTAATTTGCATACCAAATTTTGACTCGAACGAATTTTTCTGAACGTTTTGACAGATCACAACTGTTCGGTAATGAGCTCTTTACAGTTTATCGAGGCAGTAAATTATATTACACTAAATGAACATCTGCTATATATTGACTACAATATATGAGCAGACGTGACTACACATTACCGTCAAATTTACTAGTAGTTACAGCTAAATGGATTTCCGATTTCCAAAAAGGTTATTGAAGGATTAAATAGGAAATTGGCCAAATATATTGCGGGTGTAGTGGTTGAAAATTCATCAGTTTATCCTACTTCCTATTAATATTATAAATATGAAAGTTTGTATCGACGTGTGGATGTTTTTATTTCAATCAGGCCTAAACGACAGAATGGATTTGGATAGAATTTAGCACACAAAATAGTCTCATCCCTTCTTATCTCATACTTCTTGAGGGTACAACGATAAATGACTTCTACGCGGACGGAGTCGCAGGAAAAAGGTAGTACCAATATAAATTAATTGAAAATTGTGAATCTTCTTTTGGTTGTTATATTGTATTGTGATAAATTGTTATTTTTATCCGTTTAACTAATGTGTGCTACGCCGTAGAGGTCTATGGCTACCTCTACGGCGTAGCACACATGAGGTTACTTAAAACTTGCTACTAATTTAGCGTCTGGGCGCCAAAGCGATATTTAATTATCAATAGTTAATAATCAATAACGCCTTATTTTGGAAGACCAAAAAAGAAAATGTTGATTACAAATAAGGTTAATTTCAGTCCATTAATTTTTAATAAAAAATACTTGTACTTAAATTTTCGCAGAGACTAATCAACTTTTCTCGTTTTTTTTTTATCATATTTAAATTGTAAATAATACAAATATATTGAAAAGAGCTCATATACACGAACACTAACCTTAAATTGCGGTTGTTTCACCTATTGGCATATTTGCTTGAGGCAAAGCATTAACTCCACCACTTTGTAATTGTGCAATGAAGTTTATTAATAAACAAATTATAATTATTATCTTGGAAGCTGAAAGTAAAACTTCCACTTACACAGGTGTGTCAAGGAAGTTGGAGCCGTATATGTGGTAGAACCGCTTAGCGTACGGGAACGGCATGGACGTCTGATCGATCTCGTCGAAGTTGCGCTTCCTCACGAAGTTGTCTAGTCCCGATCTGTGAAACAACTCTATTTGAACACAAGCCTTTAAGAACCCGATTGTATAAAATGACATCTATACAGTGAGCCTAACATGCATCACAATAATAAAGTGATAGCATGAATAAAAGCTAGAGTAGGTAATTAAATATGCTTAGCTTCGAGCCTGTGCTCACTAGCGTTTTTAGCCTTAGATCCTCCGGTCAAAAACGTTAGTGTGCACAGGCTCTTAATAGATTTGAACGTTTTATTTCATTACTCTAGCAATACCGGATAAAACCTCTAATTAATAAAAGGTAATAAAAGTCAGGACGAGACACTTTTATTTTCAACGATAAGCGTTAAGTCTTACGTTAGAATATGGAATAGATGTATTAATCAGTACAAATGGGTCGATGACGTAAAATCTTAAACTAAAGATAGGGAAAGTTCTTAGGAATCAAGGCTTCGATTTTTTTAAAGAAAATTTGCATTCAGATATTTAAAAGAAATGAAAGAAATACTATTCAAGTCGAATTTAATTCGAAACCAGGTAAAGATAAACAAGTCGCCGCTGGACGCATAAAGAAATTAGAACTATCATCGTAAAACCGGCAGCATTAGGGAAATTAGTGGAAGTAATTAATGGAACAACGTGCGTTTCCGTTCGGTTAATTAATTAAAAGGCACAGGTTTGGGGTTTCCCGGTAGACAGTAATAAAGTCTGCTTGCGGGCGCAGACACAGACTTAAATTGTATTACAGATGTAGTAAATATTCAAATGACATATTTTTTGTTGATAGTAGAGTCGAACTCATAAGTAGCTTTACATTTTAGTACCATGTCGCAGTTACGTATTATAAGTTATAAGTGTCAACAGTTTGATTTTAGTATATCAATACTGCGACAAGGTACTAAAATGTACAGCTACTCATGAGTTGGTACGTGAGTTGGTACTAAAGGGTACATAGCTTTCGTACCCAGTGATAAAATTCATAAATTTGATTTTTAATAATTATAATGTAAATATTGATAATAATTAATTATGTAATGTAATATGAAAAACTGTAATGTAGTGTAATTTAATTAGTTTTCATTCATTATATAGGTGATTTTTAAACCTAATCTAGAAGCCTATAATATTGCTTCTTCTAATTATTGAACACCGGAAACGGTTGATTGTTACAACTTATTGTACATCTGCAATCGAACAATAAATGATATAACATTGACTTTGAAGATAATTATGAACTTATCCGACAAAACAAAATGACGTTTGATTTACTACATCCTGTAGATAAGTCCGTTCGTATGTCAAGTTAGCAAATTATTTTTGTTAATATACAAGCATCCGTCACCCTCGCACATACTGGTTGTAAAGTGACACATGTTTTATCCCCGTTTATCCACATCGACAAACTACCATACCACTGCGGCTAGATCCACTTACCGGTCGATCTCGTCGAAATTGCGTTTAGGGAAGCCTTCTCCGTAGAATCCGTATTCCGGAGCCACCAGAGTCCACATCTGCTTATTGATGTACGGGCTAAATCAAACAAACAAAGAAACAGTTGCCAACGAAAGTCCGACTTGGGACTAATATGACACACCCTTACAATTTTTAAAAAGCCTATGACACTCGCACTTCTTTGACGAAACATATGACAACCCCATTTATTAATATCGGCCCACTAGGAGGTAGAGTGGAATACATTTATTGGTCACATAGACTGTTAAAATCATTAAACTTCTTTTGGCATCGCTCAGTCGCGTAAAAACAGTTATTTAGTGCATAATATATAATAAATAAATAAAAATAAATAAAATAAAATAAAAAGTCCCATCTAAAAACCGGCCAAGTGCGAGTCTGACTCGCACACGAATGGTTCCGTACCATCGTACAAGATTTAATACTACGTACTTTTTAAATACTTTCGTAAAAGAAACAAGATAGGCGCTATAACAATATGTAAAGTAGGTAATTGGCTAAATTCATTACATTCTTTATTTAGGGACCCCCTTTAAATTTTAATTTAATTTATTTTTTATTATCTGTTGTCATAGTGGCAACAGAGATACACATTCTGTGAAAAGTTCATGAAAACAGTCTATCTATTATAGTTCATGAGATACAGCCCGCGGAGTGACAAAATTTAAAATAACGCTTTTTGTATGGGAGCCCCCTTTAATTTTAAAATGTATTTTATTTTTATTATTTTCCGTTATAGCGGCAATTAAAATAAACACTGTGAAAATTTCAACTGTCTATCTGTTACGGTTCATGAGATACAGCTGGACTTCACGGAAAAAATCACGTTACCTGTATGGGGCCCCTCTTTAATTTTTAATTTAATTTTATTTTTATTATTTGTTGCTATAGCGGCAATAGACGTACACATTCTGTGAAAATTTCAGCTGTCTACCTATTTCGGTTCATGAGATACAGCCCGGCGACAGACAGACGGACGGACAGCGGAGGCTTAGTAATAGGGTCCCGTTTGGCACCCCTCGGGTACGGAACCCTAAAAATACAGACTACAAATAAATATAAACTATGCGAATCGCCCCAAGGTCGTTAATTTGACAAAAAGTACTTTTGGCAAACGTATCCCTACCTATCCCTACTAATATTATAAATGCGAATGTACCTCTGTCTGTCTGTTACCTCTTCACGCTTAAGCCGCTGAATCGATTTAGATGAAATTTGGTATGAAAATAGTTTGAGTACCGGGAAAGCACATAGGGTAGTTTTTATCCAGAAAAATTTGATAGTTTATGTGGGATACACGATAAACGCCTTCTACGCGGACGATAAACGTCTTCTACGAAAAGCTGTTATTTCATAAATCGTTATTTCGCAAACACGGAGATAAACGGATTCCAGCTTAGTCCTTAAGGTTGGCAACACAGTTGAAATTTGGAGAACCCACTTACCGAGGGGTATTTCACCAAGTTGACATTGACAGGTGACAATAAATAAACAAATTGAAATTGTTTATTTACCAACTTAAAATAATTTTACATTGGGAATTACGTGTGACCACCACACTATGCGAAGACTCGTAATACGTACAATATTACCAATTCGACGAGTTTCTACATCGATGGTTTTCATAATAAATCGCAATGTACCCCGAATTGTCACATGTCACATGTCAGTGTCAATTTATTGAAATAGAGGGGTGAGCAGTGTGCTTTCTCGCTACCAAAACGCATTGACCATTTTTATACATACATAATAAAGTGATCAAAATACGTATTGAATTGTAAAATAATTCCCCAGCCCGTGACGAGATAGCTTCCCGTAGGATTAAGTAGATTTGGTAGACGATGGATTTGTCGGCACATAATCCAGATATGCTAAGCAGCATCGATATTTCTAATTAATATTCGTTTCGTGCCGCGGTGTTTTGCTCATTATACAAAATATCGGCGGGATTTTGTATCTCTGTCCCACGCGTTTTTATACAAACAAAAACGTGTGGGAGAGAGATAACTTGAAATTTCACATGATCTAAAAGCTCCTTCATATTACTTAACATAAGTACTTATTTAAATTTTACTCCTCAACCGATTTCAAAAAATGGTGACTTATTTTTTTTGGTGTAGATATGTTACGTATCTGTGACAATTATGGATGGATTTAAAAAAATCTTCTTTTGTTGATAATGTTGAACTCAAAGGTGGTCCATTTAAATTTATTTATGATCTGGTCGTGTGATCCATGAAAAATCAATGGAACTCCTTCATAATTTGAAATCGGTTCACGTTTTGTAAACATAATAAGTATAATATTAAATTAGTCGTATAGTCATATCACTATAATATTGTGACATTAATTTGTCAGGACTTACTTGTTCTCGTATCGCCTGGGACCAAGGTACGGCATGAGTCCAGAATGGCGCGACTCCCGGACTTGTCTCACCAGACTGCCTCCCTCCGCGCTACGGGACTTGTGACCTAGTCACACCATCAGCACATTAGCATAATCTAAACCAAACCCAGTTGCAAATATCTCATTTAAAAACCAAAATCTTAGTTACCTCCCGCAGTCCGAAGAAGGGAATAAAAAACAACTATGTCTGCAATTACTTTATTTCTAAGATATGAATGTGCTAACAGGTAAACAAAATACTTTAAATGTATCACATGTTGCGTTGTACGACTTGAGAAAATGTTAAGGTTTGAGATCTGATCTTAAATTAATTTGGCCGTTTAAATGAAGTTGCCGCCGCCGAGCGAGTCCAATTGGCGGACGAAGTTGCTGCCACCGAGAGAATCCAGATTGCGGACCATGTTTCCTCCTCCCAAGGAATCCAGAGTCCTCTTGACAAAGTTTGGCCCTCCGAGCTGATCGAGATTCCTCTTAATGAAGTTGCCGCCGCCGAGAGAATCGAGGTTCCTCACAAAATTGCCTCCTCCTAGAGAATCTAAGTTGCGGACGAAGTTTCCACCTCCAAGGGAGTCTATGAATCTCGTCTGCCTCTGTCCGTAGACGTCTCTCCCTAGAAGAGTGGAGCCTCCGATTCCGTTCACGTTCCTTCCAAGGAGGGTAGAACCTCCTACACCATTCAGATTTCTTCCTAGAAGAGTGGAACCGCCGACGCCGTTCAAGTTTCTCCCAAGCAAGGTTGACCCTCCGATGCCATCAATATTCCTGCCCAGCAAAGTGGATCCTCCAACTCCATTCAGATTCCTGCCCAAAAGGGTGGATCCACCGACTCCGTTTAAATTCCTGCCCAAGATGGTGGTTCCTCCTACTCCACCCAGATTGCGCTCCCCGAATCTAGTGTCATATTGCATGAGGAATCGCATGAAATCTTCGAGCTCCTCGTTTTGCTTAAATCCTGTAACAAATCCGTAAGTCTTGAACTGCATAAGTAATGGTCGAAAAGGAATTTTAAAGTGCAATAATGATAAAATAGTACTCACCAGTACAGGGAACGGATGCACAGTGCACAAAAGCTTGTGATTGAACGTTGTGTGGAGTCAATGAGTGATCAGTGCGGGATCCATCACCGAAGAACCACGTGACAAACAGGAGGTGTGTTTACAAAATTTGTGCAGGGGAGAATACCTCGGTAGCGTGGTTAGAATTAGTGCAAAGGGAATGGAGCAGTATCTACCGGTTGCGATGTGACATTCCGGTAAAAAATTGTGATACGTATTTACATTTTGTGATTGATTTAAAATGTGAGTTGAGTTTTCAGTGGGGGGTAAAAGTGGGGGAGTGATAGAAATAAATATTATTAATACATTGTGCGAAGAGTAAGGTCACAAGTTTATAGAAACATTCTGTGAATTCTTTGATAGTTATAAGTTAGGGAATTCTCACCGGAGTCACCGCTATGCTGAGCAGCGCTTCCATCTTGCTCCTGTAAAAGAAACTTGGTTTAAAAACTTGAAAAGAAAAACAAGAAAGAGGTATGAAACTACTGTGGATTTAACGAATATAAGGCTTCGCCTACTCTAATATTTAACGCATTTCTTTTTGGTCTAAACTTTCCCTTTTTTATTCATGGTATTGATGATGAGGCCTAGGATGGAGCTTGCTGGTTCAGTGGCTGGTGGGTGGTTGTTGGTGAAATCTGTTTAGTCGTTCATATACAAACAGCAAATAAACGAACAAATATTTTTATAATGAAAATAGTTTTTCCGGTAACTAAAAAACGGACTCAATAGTTTAAAACGGTTGATTAATAAAATATAAACTTCTAAAGCGGATAAGTGGCTATCGATTTTAATGCACGTTCCGTTAATATATTGCCTCGTGGAAAACTTCAGTTGTATAAAGAAAATATGGTAAAATAAGTTGGTTAGTCCGAGTTTTTGTTGAGTGAAGCCCAAAGATTAAACATCTGATTGGGAGCTTAACTGTTATTATATTCGGCGGGACACCGCGCGAGCGAAAAGCCCTTGTTATTTTGAATAAGATAAAACCAAATGAAAATCTTACGACCGCCTTTAAGGTTAATGCAAAAAAGCTCCAAGGATATTTCAACGAGCTAATTGGTCTCGTCAATGTCGTAATATCTAAACAAATTGGGGACGAACAACGCCTTAACGAAGAGAATATTTACGATCGGCAGGCTTATTGCCTAACGTACTCGCGATCGCGATCGACTTGAAAGTGGAACAATTGTTTTCATTTTGTAGGCAGACTTGCCTTCAACTGTCAAAAATGAAAGCGATCGCGATCGCGAGTGCGTTAGGCAATAAGCCCTCGGGTTTTGTTTGCTCAAGATGTCGGAATAAGCTATGTACTTTGACGTTTTAACATGATGGAGGAAAGACAAATACGCTAATTTGTTGTCACACCTTTCATATTTAACAAGGTTATATATAAATTTAACTTCCTAATGTTTGTTTGCTTGTCAAATTTAAATCAGTTCCCGAAGTTGGAATGGGATACAATTTGGAAACCATACTACGTTAACTTAACTTAATGGAACATTATATTATGTAGTGTATCATTCATTGTGAAGTTTTCCATAGACCCACTGAGTTTGGACATGCTAGTTTTGTTATAAACTTAAGAAGCGTCCTCACTGAGAGCATTCTTACCCGAGCATTTGTAAACGAGCAATAATTTCAATAATTTGTAAGCTTTGTACGCTCGACTCAACGTCCACACCACTCGAATATTCGACGCCGAATGCTCATTACACGCGAATGAGTGGGGACGCTCCTTAAGATGACGTTTTAAAAATAACAGTTGGCAAAAAAACATTCTAAAAATTCCAGAAACTTATCGTTGTTTGAATGTCTTGATGTCTTTTGGAAATACCTAAGTCTCTTTTCAGAATCACCACAAGCACACACACAAACTAAAATGTTACTGAAATATAAACCTTGTAGCTAGTATTCAACAGTAGGTACCTAAACCTTTTGAAAATGTAGGTCTTTTTGTCATAAGTAAAACCCCGCAATCATGCCTAAGTTCTAAATTTTAATTTCGCATGCCCTGCAGACATCTAGCGGCTCGATACACAATATGGATGCCAGGGTCGTTAAATTAACACGAGTTTACACTTTAAAAGTACCACGATACCCTAGAGTCAAGCATATTAGTGAAGCACATAGGAACTTCGTCTTCGCTCGCAATTAAATTGCGTTTTACAAACAAAAGTCCTGCGGGCTTAGCATGTAAACACGAGATAAAATATGACAGGTGCTAGGGAAATGAATACATCTATTCCATATTCTAACGTAAGACCTAACGCTCAGAGCTGCCGCACATTAGGCCACTAGTCGCGGCCACAGCGTAGCCTCTTGTGGCCGCCACAAGCTGCGGACGAGTTTTTTCATACATTTTGTATAGCATCGGCGCACACCGAGCGTTCGAGTGGCCGCGTCTGAGCCACAAGCTGCGGTAGTCGCCCGCGTTCGCTACTAGTGGCCGCGTTTAGTCGCTCGCCTCGCGCGCACACTCGGCCACAGTCGCCGGCTTCTCCAATAAACAATAACCAATAGTGGCAGCCACTAGTGGCCGCTACTCAGCCACACTGAGAAAAATATTTAACCAAACTATTTCGGTTAATTCAGAAATAACCATAATTTGATAAGGCGTTATTAAAGTTTTGTTGAATTAACAAACTGTTTGTCTGTAAGGAATGAAACGGTTAATGTTGTTTAACTCGACTGATTTGGTTAGGTATTGCCTTAGTTTTGTAGTCCCTTGTTTTAGCTACACGTAGACGAAGTTTGGTTTCATTTAACAAACTTTTCATCAATCCTTTTTCTCAGTGCACCGGTGGCCGCGATTGGTGGCTGCGTCTAGTGGCTGAGCCGAACCACTAGTGGTCACGTTTAGTGGCGGCCACTAGTGGCTCAATGTGCGGCCACCCATAAGGTTTGAAATAAAAGTGACTTGTCCTGACTTTTATTACCTTTTATTACTAAGCGACTATTGCGATTTTCACATTTTTATAGCGATTTTATCAAGATGGGACACTTTTATTTTAAAACTTAAGCGTTAAGTCTTACGTTAGAATATGGAATAGATGTATTCATTTCCCTAGCACCTGTCAAATTTTATCTCGTGTATGCATGCTAGAGGGCCTGGTGTTTAGATTTATATACAGAGTAGCGTAAATCCGCGGCTCGACAGGTTACCAGTGTCAAGTTAATTGACATTTACTTACACTGGAAAGTTTATCGTAGTTATTTCGTAAAAAAAAATCGGATCAACGACAAGTTTATCGTGTGTATCTGTGAATCTGTCTGTGGCATCATAGCTCCTAAACGGATAAACCGATTTTGACTGAATGTTTTTTGTTTGAAAGGTGGCTTGATCAAATTTGTCATCTCATTTTTTTTTCAAAATTAAACATAGACAAATAAGCACATACAGAATAAATTATGTACAGGTTGTGTATAGTAAAGAAAAGTATGAAGTATGAAGTCACATATTGCCTTTTTGCTGGTCGTTCAGGTCTTACCTGGTGAGGGTCAGCATTGCAGCAGATCAGAAGGGCCGCGAGGGTCACGGCTAGCGCTCCGCCGGCTCCACGCATCATGGTTATCTGGTTCAAACAGTACGGAAAGAGGTCATTTTTCAAACAAATTAAAAAAGGTGGTTTTCAATTCGACTGTATTTTTGGATGTACCTACATATGTTACGCAACATCTTCGCCATGGACAGATTATAACTTTTTTTTGGGATCCCTTCTTTTGCCTTAATCGTTTCATTTGGCATAATTTTCATTTTCTCGATGATTATTTTTTCTAAAACATTAAACCCATTAGGTTAGGTTTAGATTTATTTTATAACAATCATGAAACTTATCCGGTTTCAGAAAAAAAACATTTATGTCAAATGATGATTATGGCAAATGATAAATTATGGCAAATGAATTTATGACAAACAATAGAGACCCCTTTTATATTGGATTGGTTCAATTGTTTATAAAACATTTTTTTGACTGTGCGCTAATGGGCACGATTCAATTGAACTGCTTTAATAAGTTCAGTTGAATATTAAAAATAAAAACTTTATAACAATAAACATTTTAGATGGCTAATTAGGACCAACGATGCGCTAGGATTCCTAATATAAACTCGCCATAAAATAACTACTTAAAGCTTTTCCATGTCTCACTTCTACGCGGCTACAGAACGCCACTTTACTACGTTATTTATATTCCACTTCCGTGACTTTCGTACGAGAGACGGGCCGTATTAATAAACTCGTCTCAACTCTGATCCCCGTCTCAAGATACGTCAAAATAAACGTCAATCCATAGAAGACTGTCATTTTTGACGCATCTTGTGACGGGGATGAGTTGAGATGAGTTTATTAATAGGGCCCTCGTTCCGAGCGCTCATACTCATCACCTTAAAACAGCGGGGAGCGCGGGGTGATAGCGCAGCGGCGAGCGAATTTTCTCTACATTGCAGGGCGGAGGCGCTCACCGCGCAACTGTTAATTTACGTTAGGGGAATGTGGGGAAATGGCGAACATCTAAGGAAAATCGGAAATTATGCTTATCCTATTGCAAAAAATTGAATTGTGTTATTACATTGGTTACTATTATATAAAAGCAAAACAAATTTTGCAATAATATGTTATAGTGTCATGAACTTTCATAAACAAAATTGCCAGGCGTGGGGTAATTACGAATTTGGATGGGTAATGATGAAAAGACTTGTATTTGCTAGTTAAAGCTGAGTAATATCAGTGACTATATATCTATTACTTAGCTATCTAAAATATATCCAAAATATAATAGTAATAATAAATCTTCATTGAAAATAGTTGTAAAATCGAAATATTTATGTTCGCAATTACCCCTAAAAAACATAAGTAACAAGATTTAACATAAAATCCAATACGGTGACATTATTTTCAAGTTAAGTATCTCATTTTGATTAGGAAAATATTGTCAATGAAAAATCATTAAATACTTCAAATAATTAATTTATATAATTGTAGTAACTGATTAAATAATCCATAGTATAATTATAAAAAAATTCTCAAAATCATATATTGTAAATTTGCCGAAAAAATAGTTATGTTTTACATAAAAAAAATGTGAAATGAATGTTTTGCAGTAAAAACAATGGTAATCAAAAGATTTTTTTTAAATAATTTCATGATATAAACCCCAAAAATCCACTGTTAGTGATTACCCGCTGTTCGTGTTTACCCTCCCTTCCCCTACACGCAATGTATTAGAAAATCGCTCGCCGCTGCCGCCGGCGCCCCGCAGGCCGCTGGCGTCGTGTACGCGGCCTATGTGTTGTTAAAGGTCTGATTAGACTGGTACGTCGTTGACCTCGGTGGAAACTTATGGTGGCACTTCACTTGGCTATCATTTTTACATTTTCGTTGCTCTTTCATCATCATCATCAGCAAGACGTCCACTGCTGGAGAAAGGCCTTCCCCAAGGTTCCCCACAACGATCGGTCCTCTGCTGCTGTCATCCAGCGGTTTCCCGCGACCTTTATCAGATCGTCGGTCCTCCTTGTGGAAGGCCTGCTGACACTTCGTCTCCCGGTTCGCGGTCGCCACTCTAGAACCTTTCCGCTCCAACGGCCATCGGTTCTACGAGCAACGTGCCCCGCCCACTGCCACCTAAGGTCTGCTATTCGGTGAGCTATATCATTTACTTTAGTTCTCCTGCGGATCTCCTCATTCCTGATTAGATCTCGCAAGGATACACCCAGCTTAGCTCTTTCCATCGCCCTTTGAGTGACCTTGAGCTCTCTTTGATAAGACTACAAAATATAGATACAAGTATTTCAGTCTTAATTAATATAGGTACAAGATTGATACTGCAAGTGTTCTAATAGTCAACAAACTCTGCCGTAGTTTGGTGAGAGTTATGGTGGTGCCTCACTTGGGTATTATTTGTCAAACATTTTCGTTGTCTCTCTTTCATTAGGTATGTCAAATGAGAGAGATGCAAGATCAATGCAATTACTGCCAAAAGCAGTGACACCATAACAAAGTGTACTTTAATACAAAAGGAAGAAAAGATTAGCAGATATTTAGCTATCGTAAGTATTAAATGTTCTTATATATTAACCCCCTTACTAATAAACGTTGAGTAACGGCTGAGTAGTTATACAATGCTTTGTCCTTATCTGTCATTGTGACATTTGAATTCGACAGATAAGGACAAAGCATTGTATAACTACTCGGCCGTTACTCAACGTTTATTAGTAAGGGGGTTATACGATTATAAGCCTTAAAAACACCAGCACATTAAAAGAAAACGCTCGGAAACTCGAACGCGGGCACGGTGTAGAGTGCTTTAATTATTCTGCTCGTTATTCTCTAGAATAAGAAAGTAGTTAGGAGGACTTTGTATGCAGTACACACGCATACATTAAATATGAAAAGAAATAATAGCTTGAAGAAAAGGATGAGTATAAAACTGGGATCCTATAGTTCACTAGGATCAAAGAATAGAAAGGGAAGTCATCTGAACTTTATAAGTCTAGTGTATTATGTATATGATTTATAGCCTTTTTAGGGTTCCCAACGGGCGCCCAACGGGACCCTATTAATATGCCTACGCTGTCCGTCCGTCCGTCCCTCTGTCTGTCTGTCTGTCCTAACTATAAAGAGCTGTATCTTTTGAACCGTAATAGATAGCGGCTTGATTTTTTTTCTTCAAAATATGTGTTATTACGGCGGATTTACTCACAAATAAAAAAAAAGTGAAATAATAAAGGGGGTCCCCATACAACCAACGTTTTTTTCAACGTATTTTTATTTTTGTTGTATCGTAAAAACGGTAAAACATACAAGCGTCAAACTTGTTATGATTTAGAACAAACCCTATAGAATAACAACAAATACTAAAAACCAGCCAAATGTGTACGGAACCCTCAGTGCGCGAGTCCGACTCGCACTTGCCCGGTTTTTATTACGAGTTAAGTTGACTTATATCCCGTTTCACTAGGACCCCAGTCCTTAAAGTTCAGTTCAAATCAGGTGGCCTAACCCTGATGCATGATGATAATGAAAGAGGCATCAAGCTACCTTAGCAATTTTCAAAATCAAATAAAATGTATAGGATTGACGTAAGCTAATGAACTGTCCCATACATTTTGTCAGTTTTCGAATATGGTTACCGTTAAGTTAAATGCTTCGCTTGAAAAACCAGTTGGATAGGCTTACACCGTTATTCATAAACGCACAACAAACCTATTTTAGTAAAAGTATGCTTTGTCACTTTCTGTCAGATTCAAATGTCACAATGAAAGATAAGGACAAACCATCCATACTACAAGCATACTTTAGTTGTTTTGCGTTTATAATAAGAGGGTTAGACTAAAGCAAAAGGGGAAGACACGTTATCGCCGTACAAGACACTGACATAATGCGTGCCGCGACACCCACTTGAATTTGAAGAAACCTTATCTATCCGCGGTTTGAATATAGGAATCGGGCATTAGTCTACCACCGCTTCCCATAGTTTATTTATTTATTTACTTTCATGAGACAAAAACAATTGTAAAAGGTGTATTAAAGCACGTGACATACAATAAGTATAAGTCAAGTACAGTCCACTACATTAACCACATAATAGTTGCGTAGATATATATAGAGGGATAGAGTTGCGTGTTTCCAATTCACCAAGTCTTCCACGCAACTTCATTTGAAGGGGTCTTGGATTGAAAGCAATATACATATCTAGATATAATATGCAAAATATGCTCACGAAGTAATTTAAATAATGACTGTATAACAATTTCATCGGGAAATTCTCCAGTCTTAAATTATTCTCTACATTGCGTTCCGTCGACTAGGAATTGCTGTTAAATATCTCTTGGACTCGGCATTTGCATTGTGAATGCGTTTTTGCTTCATCACAAGTTTAATAACATTTATTCTGCAATAAGAATGCTTAATTTTTAAAGACAAGTACACGGAGTGGCGGGAAATAAATAAATAAATAATAAATAAATCAGGGACAATCGAACACAAATTGACCTAGTCCCAAACTAAGCTCTAGGGCTTGTACTATGGGTTACCAGGCAACGATATACATACTTATATAGAGAAATACATACTTAAATATATAGAAAACATCCAAGACTCAGGAACAAATACTCGCGCTCATCACACAAATATTTGCCCATACCGGGATTCGAACCCGGGACCGCTAGCTTCGTAGGCAGGGTCACTACCAACTAGGCTAACCGTGTCGTCTAAATAGTCACAAATCTTCCTACTATTAGGTATAAATGGAAAAGTTTGGATGGATGGATGAGTTGCTCAATCACGATCACGCCAGAACGGCTGAATGGATCTAGATGAAATTCAGCACAGATATATAATACGTTTAATGTTTAATGTTTATTAGGGTAACAAACGGAACAATTCAAGTTATAGATAAAAAAAAATTTTTTTTTTTTATTCAGTATGTAGGCCGCACGGGCACTTTTACACGTCAAAATCTACCAGCGCTTCCCAAGAGGAGACCACTGCTGAGAAGAAGCGCCGCAAGAAACTCAACAGTTAGTCATTTTTTAATTAAAAATATAACAATGACACTACTTATTCTAGCATTATATAAAACTGTAAAAATAATATTAAATATCTGCGTAGTTTTGCAGGAAAACATGTCAGAATAGATAGTCCTCGACCCTATAGTACGCCTTTGACATCAACGACTTTTTCAAGTAAAGTTTAAGTGCTGGAAGGGGTAATTCTAAAACTACGTCGGGTAATTTATTATAAAAATGAATGCATTGACCTACAAATTTATATTTATAACATCAACCACTAAAGTTACCACAAATTAAAAGTACACATAACACGTGGGTATAAAGTTTAAATTCCCAATAAGACTGTTAAACGTAATCCTCCACACAGTCGGCGTTATACAAAGAAAGTTATGAACTAAAAACGGAAAAAGAAAACAAATTAAGTGTTAAGACGGCTGACGGTGGTCTTGAATTTAAAGATTGATGAACCAAATATATCGGCATCATAAAATCGGTCGTTATACAGTTTACAAGCTCTGTTAATGAACGAGTTGCTAGCATATATATTATACTCTGCAACAGCAAATAGGCTACTTTTTATGCCAAAAAAATTGACAGTTCCCAAAGGTAATAACTTGAAGATAAAAACATGGCTTCAAAGTAATTCATTACCTAATTAATTATGCTCTGTGCTTTCCTCGTAATGTAACCTCCGGCTAAAAGCTCCGGTTTTCGTCTAATTTACATATTAAAGCGAAGGTTGGCCAGCGCTGACCACGGCGCAGCGCAGCGCGGAGTTCGCTTAAACACCAATCTATTTTGAGCCCTAGTTGCCTAGCAACAGTTTAACATTAGTGTTTACAATTTTGTTGTGAGGCAAAGAAAGAAGAAAAAACATTGATTCGTGACATATCAACAAAGGACAGATATACACACAGAAAGAATGTAGTCACGAAATGGTTCCAACTCAGCGTAATGCGCGGCATTACAGCGCTGGTCTTCCGTTGGAACCAACAGGTGAAACCGCGGAAGGTTACACACATAATTTTGAAAGGTAGGTACAACATAAAATACAAAACAAGAAAAAAAAACAAGAAAGAGTAATAAAAAGAAATATTGACGACGCGGTTAGCCTAGTTGGTTGTGAACCTGCCTACGAAGCTAGCGGTCCCGGGTTCGAATCCCGGTATGGACAAATATTTGTGTGATGAGCGCGAGTATTTGTTCCTGAGTCATGGATGTTTTCTATGTATTTAAGTATGTCTTTCTCTATATAAGTATGTTTATCGTTGTCTAGTACCCATAGTACAAGCCTAGAGCTTAGTTTGGGACTAGGTCAATTTGTGTGAGATTGTCCCCTGATATTTATTTATTTATTTATTTATTCGCCCTTTATTTGTTTGGCAGTATGGGCAAAGGACCCTTAGCCTTAGATAACAGTTACAATCTAACAAATCTTATCTATTTTACTACTTTGTTTTGATGCAAAAATCCACAGCAAAAATGATTAACAATACAGATTATACTGGATTATACTAACATAACAATACCTACTTTAGTTAGTAAATAAATATCGAACTAGATATTAAACTGCAAAGCAAATGTTTACCCAAAACCGAGCAGATTGCAGTGGTCCGTATAAATAACACGACGTCTAAATAACCAAGTTCATGTTAACTACACATGGTGGGTATTATTAAGCGCGGAGATGATTTTTACTTCACGAAAGAACATTGGAATATTTTAGAAATTATAACTCAACTTTTCGTTACAAAATCTGCGTACGATTTGTTTATATTCGCTCTCTCGGTTATATAACGGTTATATGTATAACAGTGTACTCTTTCACGCTGCAACGGTTAAACGGATGTATGAAATTTGGAATGGAGATAGCTTATATCCTTAACCACAGGATTAACATACAGGATGCTTTTTATCCCGGAAAGTTTGGTAGTTCCCAAGGGGAAACCGATAAACGACTTCTACGCGGACGAAGTCGCGGGCAAAAGCAAAAGGTACATAATAATTGAAGTCGTCGTGATAAAAATCAAAGAACAGCGGCATTAGTTCAATATCGCAACCTGATTTTATCCTTTTATTCTATTTTATCCATAATTCAATGATAAGGCGGCAGTCGTTTGCGGGATGCCAAGGTATTCTTTATCGTAACAGCAGTATTTAGGTCGATATCGAATCGAATGTAACACAGACTCTTAGAAAATTAGTACAGTCAGCGTCAAGAAAATATAAGTATTCGATGCGGTTTGAAAATATCCGAACGCTCTAAAGAACATAAAGTCTTGAGTCGATAATTATATAATATATGTATAATCTTGAAAATTTAAAGATTATAGCTAAGACTGTAAGTAATTTAGTTCTAAGTCTTTTGGAAATGAACAGCTTAAATTTAAAAATTTAATTAAATTTTTTTACCTCATCCAAAGCTTAGGCATTTTGATGCTGGCTAAGTCGATATAGTCGACGTCGAAATAAACCTGTTGGTTTAAGAATACCCCCGGTATTACCCTCGTCCCCGCAGATCAGCTAGTGGGAGCTACACGTGCAGCAATCACGGCGATTGCCGTCACCGAGACAACCCGTATTTCCACGAATGACATTCATTTTGCTATTATTAAATCGCTATTTTTAACCCGTTAGGGATGTTTTTGGTTTAAATCATGATAAAAAAGGTTTCTTATAAGTTTGTCGCATTGATCTAGCATTAGTCTGTGACTCTGTGATGAATCGATATCAATGCGGTTTAATAACCCTAATGGGTTCCGTACCAAAGTGGCAAAAAATACTTGTACTCTATCTTAATAAACCGTCGGCGCGCCCCATGTGGCTTTGTTTAAGTACAATTTTAAATTAAAAAAATATATATTTATATATTTATTTTATCATGCCTTGTTTTCTGATTTTCCCTTGTGCCCAATAATTTTCCGAGCGTCAAAATAGGCCTGTGTTAATCAGGAATCGGAGGAACAATCAGATAACGTTATAATGAAGTTGTTATTATAATTTGGTACAACACAGACATTAAATCTGATCCTTTGCTCTAAATTAGAGACCCGTCCTTGCCTCCACTTCATCAATTTCATCATCAATACATAGTTTAAAATGAAGTCGCCCTCCGCGGCTGTCTGTCCCTATGTACGCTTAGATCTTTAAAACTACGCAACGGATTTTGATGCGGTTTTCACCATCAGTTAGATCATTCTTCACGGATTATGTATATAATAGAACCTGGAGCAAAGCGATGGCGGGTCGCTATAGGCTATATTTTAACTTATGTAACCGAAGCGAAGCGAGGGTGGGTCGCTAGTAAATAATAATAGCTTCGATTAATACCTATAAGTTAAAATAATAATCTAAGTACCAATTTCACCATAAGATGTTAAATGTTAATCGACTGTTATTTCATACATTTTGGCAGTTGTTCACTCTCTAATCGTCTGTTAAGTGGTTGGTGAAATCCGGCATAAAGTATGTCCACCCTGAAAGTCCATTCTAAATATTGGTGAAACAATTTTTGAAATCGGTTGAGTAGTTTCAGAGATTACCTCCTACATCCAAACTTGCACACATTACCTCTTTATAATTTATAGTGTAGATGAGCATTTCTAAAAAAAGGTAGGTAAAATTGGTAAAATTAGGTAAAGTTAGGTAAACAAAAAATGGTAGGTAGGTTGGATAAATGAAACTAAGCTATTTTAAAATAATTTCCCAAAATGTCCCATAAAAAATGCACAAATTTTTCCTATTTTGTTACCAAAGCTCATTGCATTGTTGGTAACGAAATAGGAAGTTTCTATACATTTTTTTCGATAATTTTGGGAATTTATGTTAAAATTGCATAGTTTCATGCACATTTTTTTTACCGGAGCTTGTTTTTTTAAATCCTTAATATTGTACAAACTTTTTTAGAAATGCTCAGATTTGATTAGAGAAGAAAAATCATAAAATTTAAACATGGCTTTTAGTAAGGGGGTTCCTCTGGACCAAGATCGGTTATTATTAAGCTTCTACAAAATATTATGAATAACGAAATTACTAGTTTAGAAAGAAGTAAAAAATATGGTGTTAGTTATAATAGTTTAAGACTATAGCTAAAATGACGACAGATACTAAAACTAATTACTGGTTTATATCATGCGGGTTTATATAAGCGGGAAAAACACCTATAACTGAATTTTTAATCCCACGGAAAAAATTAAAAAAAGGAGTCGCCGTTAACGAAAAGCGTTTGAAGCGTTCAGGATATTTATACTTTGCACATTTATAAGAAATTAACTTTCTATAAATAAACTGTATATTATAATCAAGATAAAATAATTTTATTTGTTTATTTTGACATAAACTCTTTAGTACCATAATAATTGAAAGAGAGAATACTCTTTTCGTATGCATAATTTTTTTATTGCACTGGTATCACTGTCTCGATACACCCGGGTCATTAAGTTGCGGGCCGCTTAACGTGTGACGTCATTATTATTATTATTATTATTAAAAAATACATAATGCTGTTTCATTTCATAGATTTATTTTAAATATCACGGTTCGGTAGTAGCCCCTTTCATGAGGATGTGAACTGTGAAGGACGAGACGTTGACAGAACACTGCTGGATAATATCTTAGATAAATAAAATGCACTTTAAACGTTTTTTTGACACTTATTTTAAGTGAATTATGGGTCCTGCCTGGAATCATCACTATTACATTTCAACGAATAATAATAAATTAGACGGTAACAAAAAAAAATCTAATCTTTTGCGGTTCAAAAGATATAATTACTCTTTAAAGTTAGGATAGACGGACGGACGGACAGTGTAAGCTTAGTTAATAGGGTCCCATTTGACACCCTTTGGGTGTGGAACCCTAAGAACTAAAGTGAATTTAAGCGACATTTAAATTTACGAGCACGTTATGCCATCCCATTTAAGTTATGTTTAGTAATTCCTACGCACTTTTATAGCTGTTTGAACGTTACAAGTCTTATTAACCTCACGTCATGTGTCCGTCTGTCGTAATCAATTTTGTGGAAGGTTTCTAAGAAGTTTCTAGAAAAGTTACACAGAAGATTCCAACTTAGATAGTTTCTGAGTCAATCCATATATTATTCAGGCACTTCAGAACGCAATCACTCTTGCTGCCAAATAGGGTGAATACGGTATAACTGGCCACTTTATATGTCATCCAGTTACTGGCCGTTAACGAATTTATAAAATACAGTTGAATTTAGAACATCCTCGTTTTTTGAATTTGGAGAAATGAACAAGCGAGCCTGGCCAAAATTTTACTATTAAGTACTGTAGATACACATACGAGTTACTGTCATCGGTATAAAAGTAAAGGTTTAGAAAATGCCCTAATTTCAAGCTCAAGTACTTTCCAAATGAACTGGCTTCGTTTGGCGGAGTGCCACCTGTTGAAACTGCTGAAACGCGGCATGTAACTTGACAATAACAATGTAAATCAATCAAACCTACAAATAAAAGCTGCAAATATTTAGTACAGTGAAGAACAACTTTTATATTTACTTCTCTGTATTTGCGAATACATGCGTTTGAAAAGCGGCTTTTTATATAGATAATTAATATTTAAAAATTACACAATACAGTCGTATTTCATTTTGAAATTAATTCCGTCTAACTAGTCCAAAAAAATTACGCTAACTTTAGATTTTATGTAAGTAATTACTTTCCAGACATTTTTAGATATATTATTATTTGCGAATACGTGTCGAGAAATTTAACAAACGCGTGGAAGAGTTGCACAATAATCTTCAATCATCTTTTACACAATTTCAAACACTCGTGGTGAAAGTAACGGGGTGATTTAAAAAAAATCGTAGTTACTGTAGTTACACTTCAGTTTATTTTAACTTTCAGGAAAGGCGCTTTATTTAAAAATATGTTGTACGTGCCGAAGTTTCCCATACGTACAAAAAACTATGTGCGTACAGGACATCACCTTTTTTTTAGAACAGGAAAATTAGTAAATTATTTGCTTAGTAACATGCACCGCTGCTCGACAGTTTTCGAAAGTTCGGAAGCGCAAAGTTACTGCAACTTTTTTTTAACGATATTCTTGTTTGACTGTCCGACACATTTTACGATCAAAAATAGTCAAAAATCGGTTATTCACAAATAAATGCACCTTTAAAATGCATTTTGCAAAAGTCACTATAAAAAATTGACAAAAATTCTAAAATTTACGAGATAGAGCCTTTGTTATCTTTAACTAGTCAACTCTCACAGAATGCGAATTGTCTTTTACTTGGCTGACTAACCTGGGTGGTTTAGTTGGTTGGTTGGTGGTTGCCGCGGCGAGAAGTGGTAGCGTAGTGCCGTAAGGGCCTCCGCGCGCGCTTATATAGCGCCAGTCGCTGGGCGGAGCGTTGGGAGGACGCGTTTTCACACCCCCTGTGCGGTGGACGCGCTTGGCTTCATTATTGTGTTCGCGTTGTTGTGTTCCGGTGTAAAACAACCGGTTAATATACTAGCATGTATTTAAATTTTAGGTTTCAATGTCCAAGAGTCTAACTTAGCCCAGTTACTGTGCCAGTTAGCTAGATGGGCGTTTTCCAAAAAAAGTGTACACAGTTAAAGACAAAAATTGAGAAAATGGTAACTTTTCCGGTTCGTCACGAAAATTAACGCTATTAATTGTATAACTAATTTTCGTGACACACTGAAAAAGTTAAAATTTCTTAATTTTCATGCTTAACGATGTACATTTTTTTTTAAAACGCCCAGATATACGCTTCGATATCTCTTTCTAACTAGTTCGTACGATAGAGATGCACTGAGCGACAAGCGAGAAATTACAAGATGTACTGTACAGTCATAAAAATAGATTATAGAATTTTTTGAAAAAAAAAAGTTTTTAAAAAAGGAAGAAATATTTTTACCAGAAGTAAATATCCAAATATTATGTCAGTTTTAAAAGGTCTGTACACTTGCGCTTTCTTTCGACATTATCGGCAAAGTAGAACGCTGATATTATATCCTCCTGAGGCCTAAAGCCCTACATAAAGGACAATTGTCAAAATGACTTTTAACTTTTGTTGACTGACATAAGATTCTGTTTCGAACTAGCGAAATTTTGACGTAGGCCTCAGGAGGATATAGAACCGTTTCACATTGCAGTGACGTATATGAATCAATTCGTTAGAAGCGTCAAACAAATTGTTTTATAACGTGGCACAGTTCTATGGCGGGTCTGGGTCCGTTTTTCTCATTGTTAAATACGGCCGGGTTTCGAGACACGTTAAAATTAAAGCTTTTGATATTTTATTCGAAACGAGAGTTAATTTTAATTTAATTTCTTAAAGTTTGTTGACTTCATACATTAAGGGTCATTTATGATCTTGGCTGAACCCGTCTCAAGATACTTCAAAGTAAACGTCAAGTCATAGAAAACTGCTATTTCTGACGACGTGCCTTGAGGCCTCTCAGCCAACACCACTTTATTACACGTATTACACCACTGGTTCAACGCTAACGACGATCCGTCACGGTTGACAGCGAAAAATAAACCTGAGTGTCTATGACGTAAGGTTGAAATTGGCTCTGGTTTTCAGATGTAATTGGCGTGTGAGTTTTGTATTTTGACATGTTTGAAAAGGTTAACATTAAAATTTAAAGAACTAAACTAAGAATACCCCCCCCCCCACTGCCAACTTCCTATCGGCCGATTATACGGTTGTCCTTATCCATTTTTACAAAGTTTGTAAAGACAAAACACAGTCGGGCAAATTGGCTGCAGTCTGCATGGGCCCTTAAAATTACGTTGAGGCTAAAAACAGAAAATAAAACGAATTAAGTCCATTATAAAATTAAGAGATAATATACTGGCAGCATTTCTTATTCAAATTCAAAATTCGAATGCATTATTCGTAAGACTTTTAATACGAAGTCGTCGTCGTGGCTTCACTTGTCTATTTGTCAAAAATTTTTGTTGTATCTCTTTCTTTCGATATGTCAAATGAGCGAGATGTGAAATCAATGTTGCCAAGTGCCATCTAGTGCCATTATATTGCGAGTACACGTGTGCCGGCTGACATGTGGTTTAATCAAAGTGAATCATTTCCTTTGGACATGATGAGGTGGTTTCTTGACATCTGAATCCCTTTGATCTGAAAGCCCTTTGAGGACAATAACATCGGGGTTGGATGTTAAATGTACAGGTTACCACTGAGATGGATCTAAACTATATTGTACTACTCTGTCAAGAAAGTACCGGGAAAAGATCAATAATACACAAACTGTTTGTTAATCATCCAAATTTATTTTATCACCTTCAAAGTATGCTCCTTCAGAAACGATACACTTACGCCAACGAATAATCCAATCATCAAAACATTTTTTAAACGCTGTTTCCGGAATTGAATTCAGTTCTCGGCGCGAATTCTCCTTTATGTCTTCTACCGATTGAAAACGGGTGCCACGAAGTGGTAATTTGAGTTTAGGAAAAAGAAAGAAGTCGGCAGGAGCCATATCTGGTGAATATGGTGGTTGCTCGATGGTATTTGTTGAGTGTTTGGTCAAAAATTCTTTCACAATGATGGCCTTGTGCGAAGGCGCATTATCGTGGTGCAAAATCCAAGAATTTTCATTCCACAAATCTGGCCTTTTTCGTCGAATTTGCTCTCTTAAATGCCGCATAACGCTCAAATAATATTCTTTATTTACCGTTTGACCTTCCGGCAAGAATTCCGAGTGCACAACACCGCGATAGTCAAAGAAAACAGTCAACATGACTTTGACTATTGATCGACTTTGGCGTGGTTTCTTCGGTTTCGGTTCAGTTGGAAGGCGCCACTCCGAAGCTTGTTGACTAGTTTGCATGTCAAACTCGTAAACCCAAGTCTCGTCACCAGTAACAATGCGTTTCATGAATGTTGGGTCGGAATTGACTCGTTCTAGCATGTCCTCAGCGACTCTCATGCGATTGAGTTTTTGGAGAAAATTCAGGTCTTTTGGGACTAGCCGAGCGGTAACATGTTTCATACCCAAATGATTAGTTAAAATAGTACGGATCGACTCGTGAGATACAGAAAGTTCGGCGGCTATCTCTCTCAAAGTTGAATGAGGATTTTCAGTCACTATTTCCTTCACTTTTGCGATGTTAACTTCAGTTGCAGACGTTGATGGCCTACCAGAGCGAGGCAAATCTTCCATCACATCTCGACCGCTTTTGAACGCTTTGTACCACTCATAAACACGTGTTTTTGATAAAGTCGAATCACCGTAAGCCTTCTGTAACATTTTCAGTGACTCCGAACACGAAATTCCATTGGCGATGCAAAATTTAAGACAAACTCTTTGTTCAATGTTTTTGTCCATTATGAAATTCGCAATACACACTAGATATGATATAACTAAAAACAGCACTGTATTTAATATAAATAACAGATGCAACTCAAACTCCGCGCCAAAATAGAAAACAGTTGTGCCAATCTAACAACAACAAAAAAAACAAAAATTTGAATTTGGAACCATAAACAAATCATCCATTCCCGATACTTTGTTGACTGAATGTATAATACAATGTACCAGGCAAGGCTCGGAACCGGTTTAAAAAATACTGGTTAATACCGGTTTATTTCAGTTTTGGTCCGAACTTTTTTAAGGAGCGCAAACGTTTTGAGAACTTTATTTGTAGCTAAATTAACCGGTTTAATCCACGAACAGCGGGTCGCGCGAGGTCAGTCGGTAAACAAACGCGTTCCAACTTGTTTTTGACTTGTGATGTGAAGGCGCTTGTTTATCGTGCGTCAGGATTAACGGTTTTTTTAGCTCGAAACCGGTTAATTCGAAAAGAATTTTATATAAAGGGGCCTCCAAAAATCGGTTTTAAAAACCGGTTTATGCGAACTAAACCGTATTGAAAAGGTTTTGCGTCAAGTACATAATAACGGTTTGAAAATTTAACCGGTATCCGAGCCCTGGCACCAGGAATCAGACTCGGGACCGCTAGCTACGTAGTCACGGGAACTAATAATTTCCGCTTCAGTTATTATTAAAGCGGTATAAAGCAACTTTTATTATTAAACCGGGTAAGCGATCTCATACTATACGCTCAGGTTGACTGATGAAAATAGTTTGTATTAACTTGAATTTATTATGAGTTTCACTCGCGCGTGCTATCCGCACAATGTTACCGAAGCACACAACTAAAACCAGGCAAGAGCATGCCGAACCATGCCGAACCATCCTTAGGTGGGTCTACTTGTCATTACTACAAAAACAAAAAAACTATCTCCAAAAACCATAAGGATTAGCTAGTTGGCACCCCTAATTACTAAGCCGCCGCTGTCCGTCCGCCCGTCAGCGGGCTGTATCTCTTAAACCGTAATAGGCAGACAGTTGAAATTTTCACAGAGTGTGTATTTATATTGCTGCTATATCAACAAAATAAAGTAAAAGCCCTATGTCATTGTTATCATTAAGTTTTTACTAATAAAGTTATTCTTATTCTTTTATTCTAAAGGTGACTCCCATACAAGAAACGTGATTTTTTCGGCGTTCTTTGCTCGACCTTCAATCGCTGCCTTGTCGATGCTACGGAACTCAAGAATCAATTAAGTCTGCTTAGTCGTGTCAGTTATCCTTTTAAATTCGTTATTATGTGCTTTTAATTAAGATAATTTTCAGATTTTTAGTATTTGCAGTTTAGACTGTAGGGGTGCGCAGGCACAGACACAGACAGACGGGCGGATATTGACGAAATTTTACATCAACTGCGAAATGTAATTTCTGGCACTTGCTTGACCGGTACAGTCAAGGGCATTAATATCTATACAGCCATCGCGTCAAATATATGTATACATGGACCTTATTCCCAGTGGCATAAAGGTGTATAGATATTTTTGAGATCTTGGGAACGTATATATATTTATGCCCTTGACTGTACATAGGTACCGTCAAGTTGGCGAGATGCTACTGAGGGCTACGAAGGCGCGCTTTGTCCGTGGCTGCTACGCCGGGCCGCCTGAGCGCTACGTAAACGCGTAGCACTTTACAACAATACATTATCGAACGTCGCACCCCCAGTACAACACTGCACTAAGTCAAAATATTTAATTTTTCAGAATCGACTAAAAACCGTTATCTCGTGTTATATCATTTTATCGAATTTCACTTCAACGAACGTATCATTTCATCGTATTTCATTTCATCGAAAGCTAATTTCTGCTGAAACCTTATTTTTTTCAGGTTATCTTAAGCATGGGTTACGTAAGTTAGGTTAGGTTAGACCTGTGACCACCAAAAAATTATAACTCCTGCTCCTGGAAATGCCTTTCGATGAAATGAAAATTCTGCGAAATGATACGTTCGATGAAAGGTGTTTCGATAAAGTAATAGCTACCCATTATTGCAATTTAAAAAGTCGATTTTGAAATTTTTCGACATAATACAGTGTTGTACTGGGGGTGCGGTATTATTTCGAAGAATTTTCATGTCATCGAAAGGCATTTCTTGTCGCCTGATTAGAATGTTTGGTGTTCACAAATGTAACCTAAACTAACTTACGTAACCCATGCTTAATATAACCTGAAAAAAATAAGGTTTCAGCAGAAATTAGCTTTCGATGAAAGACCAAGACCTCGAAGACCAAGGCGGGAGCTTTGCTCCCGCCTTGGTCTTCGTGGTTATTTTTTTATCTGCCCAGAAAATACAACATATCAAACATAAAAAAGTCGATTTAAAACTATGTAAACTATTAATAAACCGAGCCGTTACATTGGGCAAATGATCTTAAGGTAAAATCAAAAATGGGAAATAGATAAATTATCAAACAATTACATTGGACAACTAATTGTACGGCGAAATCAGTAATAAGGAATAGATAAATTGTCAAATCGGTAAACAACCAAAACAAATAATGGCTATATGAAAATATTCGATGTGATCTTACGGGCAAACGTATAAAAAATCCAAACCATATTTGTCGAACAATTTTTGTCGAAACAAAAATCGGTCAAACATTTTTCGCAGTTCAGATAGGTAATCTTCCCGATGGTTTAGGCAGAAAATAGCTTCGAAAAAGTGAAATTCGATGAAACGAAGGTACACCAATATCATTATGCGAATGTTTATGTGTGAGTTGGTTTGTTACTCCATTACACTGAAATGGCTGAACGGATTTGAATGAAATATGAAATGAAGATAGCTCATAACCTGCATTAATACATAGGCTACCGTATACCGAATAAACCCTGCGCGTGCGATCGTCGCGGACAAAGTCACGGGCAGAAGCTAGTCAATATATCGATTATAAGTCCAAGGGAAATATGGTATATTATCATAAACGTTTTTCCCTTGGCTTCTGGAGAAATATTATCTGCTTCTGACTATGATTGTGCAAAAAAGCTTGTGTCATAAAATTTAATTATTGACAAACTTATATGGCGTGATGCATTATCAGCTTGACGCGCGCATTGCTTTGCTTATCTTTGACTACTTATATCCATTTCAACGTTATATCGATTGGGAATATAAAAAAAAAATCTGACACGCTCCAATGGCTCATGTAATAAGACGTTACGTGTCGTATTATTGAGTCCAATATTGCCTCAGATATTACATTGGTGACTGTATATGCGATGTATAAAATCCATGCATGACAATAGAGTTGTGTGGACATATGTTTATAGTTGACTGTAGATAAACATAGGTTCTGTATATAAATTAGGAATAATATTATTATACGAGTGTATATCGCGTTTTCATAAATTTCTATATTGATTTTGATGAAAATCACTGAATAAAGGTTTTTTACGTGAAGAAATCGATCTGTCAAGGCGGATCTTCGGGAAAATACGTTTTTGACCCGAGCGACGCTCGGTCTCTCAGAGGTAAAATACCAGAGTCCTTAGTGTGTCAAAGTCAAAGTTACATATTCAGTAATAAACTCCTTTTAAACAAGCAAGAACATTATTAATTCTACAGAACCTCTAAATTGGAACCCATTTAGGTCCCGTTTTTATTATTCAGTACTGACCAGCAATTGACCGGCTACGTTGACAATATAGTTCTTCACTTGCATCGAACTTGGCCCCTTTTAAACCCCAGATGCAAAAAGAGGGGTGTTATAAGCGGAGCTCGGTAAGGGTGAGCTGTTTTGAGAGTTTGCATAACATGGACATACCCGGTCATTTATTGGTAGTTGTCCCATGTGTAATTTAATTGTAATGTGTAATATAAAGGCAGCCTAAATAAAATCTTTTCATTAAGATTTTATTTAGGCTGCCTTTATATTTTTCTTTTTATTTTCGGAAGGAACGGATGTGGACAGTATTTCAATTTACAATTTCGCTACACTCACTTCAGTGGATGTAGAAATATATTTTTCCACATATAAGTGGATATAAAACGCAAGAAGAAATGCATTGAGAAAATAGAAAAAAAAAACAGGAGAACCGATAATATTTTATGAATACCACAGAAACTTTAAAAATAAGAAAGCTTAGTCTGTACTCGTTTTGCAAGGCATTGTCATTTTAGTTTAATCATAATTAATAAAATTTGTTTTGTTTTAATATTTATTTTCGGGGTGTATCCATATTAATATCTACAAATGACATTAATGACATAAGCATAGCTCACCCTTTCCGAGCTCTGGTTATAAAATTAACGTGTGTATCTGTGTATCTGTCTGTGGCATCGTAGCTCCTAAACAGATGAACTGATTTTGATTTAGTTTTTTTGTTGAGAGTAGACTTAAATGAGTTTTTTTAGCTTTGTTTGATGTAAATATGTTAAGCCATTTAAGAGTAATGTGCGAAAGTATGGGTCCCGATTTTCTTGGGGGTTTTTAACTCGGTTAGGTTATATGTGACATTCTCAATATAAAAGGACCTTATGGAGGCAGGTGGTTACACCGTTTTTAGAACTGTTACCATAGTATTCGTATAGTTACAAGAATAAGAAGAGCGTAACTGCCTTCCTCCATAAGGTCCCTTTATATTGAGAACGTCACATACATGTATAATAATTTACTGTAGTGTCCTTTAATATGGAAACAAATATTGAAACAATTATTTGCTTACATAACAGTTTTTGCGAGATAATGTTCATTTTAATTGGCTCGCCAACGTATTTGGCCGATGTTTATCTTTTAATTATGTTTTAAATTGGATGCTCATTAAAATTATAATGCTTTCATTATGTCCTGGTTAGTTTTATTGCCCGAGGGACAAATAAAATATATCGTACTTTTATTATTTTACTAGCTTTTGGCAGCTCCGCGTAGAAGTTGTTATCGCCGATCCCTCGGGAACTGTTCCGGGATAAAAAATATTTTGTGTCCTTCCACAAGACTCATTCTACCTCCATACCAAATTACATCGAAATTAATTCAGCGGTTTAGCCGTGATAGCGAAACTAACAAACAAACTCACTTTCGCGTTTATAATATTAGTAACTGCCGCACTCAGAGACGTCAATTAAGTTTATGTTTCATTAAAGTTGCTGCGTCTTATTCTATTGCTATAGCCAAGAAAGTGACAGCAGCTACTTTAATGAAACTTAAAACTTAATTGACGTCTCTGAGTGCGGCAGTAAGAGTTACTTGGATTCAATAATAGAAACTAGTTGCCGTGCTAGGTTAACAATGCCAACAGTCTTATTTTCGCTCCGAGGGCCACTTGATATGCATCGCAGATCAAATCTCCCCTAAGCCGGCCTATTCATCATCATTCCATCCCTGACTTTTATCCATAAAGAACAAAGCTCGCCCCAAACTTGTAATCATGTTAGTTTAAAAACAAACTGCCAAATACAAAGACAGCTTCGTAGTGACACTGCCTTCGACGCTAGAGCTCCCGTTCGATACCCGGCGAGGGCATATACGTATGTATAATAAACACGATGATAGTTCCTGATTGTTAAATCTACTCTGTGTACTAGCTTAGGCCAGCGACTCCGTCCGCATAGAAGTCTTAGGGAAACGCGAGTTTCCTTAGGGACTAGCATAGGATATTTTCTATCCCGGAAAATTCCCAATCAATCCAGGACCAAGAATTATCTGTTTACCAATTTCATCCATATCCGTTGAGGCGTGATTGAAACACAGACATCCAAACATCCATACAAACTTACACATTTATAATATTAGTAAAACTGTATGATGTACATTCAGCGTCAAATAGATAGGAACAGCCAAAATAGCCAAATATATCGCAACTTATCCTTATTCCTATAGTAATAAAGATTTGTTGCGATATATTTGGCCACTTTCGCTGCTCCTATCTATTTGATGCTGACTGTACATACTGAGTATAATGTATATGGAATGTCTCAGCAAATCATCAGCAAACGACATTTTTTAAGTAAATACAAGCTAGATGCGCTTATTTTGAATTTATACTTACTTGTAATATAATTTTATTAGTAATAATATATTTTATGAACTCATCGGGGAATGGAACCTACCCAAAGTAAATAAAACTCCTAGTAACAGATCGAACGAGTACATGGGACCGGCGAATAAACTTTTCACTGCTGCCAAATTACCTGTCACGGAGCTATCAAACTTTTATAAATGCTAAACTCCCACCGAAAATCGAAATTTAATCATACTTTTCTTGAGATCATGCGAATTGATGAGATCGGCGTTGCTAAGCAAAACCTAAAACTTCGCTCCAACTTCCAAGTTTGCGAAGAGGGCTTTGTCTATGCGCATCCAATCAAGAAGAAAACAAAAGCATTTTTTAATTGTAAATATGAACGATCTCAAGCTTGAAGGTTGCGTATTGTGTATACATTGTTACGTTCCAAAATGCCCCTGAAAAATTAACAATATATGCGCTAAAATCAATTAAATTCCTCCTTTGTATCTATCGCCAGAAAGCTCACGTAGCATGCAAAATTAGTTTTGGTTTTGTACACCGGACGAATGTGAAATACTTCGTTGTTTTTGTGGACATGTGTTCGTCGTTTGTTTTTCAGGATTTTGCTTGTATTTGTTCCTTGTTCCGACAAGTGTTCTACCGGTTAATAACATGTTCAATAGCTGAAATGTTTCACCTTTTAAACGCTTCAGGAAGTTGTTCTACAAGAAGAGTCATCAGTTTTGCCCTGGAGGGCATTGGAATGTTACCAGCGGAAGGGGAAAATATACGAGTATAATGTGAAAATTCCGATTCTTTATTATCTGCTGCGTTTGTACAATTTTGGATGACAGTATAGTTAAGTCCCTATTTCTTTATCTTTCAGCGTAATTTTTGTAGTAATTTTTTGTCGTCATCTTGCGTCAAGGATTACGCCCTCCTGAAATTACACAATGTCCCATTAGCTTAATATAAAAGACCGATGGCACATCGGTTAATGTGTTATTATAATATTGGATTTAACGCAAAAGAACCCCTAGGCACTGAGGTAGTTATTTTCTAACTTTGGGATAACTTAAATATTAGAAACAAAAAAAAGAGCAAGAGCACGTCGGACCATGCACAGTGTAAGGTCCCGTCACCATTACTACAAATACAAATAAAGTGCACCAGCAAAGGAGCGTATCTTCACGGCACTTACGTCCTTTTGTTAAGAAGCGCAGTTTTTCGGCAATAACTCAAAAATTGTATATTCGATCATGTTGAAAATAATTTTGGTTGAAAGTATTTATTAAGCGTTGTAATTTTTTTCATATTTTTGGACATACAGTTTACTAGATAAAGGGGGGACGACACAATTTATGCAACATTCGGAGCGATTATTTCCGAAAATATTCACTTAATAAAAAAAATTGCTAAAAACCTTAAAGTGTTTTTAAAAGAACTGTCGAAATATGTGAAAACATCGTTGATGTTTGCTAAAAAAAAATCGGCTTTTGTTACATGTATGGAGTGCCCCCCCTAGAAATATTTCTTTTTGTTATTTAACTACCAAACTAAGTACCGACTTATACAAGATACTTATACTCCAAATTTCATCAATATACATTTTGTAGTTTTTGAGTAAAATTCCTGTGACACACGGACGGACGGACACGGCCGGACGGACATGACGAAACTACAAGGGTTCCGTTTTTGTCTTTTTCGTAACGGAACCCTAAAAACGAACACTCAACGGTTTACTCACGTTCGCTATTTTTTTGTTTCCAATAATGCCTCACGCTAGTTTAAATTTTATGACTTAAATCTTTCAGCTTTTGGAACACAGCACAAAAGAAACTAAGAATCCATGTCACAAACTTTAATTGTTTAGTCACTATATAACCCTGTCGCGGAAAGCCAATTATTGATTTCGATTTAAGTTCTTTCTCGTAACATGATGCGATTATTAAGCAAAGTTCTATAGTGGTTCAATGGTTAGGTACATGGATCATCGGCAATTCTTCGTGCAGCCGCCGAAGCCGCCGGCGGGAAGGTTGCTGCGGTCGATCTCGTCAAAGTTAGGGGGTGGGGTGTCATCCTTCTTATCCTGCTGGTCTGGTACATTCTGCCTGCTCGTCACGGCTCTAAGCACTTTTTTCCCGAGGTACACGGCAGTTTTTTTCAGCAGTTTCCTGAGGTCATAAGAAGTTAAAAATGTTACATGAACATAGGTCTGATTCGCTTTTTTTTAATTTTCCAATTTTTTCATACAAAATAAGTCTAATATTTTTGCTTCTCTAGGAAACAATGCTTTAGGACGAATTGGCAACGCTTTTTACTGCATTTCTTACTTATTACGGGGATTCCCCTTGACATTTTAATTAATGTTATTTTGTCTCCTTTTCTAACCAGTAATGTTAGAAAAGTCAAGTGGAAGAAAGAGACAAACCCGTGTCATGAAAAAGAAGATGATTGCGTAATAGGCATAGATTATTACCAAGTAGAATCTATTCACTTTTACTCATAAATCCTTTTTAAAATAATGATTACTCATAAGGCATGTCCCTTAAGCAACGGTTGCCTGTTTTTCAGAAAAGAGTTTTATCATTACAAAATAAATAAATAATGCGTGCATTGTGAGGCCTGCTTAAGGCTGCCTTTCCATAGAAGCGAAAGGTGCGGAGAGGAGCTGTGTAGGAATCGACCAATCACATTGGTTGTAATCCAAATCTCGTCTCCGCTCCTCTTCAATGGAAACAGTCAAGCGGAGACGAGATGTGTATTACAACCAATGTGATTGGTCGATTCTTACACAGCTCCTCTCCGCACCGCTCGTCTCCGCTTCTACGGAAAGGCAGCCTTCTTAGGTTCAGTCAGTCTTCTGACTGAACCTTCCTGTGATGGTTAATGAGAAAAAGTGAGAAAAGTGACAGAAGGTGGCTTAATGTAACATTAGTGCTTATAAACGTTTGTGCCACTGTGCACTGGACAGTTTAGTCGGGAAATTATCTATTTAACCGACTTGAAAAAAGATGATTCTGTACGTATGTTTGTACAGTCAGCCCATAAAAATACTTAGAACCCTGTCATTGTGGCTTTCATTATCATTGCCATGCTTGTCATTTGATTTTGAGTTTGAAGTTTATTATGACAAGGCACTAAAGAGCTCATCATTTTCGTTGGCCAATTGTATCTTCGCGATTATCTCAAATCTAATGCACCGATTTACAAGATTCTTTCGGGAATGTAATTCCCTTACTTTCGAGGTAGTTTTTAGATATAATACACAATGACTTTTATATGGCGTTGCTTGTGGCAAGCTTAAAACATTCCAGAGTCCGCGTGATTCTGCCTATTTTCGCAATTATCTCAATAACTACGACACTGATTTGAATGATTCTTTCACCAATATAAAGGTGTTGGTTGGTAGCCGACTGCACGCGGCAGCAGCAGACAGCATATGCCGTGTGGCACTTGCTGTCGGCTGCTGCCGCGTGCTGTCATGAATTCGAACCCGACTGCAGACAACAACCGCAGACGGCAACTGCAGACGGCATTGAGTTGGTTCCGAGTGTTCCGTGAAACAAGATGTCTGATGTGTTCGAGAGTAGTGATCGCAATTTTTTATATCTTTTATTAGAAGAGGAAGAAGATGATCATCATGAATCGCAGGATTCAACAGAGCCACGCTGTTTTGTCGCCAAAATAGTTTAAGATAGTTTAAGATATTTTAGTCAGTAAGGTATTTATCTATGGGCCTAGTAGCCTGAAAATAAATAAATAAATAAATAAATAATATATATATATATATATATATATAGATGAGACACACCCGACGATGGAGCGTCGGCAATTCTGGTCGCAGCCCTCGATGGGCAGCCCGCTCTGGTCGATCTCGTCGAAGTTGGGAGGAGGAATCGGGTCGTCATCCCTGCTGGTCAAGCGGCGCAGTGCCATTAAAAAATATAATAATTATAAAAAGAGAAGTGTCGTGGGAGATACGGTTAAAACGAAGTTCCTATTAACATTATGTATTAACTAAATAACGTCGGGAGTGTTTGGCTATTTTGTATGGAGGGTTTTGTACGGAGTATATCATACTAGAGGACGCCTGCGACTTTGTACACGTGGAATTAGTTTTCCATTACTCTCCCTATTTCTTACCGTGGGGGGTCGATTTTCGTTAAAATACATCCTTTCTAAATGTACCTCTAGGGTATCCAAGGGATATTCCCTCCAAATTTCAAGTTCTTATAGGTACGGCGGTTTAGGCTGTAGATGACAATTATCGACAATATGACCACTTGTAAACGATATAATTGTTGTTATTTTACGAAACTCACCCCGCCATAGAGCGTCGGCAATTGTGGTCGCAGCCCCCGAAGGGCAGCCCGATCTGGTCCCTTAAGAAATAAAAGATAATAAAAAAAAATGTAGAACCGAGAGGTGTCTTTCACGGCTTTACCGCTGAACCGATTTCCATGAAATTCGGTATGAAGATAGTTTGAGTCTCGAGGAAGAACATTGAATACTTCTTATCTCGGAAAAGTGGATAGTTTCCGTAGGAACAGCGATTTAAGACTTCTACACGGACGGAGTCGCGGGCAAAGTGTATAGTGATCTGATATTCGGTGGCGTACAGAGTAGGAGGGTCCTTGTCATGGTTGTCCTTGTAGTCGTCTTGGTCGTCAAAGTCTGGACCCTGTCTCCTCGTCAAAGCGGCCAGTAACCTGAAACATACAACGTGTGAGTCCCGGGTCATGATACTCGTAGCTTATGGTTCATGGGATTTAACGGAATTATTGGAACCATGCCATAGGGTTGTCGCACTAAAGTTATTTCGTGTATATTGGAGTTATTCCGTGTGCGGGGCAATTACGTAAAACAGGCGTTTATGCCCATTATTAGGGGCGGGCTACACGAGCGGTCCTCCCGCTGCGGAAATCCGCACTTAAACCGCTGCAGACACAATTAACTATGAACGTTGTAGGACGCAATCTACACTGTGCGGTTGCACAAACAAAAGAAATGCGGATTCCTGCGGCGGGAGGACCGCTCGTGTAGTATGGGCCTTAGAAACGGCACGCCGTTGTTAACTCTGTCGACAAAGAAGGGGAACTTTTTAGTTCTATGTTTTTAAGAGATGGTGGCGTGACGCCATCATGAATGGGTATAAGGGTCAATTTTCCAAGCAATAATTTAAGGTGGCGGAGCTGGAAACGTGGGTGAGCAAAGTTTAAATATTAAACTGCTATTTTTTTCTGAAAACTTCACGCAGTAGCCTAGTTCGGGCAATAATTAGAATTAAAATATCAATTTAAATAATAATTAAAAAAAAAAATTAACACCTCATTTCTCATCACGGTGGGCTGTCCACAACCCCGTTTTGATTGCAAAACATGGAATAAATAGAATACTATTTATCATTATGAAAAACGTTTACCTTAGTTTAAATACTATATAGTCAATGTAAATACAAAAAGAAGCCCTTACTTTTTTTTAATCTATTACACATACGAGTAAATACGTTTGTCCGGAGAAACGTTCTCATTACCACCGACAAATATTTTGTGTGTTACATCTGCTGAGCTTCAATATATACGCAACCCATCTCCCACGCACTCCTAGAGCTGTTGGTCACACGCAAGAGCTTGGTACGAGCAGTTGTGCTGTGCGCATTTATGTCGATCAGATATAAAGGTAAGTATTTGGTTTCGGTGGGGTGGGGACAAAAAAAACCTCATTCCGACGTTCGATTTATTTTTGGTGTTTTTATTTGTTTTATTTAAGATTAATATACAACACGTACGTCATGTTTCTTACTTCTGGAGTAACGTTCGTTTAAGAAAAGAGGACTCCGTTTTTTTTTTAATAATATTTTTGTTCAATTTTTCTCATTCCCATGTTCTCATTCCCATGTTTCCGGTGTATGAATATCCCACTGGAATGATAAGCAACACCGGAATGATACAAAAGTAGCTTCACTTAGATTATTCACTTTTTCATTCCGGTGGATAAGATCTCATTTCTGTGGGACTTTTCTATCATTTCAGTGGGTATTTATCACTTCGGTGGGTACATTTTATCATTTCGGTGTATATTAATCATTCCGGTGTGTCATAAAATATTCTATCTCGTATATCTCATAAACTATTCATGATATTGCGTGCCCCTTAACATTACGTCTAGAATATATTTCAATGCGTAATTTAAAATGAAAAACGTTCAAAAATATACAAAACTTAAAAACTACACCGAAATGAGACGAAAATCACAAATGTTGAAATTGACCCATAAACGTCTGTTTTACGGATTTGCCCCGCACACGGAATAATGCACCCTACATGTGAAATAATGTGACATATCCTACTAATATTATAAGTACCAATTTCACCATACGATGTTAAATTTTAATCCACTGTTAGTTCATACATTTTGACAGCTGTTAACACTCTAATCGTCTGTTAAGTGGTTGGTGAAATCCGACATTAATGTGAAAGTTTGGATTGGATGGGTGGATGTTTGTTACTCAATCACGGCAGAACGGCTGAACGGATCTGGATGAAGTTTGGCACAGAGATACATTATAGTCTGGAATAGCACATAGGCTAATTTTTATCCCGAAAAATAGACAGCTCCCGAGGGAGCTGCGATAAACGACTTCTAAGCGGACGGAGTCGGCAAATGCTATTATGTACATACTTAACTTAATAAAGACAAAACTGTAAGCATTATACCTTTTCTACACGATCGGGCGGTTGGGTCAACCGAGAAGGACGCAGCTATTTGTCCGAATGAGATAGTAATATATTCGTCTCGTTTTTACAGATAGCTGTGTCCCTCTCGGTTGGCTAACCGCCCGATCGAGTGAGTTGTATTTCTATGTATAGCGTAATGTCGGTTCGGTGAACGAACAGATGTAAATGTAAACTCTGTAAAGTCGGTGGTAGACGACACGTTTGGTGTGAACGCGGCATAACGGTTTACGCGAATGCGTTTTAGTGAATGAACGTTTGTAAAAGGAATACGTTTGCCTAACGTACTTTTGGTGAAATGGTATTAACGAGCTATGTGCACTTACAGATTGAAAATGGCGGGATTGCGCCTGGGATAAATGTAGAATGGATCTCCAGGCCACCTAGGAAGCACCGGCCGTATACTGGAATACGGGCTAAACACACAAGCGAAAAGTCTATTAAATCTTATTATGATTAACAATCACAATAAGTTTATTTGATTTAATTATTAAATATTACAAATAGTAAATTCATATTGTTAAATTCAATATACTAACATTAAGTTAAAAATTAAAACTAAAATGTGCTAAAACTAAATAAGAGCTAGAAACATGTCAAGCGCGAGTCGGACTCGCGCCCCGTGGTTTCGGTTTGAGGATAGAAACATAGAATCAAGTTCGAGGTATTGCTTAAAAATAAAATAATAATATAATAAGAGTAAAGCTTGCCCGCATTTACTTTAGCGAAAAAAAACATGAAAATAATTTATAGATAAGTATCGAAAAACAAAGTGACTTTTTAACAACAAATGGGGTGTCATATGATAGGGTACAACTAGCACACGCCAAAACATTTTTTAATAATTTTTGGAACGATCGGTATTTATCGCTTGTCAAAATCAGGCCAATACTAGGGAACAACAAATTAATCATCCATACATACATCTCAATAACCTAACCTAACCTCAAACACTAAAGCTCTACTGGCGACTGGTAAGACCTTTACAATTTTTATATAGCCTTTGACGCACGTTTTTGACGAACCATATGACACCCCATTTACCTATTATAAAATTAGTAAAATGGTTTAGGAGGTAGAGCGGAACATACGATTTTTTGTCACATACAGACTGTTAAAATGATTACCAACCAAGGTAAAAACACAATCCTTTCTTCAGCACTCAGTCAACAATGTAGTTTTTACCGGGTAAAAGCTACATTGTTACGCTTGTTTGTTAAAGTACTTGGTTATCTCTCTGTATTGTATTAACAAGGGGACCCGGCCACTGCGAAAGATAATAAAGAAGCGGGCGTCGGTATTGCTGATGATAGACTGATAAGAACGATGGACCCTCCATTACCTGTACTTTGTTACGTATAATAAAGGATACAGTTTCGACAAACTTTTAATTAACGTACGAGTATACGTGTACGTGTGAACGTGTTTCCAGTATTCAAGTTGCTATGGCGGCTGTACTCGCCGAGACACTCCGAGGCAGGCTTGCCATCCTTCTCAAACATATAGTAAGTTAGAAAAGGACGGCAAGCCTGCCTCGGAGTGTCTCGGCGAGAGTGTACAGCCGCCATTAGAGTTCTTGATGTACTTAAGTGAAAGTTTGCTAAGTTAACACCGTCAAGCAAATTAATTGTGTGGGTTTACTGAATGATAACAAGTATGTTATTATTAACAGAGTACCTAATAAACTACTTAACTCATTAATAGTAAAACACGTTATTAGTCGTATATTTGACATAGGTACGTGTTATAATACACCCGAAAAGCCTTCTTCTAGGTTAGTTTGATAAATTCTACTTTCCCTGCCCGTGTTAAGAGGACTGTGAACCAACAGCGAAATCTAGCCTTTTCATACAAACGGCGATGACGTTAATAGAGACAGGCGGTTACGCCGTTTTTAACTGTTACCACAGTATTCGTATAGTTACAAGAATAAGAAGAGCGTAACTGCCTTCCTCCATAAGGTCCCTTTATATTGAGAACGTCACAAATCTACTTTCTCTGCCCGTGTTAAGGGGACTGTGAACCAACAGCGAAATCTAGCCTTTTCATACAAACGGCGATGACGTTTATAGAGACAGGCGGTTACGCCGTTTTTAGAACTGTTACCACAGTATTCGTATAGTTACAAGAATAAGAAGAGCGTAACTGCCTTCCTCCATAAGGTCCCTTTATATTGAGCCTTTTCATACAAACGGCGATGACGGTTTCCACCCCCTAAATGAACGCCGAATTCGACCAATTTTTGATATGTGGTCAGTCGGAAGAAAAACTACAATAAAGAGATTATGACCGAAATTAATTTTGTATGAAAACAATAAAACGGGAATAAATTGAAATTTATTGATATTTAAAAAAAAAAACGAAACGTACGGACATGGTTTTTGTTCCGACTCACCACATATCAAAAATTGGTCGAAATCGGTTAACATTTAGGGGGTGGAAAACGTTATCGCCGTTTGTATGGAAAGTCGTGAACTCACAATCCTCTTAACTTTCTAGCATTATGTGCAAAAGCTACCAGCCGGAGTGAAATAGTTTGGTTGACATAGAGCAATGAGATTTGGCTTGTACGGGTGTTTGGTCGGAGCAGGGGGTTGATTATTCAGATAATGGCCCGGCGTCACGCGGTGACCGATGCAGCCCAATGAAGTGCACGTTGCTCGCTAAGTAATTAATATAAGTATGTTTGTTCCGTGAAATGTAGAATAAATAAATATCAGGGACAATTTCACACAAATTGACCTAGTCCCAAACTAAGCTCTAGGCTTGTACTATGGGTACTAGGCAACGATGTACATACTTATATAGATAAATAAATACTTAAATATATAGAAAACATCCATGACTCAGGAACAAATATTCGCGCTCATCACGCAAATATTTGCCCATACCGGGATTCGAACCCGGGACTGCTAGATTCGTAGGCAGGGTCACTACCAACTAGGCTAACCGCATCGTCAAGGCATGGCATCAACGTTGTACTCACAATTTGTTTGAGATTCCTGGGCCCGTATTTAAATTTGCTGTTACCTGACTGCCTATAGGTACAGTCACACCACGGGATTGTTGAGCCACCATAGAACCCTGTCATAATGACAGCGTCAAGCCACGCAAAAGAAATTACGTCAAATTTTACCGTCGACTTACTGTGAGAGGGTTCTATAGTGGCTCAACAATCCCGTGTTGTGACTGTACATGTGTATGAATGTATGTATATGGTAAATTAGAAAATACAGGAAAAAAAGGGCCTGTTGTGATGGTTTCAAATATATATTTTTTATAATTTTGTAGTAAAAAGTTTTACGGCCGCAATCGGAGACGTCAATTAACTTTTAAGTTTGATTAAAGTTGCTGCTGTCACTTTCGTTGTTATAGCAATAGACGCAGCAACTTTAACTTTAACTTTAAAAATTAATTCACATCTCTGAGTGCGGCAGTTATAGTTATTTAAGAAATTAGATGAAAATTGAATATTGTCTCCGAAATTACTGCGCCTAAAATTTTGAAAAAAAAAATACAGAATATAGTTCCTCACTTATAGATTACAGGAAAACCTATATATGAAGTTTGCTTCGTTTCGGTTCGTTTCAATGTCCAATTTGTATTTAGAACAAACCCAGAAAAACAACAAATGCTAAAAACTGGCCAAATGAGTACGGAACCCTCAGTGCGCGAGTCTGACTTGCACTTGACCTGTTTTTAATATATATGTACATATAGACAAAAATATCAAAATATGCAGTCGGGTTTTTAAAACAAAAAATATACACTTGAATGGACAACGTCCTCCTTTTTTATGTCGGTTAAAAAAGCTTTTATATTTAGAAAGAAGCTTTTAACAAAACACTTGTTAGGTTTAAACAGTAATTCAATTCATGTGCTAGCACTTACATGACGTATGGCCTGAGGACGTACGGCAGCGGTCTTGAGTTCAGCCAAACACGTCCTTGTGGTATCGGAACTAGAAAGTGAAGAAAAACAAAAGCCGATCAACGACGTCATAGGAAATAGGCGTGACCATCACACTAATACTTATTAATTATAAATGCTCTAAAAAAATAATTGGTTACTTCTAACATGATTGCTCTTGTCTATCATCAAGAAGCGAATAACCTCATATCTCGGGCACGTGATCAGGCATGACTGATAGTAACTTTTGCAATTAATTATGATGGGCAAAGTTGCTGGCAAGAGAAGAGTTGGGCGAAGAAAGAAGTCGTGGCTCCGCAACATTCGGGAGTGGACTGGAAATGCGAGCGCGTCCGAGCTATTCCGTCTCGCAAAGGATAGGGACAGATTCCAGCAACTGATAGCCAACCTTCACTAGTTGGAGAGGCACTTTAAGAAGAAGAAGAATATGATTCTGATTGTTGTAAGTATATAAGCGTCTTGATTCTATTCGAGCCTGACAAGACATTAAATACCGACAGCAACTAAGATGTAAGTTGATTTACCAAATACCTTGCTGTTTCCTGTTTCACCTAAAGGTTGACTGGTAGATAATGCTTGTAGCATTAATTCCGCCTTGCAATATGTATACAGTATTTAAATAATAATAAGTGGGATACGAGATCCATTCCCATGGAGCATTAAAATTAAAGATAGTGTTCAGACGGTGTCCTCGGACCCTGCCCAAGGTCCTAGGGCCCTAAACAAAAAGGAACCTAAAGGGTAATTCTTCGAGCGTTTCAACCGCCGTCATTCCCGTGGCCGCATTAATGCCGAAATTCCTGTAGCTTTGGATGTTATTTTGGGTTATCTTGTAGAGTGCCCTGACTTCTACAAAATATAACTGAAAATGCTTCCAAAGCTAGAAGAATTTCGACATCAATGCGGTCACGGTAATGACGGCGGTTGAAACGCTCGAAAAATTGCCCTAAAATGCATTTGGGTGATTCCATGAGCGTTTCAACCGCCGTCAGTCCCTTGATCGCATTATAGTTGAAAGTTCTGTAGCTTCGGATGCCATTTTCGGTTATTTTGTAGAAGTCAGGGCACTCTATAAAATAACCGAAACTGGCACCCAAATCTACAGAAATTTCGACTTTAATGCGATCAAGGGACTGACGGCGGTTCAAACGCTCGTGGAATCACCCTTTTATATGTAAACTGTTGTAGTGACAAGGACACAGTGCTGCCCTGCAGATTTTAAAATGTAGTAGCAGTAAGTGCACCACGGCCACCGTACCTTGATCTCATACAGATTGTCAGTTGTTCAAATTTGGAGATCAATCTATAGTGGCCGATTTACACTTACTGCATTTTAAATTCGGGGAAGAGTGGACAAAGGATGCTGATTAATCGTTGCGGGTTCGGAGTGATTAGTGTGAGATCCATCGTTGGAAGAACCACGCGTCAAACAATAGGTGTACCAAAACATGTGCTTGCGACGGTGACGTTGCACCTATTGTTCCCTGTGTAACATGTAAATGAAATCCTATCAAAAACATAAATGTGAAATGGGAGCCAAGTTCAATATTAAGAATATGCGTGGTTGTCGACTTCGCCGATAAAAGAATTGAGATCTAAATGGGTGCCAAGTTCTGTAGATAATCTTGAAATTTTTAAGAACATAATTTAAAACACAATTTTTTTTAAATATAGCTTATTAATTTTGAACAGTCGAATTATTTACACAAAACAGGTAACTTAGAATAAATTGAAGCTCAATATTCGACTTGGCTAGTTTCCACATACATAGTGAATTACTACTCGTTTTTACCAGCAAACCTTAGGTACAATATAAAACAGTAACTTGCGTATAACATAAAGAAGATAAGTTTATTAGCCCAATATAAGATAACTTGTAGGATATATTTACAGTTTTGTGGCAGTAATTTTAAAATGCGAATTTTAGGTCGATTTTAAGGGTATATTTTATTTTATTATATTTTTTATTTTAATACTTTATTATAAGTTAGGAGAATTCTTACCAGGGCCGCTTATGCCAGCGGTTATTCCATAGCGATCCTGTGAAAAACTTGGTTTTAAAAGGTTCCATATAAAACATATCATAATCTGTGCCCTTATTTATATCACCCTGTTTTGATCCATCTCGCTTCCGAGACCATATTGTTTTTTTTAGCGATACGGCCAGTTTCATACGTTCCGTAGCGTTTCTGGGCCCTTAGCCAAGATGCATTACACTAACTAGCGTTTCTATTCGTTTCGTTTTTAAGCCAATCGAGTCACTGGTAGATCACGTGATACGAAGTGTCTCGTGATCTACCAGTGACGCGATTGGACTAGGGAAGAAACGAACAAAAACGCTACGGAGCGTGTGACACTTGGCTATAGGCTCTGTTAAGTAAATAAGAGCTACCATAGCGTTAGCAGTATGATGCCGATATTTGGACGAAGTGGATTAGACCCTGAAGCCGTAATTTGAACTGTCAAAACCTGCCAAGGTCCAGTTAGAGAAAATGGTAGAGCTATATGACTGCCATAACTTTGTCTCTTTCACTGTATGGAACTTGGCATGATTTGACAGTTTGGCAACAACGGCAACTGCTGTGTATATTATGTAGATCTAAGGCAATTTATTTGTCATTTTACCAATTTTACGTTGTAATAAAATGCGCATTAATTATTTGAAAATGTCCGATTAAAATCTCGACGTTATTTTTAATTTAGCCATTGTTAAAAACATCTTTCATTTGTTAAAATAGGCGAGTCTTCAGTTGGTTGAGGAAAACGAGGCGACCTAAGCTGGTTAGTCCGAGTTGTTATTGAGCGAAGCCCGAGGATTAAATATCTGATTGGGAGCTTAACTAGTTATTATATTGAGCGGGACACCGCGCGAGCGAAAATTTTGTCATGATTCGAATAGCTAGTCCAAAAATAAATTAACTCGTTTGATTGGTAAGCCTACGCTGTCCGTCTGTCCGTTACGCGCAACTCTAGCGAAAATGACACTCCAACGATACCTCACTCGATGTTATAATGTAAAAAAAAATTACCTTTGCTTCACATATATGGGAGGTACCCGAAAAAAAATTATTCAAGACTTTATTTTACAACTTTGTTGGCGTAATTTAAATGTATAACTACGCCAAATTACAACTATGTTGCACCAAGAGTCCCTGAGTTAAACCGCGGACAGACAGACGGACGGACAGACGGACATGGCGAAACTATAAGGGTTCCTAGTTTACTACGGAACCCTAAAAACCCTATAAAAAACAACAAATACTAAAAACTGGCCAAATGTGTACGGAACCCTCAGTGCGAAAGTCTGACTCGCACTTGACCGATTTTTTAGTATACCCTGTCAACGCTATTGACCGATATATCCGCACCACTGTCAGGTCACGTCTCGTTTTCTTTATTAATCCTATGGCCCAATACCGAGGGGTATTGGTCCCACTGCTCCGCTCCCTATGCGGTACCCCCGTCCCACTAACCCCCTACCCTCTGGATACTAAAGAGCCCAAGCGGCCTGAACATAGAATAATATTCATTATTCCTTTACCTGATAATCAGCACTGCAGCAGAGCAGGGCCGCGAGGGTCGCGACCAGCGCTCCGGCAAGTCCACACATGATTATCTAGTTAATTGCTGAGCAGAAAACATGCTTTAAATATATGACTATTCCCAATCATCGTGTTGAGCATTTATCCGTCTTACATTGGTCACAATTCAGTGTGGAAAGAAGGCGGATGGTTAAGGAAAATTACATCCCATCAAAAACATAAATGTGAAATGGGAGCCAAGTTCAATATTAAGAATATGCGTGGTTGTCGACTTCGCCGACAAAAGAATTGAGATCTAAATGGGTGCCAAGTGCTGTAGATAATCTTGTAATATATTTATTCAAACATAATTCTAAAATAAATTTAAAACACAATTTCTTGTTTTTTTTCGTTACAACAATCTTCACTATTTCAAAATATAGCTTCTTAAATTTGAACAATCGAAATATTTACACAAAGCAGATAACTTAGGATAAATTGAAGCTCAAGATTTGACTTGGCTAGTTTCCACTAATCCTAGCAAATGTATTTTTTTGCAATTTAAAGTTTCCTTTGAATAACGGTTTTTCTTTCACGCTAATGTTTTCTAGATAGATTTTATTCACTTCTTCCCAGTTGTTGACCATCTAGCTGAAGCTACACCCATTGTAGACTAGCGGTGCCGTTTGGCTCCCTATATCGTGATTAGAGTTTACACTTTAATGTTACATACATTCAAAGATCAAAATAGCTTAAATAATCAAACAAGACAATGGGTTAAGTCTCTTATTATTATCGCGCTGTTAGGTTATTTTAATTGCACCAAGCGTTACGCGGTTACGCAAAATCGCGGTGTGGCGGAATCGTGATATTGAATACGAAATTGAACTTTATTTCGTTGCCAGAGTTTCGCTACTACAGTTCCGCGGCGGAGATGTGCTACCGGCGTCAATCCGTGACATTCGCGACGATTAGAAAAAAAACACTCAGAACGCTCCATTTTGCTTGGGCAGTCTTGTAGAATTCTTACTGTTCAATGGAGAAATATATATAACCAATTTTAACAACACTAGCAACAGCGAATGCGTAACAAACCGAACTTGAAAATGTGATTACTGATTACCAAGTTAACGCTAGTTAGATACACGAGTCGTCAGTGCAAGAATCGTCCACTTCCTTCGAGGGTCAAAAGATATCTGAACTATTTACGATATAAATAAAAACAAATTAGACTATCCTATACTACTAAACGAGAAACATTTGTATATATTGTATACTGGGTGTTTTTTTATTCGTCGAAAAAATTTTGGGGTTTAAATCAGTAAGTCATACTAACCAACTTTCACTATGGGACCAACCCCGAAATCGCGAAAAAAAATTTGACCCTCCCATACAAAACATCGTCAGCTGACTAGCCAAAATGTATATTTTTAGTATGGAAACGCGCCGGCGCCGCACCGGTTTCGCCCTCATTGTGTTTACGGCTTTAGGCATTAGTACTCTATAGGTTCGGAGCCCAAACTGCAAACTGGAATAAGCTTATATGTTATATTTACAATACTTTGTTGTACTAACCAGGGGGGTGCTGCCTCGAAGAATGGCGGCGTTGTGCACTGGATGCTCCTGCGCAGGTCTATATAACCAGAACCCCGGCATAATATTGTAATTAGTTTGTAACGGTTCTGAATTACATTTAATGCAACAATTGTTCTACATTATTTCTCTCCGCTCGGCGCAAAGCGGCACTTATTTGCTCTAGAGCAATCAAATTGCATACAAATCCATTATTGTGACGTGAAATGTGACGTACAAGTAGATTCACAAGAGCTGGCACGAACGGATCGAACAAGTGAACTGTTTACATGTGTGTAAAATAAATACAGATTTTCGGTTTGAAATTCGAACAACGTTTAAAGGGACGGCACGCACACAATCATAGATGACATTAGTTTCGTTCGTTCCATTCACTCGTGCTCTTGTAAACCGACCTGACCATCAGGATTTAAATATGTCTAAGGGGGTGTGCACTGTTTGTTACTGAGACTTTTATCCCATAAAATAAAATTAATTTATACCAGAAAGTAGATTTTTCTTTTATTGTGTTAAAAATAGCTACCTACTGTCTAACTTCAACGCAGGAGAAGACACGGGCTCAGCTAGTATGTTGTAAATATAATAATATTAATAACGTTTATTTATTGGGTATATTATTTAACACTTTCTTATACGTAGAACCTGAAATTTTTAACTACAATTCATGAAAAAAAAGTAAACTAAGCTCCTTAATTAATAAATTTAAACAATAGAAATAATGAAATTAAAAATAATCAGCCCATTTCATCAAGTTGACATTGACAGGTGACATGTGGCAATTCGGGGTACATTGCGATTTATCATGAAAACCATTCATGTAGCAACTCGTCGAATTTGCAATGTATACCGAATTGTCACCTGTCACCTGTCAATGTCAACTAGGTGAAATATAGGCAGGTCCGCCCACGGCGTGGCCCCTATGCCGCTGGCTGCATAACTCTCTGGATAGCGTCAGCTCAAGGATCCCCGAAATAAATAAAGTATCTATATAGACAGATTTTTTTTTTAATTTATTGGATTTGATTTAACGGTCTATCAGATGAATTATTCCAGATTTAATTGAAATTCGTTCAGCCAATGAAGCGTAACATTTAAAATATCGTTTGTCACGATCGGATTCGATTCAATCCTTGTTGTTTTAAGTATAGTTGAATGTGTCGAATCAAATAATGAGGACAAATTTTAATTATCGATGAATAAATCGGAAATTTGACACGGACCAGTTTGGGTTTCATGCCTTAAGGTGAGCTCAAAGCTTAAGCGTGGACGAAGATATTATAATGTTTAGAAAGAAACAAAGAAAACATTTCATTGGAATCAAAAGAGCACAAAAAATAAATTAAATAAACCTCTCTAAAACAAAATTATTGGGAAACCATATTGCTATATTATTTATTATATGGCCGCCTTTACTGTCAAGTAAATAAAAATCAGGGGATAATCTCACAAAAATTGACCTAGTCTCAAACTAAGCTCTAGGCTTGTACTATGGGTACAGTCAAGGTCATAAATATGTATACACTTTAGTACCTTGACGACGACGACGCGGTTAGCCTAGTTGGTAGTGACCCTGCCTACGAAGCTAGCGGTCCCGGGTTCGAATCCCGGTATGGACAAATATTTGTGTGATGAGCGCGAGTATTTGTTCCTGAGTCATGGATGTTTTCTATGTATTTAAGTATGTATTTCTCTATATAAGTATGTTTATCGTTGTCTAGTACCCATAGTACAAGCCTAGAGCTTAGTTTGGGACTAGGTCAATTTGTGTGAGATTGTCCCCTGATATTTATTTATTTATTTATTTATTTGTCACTTTAATCGCAGTGACTTTCATATAATATGGCAATTAAAACATGACATTAAATAGACAAGGTACTAAAGTGTATACTTATTTATGACCTTGACTGTACCTACTAGACAACGATAAATATACTTATATAGAGATATACATACTTATACATAGAAAACATCCATGACTCATCACATCAGACGTAAAGTGTAACTTAATTAAGTATATTTTACTTGTTTACTGCCGCACTCAGAGACGTCAATTAAGTTTTAAGTTTCATTAAAGTAGCTGCGCTGTCACTTTCTTTGCTATAGCAATAGAATAAGACGCAACAACTTTAATGAAACTTAAAAAATAATTGACGTCTCTGAGTGCGGCAGTAATTTTGGTAACGGAATGGAATAGTTAGCGTTTCTTAATTTTATCCTTACACTCACTATTGTCACTATGTAACACTTCTCTTTCTTGTTGTATATCTTGTTCTTGCTGTATGTGGTGTTCAATAAAGAGTTATTGTATTGTATTTGTCCTTAACTATGTACACTTCTTCATTAAGTTCCCAGATTACTTTTCTGTTTTTTTTTTTAAAGAAAAACCTGTTAACGAGTTCTACGCGAACATCGTCGCGGGCAACGACTAGTATGAACAAGAGCAAAATTACAAATTCTTCTAAATGCAAATGTGCATATGGGCGTCCTTTTAACGCGAGTGGCGGCCATAACACTCATAACTTTTTATGGTGACTTTAATGGCTAGCTAGAGCATCTCGTCATATCATATCTTCATAATAGTTTTTAATAATAAAATATTATGTAGGCAACATAGTATTTTATCACCTACTTGTGCCCTTGTCTAATTCAATTTACATTTTTATGCCACTATTACCGTGATTTACGACAATTTGATATGCGTAAATCACGGTGATAGCGTATTTACAATTATATTAAAAATGGTCTGGCAGCGTCATTAACATTGTGATTTTTTATCTCACTATCGCGCATCCTTATAATTTGCACGTCTTTGACGAATCATATGACACCTCATTTGTTTAAATCGGTTCAATAAATAGCGTAGGAGCTAGAGTGGAACATCCGATTTTTGGTCACATACATACATAGAAGAATATATACATACGTGGTTAAGATTGCGGGAAACCGATGGATGCAAGCGGCGCCGGACCGGTCCTTGTGGCAAACCTTGGGGGAGGTCTATGTCCAGCAGTGGACGTCTTTCGGCTGAAATGATGATGATGATGACATACATAGACTGTTAAAATCATTACACTTCCTTTGGCGTTCTTAGTCGGGTAAAAAAAAAAGGTTCTCAATTCAATTTTATTCATACTTTCTTATGTAATAATTTATATAATTTGCAATTACTATTCGTTTACATTAGTGGCGTTTTTAGGGTTCCGTACCTCAAAGAAAAAAACGGAACCCTTATAGGATCACTTTGTTTTCCGTCTGTCTGTCTGTCTGTCTGTCTGTGTGTCTGTCAAGACCCTTTTTCTCAGGAACGCGTGGAGGTATCAAGTTGAAATTAATATCAAATACTTAAGTCTGCAATCTCTTGGATCAGTGAAAAAATCAAACAAAAGATATAGCCGTTTATGCCGCATATTGAAGGGAATCTCAAGGGAATCAAAACCTATAGGGTACTTCCCGTTGACTTAGAATCATGAAATTTGGCAAGAAACAATGTCTTATAGCACAAGTACAGGAAAAATCCGAAAACCGTTAATTTGTAGTTACATCCCATGAAAAAAAAAGTCCAGTATAAACTGACACCCACTAAGTATGAATACTTATTGCGTGTCAGTTTATACTGGATTTATTTATATTGTATTCCCGTGATTTACGAACTGTTTATATGCCTTCAAGTTTATGCGGAACCCTCGGTGCGCGAGTCCGACTCGCACTTGACCAGTTTTTTTTTTAACTTAACTATTAGAATACTTACTAACCGCCTGTTTCACAATCGTCAAGTAAAGCATATCTGTCAAATAAATTTAGCCCTTACCCTTTATTACACTTGAAAATAGACAAGGAGAGCGCTATCTTTAACTGACAGATGAATTTACTTGCCGATTGTGAAACAGGCCCTTACAATAATAACCTAACAATTCATACACAATACATTTTATCTGAGTTGGAATACAGTTTTATCATAAAATGAATATACCAAATGAAACTTTATATCAAATAAATTTATAGCAAATGAAGTGGCCTCATCCGCTAAGTGCCTTTTTCTTACCCTCACCTGTACAAACATAATTAATGGGATAAGAAAGTGATGCAACGCGTGACTCTAAGTGAAACAGATGCGGGACAGAATGACAATTTGCCGGGGCTGGCGATAATTCTCCCGGACCCTTTCCCGGCTAATCCTAATAACTGAAATAAATGCGAAATTAAATTTGAGTTCTACCCTCGTATGCAAGGGGATGAATACACGTGTGAACATGCACGGATCGGACGTGATTTCGCGTGAAAATAGGTACATATCGCACGTTTAGAATTAAAGTGACCTTATACAAAATGTTAGGTTTTCTAATTCGAGTCATAAAATTATTATTATAGAGACCTAATTCAAAATCTAAACATTTTGGAATTAGGTCACTTTCATTCTAAAGGTGCGATATGAGAGCAATCAAATTGGGCCCGTTATACGTAGTACCTGGGAGACCGAGGCTCGTCGCTCGGGTCGAAACCAAATTTTCATCTATACAAAAACAAAAGAACAAAAAAAGAAACCAGTCCATAGCTGGGGCTCGAACCCGCAGTCTTGGCGTAGTATGCCAACGCTCTAAGCATTAATCTATTCAGACATGATTCAGACGGCGGCAGTCGCCCCGAAATTACGATCCATATTGCGCATGTGGCAGTATGTATTTGCACGTACACTCGGCCAAATGGTGGTCTTTGGCAGGAACAATAAATATTTATATAAATATAAAGTGTATAGAAATCGCATCGAATCCGAGACCACGAGACAAATACTAGCTCATCACAAAATTTGCCCATACCAGATATCGAACCCGGGACCGCTAGCTTCGTGCAGGGTCACTACCAACAGGCTAACCGTGTTGTCAATGTATAAAAATAATCCTTCCTTTTCATTGTAACGGTCAAACCGTTAAATAGCATGGTAAAGGCAAACGGTCACCCCTCCAAATTAAACCATCATGAAAGAATACTGATATAGTCGAATAATACGCGGACGAAGCCGCAAATAAATACTAGCATCCAATAATCTGTCACGTCTAAAATTAAACCCAACTCCCCGACCGCGACGGTCATGCATTCACAATTTGAAAACATTTGACAAGCCGCAGTGCTATTTTCGCATGCAAAACGCGTCCCCGTCTTTATTAACGCTGGGTGTATTTTTCTTTTAATATCTAAGCACATCAGTGTTAATTGACACGGCGGCGCCTGGGCTGCTGCTAATGATTTAGTGGACGGGATCTTACTACTATGAGAAATATACGCGTCTAATGAGGTTGTTATTCTTATAATTAAAACTACGTAAACAATCCTAAAAGGATGATAGCGGCGAAGGAATCCCTTTTCGTTGATACATAGGATACTTTTCATTCCGGAAAATTTTATATTTTTTGAAGGAAAAGCGGTAAACGACTACTACGCGGACGAAGTCGCGGGCAAAAACTATAGTGCCTTGTAAATTTATATTGTTCGTGCCTGTTTTCGCCGCCGCTGCCGTCAGGCTAAGTCTGGCCAAGGCCATAAGCCTTAACTCTGTTACTTTGTGTAGGTAAGTATCAATAATAGTTTTAAAATAAATAAAATTGTGTTCACGGCCCAATCCGTCAATCTAACTTACTAAAGTTTGACGTAGATATATGTAGCCTGTGTGATGTGTAACGTAGATGAAGACATACTAGTTCTAACACTTTTCCTCTTTAAATGTCACACACAACCAGATATAAAAAAACAACGAAAATTCAAGGCCATTCTTCGTGCCAGGATAATTCTACGAACGTTCCAACCGCTCTCGTTCCCCTGGTCGCATTAATGTCGAAATTAAGTCTGTAGCTTTGGGTGCTATTTTCGGTTGTCTTGTAGAGTGCCCTAATAATATAATAATAATAATAATCCAGCCTATATACGTCCCACTGCTGGGCACAGGCCTCCACTCACAATGAGAGGGTTTGGGCTATAGTTCCCACGCGGGCCCAGTGCGGATTGGGAACTTCGCACACACCGTCAAATTGCTTTGCAGGTGTGTGCAGGTTTCCTCACGATGTTTTCCTTCACCGAAAAGCTCATGGTAAATTTACAAATATTTCGCACATAAATTCTGAAAAACTTAGAGGTGCGAGCCCGGGTTCGAACCCACGACCCTCTGCTTAAGGGTCGGCAGGTCAAACCATTAGGCTACCACGGCGCCCTGAGTGCCCTGACTTCTACAAAATAACTGGAAATGCTATCCTATTCTACAGAAAATTCGACATTAATGCAACCAGGGGAATGAGAGCGGTTGAAACGCTCGAAGAATTACCTAATTTTCGCATTTTGGTAGCGGTAGAACCGCTGTCGCTAAGTGCTTTACAAGGGTAATTAATACATCCCACGGGATCAAAGAGTATCTGATACGACCGTACTTCCCCAAGATAAGATCGATCCACTCGTGACTTTTGTCCTGCGTAACAAATATGACCAGTTTCTATTTTCGCCTAATAATACACAATTTTTATCAGTGCGTGGTTTATTCATGATTTATTGCTGAAATACGATGTTTATTTTGAGATTCTCTGGTTTTTCCTTAATTAAGCAGCAATTTGTGGCGCCTGAATATAACACCGACAGTGACGTCATCGGGCCGGCTAGCACAAGTGGCCCGCGAATTATTGGTTACTCGGATCTCTCTTTCTAACTGTAACAATAAAGACTAACGATAGAGACGCACCGAGCGACAAACGAGTAAATACAATATATGCTAACCGTGCTGATGATTATACATTTTCTGCCTAAAATACCGCAAAGTCACGTTTTTTTTAATTTTGAGTTTTTAGCATATTCTGAAACTGTAAAAAACTGCATCGACCTGTTTAGGTCTCTTAAAATGTGGCTTAGTGGTCTTTTAGGCAAAATACTGCAGTTTTGTTTCGTGTCGCGTACCTAACCTATTGTTCAGTGGACGGAATAGGTAGTGCTAATTTAGCTAAACTTGACGCATGTCACTCATGCGTGAGTGAGATGGGAATACATTACATACTAGTTCCACTTACTACTAATTTAGCCACTTAAGTTAAATTGTTACTAACTAAAATTATTGATGCAACTGTCTGAAATAAATGATTTTTTTTTTTATAGTTCAAAAATCTTTTTATAAGATATTAATTTATTTTTATTCAGAACGTGCTTCGTATAAATTCCGCAAATTTCTTAAACGTAGGTACTCTTATACGTAAATTAATGGGTGAGATGATATGATACAAGCTTATTTCTAAACCAGAAGATTAAAAACCTTTTTAGTGTTACCTAAGTGGAGATATTTTTTGAAAAAGTTGTTCGATTCGTTTCAAATATTTCGAAAATGATAATTCGGGCCCTCGATACATTAGGCTACATGCGATTCCAACAAATCGCAGGGAGTTTAATCAGTGGTGAATTCACACATTTATCGATAGGCTGTCAAATTTTTGCCGCCCTTACCTCTACAATTGTCAGTTCCTACATACACTCATTGTAAAGATGTCTTGTAAACTTCTTTCTGCAAGACATCATAAAACCGTCTTACAGAATTATTTTTGAGTCTGTAAGACGGCTAAAAGAAATTGTCACTTTTGCCGCCCCTAAATTCTGTCTACTCAATCTGCCACTGTATTTCACAATTAATTTCCTGATGAACTTAACTAAGTACGTAAACACTAAGTTTTGCGCAAACTAGTGCAACGCGAAACAACGCGAAACCTTGTCATAACCTTACGCCAGCGATACTTAGAACTAATAATTGAAACACTAAACGCTCAGCTACAGCACTAAGTTACAAGGAAATAACTTAGAGCAGCTATTCTCAAAGTATGCTTTGAGAATAGCTGCCCTAAATTAGTTCCTTGTAACTTGGTGCCGACAAATCAGAATTAAGATCGAAGCACGTCAAGGCTTGTCACATAATAGCCAAAAAAGGTGACACGCGGCTTTTAAGAATAATGCCATACAAGGCTGCTGAACCTGACATGCGTATTCAACTTTCTTCTATCAAGCGTGATATCAAACAGTTGGTCCAGAAAAACAACTACATACCTCCCATTATCTCACATACCTCTCGTATTTTTTATTAAAGAACGTAATATAAAACCAGTGTTTCTTATTTTGGGCCTCCGTAAAAAATTTAGTATTTCAAAAGGGTTCCCTGGCTAAAACAGTTTGAGAACCGCTGACTTAAGGAAACGCTGTTAGTTAAGACTTCCAAGTTTCCTCGTGTCGACTAATCTTCAACGCCATTTCTTCATATTATAGTATACTTAATTATTCACTTGTAGTTCTCCTTAAGAGAATTGTGTTGTGAGGCAATCGCTCCCCCCACCCCCTAAATCAAGTCCGATTTCCAAGACTTTTGAATATGGTGTAATTACTATAAAAAACTAGGATTATACGTTTAATTTTCTTTAATTTAAACGTACAGAATTAGTTTTATTACGACAGATTTAAAAATCGCTAGAAAAAAAAACATGAACTTCACATTAGTCTTGGTACTCGCGCCTCCCTGCCCTCCGCCTCGTACCGCTACCTACTCGTACAACATGAATTTTCTCGCGAGCAGGTAAACTGGATTTTTGCACGCAGAGTTTGAGCAAGCAAATTTTGAACCAGTTCTCGTTACTGGAATAGGCTGAACCCCGATGACAACACTGACTAGTGGTGTCTAAGAGCTGATCTAAAAAACATTAGGGTGAAGTCACATCTATCAGCATCGAATCGCATTTTGTAATACAAAAACGTAATTTTTTCCGCATCGATTCAGCTTCAGCATTAAATGCTATACGCAGTGTAGCTATCCATTTTACATACTGACGAATGCTTAATCATGATAAAGCAAGGAGACAAAAGCATGCACCCTTTAGCAGCTGGCGATGCGTATAGTGTGTCCAAAATTATCCAGCTAAATACGATTCGATGCTGATAGATGTGATTTCACCCTTACCCTCCTTGTTCGGCAGAAATAGGAAGTGGATCGGAATGGGGAGAGATTGGACTCGTGAGTGATCTCAATAAGCAGCAGATGGTTGTGAAAAAGACACTAATAAAAGTGCTTCATGAATGAATAAATTCCACCATCACAACTTCGAGCGACGACGGCAGCGGCGAGCGAATTCTCTCTTCATTGCACGGTCGAGACGCTCACCGCTCAGCTGTTAATTGGCATTACACGCAATGTAGTAGGAGCGTTCTCCAAAGTCGTAGCAGGCCATTAGTGATAGTCTCATTTGAAATCTTTGTATTGCGCATCAATTGAAGTTTTATTGTCATCACAAATGGATCTCTAGCGTCCGGCAGAGAGTTTTATCTCCCTGTAAAATGGAATGATATTTTTATAATATACCTTAATGCAATTGAGTTGAATTTAGTACTAGAGATATTAGCTTTTTATCTAGAATGGCTACATGTTTACATATGTTGTGTTATTATTAAATGGTGTGGTATTTGGCCATAATCCACAAGTTACGTATAATCAATAGAAATGGCCAATTATGTAAAATAACATATTATTTTGTTACCACTCCTTACTTATGCCCTTACTAATAAACGTTGAGTAACCGCTGAGTAGTTATGCCATGCTTTGTCCTTATCTGTCGAATTCAAATGTCACAATGACAGATAAGGACAAAGCCTGGCTTAGCTACTCAGCGGTTACTCCACGTTTATTAGTAAGGGCATTACCATTTACTCCTTAATTAGGTACGTAATTTAAAAAAATCGAGCATAATCCTATTAATAATTTATATACTTACTTCACTGTTATTTTAATTTATTAAATATAGTTTTTAATATAAGGTTATATCAAAATTTATTATTAATTTCTTGATGCAAATATTTAACGTTACATTCCTTTGAGTACCTAATGCATAGAATTTCTATATGATTATTATGCTAACTACCCAATTAACTCTGTAGCACTGTAGACTAGACTTTACTGAAACAACGTTAGGTAAACGACCTTAATAAAAACATTGCTATAAAGTACTCAATAAACATAATCGCATGGAAAAACTCATTTTCGGAGTGAAGTCAGCCGCGAAAGTGACTCATTTATTTGTTTAGGAACCTTGTAGAAATCTCAAGTTTTTTGATATAAAAATATATGAATTCCTTCTGTGTACTGGCTGTTTACTTTAAAACGATAGAAGCAGCTATTTTTGAAGGAATTTGTTTTATTTTTAGGGTTCCGTAGTCAAACTACGAACCCTTATAGTTACGCCATGTCCGTCCGTCTGTCTGTCTGTCGGTCCGTCAGTCCACGGCTTAGCTCAGATAATCTTGGTAGTAAAAAGTTGTAATTTGGTATAAATATACATATTAGTTACGCCGACAAAGTGGTAAAATAAAATCTTGAAAAAAAAATGTTTTTAAGGTACCTCCCCTACACGTAAAGTGGGGATGTATTTTTACATTTGTTTACCCCATAGTGTGGGGTGTCGTTGGATAGGTCTTTCAAAAATATAGTGGGTTTGTCAAAACAACTTTTTGATTAAGGGGTCCGTTTGTGAAATATTAAGCTTTAAAGTGCTAATTTTTGTTGGAGTAGAGCGTCGCCCCCTCTACAGCCAAAACCACAAATCCTAAAAATCTGAAAAATATCTTAAATGAAAGCACATATATCGAATTTTAAAGGAAAACTATTACGACTAAGTAGACAAGATTAGTTCTCGAGTTATTGCATTTGTAGTAATGGCGACGGAACCCTACACTGAGCGTGGTCCGACATGCTCTTACCCGGTTTGTTTTCAATTGAAAACATTAAAATATACAAAATCGAGCAGCTCAGACAATGCTCAGCTATGTTATTCTGTTAACGTTATGTCATTCTGTTCTACTCAGTCGATGAATAGCCGGCGAATTTACGTCGTCCGTCAAGGTGGGTAAATGACATTCAACTGCCTGCACATTCATTTAGTCGCTGGTTTGACAGCTGGTCGTCTGTGAAACCAGCGACTAATTGAATGTGCAGGCAGTTGAATGTCATTTACCCACCTTGACGGACGACGTAAATTCGCCGGCTATTCATCGACTAAGTCGAACAGAATGACATAACGTTAACAGAATAACATAGCAGTTCCACGATGTTACTACAAATACAAAAACCTTAAAATCTTTCTTCACCTGGTGCGCGGGGTGCAGGCCAGCCTCAACAGCATCCTGATGACATTTGCACAGAGGTTCCATTGTCAGTATGTGAACCATTGTTGCATGGTACATGTACTGACAAACGGATCCCAGTAATTTATGATCTTGACAACATTACTAACAGTAGGTTTAAGTGTTAATGTGTTTTAGTAACACCATATGACCCATAGATGGTTGAAATAAATGACTAAATAAATAAAATAAACCATAAATATTACAACTTCAATTCGATGAAATGGTCTGATATTTCAGCTGTTTAAGTAAACAGCCGTTAACACAAAAAGCGGCGAACTAACGCCTGGGCCACACCAGATGCGTTGCGTAGACGTGCACGTGCGCGTTCGCGTTCCACTGCCTTGTATAGTATGAATCCTCACATGAGGACGCAGCTATACAACGCAGTGGAACGCGAACGCGCACGTGCACGTCTACGCAACGCATCCGGTGTGGCCCTGGCTTAAAACGCGGCTGGCGGCCAGTATGACGCACCCTTGCAGCGGGGCTAGAGTGAAACATCCGATTTTTGATCACACACATACATAGACTATTGAAATCATTACAATCATCAAGTAAACATAAACATATTTTAACATTTGTATTAATAAACGAGAAACATTTACATTTATATAATATTTGTACTCACGTTCTCGATAACGATTTCGATGAAATTTGCAGTATTGGGATATACGGGGGCGAAAAATCGGTCTAGCTGGGTCTTATATCTGGGAAAATTCATTTCCCCCATATTTTCAAGCAAAAAGATTTCGTATTTTCGGGGTGGCAGACTGATGGTTAGAGCGTTGGCCTACTACGCAAAGACTGCGGGTTCGAACTTCAGCTATAGATCGTTTTTATTTATTTTGTTTTAGTTTTTATATGAAATCTCGATTTCGATGAAAATTCAGTTTCGACCCGAGCGATACCGCTCGGTCTCTCAGGTACTGGTATATTATCAGAGAATAAAGATAGGTCAACTAGTTATACGCCGGAGCGGGAGGTCTGAATAATGTAGGAGCCCTTCGTTGTGGTCCTATCATCGACAGGTAGTTTATGAAACCGTCCTGTGTAAATAGACCCGCGGCCATGTTTTCACACGTAGGGTTCAACGTTCGTTACATCCCACTTGATATTCAAATTAAAAGGAAAGGAAGGTTTTTCGTGTACTTGTACCCTTTATGGAACTGTAATTTTAACTAGCCACCCGTGCGGCTTTGTACGGGTACCTCTAAATTAATAAATCGACACACCCTAGGATAAAGTGTGTATCTACAAAAACCAAATTTTACAGGAGAGCAGTTTATAGTTATTATTTTATTTTGAGTTGCAGCAGCATTGTCAGTTACACGTTTGGAAAAAAATATGTTCCTGTCACTTTTTTTTTAATGTACATAATAAAGTCGATACCGTAGATTACGAAAATGCCATAGTAGTATAACTGTGTATCCGGCAGATATTTACTTTAACTTAGGACATGTCGAAATTATAGCCCAAATACCTTCCTAGATATTTCCTTTCTATTGGTGAAAACCGTATGTAAATTCGTACAGTAGTTTCTGGGAAAAGTCCGAACAAAGAAACTCAGCGCGGCGGGCTTCTTAATAATGATGACCTTCGTCAAAACCTGCGACTAAATTTAAACGACTAATAATAAAATTCTTCATCGTATTAAAAAGTGTTGTTTATAAGAATCGCCTATCTCACGTCAAATCGATGTCTAGTGAGAATACCCCCGAGAAATGCGTAGCGGGATGCGTTTTTCAGCCAATCGTATTATCTAAAGTGCTCTCGACAGTTAATAACACTCGAGTCGAGTGTCGATATGGATCTAGAGCTGCGATAGGCCACCGAATGATGTCACAGATATGGCGTCAATGGCTTTGGATAGTTTCAAGTTGAACAAACATTATCAGTAGAACTAGACACGTTGCACTTGGCAAGCAATATTAACGCTAATTAAAACGATGTACTAAAACTATCAACATGTATATGATTGACATGAGCTGTCAATCTATCGCGTCAGCCGCTAATATCAATTCCATACATTTTTCTAACGTAACGTAAACGGTAAGGTACCTACCTACCCTGCCAGGCCCCTAGCATGCATGCACGATATAAAATTTGACAGGTGCTAGGGAAATGTATATGTACATCTATTCCATATTCTAACGTAAGTCTTAACGTTTAAGGTTTAAAACAAGTGTCCGTCTCATTAAAACCGCTATAAAAATGTGAAATGCAATAGTCGCTAGTAATAAAAGGTAATAAAAGTCAGGACGAGACACTTTTATTTTAAACCTTAAGCGTTTCTTACGTTAGGAATATATGTATTAATTTCCTTAGCACCTGTCAAATTTTATCTCGTGCATGCATGTTAAGCCCGCAGTTATGTACAGGCGGCCAAATAAGAGGAATGTCACGTGTCACCCTACGATTGAATTCCATTTTAACGTAATAAAAAATAAGGTTGATAATAACATCTGTCAATTCGAAGTTTGGACTTAAACGAGATTTTAATTTCATAGGAATTTGTGTAAATATTGAAAAACTACTTAAGTCCCGGATAATCATGGAGGTGGCCATATGGTACATTTTATCCCGGTAAAGTAAACTCTCCAGCTAAAACTACTGAATCGATTTTAATGCTTTCACCATTAGAAAGGTATGTTATTCAGAAGTAGCATAGGCTATTTTAATATATTTTACTCAAGCGAAGCGAGGGCGGGTCGCTGGTACCTATTTAATATCCCTACTTACATTTTAAATGCGAAAGTGAGTACCTATGTAGGTATGTTGACAACGGCTGAACCGATTTCAATGAAATTTGATAAGGAGATAGTCTGAATCCCGGTGAAGGACATATAATAGTTTCAGTTTCATCCCGGAAAGTTGGGACAGTTCCCGAGGGAGCAGCGATAAACGACTTCTACGCAGACTGAGTCGCAAGTGTTGGAAACCCAACACGATAATCTTATAATCTTGAACGCAGCCTTAATAGTACTTTGTGATGTTTTGTCTATGTACTTCTTCTAATCGCGCCTACATTCGTGCTCTTCCGCGATCCACCATCATTTCATTATCATGTATAAAGTGGTGCTCTTGGCTAAAATTTGTATTACTATAATAAATAAATAAATAAATACTCTGAAATTCTGCTTTTAGTTCGATCAACCAGCCTGCCCAAGCTACATCAGCTGGCAAAAGCTAGTACCGTCAAGGTCATAAAACTCATAAATATGTGTGCACGTTTAGTACCTTGTCACTCTAATCTCTGTGACATTCATATATGGCAGTTTAAACGTGACATTAAATAGACAAGGTACTAAAATGTACACATATTTCCCAAGCTGTAGAGCTTATACAGCCCTCAACATGCTGAAACTAGAGTTATAATGGCTGTATGGCTATTATATAGCTTTTGCGCTACTTGGATTATGAGGGACCTTGACTGTACATTCATAAAATTAAATCATACCGTATTATTTCAATTCAATTTAAGTTAAACCAGCATTTAATTAAACTAGCTTAAGTCACAAGTGAAGCCCATGGAGCCACGACTTCCAAGGACCGTTTCAAGGTTCTGTCCTCCTTTATAAAGCGATCCGCTCGTTACGCTACTCGTCGGGTAGGTATTTCATTTCATTTATTAATTCATAATAATATACATTTGTTGAATGTCCACTTAAAACTACAATATAAAACAAACTAAAATAAAAAAAAACATACATTAAGACAATTAATTAATACGTCAAATAGAGATCAAGTACGTTACATTAATAAATAAATAGTAGATTGTTTAACAAGGGACTAAAGTAAGCCATTATGACACGAGAGTGGATGAAGTTCGAGTGTCATTACGGGTTTTTAGTATCGAGTTAAACACTACTTTTCACTCTGATTGTATGAAAATAAATCTTAAATTAAATATACATAATAATTTTAAGACATACACGTAAAAAATTACTAGCGTTATCTTTTTTACTCTTAACCCTGTTATGCAGAAAGAGACAACAACAAGGTTGATTTTGGGAGTAGAACATAAACAAGTAGTCCATAGACATCATTTCCGCAGACTGAGGCGGTGGAGGTTGTATGGCCAGCCAGCTCTTCACCGCGCACTCTTCATATTCATTTTTGTAGATTTTTCATTTACTATGTTTTTTGCCTTTTTCCGTTTTGTATGAAACTTTTAAACAATAAGATTCTTGTACAGTCAGCATCACATTATATCAGCCAAAGTGGCCAAATAGTTCGTTACACCATACAAAATATATGGTGTTACGAATTATTTGGTCACTTTGGCTGTTACAATATATTTGATGCTGAGTGTACAGACCTTGGACCATTTACTTATACCAGGACGGGCCTTACCAGACTTTCCCCTCTGCCGAGGTACGTCTAAACATCGACAGACTTTTTTGCTCAGGAAATTGTGCCCATTTACTCCTTTTACTAACTTGTAAGGTAGATACTGCAATCTGCGATAAACATTTTCAGAAAAGTGAAGAAGCTCAACCTTGTAAACGCAGTGCATATTTTAACATAGCATGACGTTGCTTCTAACGGGCAGATAACGAGTAGTACAGATCAAATCCCCCGGGACGTGAACCTAGATCAGCTTCTCATCCAATCAGACTTTTTATTGAACTAGCGGGTTATAACTGCTTTGTTTCGGTGAATTGAAAGGATATTTTAAACCCCAACGCAAAAAGGGGTGTTATAAGTTTAACATGTGTATGTTTGTATCTATCTGTGGCATCGTAGCTCTTAAACGGACGGACCGATTTTGATTTAGTTTGTTTTTTAAAAAGGTGACTTATTTGAAAGTGTTCTTAGCTTGGTTTGATGAAAATCCGTTAAGCCATTTAAGAGTTATGAGCTCTGAAAGAAGAGGTCCCGATTTTGTCGTGAGTTTTTTAACCTTTGTTAGGTTAGGTTAGTTTAGGTTAATAGTAGTTAAACTGCATATACGCAGGGTTTACGGAAATGTTATACCTAAAACAAAAAACCTTACACTTTTCTACTGAATTTAAAGTTTAAATTCTAGATAACCCATCAGCTAACGCGGGTAACGCGGGCTAACGGGTTTCAGTCGTCGGGCTTCAGTCGTCGGGCTTCAGTCATCGGGTTTCAGTCGTCGGGTTTCAGTCATCGGGTTTCAGTCGTCGGGTTTCAGTCGTCGGGTTTCAGTCGTCGGGCTTCAGTCATCGGGTTTCAGTCGTCGGGCTTCAGTCGTCGGGCTTCAGTCGTCGGGCTTCAGTCGTCGGGCTTCAGTCATCGGGTTTCAGTCGTCGGGATTCAGTCGTCGGGCTTCAGTCATCGGGTTTCAGTCGTCGGGTTTCAGTCATCGGGTTTCAGTCGTCGGGTTTCAGTCGTCGGGTTTCAGTCATCGGGTTTCAGTCGTCGGGCTTCAGTCGTCGGGCTTCAGTCATCGGGTTTCAGTCGTCGGGTTTCAGTCATCGGGTTTCAGTCGTCGGGTTTCAGTCGTCGGGTTTCAGTCGTCGGGCTTCAGTCGTCGGGCTTCAGTCGTCGGGTTTCAGTCGTCGGGCTTCAGTCGTCGGGTTTCAGTCGTCGGGCTTCAGTCGTCGGGCTTCAGTCGTCGGGCTTCAGTCGTCGGGCTTCAGTCGTCGGGTTTCAGTCGTCGGGCTTCAGTCGTCGGGCTTCAGTCATCGGGCTTCAGTCGTCGGGTTTCAGTCGTCGGGTTTCAGTCGTCGGGTTTCAGTCGTTGGGTTTCAGTCGTCGGGCTTCAGTCGTCGGGTTTCAGTCGTCGGGCTTCAGTCGTCGGGTTTCAGTCGTCGGGTTTCAGTCGTCGGGCTTCAGTCGTCGGGTTTCAGTCGTCGGGTTTCAGTCGTCGGGTTTCAGTCGTCGGGCTTCAGTCGTCGGGTTTCAGTCGTCGGGCTTCAGTCGTCGGGCTTCAGTCGTCGGGCTTCAGTCGTCGGGCTTCAGTCGTCGGGCTTCAGTCGTCGGGTTTCAGTCGTCGGGCTTCAGTCGTCGGGCTTCAGTCGTCGGGCTTCAGTCGTCGGGCTTCAGTCGTCGGGTTTCAGTCGTCGGGCTTCAGTCGTCGGGCTTCAGTCGTCGGGTTTCAGTCGTCGGGCTTCAGTCGTCGGGCTTCAGTCGTCGGGTTTCAGTCGTCGGGTTTCAGTCGTCGGCTTTCGCAACTTATGAATTATTAGGACGTAGACATTGTCCTTAACATTTACCTCCCTTCGAATTTCATTCCCAAGCGTTCGATTATGTTGATTAAACCATAAATATTTAAATCGAACATTGCCATAGTACATACCCTAAAGGATAAAATACAAAGTAAGTAAATTTCTTGGGAATTAAATTCTTTCCTGATTTTCGTAGTTCCCATGGGTTCCCGTTAAAATTTAGGTGACCCACTTCTCATCGTGTATTGGCTGGAAGCATTCTAACTGACAGGATACATTTCCGCTGCACGTTGATTCATCGACAGCCGGAAAATCAACAAACCAACGATTTTTGTACAACATTTACAAAGTGTTTTTATTTATTTCGAGTACCTACTTTTCCGTGAACATTTATTTAACAAATGGAAGTAAAAATATCTCGATTCACATATCCCAAGAGCTGCCACGAACAAAATGGCCGTGTTTTAGAGTTCCTTGCGTGTAAGGCGCGCACACATGCAAACTACACGATCTACTTTTGTTCCAAGATATTCTACTGGTATGCTTATACCATGCCACAACTCTCGTTCGGATACCTACACCATCCTGAGCTGAGCGGCAAGCGAGTTTTCTAATACATTGCGTGTACCGTCATCTAACCACTGCGCGGTGAGCGTATCGACCGTGCAATGAAGAGAGAATCGCTCGCCGCCGCCGCCGCCGCAAAGTCATGGCCAGGCCGTAAGGCTGCCTTTCCATAGAAGCGGAGACGAGCGGTGCGGAGAGGAGCTGTGTAGAAATCGACCAATCACATTGGTTGTAATCCACATCTTGTCTCCGCTCCGCTTCAATAGAAACATTCAAGCGGAGTCAAGTGGATTACAACCAATGTGATTGGTCGAATCCTACACAGCTCCTCTCCGCACCGCTCGTCTCCGCTTCTATGGAAAGGCAGCCTAACGCGGCATATTGAAAAACAGAAATCTTCCACAGATAATAATAAATTGATTTTGCTTTGACGTTTCCCTTTAGGAATGGAGCTTGGATATAGTTAGGAAATCTTGATAATATTCCTTCCATCTTTTAATATACTCGGCGGACCAACTCGGGATTGCAGAATGAATAGCGGCTTATCTCAATGAAACTTCAATTGTCCTTTAAAATTTAATCAAACTTTATCAATGTGGATAATATTCTAATAATAACTAGCCTTTGAGTCTGTTCTATGGATCAAAGGTCAAGAATATTTGTGCATTTAACCTTTTCAGCGCGATTGACTGAAATATACGTACCACGGTTCAACACCACGACGTATATATTGTTCATGGATGAGTTTTTTAGGTTAGAATATAATTCAAATTAACTTGCACTTAACGTGTCCTAATTCCCAACATTACCTAGCCCTAAACGAATACATAAATTATTTAGTTGTTTTTAGTGATAACGTCTAACATATTGTGATGTGCGAGTGTGACGGTGGCTACTCCCGCTCTTTGGGCAGGGAGATCTTAAATTGCAGCAGCACGATTAAGTAGATCGCTATCATGCTTATTGCCTGAAAACAGAAATTAATAAAACATGCAATTAAAATGCTATAGATAGTTTAAGTAATCATATTCATAAGTAAACAGTGGATACCTTTTAAATATATTTTGTACTAAGAGTTGTGTTATTGGTCTTCACGAGACAGCCATGGCCGCCACAGCCACGGCATAGTGTGGGCCCGTGGCGGGACCTCTAGTTAAGAAGCTTCATGTACCCTGCTTCTTTTAACCAGGCCCGTGACGACACGTGTGCGTCATGGTCGAACGCTTCCGCCATGCCCATGACTAGTATACGCGTCATGAGTATATCTCTTTTTAAAATTTATTTATTTATTTATTTAAGTGGTAAGGAACAATCTTGTTACAGTATTTGTGTTATTGTTGCCGCATCTTCTTAAGGAGAGCTATGGGGCATGTGGTCAAGCAAAAACAGAAACGCTGTAAACACACTAATTGATTTTAATTTTCGCTTGCTCGTTAATTAATCACATCTAGGATATAAGAGTTATCCGTTCGTGTTAGACGTGTTCTAAGTTATCTAGATAAGTCAAGCATAACGGCGTCGACAACAGCGTTAAAATGCCACGTCGGATCTTCGCGCCGCGTTAATTTTTCTTTTGTAAATCATAAACAAACGGTTGCCGGTACACCTAGGCCGTTACAAACGCTCTCTGCTCCTTTGCATACTAATCGCGAAGTAATCTAGTTAAAATTCAGCTGCGATTTTGAAACTTAGGAAGTTATGTTTTAATTATCATATTCATCATATATTTCCATGCGCGAGGAAGAAAATTATATTATTCTTAAGTAATATCTCGCGGAAAGTTCAACCTAAAGATAATATATTAATTTTCATTTCAATTTCATTATTTTCATGTTGGAATTTTTTAAAAACCTGTTCCTTAATTATTTTAGGTAAGTACATATGTATTTTTGGGAGTCTTATTTAATCTTTATTGCACAAAAATACACATTTGAGTACAAAAGGTGATCTTAATGCCTAATGGCATTCTCTACCAGTTGACCTTTGGGCTAACAGAAAATTGTTGTAGAAGGTGCAATATCGTACGAACGAAAGCATTAAGAGAAAAAAGAAGCATCTTAAAATACATAATAAACATGCGTTATAAATACATACATGCATTATTATTATTATTATTATGGTATTGTAGTGAAGTTATGAACAATTATAAAAGTGATCTACTCCTACTTGAGTCCTGGGCTCCAGGCCCCCTAGCATGCAAGCACGAGATAAAATTTGACAGGTACTAGGGAAATGAATACATCTATTCCATATTGTAACGTAAGACTTAACGCTTAAGGTTTAAAATAAAAGTGTCCCGTCTTGATAAAATCGCTATAAAAAAGTGAAAATCGCTATAGTCGCTTAGTAATAAAAGGTAATATAAGTCAGGAGGACAAGACACTTTTATTTTAAACTTTAAGCGTTAAGTCTTACGTTTGAATATGGTTTGATTTATGCATGTTATGCCCGCAGGAAAACTAGTCACGATGCGTCAATCCAAAATCGACAAAATGTATGGAATTAACATAAGCGGCTGACGCGACAATGCATTTTGCGTCAATCCTATACATTTTCTTTCATTTCGAAAATCGTTTAGTTAGCGTAACGCACCTTGGATAGGCTCCAAGCTCTCAAAGTTTAATTAGAAATTATTGAACTTTGAACCTTATAGACACTTCCAATAAAACACTTATTTTATACCAACCGCATTACTGGATAGGTATCCCTAGATTGTTAAGAGGTTATGACAGCTATGATAGTGTTATATTATCTGTGGCTGGGTGATTCTAAAAGGGTTTCATTTCAACCGCCGTCACTCCCTTGATCGCATTAAAGTCGAAATTTCTGTAGCTTTGTATGCCATTTTCGGTTATTTTATAGAGTGCCCTGACTTCTACAAAATAACTGAAAATGTCATCCAAAGCTACAGAAATTGGCTATTTGGTTGACCGATCAAATCAGCAACTTTTAATGAAACGTCAAAACGATCCGGTAGCATGAAGTTAATATGTAAATAGTAAAATGTGACGTCACAAATTTCAGTGCTCCTTTATAAAGTTTTTGTTGAATTAAAAATCGTTTTAATTCCAAAAATAAACGATAGCTAGGTTTTTCCGTGTTATTTTCGAAAGCTTGATTTAGTGGTAGTGTAAATATAATTTATTTTGACATTAGTCAAATAGCCAATTTCGACTTTAATGGGATCAAGGTACTGACGGCGGTTGGAACGCTCGTGGAATCACTAAGGGCCGTATTAATAAACTCATCTCAACTGTGATCCCCGTCTCAAGATACGTCAAAGTAAACGTCAATCCATAGAAAACTGTCATTTTTGACGCATCTTGTGACGGGAGTCTCAGCCGACAGCAGTTTATTAATACGGCCCATATTATACTGACCGAGGTGAGAAGCTCTCTGTTGACGTGCGCGTATCCCTTCAGGCTCACCACCGCCGGATTCATCTCGATGGCTTGGATGAAGTGGTCGATCTGCACACATTCAATTTATTATTACGCGACATATTCCTAAAAAGCCGTGGTAGCCTAATGGTTTGACCTGCCGACTCTTAAGCAGAGGGTCGTGGGTTCGAACCCGGGCTCGCACCTCTAAGTTTTTCGGAATTTATGTGCGAAATATAATTTGTAAATTTACCATGTGCTTTTCGGTGAAGGAAAACATCGTGAGGAAACCTGCACACACCTGCAAATCAATTTGACGGTGTGTGCGAAGTTCCCAATCGGCACTGGGCACGCGTGGGAACTATTAGTCCAAACCCTCTCATTGTGAGTGGAGGCCTGTGCCCAGCAGTGGGACGTATATAGGCTGGATTATTTTATATTATTATATTCCTAATCAGATTTTTTTATAAGAAGGAAGCATACGAGCATGCGGGTTACCTGAAGGACAGTAATCACCCCCGCCCCTGAACACCGGCAACTCAAGATGTTTTTGTGGATTTTTTCTTTTGATTGTCTTATTATTAAAAAGTTTAGAATAAAAATGAGATTAGAAATGAACCCTATTGTAGGCTTTTTGTTGCCTTTGTGCTTTAAAAGGAACGCGTGTACATCGCGATCGCCGCACGGTTAAATATCACGTAGCACGCTACGAAATCACGGCTACGATATTTCGTAGCTGTAGACCAGCAGCCAATTTTAAAACTAACAAAACACCAAGATTGGATATTTCGGCTTTAAATTAAATCAGTAACGAAAGAGGTTGTATAAAAATATATGTTTATTAATATGGTCCAAAGTTAACAACTTACAAGGTTTGTTCGTGGTTACTTACCTCTTTTTGAGCAGGTCTGTCAACAGCCAGTACATCTATGGACAGCAAGGTATCTTGCACACCAGCCGCTACCTAAATTATTAGAAAAAGTTAATATTCTCCAATAAAAAATTGGTCCTTGGAAAAATTATTTATAGTGGCCCTAAAAAGTACACCTTTTATAGTGTACTAGTTCTTGCCCGCGACTCCGACCATTAGAAGTCATTTATATGTTTGCCAAATATATAATAATATATAATATATCCAAATTCGTTAATCCGTTTAGGCGTGAATGAAATACAAACATACATACTTTACATTTATAATGTTTGTAGGAAGTATTATTATAAAGAGTGTGTTTTTAATAAATGTGCATATGATATGACGTACTTACGCGTATATTTACATTAATTATTATCTTTTCTCCTTCTTTCCTATTTCTTTCTACCTTCGTGCATTCTAGATATGATAATAAACTTGTATTATAAATGCATTGTTTTAATTTAATAAATTATCAAGTGTCAAAAAGTTATCTTTGAAATGTGTCAAATATTTCAAAGAAATAATCAATACATTAACGTTTTTCTTTGCTATGTTTTACCTCAATTCCCATATTTATTGGTATTTTTTTAAATAGTAAACTTATTAGTATAGGGTTTAAGTCAACAACAGCTGCCTATAACATGTTAAAGTATTTGACACACCGGAAAGTAAATATTTGACAACACGTTTAAGTAAACTACGTAACATTATTTTTATATGAGGCGTTCGACTTCGGCCGTCGCTATACAACAGTCAGCCAATAAAATATTGAGCATGTTTGAACACAAAAATGTCATTGACTAAATCGTATCGTATCGCACCTCAAGTTTTTCGGAATTTATGTGCGAAATATAATTTGTAAATTTACCATGAGCTATTCGGTGAAGGAAAACATCGTGAGGAAACCTGCACACACCTGCAAAGCAATTTGACGGTGTATGCGAAGTTCCCAATCCGCACTGGGCCCGCGTGGGAACTATAGCCCAAACCCCTCTCATTGTGAGTGGAGGCCTGTGCCCAGCAGTGGGACGTATATAGGCTGGATTATTATTTATTATTTATATTAACGTCAATCCATAGAAATCTGTCATTTTTGACGCATCTTGTGACGGGCACCTCAGCCAAGATCAGTTTATTTAATACGGCCCTTTCTAAATCAACATGAAGGTTTACTATGATTCGCAACCGCGCGTTTCGCAAACTGTTTCATTTCGCAACCGTTTCATTTGGCCAAACGCTTTTTTTTCTGAAACTGTAAATGTTTCAGGATTTTTATAAAACTAACCGAACCTAAACTATAGGGTTATACACGATGGTCCTGAAATATTTAGTTTCGGAAAAAAAAGTGGCCAAATGAAACGGTTGCGAAATGAAACAGTTTGCCAAACGTTTTTTGCCCTAATAGAAGGACACCCAGCATGAATCAGTGAGATCGAAGCTAAATCCGAAGCCCACAACCTTGTCATAGCAAAAGCAACTTATACAAGCAGTCAGCGAATCTAAAGAGTAGAGTATACACTAGACGGTGTCCAAACAACATAAGACAAAAGTGAACGCTATCCAAAGCTGGCAAACATGTCCTCAAAGAAAGAAGCATACACCTTAAGCGTGGACTTGTGCGAGCAGTCCGCGAAGATGAACAGCAGCGTGGAGCAGTAGGCAGTGTCCACGAAGAGCCCCATCTCCTTGAAGCTGAAGCCGAAGCCGTGGTCCACGATCTCCGATAATGCACCGTACACAGCGATGGTGATGTTAAAGAACCTGATTATATAACAATAAGGAGCGTCTTCACTGAGAGTATTCTTACCCGAGCATTTGTAAACGAGCAATAATTTCAACAATTACGACGACGCGGTTAGCCTAGTTGGTAGTGAACCTACCTATGAAGCTAGCGGTCCCGGGTTCGAATCCCGGTATGGACAAATATTAGTGTGATGAGCGCGAGTATTTGTTCCTGAGTCATGGATGTTTTCCATGTATTTAAGTATGTATTTCTCTATATACGTATGTTTATCGTTGTCTAGTACCCATAGTACAAGCCTAGAGCTTAGTTTGGGACTAGGTCAATTTGTGTGAGATTGTCCCCTGATATTTATTATTTAATTTGTAAGTTTGTACGCTCAGCTCAACGTCCACACCACTCGAATATTCAACGCCGAATGCTCATTGCATGCGAATGCTCTCAGTGGGGACGCTCCTATAAGAAACACCCTGTATACGTAAAGATGAAAATACCGACAATGCCGGAAAAAAGCTGAACTATAAATTATTTAGATATATATGTACTTGGTCTTGGTGGCGGCTAGATGAAAGAGTAGTTACAAGACGGTACCTTGCCGTTTTCCATCCCTTTATTAATTCATTCATTATGTTCTTTGAAATAAATTGTAGATAAAGAAGAAACTAAGGATAATGTACGCGTTGTAGGGAACGACGTCACAACAGAAAAGTCCCGCGTAATGTCACTACGTTACGTTGCAATGCCTTCCGACTTATAATGTTGCAGCCTACGAGTAGATTGACGTCATTGCACCTTGTCTTAAAATGTTACCAATTAGCTAAACAAGATGAAAATTAAATCCTCGCACTTTTCTAACATCACAATGGATCAGCATCTCACATGAACAGACAGTAGGTGGAGTAAGTCCTGGCGTACGCGTTGCCGAGCGACTGCAGCAGCTCCGACAGGTTCAGCCACAGGAACCGGTATCGGGAGATCAGCCTCGCAGAGCATTCCACGTTGACATCCTGACGATGTATATGTATTTATTGATCATTTACAGTTACCGCAGACTGCAGATTAGGTCTCTTCACATCTAATAAGATAAACACTCTCCGAAATAAAATATTTATCTATAGGTATAAACCATTTCTTTGACCCAAATATAACATGAGACCTAATTTCAATAACTAAGGGTCGTATTAAGAAACTGATTTTGGCTGAGATGCTCGTCTCAAGAGACATCAAAGTAAACGTCAAGTCATAGAAAACTCTAATTTTTGACGTATCGTGTGACGGGCATCAGTCAGAATTAGTTTATCTTGACGGCTTATACGGCCTTGATACATACCCTGCGGAAACATTCTGAAAGGCTTTGCGAGGCAATCTTAATGCCCTTGCAGTTGATGTACCAGAGGGCACAGTTCATATTGATCATGGTGATGATGTGGTAGTAGGCCGTGGTGTGCCGCAACAGGAACCCGTCCATCAGGGCACAGAGGCAGAGGAGGAAGCCGACAGCCAGCAGCAGGCAGCCGACGCTTATGATCACGATTTGGGTCTTTAGGTTTGGAAACTGCAAGTTTTCGCCGGTCACGCGGTAATACCTTACCTAGAAGTTGTGGTAATGGTGAATTTCTTCCGGTATATTTGAATAAAGAATTCAATGATGAAGCAAAAATTGGAGAGAAGGCTTTTTATGATCAAAATATATTTTTTTGCTTTTTGTAGGAAGCATTCTTGGGATGTGAACGTGAACTTACTTGAAACTTTCCCCAGCTGGTCTTGTAGATAGCGACCTGGCTGGCCACGCCCCACCCCACGAAAGGTATCCAGAAGTGGGGTACCAAGAACACCACGAACAGAATAGCGTAGATGTACTCATCAAACTTCTTGATGGAGCGGAGGATGAGGATCCTCTCGTAGCCTACAGTGAGAACCACTACCGTAGCCAGGATGTAGAAAGATATGGCATACATTGTGGCACCGGACTTCCAGCTAAACGTGATTGTGCCTGCGGAAAATTTACCGTAAATTATGGCAAATATGTGCATTCACTCAAAGTGCAGAGCTCCAATTCTTTATTTTTCTATACTTCAATTTGACACATCTTATAGACCTTGGGGTGACAGACGACTTATTTGGTCAACCGTACGATTTAGGAGTGATGATGATGATGTCATTCATGTAGATCTCGGCGTCTGCTTCTGCGTCCTATGGTCCTTTATGCTGAGGGCGTAAAAAGTCCAAAGAATTTAAGTATTGTTAATATTGCTTTCGCAACATTTCACACACTCACTTGTTTAACGCACATGTCACTCGCTCAGTCTCCAAGATATCGAGATCATTGCACGTTACATTAGATTCTGCCTAAATTTAGTAAGTAACCAGCTCGTTTAGTTTAACTTCTGGATCTGATGAGTCCAGAAAAATAAGCGTATTTTTTCACCAATAAGTATAACTTGGCAAAGAGTTTGAAAAAATGAGGGCGCTATTAGGAGTCAAATTAGAAAAACGTACTGTTAACCTAATTTTGGCTGGGATGCCCGTCTCAGGCTACGTCCAAGTAAATGAATGCATCTATTCCATATTCTATCGTAAGACTTAACGCTTAAGGTTTAAAATAATAAAGAGTATCGTCCTCACTTTTATTACCAAGCGACTATAGCGATTTTAATATTTTTATAGCGATTGTATCTTTTACCACTTTTACTTTAAACCTTAAGCGTTAAGGCTTACGTTAGAATATGGAATATACATAGTATTCATTTCCCCAGCACCTGTCAAATTTTATCTCGTACATGCAAGCTAGGGAACCAAGATCGGTTTATTAATAGGATAGGTTATGTGTGTGTACCGTTTGAAAATGTCTCCCTTTGCGGCTGTCTCACTGACCTGGCCTTGACCTGGTGATGGGCATGACGGCCAGCGCTCGGAACAGCACCAGCAGCAGCTTGTGGTCGCGGTAGAACTGGTCGTGCGTCTCGCAGGTGTCGCCGTCTTGCGAGGACAACATGTCGCGCTGCTCTTGCTCCTGTCACCCAAAAATGTTAGAACCCTGTCATTGTCATTGCCAAGCTTGTTATTTGGTGTTCAGTTTGAAGCTCATTATGACAAAGTAATAAAGTGCCCATTTGTAGGTACATACATGTAGATGCGACTAGTTAGTTGATAATGACCCTGTTTAAAAAATTTTAAACATTGAGTACGGGAGTAGAAAATTAACTACATAAATATTTAAATTAACTTACATAATCTTGTTGCGTTTTCTGATAAACAGACTTAACATTATGCACATGTTTCATGTCTTCCTTATACAGGATGTTGTTTAAGCCCTCATCGAAATAATGATCGGGAATCATCTTGTATATACCTCACCGGCAATGGCCGACTACTTAATAGTCTGAACTAAAGACTCGTTATCGAGATGGCAAACAAGGAGTGTAAATTTAATTAAATTTTAAAGCTAACGACCTGCGCCGCTCGCATTTCAATGACTCTAACGATCATTTTGACTGATCACGCTGTAAATAAATAAACAGGCGATTAGGGTTCCATTGGCCTTCGGATCTTACATAATACAGTCAGCATCAAATAGATAGGAGCAGCGAAAGTGGCCAAATATATCGCAACACATCTTTATTACTATAGCAATAAGGCATTGCGATATATATGGCCATTTGGCTGTTCCTATCTATTTGATGCTGACTGTACCTACTAGGAATATTAAAAAAACATACCTATTGTTGATAAGGCTTGTTACAAAGGCGAGCTGACATCGTCGCATTTGTTCGTTTGAAATTAAATATCTAGACAACTACTTATAAGCGTCGGTAGCGTGGTAGGTACGACAGCGACCTTATGGCCTGGCCACGACTTTGAGCGGCGGCGGCGGCGGCGGCGGCGAATTCTCTCTACATAGCTCGGTGGAGACGCTCACCGCGCAGCGATTAGTTGACATTACACGCGATGTATTAGAAAATTCGCTCGCCGCTCAGCCGGTCGCGCGAAGTCGTGGCCAGGCCCTTACGGCCTGTAGTCTTTGCCCGCGACTCCGTCCGCGTAGAAGTCGTTTATCATGTATCCCACGGGAACTATCAAATTTTCCGAGATAAAAACTATCCCTTCCCCGGGACTCGAAACTATATCCATAGGGGAGACCGGGTATGGTTGTCTCAGCAGCCATAAAAGAATACTAAACGAAGGAATAAGTGAATATATTGTTGAAGTACGGAAGGATATATAGCACTTGCGATTTTTTTACAGCGATCGATTAACTTATTCTTTCGTTTAGTATTTATTCTTTTTTGGCCGCTGTGACAACCAACCCGTGAGACAACCATACCCTGTCTCCCCTACCAAATTTCATCTAAATCGGTTCAGCGGTTTAAGCGTAAAGAGGTAACAGACAGAGTTACTTTAGCATTTATAATCTTAGGAATATTAGAAATAGTAGGGATTTCAAATACATGTCAGACTTCAACCTAAACCTAAGTAATCATTGAACGTGTCCGAGCCACAAAGGCAATAGGAGCCGGCTATTTATTTATTTATTAAATACAATTGTAGGCATTACAGGGGACCCAAATCGCTTACAAAGTTAATTGATAAGTACTAAGAGTTTACATAAAGTTAACTAACTAAATAAATTACAAAAGCACCTAATTTTATATATCAATGAGTGGCAGCTGTCGGCAAGCCCGCCGGCGCCCTGCCCGCGCGGCGAGGAGCGCGCGCCGCCGGCTCCCGCACTTTTTTCGAGATGTATTATAAATGAAACCAAAACAGAACCTTATGCTAATCTGACGTTTCTGGAGGGTAAATAAAAAAAACATTACGCATTACGTAAGTACCGTGTAATACAAAATATCACAGATTCATTTTCACATTATTCGTAGATGATTACATTGTTACACAAATTTTCATTACAGTAAAATAAGTAGGTGAGGTTAAGGCTGTTTCGGACGCCCTCTATATATTGGTTGCCAAACTAAACACAGCAAATTAAAAACATTGTTTAGTTTTAATTCGAAGCTCTAGTTCACCCAATCCGGCAACGCCTAAGTCGGAAGATTGAACTGGGAGGTCTAATGTAAACGCGACCTTACAAGTTATCTTGGTATTTATCTTTTATTTAATATGCTAAGCTTTGAAATATCAAACTTGAGTACCAGATATCGAACTCAGTCCTCCTTAACAACCATAGACGAGATATTTTTTAGGCTTTGTAAATTGACCAAGGTACAGTGAGCATTCAGCCACTTTTTGGAAGTATGTTAGTAAACTTAAATTATTTAAGTATAACGAATATATTATATATTTGTGTTGAAAGTTTCAGTCGGCTCTCAACTTGGCGAGTTGAGCCATGATGTCTCTATCGGCGTCCGAGCTGGACGCGCCGAGCCGGTTGCGGCCCGCGGCCGGGGCCTCCGCCATCTGAAAAAAAAAAGGTTACATAGAACACTAAGGAAACGGCGGGACGACATGGATCAGTTTCGAAGCCATTTCGACTCAGTAAAAAGCACTATTACGTGGCATAAAAAGTTTAAATAAAATAAGGGCGTTGTTCGAAATGAAACCGGCCACATGATCTATTATTTTTATTCCAACATTCTGCAGCTGTACTTTTAGTATGTTTGTCTCCTAACTAGTCCAAACGACGTCCCGAAGTCAAAAAAAATCTGCCGTCGATCTTTCTGTCCACACCCCTCTTGTGAGCACTCATTTACCAAGCTAATAGTATAAGCCTAGGGTTTAGTTTTATTATATCTTGGGTTGGCTATCAGTTAGGTAAATTAATTAATACCACCTGCACTTTGGAAAAACACACAAATTTATTTATTATAATTTTATAATGTAACCCACGACACTGACGCGTTGGGCGGCCATATGCAAGAGAGCGAGTGAGTGAAATGTATTAAAGAATTAACAATAATGTGGAAATGCAACACTCTTCCCCGCTTACATAAAATTGGTACCTGTACCAAAATATTACTTAACATATTAAAACATGGATTTTAACGAAGCAATTTTTAGCGTGGCTGTTCACATTAGTATATTTAATTTGTAGTATCTTATTTTCCAAGTAGTGTTTTATTAGGAACTCTGTTTTATTTGACGCGTTAATTGCTATTTGCAATTTTACTTCTTAAGTGCTATCAAACTCATTTAAATATTTATTACTAATAAAAAAAATATGTACAAGTATATATATTTAACGAACTATAAAATTATAAATGATCGCGACGAAATGCTATCACAAAATATGCGAACGATATACTAAACTAAATATGCGAGCGACTAAAAATATTTGCTAATAGAAAAATTGACGATCGATCCATAGCGGGGGTTCGAACCCGCCAATGATTTCAAAAGGAAGGATGCGCCCCATCGAACATTTGGCATAAACCGTCTTCATAAGGAATTACTAGCGCCATCTATCATAACTCGTACGGACTACGTGGCCGCGAATGGCGCGAAAGAGAGCCGCGTTGCATAGGTGTTCGTGTGTAACCTTGTGTGTGCGTTCTGGAATATTTTATAATTTTTTTTATCGTAATAAGTAACTTTTCTACCAGAAGGGCGTGCTTTAGAAGATATAGGTAAGGGCTGGAAGTTTCGCCTTCTAGTAATTTCTAGAACAGTCCAGAACATTCCAGAGTATTTGAGAGCATTCCAAAACATTCTAGAATATTCCGGTATGTTCTGGAATGTTTGAAAGTAGTCAGGAACGTTCGGGAACATCCCGTAAGGCATCCTTTAGACAGTAGGTTTTGCTGTCAGTTAACATCAGATCATTGTTGAACATTCCAGAACACTCGAATGTTATGGAATGTTCGGGAATAGTCTGAGACGTTCGGGAACATCCCGTAACATTCTAAACAAACACTAAAAAGTGAACAAAAGTTTGGGAAACGTTACAATTTTTTTGTAAAAATGTACCCCTTCATGTACTTTTAATCGAAAGTACTGACTCTCCGCAGACGAAGTCGCGGGCGGAAAGCTAGTAATATATAAAACGGTTTGATAAAAAGTATGTAACAAAAAGTTTTAACAGCTTAAAAAAGACGCCCGTACAAGGTTACTTCGCGTCGCTACATTGAGTCGTCATTGAACGCCAGTATGGGCTTGATACCAATATTATGGCTTTAAAAAGGGTTTATTTAATTGTTTGACATGCAATAAAAATAATGTAAGGTTACCAATGATACGATATTCCATGTTTACTTTGGTATAATAATTTTTGCAGCCTTTTACTACACAAGCAGTCATTTTTATTACGAGCGAACGACGTCTGCCAATGACGGTCTCCCGCGGACTACTGAATTCGGGGGAAAATGATAAATATGTAACTATAAAGAAAATGGGTGATGGTAGCTAATGTCCGAGAAGGACAGTAAATATAATATATGAAACCGTGGGGTGATTTTTTGCAAAATAGACGAATTTTGAGTTGAGTATGTTACACAAACACTAAAGGGTCGACCACACGTGCCCAAAGTACGTTGACGCACCGTAAACGCAGAGACGTGACTTGTACGTCACGTTTTTAACGCATCCGTTGTGTACGTATTTTGAGAGCGTCAGCATTTTTTTTAATGATATTATGACAAGAAAATGTTTATAGAAGAGAAGATAAGGCATAACAAAACTTTAAAAAAAAATTCTATCAAAATAATTACGATGGAAAAAAATAATGAATGATATGAAATATGTATAGTACTAGTTTCAGTCACTAAAATCTAATAACTGGTTTCTGCTTAAGTGAAATGTAAAAAAACTCACATCTACTCGTACTTTGCACACAGTAGTTGAGCGAGAGTACCAAATAACCAAAGCATAAGAACCTGCATAAATAAAAAGCGTGAAATGTAACATAACTTTAGCGCAATATGGTACTACGTATTTTTATCAATGGCAAACCTGCAATTGCTTCATTAAAAAAAATATGTCTAATATATATTCTACAATATTCTTCTAGACACTTATGGTATTTACAGGAAGATTTGAACAATGTAAAAAGCTGGTGCACTGCTAATCATATGAGTCTTAATGTTAATAAATGCCTATTCATAAAATTCACAAGGAAACGGTTGCCTTTATTGACCACTTATATGTTAGACGACATCGCTCTTTGCGAAGTTAACTCTGTCAGAGATCTTGGAGTGTATTTGGATTCCAAACTTAATTTTATACACCACATTGACTCGGTAATTAAAGACGGTAATAGAATGCTTGGTTTTATTAAAAGAATAGGCAAACATTTTCAGCGAATTCAAACGTTAACAACACTATTCCACTCCCTTGTACGTTCGCGTCTAGAATACTGCTGCCAGGTTTGGAACCCATATTATCAAGTGCACTCTGATCGTTTGGAAAAGATACAGCGATCTTTTACAAGATATCTTGTTTTCAAGAGTAAGGGCATCGGCATCTCCACACGAGCATCCTATGACAGTAGGCTTCGTTTCTTCAAGATAAATACGTTGCAGCAGAGGCGGACTTATCTGGACATTGCCCTACTGCATAAAATTATACATGGAGTAGTCCAGGAGCCATCATTGCTGCACTTTCTTAATATTGCCGTTCCCAAACCGAACGCACGACCGAGTCGTCTGATATATTTCCGTCCCACCTACGCGAGAACTAACTTGGGAAAGTGTCTGCCAATTTTTCGGCTTCAAACACTGTACAACTCTTTGGCTAAAGTTCACCAGCTTGATATTTACTATGATTCGGTCAATGCTGTAAAACGCACTTTATTAGTTATATTATAGTTCAAATGTATTTTTGTGTTTTTTATTTGGATACTTTTCGATTTTTTGTCGGGTTACTATGGAATATTTGTATTTATTTATTCATGTCATCTTTCTCTTATTGCATGTTCCGATATTGAATGTTTCTTTAATTTGTGATGTTTTCAATTAGTAGTTTTTACATGTCTTGTTTTTGTTTTTAATGGTCCCAGACTGTGCTAATGCTGTTGCACACCTGTAATTGGTGCACAAGCAGGGCTTTTTAATTATTATTTCATACAGTCAATGTAATTGTTTGTGTTACTGTAGGTGTGTCTAATTAAATAAATAAATAAATAAATAAATAAATAAATAAATAAATAAATAAATAAATAAATAAATAAATAAATAAATAGACACAATAATCAGATTAAGAAAAAATAACATTTAATGAAGAAAGTCTCCTCGAAGAAGGCCGCCCACTATTCGGACCGACGATCTGCGGGTCGATTTTTGAAAATCGAACGCTTGAAAGTGTCATTTGAAAATGAAAATGGAACGATAAATCGTTATTTTCGATTTAGAGCCCGCGCAGACAGAGAGCGGTCGGGATTTCCGAGTTCCACGTTCAGAGTTATGCGTCCTCAAATGTAATGCCACGGTCCGACTGCCTACTGTGTGCGTTATCGTTGGGACTCGGTACATTATAGATAACGCGGAACTATGAACGCGGAACTCGGAACTCCGGACCGCTCTGTCTGCGCGAGCTATTAGGGGTTGGTCGTAACGGTCTTTCGAATGCGATTACTAAATATACTTTAATATACTTAACTATTTTCTACCACTTCGTTTCGAGCACTAGATTCTCAAAAAACGACCCACAGGTGAAGATCGCGAGAAACCGATGGATGCGAGTAGCACAAGACGGATCGATCGAGTAGCGGATGTCCTTGGGGAGGGCCTATGGGCTTGTAGCCTTGTACACAAAACTGCGATACGACGTCGCATCGTAAAAATCTAAGAGCTTTCTGCGCAGTTTCACTACGCAGTTTTCTGCGCCGATTAGCAATTTTGTGTACAAGCCCTATGTCAAGCAGTGCACGTTTTTCGGCTTACCTTCCCGCTAATTTCGATGCCTATCTCGTCCAAAACCTTGTTGACCACGTCCTCGGTTGCTTCTTCATCCCCTGATTCATCCATTATATCGTCTAGTGTTTCTGAAACTATAAATACATACATCTTGTTGTAAAGTTGTAACTTGAAAATATTATTCCAATCATGCCATCACTTTGAAACTAAATTGGAACAATGGACACAACTAATTGAAACTTTAATTGGAATGGATATTTTTCGCAATTAAATGCTTGTTTCCATTTTAATGGTTTTGGATCCTTCTAAGGTTATTAAATAAATAAATATCTCACACAAATTGACCTAGTCCCAAACTAAGCCCTAGGCTTGTACTGTGGGTACTAGACAACGATAAACATACTTACATAGAGAAATACATACTTAAATACATAGAAAACATTCATGACTCAGGAAAAAATACTCGCGCTCATCACACAAATATTTTGCCTATACCGGGATTCGAACCCGGGACCGCTACCTTCGTAGGCAGGGTCACAGGGTCAGGGTCAGCCAGCCGTCCAACATCTATGAAACTCACACGGTTCATGCCTGCCGGCAATATTCGTACGGCGGCTTAACATTCGCCGCCGCCTAACCTCTAAATATATGTGATTTCGACACACCAGGTGTGTTACCGGAAGTGTTAAGACTGTTGTTGTTGTTACTCTACACACTAGCAGTTTTCAGACGACAGTTCGAGATCGACCGCGCAATAAATTCTACAATTCACAAACAAGAGATGGACGGTTTACCCTTGAATCGCCGACACTCGTTTCATAGAATGTTTTACTTCGCCGAATTTTCATATAATCGACAGGTATTTCCACGTGCAGGAGTTGCAACTTTTTGGAGGTCACAGAGACCTAACCTAACCAACGTAACCCATGCTTAAGATAACCTGAAAACAATAAGTTTCAGCAGAAAATTAGCTTTCGATGAAATGAAATTCGATGAACGACACATTCGATGAAATGAGTGTCTGCAAAACAAGGGGCACGGTGACGGACGACAATTGTTTGGCCGCCTGGTGTATCTGGCTGAGACCTGTCGATACAGGACGGCTAGCAAAAGCTGTTCACGACTTGTTTGTCGCTCGGATATCATATCTCTTTCTAACTAGTCTGTTACGACAGAGACGCACTGAGCGACAAGCGAGAAAATACAAGATGTGCTAGCCGCTCAGGTCTGCATTGCCACGCACCACGCACTTGCAGTTTGAAGAAAACGTCAGTTGTAGATCAAGAGATTGTCTGTGATCTAATAGCGGCTTTTACATAGTCGTTCTATCGCGCGTTCTCAGGAGTGTACAGGATTGCGTGCCGGTAAGTTTGTACGCACAATCGTGCGCGTTTATGTTTTTGGAATTAAAGCTAACGTACTTTCGCGTGCGATTGCTCGTATCAGTTTTTGTGTAAAGGCTGTTCGTGCGTGGTAGACAACGCGAAACTGGCGCGTGTTGGAGTGTGTGCAGTTCGAACAGTGTTTTTTGCGCGGAAGAATAAAATGTTACGTGTAAATGCAACCTCGATCCACGCGATTGCGCGCACATCTTGAGCTCATTGCGCGGTCTGTCCCTTACACTTCCAACATCTTTACACGCGCAATCTTTCGCACACGATTAGCTGTTTCACGCGCGATAGAACGACTGTGTAAAGTCCACTAAATAATATGATTACCTGACAAGTCAATATCGGCTAAAGAACTGTTACACTGTGTGATACTATACTATATATTTGCTATACAGTGTTTTAAGTAGATGCAGTAGTGGTCGTAAGTTCGATTACTTACTCATTTCGTCCGTCATATCCAGCCTGGCATTGGCCTGTTTGAACGCCTGCATGTCCTTAGCAATTTGTTGTGGATTCAGCACGGTGTTTATGTTACCCATTGTCTTGGCCGTGGTTCCCATTGCATTGGCTATCGCTATGTTGGCACCCATTGCTTTATTGGACATTTGTACACCAGAAATCTAAAGCAAAAATTATTATAAGATATTTATAAAATTGTAAAACTATTAAAGTCATATTCTGACTAATCTAACTAATATATCGCAAAGTTCAATAGCTGGGTCCACACAGTCCGAGCCAAGCCCAAGCTGCTTCGCATGGCAAATGCCTTGCGAGGCCGCTTGCCCAGTGTGGACCCAGCTAATTGGATGTGTTTGTGTTCCATCCACATTAGAATAAAGTGACATATTGACATGATCTTTTTCCGAGAATGACATAACCCTTACAGAACATGCGGGTTGTTCACAATTGAAATTGAACCAACTTGCGTGGCTAAAAACAAAATGTCAACCTTAAAAACAATAGAATACAAATCTTATTATCAATTTTATTGATAATGAAGATCTAATTGTTCAGGACAAACTAAAGTCATAGAGATAGAGGAATCCATGTGAACAGAGGTTAAGGCAAAATCCAATAATGTGCCAACTCATCATACAACATAAGTTATTGTGTTTAGCTGGTTTCTTCAATATTATAACAATGACTTGAGTGTTTGGTTAGTTGGTTGACTGGTAGAAAATACTAAGTCCATTATTACTTTTTTGTGCAACAGTTTCAATTAAATAAAAAATAAACATAACTGACAGACATTTTGACAGGAATAGATTGAGAGATCCCCAACATAATAGTGTTAAGTGTTGGATATAAGCAGTTTAAATATTAGCTACCTTGCCGTGAGCAGCGTAGATCCTTGTCTTTTGCTTCCGCAATTGGACCAATTGGAGAGCTAATATTTTACAACCGGCACCATTCCCTTCATTTGCTAACTTTTTAATCTCCATCTCCTAAAAAAGTACATAAAATTAAAACACATTTACATTTCTTCAATTCAAATCTAAATTCTGACTTATAATTTAGAGTTGCTATCAAATCTCATGAGGTGTATGTATTACAGAAGTTTTTCATTTATGAAAATATAAAAAAGTAAAATGTTAATTAAGTTCCCTCAATCGGAAACATTATCCGCAATTGCCCATCACTACTTACAAAATTTAGTGAGAATAACACATATATACCTATATATATCAATCAACACTAAATCAAATTTGTTGCATTAACTTTAAAAAAAAATCACTCTTGAAGTAAAGTCCATGTTACCTTCTGACCCAAACAAACATTTATGTACAAACTATAATACCATTATAATAAAGTAATCAAGGTTATGTTATATGATTAAACACACTAGCTAGGTAACAACTTTAAACTACTTATTAAAATAATTTAAAACATCCTTGTTGTAATGTAAACATTGCATCAGAAAGTTAACTCAAGGTAACATTATTTTTTGCTATTATCTTACCAGTTTCTTTTCTTCTCTTTCAAGAGCTGCTTTGTCCTTATCAAGATCTCTCCCTGCCTTCCGTAGCTCCCGGTCATTTTGCCTCTGCTGTTCTGTAATTTTGTTACACAGATTTAGATGAGTCACGAATTACACAAGCATAATAAACAAAATTTGTTCCCTACAGCAACAAACGTCAATCTACCTTTTACAGTAGGCGCTTTTCTAAAGAAATTCATGCTTAGATCCCTAATGTATTTTACTCTTCAATTCTCATTAAGTTTAAGTGTAGTTAGTTTAGTATTCAAAGACTTTTTTCAACTAAATTTTCAGATGACTAATTGTAAACTGTAAAATAGGTAAAACTGTAAATCTGCCACTGTCAAATTGATGTATTTGATTTTGATTGACGTTGTCTGAATATAGATAGTCTGTGGTTACAGAGAAAAATGTTGCTACAGCAAAAATCTCTATAATGTTTAGTAGAAATTGTAGTATAGTATAGTGTTTTCAATACTCGTTGGTGCGTCCCGCCAGTCAAATTGACGTTACAAGTTTACTTGCTCTACACACTCGTCGAGACATGGCGAGGCAGGCTTGCCATCCTTTTCAATTATATTATAAGTTAGAAAAGGACGGCATATACACCTCACTTTGCCTCGACGAGTGTGAAGAAATTGTGTGAAATTTGGTATGGTAATAACAATAGCTTATACCCTGGAATAATATATAGGATAATTTTTATCCCGGAAAATGTGATATTTCCCGAGGGAAAAATTATAAACGACTTCTACGCGGACGGAGTCGCGGGCAAAAGCTAGTACTTAATATATTTTTATATTTTTTATATCCCTAGAATAAATGGACGTACCTTAAGGAAAAGGATCCAATTCAACCATTTCACACTTGTAGAATTTGACATAATATTGACAGCAATAGAATTCAAATTTAAATACATACATTAAGGGCCGTATTAATAAACTCATCTCAACTGTGATCCCCGTCACAAGATGCATCAAAAATGACAGTTTTCTATGGATTGACGTTTACTTTGACGTATCTTGAGACGGGGATCAGAGTTGAGATGAGTTTATTAATACGGCCCTTACTTTGTGGGTTGGATCCTTTTCCCTAAGCTACGTCCAAATAAGGGTGTTGTGTGTTGTTAAGTTCCTATGTAAGTAAAACAACCGTTGGAATTATTAGCAATAGATGCATCTTAGTTTAGTATTACGTTACGCATCTTGAGATTACGAATATCTATGGGCCTCTGAGCTCACTTAAGGTTGCCGCATACTTATCAACCCAGCACCGCACCGGATCGGCATTGCCTCAACTCGAGCCGGTCAGTATTCTTTGTAAGAAACTCTCTAGTACTCCCTACTACTGCGCACACTAATCGGCACCGTAGCGGCATCGCCTCGCCTCGGAACAACCCGATCGCAAGCGCTGGGTGTCAACCCGCAGCCCCCGCGCTTCCGTCCGATCGTCCCGGCGCTTACGTCTCGCCTTCGGCGCGTGGAACGCTCGTGGTACTCGCGCGGGCGTCGCTCGACCCTCTCGCTCACACTCACTATTTTAAGTAAACGATCGGCGAGTCGTCCCCGTGGTGATGCCTAGCCGTCAACCAGGACGGCTAGCACAAGTGGTCCGCGACTTGTTTTGTCGCTCGGATCTCCCTCTCAAACTAGTGTATAGAGACGCACTGAGCGACAAGCGAGAAAATACAAGATGTGCTAAGCGCGCTGGCGTCGCTCAGCCGTAAGCGCGGTGTCGCCCCGCAGTAACCGTGCCACACCGCTTACGTGCTTAGCTTGCGTTGGGTTGACGCCGGGTCGATGGGTACGTTCCACTAAACGCCCGCAACGATCGTAACATCCTCTGTATCGTTCCACCTAAGGTCCGTGGTCGTCGCGAGCGATCGCTCGACGTCATAGATGACGTCACTGTTCGCGACCACATCGCGCCCACTTCGCCCACAAAATATTAGTGGGTCAGAGTGAGCACACAGCGCTCAACATGTGCGTTCCACATATAACATTCGCCTACAACGCCCGCGGCGTTTTAACGTTAGTGGAACGGCAATTTCAGCGGTCGTGGTCGATGGCGTTGCGGGCGTTTAGTGGTAGGTAGGACGTACCCGATGTCGCGAGATAGACTAGGTAGGTACCTATTTAGCAAATCTATTTGAAACATACCTGTCATGACTCTTGCGGATGTAGGTATCTATTGATTAAAATATTAGGTACATTTTTTTGTAGTTATAAAATAAAATGGTACATAAATTACACAAACATTTAACAATAACAATTTTCAGATGGCACTTTGACACATTTTTGACACTCATAATATCACAGTTCATAATACCTATCTTGCTTTTTTTCCATTTTATCCATTTGGACAGGCTAAGGTCAATTACCATATTATCGCCTCGTCATTAGATAAAAAAATCCAGTATTCATTAATATCTTGCTTACTAAGGGCCCCTTCCCACTTTGCGTCTTTTGAGCGTCGGCGTCCCCGCGACGCTCATAAGACGTTAAGTGGGAAGGGGCCCTAAATTCGATCATAAACTTAACTCATCTTTTGGGTGAGATGTCAATTCGAGTATGCAGACTTCTTACGATATAATTTAGGCTGTAGCCTATGGAACTAATAATACGTAATATTACTAAGACACCGATTACACCACCCTTAAATGGGCACTTTCGGGACGCCGCAATAAGTTGGAATGAGATGGAGATATCTCCATACGTCTCTAACGTATTGCGGCGTCCCACTCGTTATGGTTAGGGTGGTGTAATCGCTGCTTTAGACTTTACTATTACTTCCTTGCCTTCCTACATAATTAATTTGATACCTACTAATTAAACCGATACTTGCCTCAAGTCGAGGCTGCTCGGCGTGAGGCTGTTCAAGAGGGTACGCAGCTAAACTTCATCATCCAATTGCTCTTACGGTAAAGGAAAATATTGTAAGGAAACCTGCAGCTTCCATCTACAACCAGATTTCAGACGTTCAGTTGAAAGAAATGGTAATTTAAAAATACTTTGAGGAGATCGTACCCTGTTATTCCACTCGTATTGGTACTTAATTATTCCCAAGATGTCGGATAATCCAAATGAAACAAGAAATACTTAATAAACGTACTATATTTTCGAGAGAAAAATCGATTCTCTTTTTCAGGTCACTTCATTTTTATTAAAAACATTATAAGTTACAATAGTTACTTTAGCACATAATATCAGAAAACATTAAGCTACTAATATAATAATATTTAAAACTTGGACACTTTTTATACCAAAAAAACTGGTTTTTGTGACATGTACAAAATTCGTCTTGAAATAAAAAAGGACATTTTCAATACCTGTGTTAAGTACTAATAAAACGCAAACAAGATCAACATGAATCCGATAAATAATTCTAAAATACGACATTTAATTAAATTAACTGAAACGAGTAAATAACGTTCTAAGATGCATACACGAAATCGGACGGTCTATACAGCCACTGGATTCTCTAGGATTCCCACATTTGGTAGATTTTAGATCTAGACTGACTTACACAACATAACTCTACTTTTAATTATTATGACGTAAAGAGAGATTCACCACGACCATTTAGGTGTGTAGGAGCTAAAATTCCACACGTCAGGCAAGCCTTCATGAGCATAATTCTGGAACTCGCTCTTGGACCATTGGAAGGGTTTGAGGACATCCCTATTGAGATGTTCCATGGTCTCCTGAGCCTCTTCCTCTTGCTGCTTCTTCACGAGGTCCCTGATCTCAAGACCGTTGATGGTGGGCTCGTCGTCGAATTGGTCAGTGTAGATGGTGGCAACGGTTCCTTTGTTGAGAGGAATGGTGGCGTTGGATTGTGTTGTGTTGGAATACGGAGGGCTGGATATGGCGACGAACTCTAATGTTGGTTGTTTTGATGTGCCTGAAAGTAGATTGAATGAAATTTAGCAAAATACAAAAATGGGCGTAAGTATAAGTTTGTTAGAAATAATTATATTAAATGTACAATGCAAGAAGTCTTTTAAAGTATTTTCAAGTCAGTTAGACTGGCACATTGAAAGTGGTGCTGCGCGTCTTCGTGAATTGAAACCATTGAATTTTTTTTTTCAAAATTCAAATTTAATTTTATAATTCTTACAAAACGTTTCGTCCAATTTTAGTGAGCGAAAATGAATTGCTGTAGAACAAACGTTTAATTAAGTAAGTAAGCATTCATAAAAATCTTGTTAGAAAAATTTCTAATAAGTGCCTTTTTTCAAAGTCATCAATGTCATCATCTACGTACCTACACTTTCCTGATCTAAGAACTTTACTTATATCTACATCAAATATTCCAAGTTATTAACACTTACCGGTTACCACTTTAGTGTCAATAACTCCATAAGCTTCTTTATACTGTGTAGCGATGTCTCCTCGCACCCCCAGAACCGACCAGTACCCGATATCATTCAGAATGCACTCTTCCTCTCCGCTGCACTCCACAGTCTCGTTGCTCGCCCTGTTCATTGCTGTAACGTTGTTCTGCCTCATCAGAGCTATGATGCTGTCCAGGGACGTCGCGTTCTTGTACCCTCGCTTGAACATCACCGCCCGAGGTGATTGTGACACGGAGAATATGTCGCCGTATAAGTCTTCCATTCTATCCACGAAAGTGTGCTCGGCAACATCCTGGAATTTTAGAAAGAGGTGTAAATTAGATAGAGGTTTTTAACCGGCATTAATTGCGATCTCCATGGCATAAAAAATATTATGTTCTGATGTACGATTTGAAGTACCTTGAAGAAAGGCAGTCCGTAGGTGGCCCAGTAGCCCTGGGTGAGCAGGGCCTCGGTCAGGTCGGCGGTGTGGGTCCGGCCTGGCACCTGTTCGACGAGCCGCACCAGGTTGTTCCTGTGGCCGACGTTACTGCGGTGCAACACGGTATGTCGTACGTCCCTGCAAGGAAAGATGCCTTAGGTTTTTAAGGTGTTTAATTATTCATTTTCAGTGATCGGAGTAGTGCTTATTTACAACTACATAAACTTGATGCATGTTCATTCAAAAATGTTTTACGATCTCACTCACACATGAATGAACATGCGTTAAGTTTAGGTAAATTAACACTGCCTGTTTGACAACTGGTCATTTTAGACCAACATTCCTAGGTTTTGCTCGAAGATTTCAGATTATTGCCGACGCGGTTAGCCTAGTTGGTAGCGACCCTACCTACGTAGCTAGTGGTCCCGGGTTCGATTCCGGTCAGGGCAAATATTTGTGTGATGACCGCGACTATTTTTTTCTGAATCTAAAATGTTTTCTTTGTATGTGTGAGATTGACCCCTAATATTTATTATTTATTTATCTACGTATATATATAACTAAGTATTTATTTATTTATATTACAAAAATTTGTTTTGCGACAAAGCTTTGTGACTTGGTCAATTTGTGTGATATTGTCTCCTAATATTTATGAACGGTTATACTCGTGTGACACTTGTGACATTGTAAAGATGGTGATTACGATTGGCAATGTTCTCACTATAAACTAAATGCTTCAGAGAGGGGTCATCCCCTCCAGTGTAAGAACTGTATTGCATGTAACTTTCGACATTTATTTACTGTAGTAGCCAACCAACTCACTTGCTCAAGACCAATTCAGGAATATAATCCTTCCTAGCCTTGTAGCCCGGGTCGTCCAGGTGGGGGAGCTTGGTCATGTCGACCACCAGCCACTGCTTGCAGGCGGTGCCGGAGTTGGAGGCGGCTAGCACGTGCGCCCAGGAGTTGGCGCTCGCAGCCAGGTGGTTGGCGGCCGAGATACGCGGTGCAGCTGGGACCTTTACACACAAGACATAGGTAAGTTTCTATCAAAATAATGTGCCAAGTTTAACTACCGATTGTTATTGATTTGCGTTTCCCCATCACAAGAAGTAAGTTTTCTTAAAATCCCCATCATAACTCAAGCAGAACCCTTAGCCACGATGCCCATCGCTAACTAGCGTTTCTATTCGTTTCATTTTTAAACCAATCTTGTCACTGGTAGATCACGTGACTCTTCGTATGACGTGACCTACCAGTGACGCGATTGGTTTAGAAACGAAACGGATAGAAACGCTAGTTAGCGATGGGCATCTTGGCTAAGGGCCCAGGGCGGCTAGCACAAGTTGCCCGCGACTCGTTTGTCGCTAGGCCCATTCCCTAGTGTGTAACGAAAGAGACGCACTGAGCGACAAACGAGAAAATACAACTTGTGCTACCCGTGCTGGAGTTTTGCATTGATGTGTACGGTACGTACGGTGCGGTACGTACGTACGGTACGGTGTGTACGGTAGGCATTCGACGTGTGTGATTCAGACGGCCGGCGAAATAGCTAGCAAAAACGCATTGCGTCTTAGTAAGGGTTCAGACACGCGGAAATCTGTTACTGTTTAATATCGTGGTTACAATCTCGAAGTCTGTCCGTCTGATCTAAGAGAATTGAACGAAGAGAATCTTCTAAAACCGTGCGGTTTTCACGATTATCACCCATATCTTAGCAGCCTTAGTGCTCAGAGTAGGCAACGCATATGCAATGTCAAGATGAAGCTATGTCCGTAGGCCCAGGGCCCACAATTACTATCATGTGGCCTAGTGTGCTCGTTTGCCTTCTCTATGCCTTAAAAATCACCCCACCAGCATAACCCATAGCAACAGCATAAACCTAAGTAAATTTCAATGTCTGAGAGTAAATACTTACTTGTTCCGTAATATTGACGAGCTTCCACAGCCGCTTGTTGTAGTTATTAAGGGTGGTACCAGTCACCACGAGGCTGTGGTCCCGTCCCGTTACGGTGTAGAACTCGTCCTGGCTGGTGACGGACCCAGGGTACCCTGAGAAGTCCACTGAGGTGCCTGGCACCAGCTTGTCGCTCCTGGACGTGACGTGGTAGTGCAGCTTGTACCGTTTTAGGATTCTGGTCATTGATGAATAGCTGTAATGTATATAGATGGTGTGATCAGATTGATTCGTACGTTTAGTTTCATTTGAATAACAAGCCATTGGTACTGGCGGTATCAGAGACGTTAAACCATACAATTTTGGGGTACATTTGACTCTGTGTTGTTTAGTGACTCAAGGTACAGTCAGCCAATTTAATTCCTCTGGACTAAAATATAAGTAATTATCTAGAAGTAGACATTTTTCAGATTTTTGGGTTCATAAAACTGCGGAGCGGAGATAACGGGGAACGGTCATTTTTTGAAAATTTTTGATTATAAATCAAAAATTACATCACGGAAAATTATAAAAATAATAGTTTTGAAATGTGCAGATTGAGCTCTTTCATATGACACCCAATTTGCTATAATCAAATCACTTTCATGTTTCAATCACCCATTCTAGGCCCTTTTTCAATTATTTATAAAATTAAGTTCATATTTTTTTACTAAAAACAGATGCGGGCAAGCAAGTTAAAACGACTATGCCAAATTTCAAGTTGATAGCTTGTGTAGTTGCTAAGAAAAACTGCTGTGACAGACAGGCAGACAACGAAGTCTCACCATAAGGGTTCCTTTTTACCATTTTGGTACGGAACCCTAATGAACCAATAAAATAACAAGTAAAAGTCAAACATACCTCCCGGCGCCGTTTTGAGCAACAAACATCTTCCTAAAAATAGTTCCATCTTCAGATGTTTCATTGACAATTCTTAGGAACGCACTGGACAGTCCAGACACCGTGTCCAAGGCCGGGTCGTCCCTCGTGAGGTTCAGCTTATGCTGAATCTCAGCCACCTCGGATACTGAGTTCAGCCAGTACAGGTCTGAGATGTCTGTTTCGTATTCCTTCATGCTGCGGTCGACTCCATGCTTCCAACCGGTGTAGATGCCGCTTATTTGCGTGTAGTGTAACGATACCTGGAAATTTAGGGTTTTGCTAGATCACTAAGCTGTTGTTAAGTAACCTAAATTTAAATTTGGATTACTAATGGACTCCTAGGAAGGAGAGCTGAGAGTCTCAAAAAACTGGTGGTGGTTGGTGGAGTATAAGGCAAGAGAACACAAAGTCGTTCGCTAAGCAGATAGTCTGACCAAGATAAGGAAGTTACCTTCTCAAGCAAATTCCATCAAGAGTGGGGCAACATTAGATCGAGACCTATAACTAGTAGCGATGGGTCATAATCTATAACTTCCGCTTCAATTAAAAATGGTTCGTGGTGCGTGTGGCGGAATGGTGCGTCAAAGCAGTCTGGTGACAAATTCTATTTAAAAAAATCTCAGCTGGTCTTGCTTGTTCTTCTTCTAGTGACTCTTCAATTTCCGCCATCAACTCAGAATATTTATATATTTATTGAATACTTACATGGTGCCAAAACGGTTCAACAGCTGCTTGCTCCGCAGCCTTGGTCTTCCAGATATTAACGGATCTGTCCAAAGCGTCTTTGAGTTTGTTGCACTGCTTTTCCAAGAGAGTGTCCTCACACTTGGCCCGGATGGTGTTCTCCAGGTGTGTGTGGATCAGGTACCAGGTGAGGGCTCCCTCGACGATCCCCGCGGCGTACGCTTGGATCTCGTCGGGGTAAGACTCGTCAGTTTCTACCTCAAGGAGCGACCAGCTGGAAGGGAAATGAAGATTTAAAAAGACGGCGCGGTAAGCGTAGTCCTTGGCCCTGCCTTAGAAAGCGGTCGATTTTTGAGGTTGGATCCCCGGTAAGGCACCATCACCACGGACGAGAAAATCGCGGTGAGCCCGTCCTACTAGTACCTATAGATTGTATTACAGTGAAGATTGGCCCATAGAGTTCGCATCGAAGTTGGTGGCACAGCGAGACAATCGCCGCGATCCTCTCGTCCGTGGAGATGGCGCCTATAAGGGCCTGCGCAAACCGGCGGAGCGCTCCGCCGGTTTGCGCAGGCCGTAAGGTAAATATTTGTGTGGGGAGTGCGAGTACCCGATCCTGCCTGAGTTTTGATGTTTGGATGTTTGTGTTTCAATCATGCCAAAACGGCTGAACAGGTTTGAATAAAATTTGGCACACAGATAGACATGTAGGATGCTTTTTATCCCGGAAATTTTGGTAGTTCGAGGTAAAAGTGATGAAATACTTTAACGCGGATGCAGTCGCGGGCAAAAGCTAGTTATTTATAAAGTCCAAAATCCGGTAAGGCCGGCCTTACACAGTATGAATTTTAAGAATCTGAATTAATATTATTAATTCAGAAAGCACGGAATTGCGTACAATTTAACTATCATCCACACACAATCTGATTTTTCAGATTATGAATTTCTCAGATTGATCTGACAGAACGCACCTCTTTCCATACATTATCTATGGACGAGCACACACACTCTGGATTCAGATTATGAATTCAGATTATGAAAATTCATACTGTGTAAGGCCGGCCTAACAGTACGGCCTTTATAATTATGTTTAGCTTATTTAAATTAATAATTTACTGATGACAAGACAAGACTGAGTTAAGTCTTGGATAAAAACAACCGTCATATTGTAAACAGAACATGCGCTATTTACGATCCACGTTTATACAAGTAGACACATGTATAGGTATTTTATATTTATGACTGCATAATAAGTGCTCAATGGATGGTAATCAGTGATAGTTAACGCTGCTTAGTTCCTGCCCGAGTTCCGTCTTGAGAGAAGAGTGAATTCTAATTTCATATTTTCAAAGATAGTAAGTAGGTACCCAGTTTCTACAATCATAGAGCCTCGACAACGGATTAGAAAAAACCTTTTTCTTTTAATCGACTAGGACTGCCCAAAAAGGAGGTTATCTTTCACCTGTGTGAATGGTTCTTTGTTCCCTTGTAGAGGCTGATAAATATGCCCGATTTCGACGACCGAGGTAGATTAGAGTCACAAATGTCACTGGATACTTGAATTGACAAAATGAAACAATCCTTTTTTTTTAGAGAACTGGGCGTAACGCCGCAAATACACCTGCAAGAAATTACTGCGAGAAATATCCCGACAGTGCTGTCCAACAGTAACTTGCAAGAAAGTTGCTAGTGTAACCTACCACTAGGGACTGACGGACAGCACTGCAATTTCTTGCAGGTGTAACTGCGGCCTTAGGGAAATCTGGCTGTAAAACTGACCCTATGGTGTCAATGTCCATTCTGAAGTGGGCTCTCGCCACTCCTTTGGGTATATCAGAAAGCTCGTTGCTCTGTCCCCAATACTCGATACGGTACCCAGTCTTGTTCGAGTAGAACACAGTGGCCGTGTAGTTTCCGTCTTCTTGAATTCTTAAACAGAAAACAAACAAACTCAACAGCATTTTCATGGTAAAATTATCGATGTGGATAAACTTGGGTAAGACGTGGATTTCGGACCAGTAAGTGCGTGATAAATGCTTTATCGGATGCTGTAGCAACCCCGCTTGAAACTATGCCAATAGCGTCGTTAAATCTTTACTTTAAACACTCCAACCTCCGTCATCGCCATAAATTTGATAAGCATTTGAAGTAAGTCTCGTAATAAACAAAAAGCACTTTGCGGTACAAAAATACATTTACCTCTCCATCTGGCCGACGAAGAGCGCCAGTATAGCCAGTACTCCAAGGAGTCCAAGAATGTAGGAGCTGATCTTCGTCCTCATCCATGAGGCCCCGACTACTTTCAAAATTTTGCTCATTTTGGTATTTTGACAATAAAGATACTCGTAAAACTATAAAATATAAAATATGTTAAGGAATTTAATAACAATGAAGTGACAGCGCGTGTACGTGATTTGCTCTAACGGAAGAGCAACCATCGGACGACCGACGGCAGGCCAGGACGTTCAGGATCCTCTCAATCTTCCGGCTCTGCTTGACCGCATCGGATTCAGCTATGCGTTGAATTTTCAAGGTGATAACACCGATTTCTTCAAAGTATGTGACTTTTTACCCTGAAACAAAAGAATTCTAGAATGTACTAACGCTTGTAACTCATAAATCAACATTTGCTTAAGAAATTATCATATCCTAGATTCGTTTCTATCTCTACATTCACGTAGATATTGTTGTCATTGAATTATAAATAAAATATGCGTTCAGCCCCCGTATTATGGTCGCTTTTATCGCGGTGGATAAAGCATCCGTCACTCTTCAACTAACATACTGGCCAGAAAGTGAGAGATGTTTTATCCAAGTATATACTTGGATAAAACAATAGGTTTAAATTTAAATTGTCCACAATGTTAATAAGCAGCTCAATTGATAATGTTTGAACACTAGTGCGTACCTAATATTAACACAAGAACACCTGTTTAAGTTCACGATACAGAAGACTGTATTTTAATCACTGCACTTGTTGCAGTTCAAGATAGGTTCACCCCACGCGTCTCTGTTGGCGACACTGAGGAGAGAACCTCGCAGTAGACAAGTTTTATCACAATATCAATACAAGATAGTTAGATTGTTGTGTTCAGAATCACACTCGCTTATCTACCTCATAGTAAGGAGTAATACAGGACTTGGGTAATAAACGCCACGGTTTTGTATTGATCCAGTAACGTTAACTAGTCTTTTGAATTTAGTAGTGTGTCTCAGGAAGTGCATTTTTCATCCTCGTATCTTGAATTGTAGATTGTATTTGCGTGGATCAAACTGGAAGTATTTCTTTTATAATTAGGTATAAGAATATTTATGAATAGGTATTTAAAATCTAATTATTATATTTGTTAACATGAAATTTACCAACAAACATAACAGTCACGTTTGAATCTACTTTGTCAACTTCATTGTTTTCAAATGTAACTTTATTGCCGTTTAGTAAAACGTGATTTGCACAAGGAACGTTAGCATAGCTGAGTGAGCGTTCAGCGTACCGAACTAGCCAAATGGTCTTATAACAAAAGCATTGTATGGCCAGAAATCTTGTACAGTCAGCTGCAGAGAAAAGTAACCCCCCCCCCCCCCCCCCCCCCCTGCTAAGTAAAATGTATGCAGAGGGGGTTACTTTTCTTTGCATCTGACTGTACCTATATAACAGCATTGCATTACGTGGCAGGTCCCATAATGATCTGGCCTAACCAAGATGTAGTAAAAGAAATGAAATCAACGTCTGATTATTTTACAATATGTCTCCTTTAATAGCTTAAGCTAAGTTTGGGACTAGGTCAATTTGTGTGAGATTGTCCCCTGATATTTATTTATTTATATGTACACACTTCTGACTTGCAACATCTTGCACTAACCATGTTCATATGAAGATGGTCATGAATCGCATGGTGCACTGAACTTTTGGAGAGCTCTAACCTTTCTGCTATCTCCCTAATTTTCAAACGACGATCACTTAATACCTCTTCTTCAATAAGAGCGATATTCTCTAGAGTAAGCACTTCCAGCGCCCGGCCGTCAAGTCCCAGGTCTTCGACAGCTTCCCGTCCAAGTCGGAACTTCTTCACCCAGTTTTTTACTGTACTATCTAACCGCTCTTTAATTTGGGCAGGAGATAAACCTTCTGTAACTAAAAATTTGGTACTTCGACAATATTCAATTTTTGACATCTTGGTTAAACAAGCTACTTTCCACACACAAATGACTCTAAAATTGAAAATAACAATAGCAAGTTGCAACTTGTTTGTTTATTATGTTACTTGGAGAGACGTAGGTACTATTCAATCCAGCATAAAATGTTATGACATGTTTCCTAGAGACATGATGTGCTAGGAACTAAACCAATCGCGTCACTGGTGGATCACGTGACTCCCCGTATGACGTGATCTACCAGTGACGCGATTGGTTTAAAAACGAAACGAATAGAAACGCTAGTTAGCGTAATGCATCTTGGCTAAGGGCCCAGGTCATTATGGGTCCGCCTAGTATGTAAAATTTTATCTTTTTAAAGCTTTATAAGCTCACCTGCGATGATTTCGCCTACTGTTTCCAAGTGCACTGCGCCGTTACCTATGCAAGTGCAACAATGCACCTGAAATCATAAACCTAGTACCTATTCTACTCTACACGTGCATCGACTCGGACAATCGCCTAGTAATAACCATACAAAACATATATTAACCATACAAATTGTGTAATGTATGCGGTGAAGCGTAAGATCATAAATCATATGTGACGTTCTCAATATAAAGGGACCTTATGAAGGCAGGCGGTTACGCTGTTTTTAGAACTGTTACGTTACGTTACGTTAATAAGGTCCCTTTATATTGAGAACGTCACATATTATTATTAATATGTTAGGATTTATGGCTTGTTTCATTCAAGAGTCATTTTAATAATTTACTTTTTTATTTGTTTTCTTTTCTTTTTGACACTTTTACATTTTCATCTCCATTATTATATTATTGCCTGTGGAATCTGTGGAGACTCAGAGACTCTACATCCTTTGTCTGTTTATTTTTAACTGACTAATAATTTAGGAACCTCCTAATTTTTTTTATTTCATTATTGATAAGCGTAACTTGACAGCCTGTATTTACAATGTCTAAAAAACACGCGCTGATTATTTAAATAAGTAATTACTTTCTTATCAAAATGAAATTTTAAGAAATTAACTTTCGAATTAAAAGAATTACGTGAAGTTCGTTTTAAAGATAAAAGTAATATTTTACTAACAGAAGCGATGACGAGTTGAATAATCTTAAATGGTGTGGTTTTTATAACCACACGATACAGTTGAAATTCGAATGATTCATGCCCAAGTGTGTAACATGTATATCGTATAATTCTCATTACATATTAAGAAAAAGTTTACACAAGCACGCAAACACAAGCACACAAGCAGCAAGCATGTTTTCCTGGCATTAATGTAAATAGTATTTGTCAAATAAAATGTAAGTTTGAAAAAAACTTTATTGAAATACGCAACCATCGATTTATTACTAGAAATTAAGAACAAAATGCTGAATTGTACATCTGCCTTTTATATTAGATAGTCATAGTCATAGTCATAGTCATATATTTTATTGCCTTATATGTTGTAGTTACGAAATGTGCCGTTCTCAATATAAAGAGACCTTATGGAGGCAGGCGGCTACGCCGTTTTTAGAATTGTTACCATAGTATTCGTATAGTTACGAGAACAAGAAGAGCGTAACTGCCTTTCTCCATAAGGTCCATACTGAGAACGTCACAAATTAGTATTTCGAGATTATCATGCCGTATCAGAGTGTCAAAGATAGATAAAGAAGATAGGCTTGGAATAGAACAGGATGGAAATACCTACTCCACCGACAAGAGCGTAGCTCTTAAATGATTGATAATGATGATTAGCAAGTCTAAATTGTATAATTTTACAAATATTTAATTAAATATTTAATTATGCTTAATTAATTTAAAAAAAAAAAACGAAAATAGAATTGAAATCTATAAGCGCGTGCTACACGGTTTCAAACAACAGTTTGAAACAGGCGGTTTAAAACCGTGTAGGCAGTGGTTTTAAACCAAATTTCGCATGACCTTAAACGCCCTTGGCAGATATCAAACAAACGGGCTTGTTTGAAACCGTGTAGCAGCTCGCTTCTACCAAGGCCGCAAGGTCAGTTTACAAATACAAATACAAATACAAATATCTTTATTTTGCAGTTGGTTTAAAATAAAGCTGTGGTTTAAAACTGTGTAGCACACGCAATAGTGTACATTAGGTTACAAATTTAAAATGAACTTTATTCACGAATCCTATAAGTAGGTAATACGAAATTCACTCACCATCATTTGTGACGTTCTCAATATAAAGGGACCTTATGGAGGAAGGCAGTTACGCTCTTTTTGTTCTTGTAACTATACGAACTCTATATGGTAACAATTCTAAAAACGGCGTAACCGCCTGCCTCCATACGGTCCCTTTATATTGAGAACGTCACATTTAATTACCGAACACGGTAATTGGGACATTTTCGTGAACGACTAATTATTGATGACGCTAACGAAATGTTGAAAAGTAACACGTGACTTCACCGATTTATATACAGCGTGTTTATAAAACCTACCAACGTTTGTTTAATACTTTCAGTGAAGCGTAAAAATACGACATCGGGCGAGTTGTCAACATCATTCGCATTTGTATATAGGATTAGTAATTTTAGTTTTTAAATCGATAATTTTCAGGGCTCTTTTCCTAGAGAGACGCTGTGAGAAAATGCTGTTAGGTTATTACTAAGAAATCTTTATATGGAATTAGTATTAAAAACTGGTCCATAAACATTTTCAATTATTTTGATTATTTATTAAAAATAAAATAATATCAAAAATAATTTGATTCGAACTTTGTCTTCGTTTGATTTAATTTTAACTACAATTACGTAACAGGCCCCGTAGCATGCAAGCACGAGATAAAATTTGACAGGTGCTAGGAATAAATGAGTTCATCTATTCCATATTCTAACGTAACACTTAATGCTTAAGGTTTAAAATAAGTGTCCCGTCTTGATAAAATCGCTATAAAAATGTGAAAATCTCAATAGTCGCTTAGTAATAAAAGATAATAAAAGTCAGGAGGAGTGCTTAAATATTAACCGAAGCTACCGAAACTCTATTGAACTTGGTAAGCTCTATGGAAGCGGTTAACTAGTTCAAAGGGGTTCCCCTAACGGTAATACAAATCAGGACGAGACACTTTTATATTAAACCTTAAGCGTCAACTGCCGCACTCAGAGACGTCAATTAAGTTTTAAGTTTCATTAAAGTTGCTGCGTCTTATTCTATTGCTATAGCAAAGAAAGTGACAGCAGCAACTTTAATGAAACTTAAAACTTAATTGACGTCTCTGAGTGCGGCAGTGAGTCTTACGTTAGAATATGAATATATGTATTCATTTCCCTAGCACCTGTCAAATTTTATCTTGTGCATGCAAGATAAGCCCGCAGTACGTATAAGCAGCGAAATAAAAAGTAGTTATAAATTATCCACAGTAGCAAGAAAGGTTCTGTGTACCTAAGAAATTCAGAAAAAAAAATTAAATATAATAGAACAGAAGCAATGCAATGTATTTAAAGCCTGATATTGTGTCTTAGTTTAAAGAAATAGGGGCTTTGGCACATGTCTCCTCTCTTAATGATGGAGTCTGTTCTGTGCCGTATTCCCACGTCCATACACGCTCATAATTTATTGCCACCCTGTATATTTTTTACCTTTGCCTCCACTCAAGCGCATGTTCCGGGTAATCGTGTGAATTACAACTAAGTTGGTTTCCCAAATGTGTTTATAAATCATCATTATGTTATCATTGAGCCATTTCCTGCTTAGATCACATCGATCGGTTTGAACCTTTTTCACGTCGAGGTCTGAATTACTCTGAATATCGATCATTATAATCATAATGAATCGTCTATAGGGTTAAGTTTTTAGTGCAAATCATTTATTATACAGGGTGTCCAGAGACAAAGTGTACAAACGATTATAGGTGAAACTACATGTGATTTTATCTCGGAAAAAAAATGAATAAAAAAAAATAGCATAGATTTTACAATAATAAGAAAGGAAAAAAAAACAGAAATGCATTAAATACCGGTTTTTTTTTTTCACTTTTTCCCGTGATAAAATCACATGTAGTTAGTTTCACTTCACCCTTATTCGTTTGTGCACTTTATTCCTGGACAGCCTGTATTATGGGACGCATGCATGCCAATTGGTACAAATATCACTATTTTCACTTAACCATTAACACTGTACCTAAATAAATTAACTACGCAACCGAAACGAACACACAGGAAAACCAATGGAAATTTTCTTTAATTTATTCTAGACTTTAATTTATTACTCTAAAACCTAGCTCGTGTCAGCCCTAGAGTAACTTAAGTGCAAATGTACTCAGTTTTAGAAAGTGTAGAACGAATAGCCTGAGGTAAGGGATCCGCTAGCGCCATGGCAACTAGCAACTACTCCTATCACAACTTCCTGCCGCCCCGTTAGGCAATATTGACCAACTCGCATTACACTACTCCATTAACTAAACGACACAAATACACAACTCAAATTAAACCAGTATTGTAAACCCAAACACGTATAAAAGGCAATTCACACTTACCAGAGATCCGTGAGAGAATTACACGTAATAGGATCCTCATGGTCAAGAACAAATGCAGAAAATTGCCTTCTATATGCAAAGCGCAGCTAAAACTGTTTTGCCAGATAAACTAAAGGATACAAATAGCTCGGGAGTTATCTTAAATCGAAACACTGACGCGCGTTGAGATTAAAGAAACACTATTTATTTAGTTTTTTTCGTAAATATCAGATTCAGAATTGTAAATGGACGTCCGTCGGATTGGTAAATATATGAGAAGTAAATCAATAAGCTTGGGGCGTACGCATTTAGTTTTATGATGATGCGCGAGCGGTTAAACATATTTTTGAGTACATTACGCTAGCGGGTATCATTTGCGTACACAGCGCTATGAGATGAAACCGCATAGCCTCAAGAAGTAGGAACTGTAGCGACGTACACATATACTACTAGCGACCTGCCTTGGCTGCTCTTCTATTAATATAAATTAAAATATAGCCTATGTCCACCCAGCGGGCTTACCGTACATGCTCGAAACAAAATTTGACAGGTGCTAAGGAAATGAATACATCTATTCCATATTCTAACGTCTTAACGCTTAAGGTTTAAAATAAAAGTGTCCCGTCTTGATAAAATTGCTATAAAAATGTGAAAATTGCTACAGTCGCTTAGTACTAAAAGATAATAGAAGTCAGGACGAAACACTTTTTTTTAAACCTTAAGCGTTACGTCTTACGTTAGAATATGGAATAGATGTAGGTATTCATTTCCCTAGCACCTGTCAAATTTTATCTCGTGCTTGCATTTTAAGCCCGCTTAAAGTCTATTCTAATTATTGGTGAAAGAATTTCTGAAATCAGATGAGTAGTTTCGGAGTTTACCTGCTACCTCCGAACTCACAAACTATATCTCTTCAATACATAGTATAAAATGAAGTGGCCCTCCACGTCTTCTGTCCCTATGTATGCTTAGATCTTTAAAACTACGCAACGAATTTTGATGTGGTTTTCACCATCAGTTAGATAGTTCTTCACGGAAGGTTGATGTATATAATAGAACCCGGAGCGAAGCAAGGGCGGGTCGCTATAGGCTCCGAAGCGAAGCGAGGGCGGGTCGCTACTCTCTTTATAATATGAGTGTAGACGGGCAAATGAATGAACTAGCGAGGAACTCTCCATATGATGGACCGACGGTTTGATAAGGGTAGCAGGAAACTGGATGCGATTAGCACAGGATCGATCACGGTGGAGATCTTTGAGGAAGGCCTATGTCCAGCAGCGAGCCTAACATGCATCACAATAATAAAGTGACATCACGAATAAAAAGTTGCTAGAGTAATTAAATATCATGCTTAGCTTAGAGCCTGTGCACACTAGCGTTTTTAGCTCTTAGACCCCCGGTCGAAAACGGTGCACAGGCTCGTAAATAGATTTGAACGATTTATTTTACTCTAACAATACCTGATAAAATCGCGTAGTACCTAATAAAAGGTAATAAAAGTCTGGACGAGACACTTATTTTAAACCCTAAGCGTTAAGTCTTACGTTAGAATATGGAATTGATGTATTAATTTCCCTAGCACCTGTCAAATTTTCCTAACAGAATACCTCGTACGAGTATGTAGTCGTAAATATACAGTTAAATTCAATGTCATCCTAAAAAAAACATCGTCAAGTCTAACAGTTTTTGTCTACAAATTGCAAACTATGTCAAAAGCATCCAATACTAAGTGCCTGTCATCTTATTATAACGCTTGCGTCGGCTAATTAGACGATACTTGACGATTTTTTTGCTATTTGATGGAAAAATAATGCAGTCAAGTATGTACCTAATGATTATGAGAACATTTGAAATTTACCTTAGCGCCTTATTTGTATTATGTTGAGTTGAAGCAAAGAACATTTAACACTTTGATTTAATAAGAATAAGAATAAGAAAACATTTATTCACAACAACGAACACAGTAAGAAATTAAAATAACAAATTGAACTACAGGATGATCACATCAATATGATTTCACTTTTAATGTACAAAAGTTAACTGGAGATTATATGTACGGACAGTTTTATACCCGTAACAGACGCTCGAACTTGGTCCGGGCCGGACAACGGATTTGGTTCGCTCCTAACCAGAACCGATTTGGTTCGAAGACTGCTCTACAGACGGCCAGATCTGGTTCGGAGCGAACTAAATCCGTTGTCCGGCCCGGACCAAGTTCGAGCGTCTGTTACGGGTATTAAAATAAAAAAGGTCCCGTCTGCCAAATACCGACTCGATACGACGCAGCAGGTAGGGCATTCCGGCATTCCATTTCCCTTGCATACAGAGACGCTTAGCGCTTACAAACTGTATTTTATAGCTTCACGATTTACTTTATACATGGTTAAGCAAAAAATAAACACGCTGTATATAAAGCATGTGCGTGTATGTTACGCAATATATTCGTCAATTTTGAACCGATCTTAAAAAAAAAATTATCGCATAGGTAAATAAATTAGTTTGTTGAACACAATAAAGAGTATTTGTTTGTAGTATTGTATTGTATATCTCAAGGAACATCTCATTAAAATTTCGCCAATATCTGGTCACGGAATCCATGGAAAATCAACGGCACTCGTTAATAATAATTTAGAGTATATTAATTGTTTTATAATTATTCTATTACTGTTTAGAAAGCATATCTTTAAATGCCTAGGTAAAGTTAATGTCAAAAACATTTAAAACCGTCTAGGTGTGTCGCAAGTAACTACAAATCTATTGTAACCACAGATTTAGACATGTCAGTTGAGTGAGAGCTATTTCTAGCTTGTCCTTGACTCTGAGTAGCTTGCGAATTGCTGCGCGTCGGAAAACTAAAACTCGCAGCATTTATTATATTTCACAACGACATAATAAAAATAAATACGTTTTACAAAAATAAACATCCTATATATTATTATACGAGCAATATTTGTAATCACGTTCTCAGTAACGGTAGGTAGGTACTAAAGATTTTGATAAAAGTATGTTTTCTATGTATTTAAGTATGTATTTCTCTATATAAGTATGTTTATCGTTGTCTAGTACCCATAGTACAAGCCTAGAGCTTAGTTTGATTTGTGTGAGATTGTCTCTTTGTATTTATTTATTTTATTTTGGGTCAATCTATCTTCGGGAAAATTCGGTTTCGACTCGAGCGAACCGTCTCCCGGGCAGGTACTGAATATTAGAATTAATTAGGTACTTAAATTACAATAATTTCTTTGTATTTACTTTACTGTGATGTCAAATGTAAACCCAGAATGTATATAATGTAGGCAGTGTCACAAGATTAACCATGAAATGTCAAAGGTTTTTATGAGTAGGTATGCCAACTTTTTCCTTCCGTGAAGTCGTTTATCACTGTCATTACTTACTAACATGATAGTTAATTTAATACCTACTAACCGCTTGTTTCACAATCGTCAAGTAAAGTATATCTGTCAGATAAATTTAGCCCTCTCCCTTTCTTACACTTGAATTTAGACTAGGACAGGCTAAATGAATCAGAGTGATGAAAAAAAAAATATATCAAGAGGACGTTGGACACCATTCTGTATAAAGTTCCTTAATGACAGTGCATGCGAACTATGTGCTGTGCGGGGTGAATGCTCCGGGTGCATGGTGCAGTCCGGGGGCCGGGTCAACGACCGCGGGCTGGCCGAGGGCTCGCGAACATGTCGATACACGCTCATTCATGTCGGGACTGGTGTCGTTCATTGACTAATGATAAAGTATTGACGTTTACTTGGTGGCAGTGGTGGCACTACATTTGCCAAACATTAATCTTACATCTTGACGATGCGGCCCTGCCTACGAAGCTAGCGGTCCCGGGTTCGAATCCCGGTATGGGCGAATATTTGTGTGATGAGCGCAAGTATTTGTTCATGTCATGGATGTTTTCTATGTATTTAATTATGTATTTCTGTATATACTTAAGTATGTTTATCGTTGACTACCTAAAGATAAGGATTTTATCTATTTAGCAAGGAGTAATACTCTACTAACAAAATTTTTATTCCTTAGACGTATGATAATAATTTATTTTTATCCTCGTATTTCATGAGAATTTCATCACACCTAACCATATTTACATCACCTCTTAAGGCCGGCCGTACTCTGGCCGCGTTTTTGTACGAATTACACTCGTACGAACACGAACGAACACGCACAATGCAATCTCGACTTTATAAGTAGTATGGAAGCGCGCACACTGGCCTAGCGGTGGATTTAGACGACGCGTGATAGCGCGAGCCGAGCCAAGCTAGTGTTGCAATCTCGTCTACACGGTTGAACGGATTTGGATAAAATTTGACAAACAAATAGATCAGGATCAGGACTATCTGTGTGCTAAATTTTATCCAAATCCGTGGAGCCGCTTAGACGAGATTGAAACACGAGCGTGGCTCGGCTCGCGCTATCACGCGCCGTCTAAATCCATCTTTACGGGCCGGGCCCTATCTCACCGGGACGCCATGGCGGCGCAACCATCTAGTCGCCACCACCAACAAAATGTATACTTAGTTACGCAACCAAGCAGACACCAGGGCCCTTAGCCAAGATGCATTACGCTAACTAACGTTTCTATTCGTTTAGTTTTTAAACCAATCGCGTCACTGGTAGATCACATGATACGAAGATTCACGTGATCTACCAGTGACGAGATTGGTTTAAAAACGAAACGAATAAAAACGCTAGTTACCGTAATGTGTCTTGGGTAAGGGCTCAGGTCAGATACGCCATAGAGCTTTATACATTTTGTTGGTGGCGGCGACTGGTTGTGCCATGGCGTCCCAGTGAGATAGGGCCCTAAGGGCCTGGCCACGACTTTACGCGACCGGCTGAACGGCGAGCGAATTTTCTAATACATTGCGTGTAACGTCAACTAACCGCTGCGCGGTGAGCGTCGCGCCCGAGCAATGAAGAAAGAATTCGCTCGCCGCCGCCGCCGCCGCCGCTCAAAGTTGTGGCCAGGCCAGCTAGTGTGCGCGCTCCCATAGTACTTATAAGGTCGAGATTGTTCGTGTAAGTTGTTATGTGTTCGCGCGAGTCAAATTCGTAAAAACGCGTCCAAAGTGCGGCCGGCCTAAAACGACTCTATATTAATTTTATAGGTATGGATTGTCAATTTATTCAAGAATGCGTGACACGTGAGTACTAAATGCTCTAATTAATGGCGGCGGTCACACGTTCGCAACTACGAAACGCGTGAACTTGAACATCGATATGGCCACTATTGATTCTGTCAAAAACAATCCAATCACGTTTTCCGCATGAAAATGAGACTTGTCACGACGCGGCGATGATTTCGTCTTCTAGTTTTTTGCAATAGAGAGAAATGTTTGATTATGTCCATTGGAATACTGAGAAACTAGTTCGGGTTTTCGATTTGTTAAAGCACATTGCTTATTATTATGGTTTGTTTGACCTTATCTTGCATTGTGACACTTGTGCCTTTATGAATAAGGGGGTTAACGTTTACTCCAGCGTTTGCTAGAATGATCGACAAATTGCTTGTACCGATTTTACAATCACGATTAGCAAACATTCCGTACACAAACTGGTTTCACACCGGAAACTGGCTCTATAGATTGTCTTTATTTATCGTTAGCTAAGGCAATGGTTTGCCGACGAATGGGGGAAACGAATAATAGAGATGAGATCAATGAGAATTTTCAGCCCAAATATCACTTATAGGCGACACGTTACTTTTTTATGAAGGGTTCAAGAACCAACAGGAATTGCAAATGGAAAATATACCTTGCTTCGCTCCGGTTAAAGATCCCCCTTCGATTTCCCCCCCTTAAAATTGAAATATCCAATTTTTCTCTACATAAGAACCTTCTCCTGACGATAACAAACGCAACAAAAAAAGAATTAGCGTAATCGGTCCAGCCAAGTGACCAAGGGCAATAGGGATTCAATTATATATATATATATAATTTAGCCAGTATTACATTTTCCACACAAAATATCTCTGGAATGGAATTCAAATTGGTGCAAATTGAAGGAACATGCTAAATTTTAGCAGCTGCTCATCCTTGTTAGCATCTTGAACTCTTGGTCCGAGTTTGCAAATTGGAAACACATTCCTCGTCTCTCGTGGCAGTGATATTTGCATATTAGATACTCTTAACAATTTACATGCGTTAATAGATATAGGTATGACCTTTTTGTCAAGTTATCGGTCACCTGTTTTAATGACATGGAAAAGGAAAAGATAAATTATCAGGGAATCTTACAAAAGCACAAACGTTCATTAAAAATTTAGATCGCGTGCTGTCATAATCTAGTTTGTCGCATTAACCACCAGCACTAAAGAACGTTTGCGCAACAGAATGATAATTTAAAGTAATACTTACAGCGTCGGTGGCGTGACCACGGCACAAATGTCGGCGTTCTCAACCCATCGGGATGGTCCTGCGGGCGACGCGCGGAGAAGATTCTGATTAGACCGCAGCGGATCTGCAACAAGACACACATCGTTAACTTCATCATTATTAGCTTCATTATCACTGTCATTGAGATCACCATCATTATCATTAATTTCACCATCAGTATTATTATCACCATGACATCAGTCACCTATGTAGAGGCGGGTTCGGATTTCAATTATTTGAGTTTTTACGTTACTTTACTTTGTAGTTAATTTCGTTCGTTGACTCCCATGGGAACTTATGATTTTAATTAAAAAATAAATTACATGTAACCTTATGATTTACGTAAGTACATAATGATGATAAAGTAAAATAAAAACTGAAATAATGAGCTAAATTAAATCTGACGCAATTAAAAAGTTTATTTTTAAATATTAATATTAAACTACAAACGTGTCACTAATATTGCTAAACCGATATACTATTGAGTCATCATAACACAAATGCTATTTAACAGATGATGATCCCTAGATGATCTTGACCCCGGACAGTCGCACGCGCAGAGACGGTTATCGTTTAAGGTGAAAGGTCTGCCCGGGATTATTTCTCGGGACAATAGATCCAGTCACATTCGAGTTTTATCAAAGAGTAGGTAAGGTGACCAAATGACAGAAATTTTCCTGCGAGAAAAAAAAATTACGGGTATTTTTCATTATCAATTCACTTTCTCCTCTTTTCCCAAATTAATTAATTAAGTCAGGAAATTTGATCTTTGGATCTAGTAACTCTATTTGTGTAGCTAGGTAAAGTATAATAAGTAACATGAATCAAACTACTTGGAACGCATAGAATACATTTCTATACGCTCAACCATTCGTCTGACAGCACTGCCTTGTTCGCTTAGGGATCTCGTCGAAACGTGCGTCTGTGTGAGTGCGACGTTTCGAAAGTTTGTTCGTAGTTTCTTTACTGCTTTAGCTATATTTATACTGAGATATCGCGTCAGCCGCTCATGTTAATTCCATTATATTTTTCTAACGTAACGTAAGACGGTAATGTTCACGGTATGCAACTTCTCTAGCCCACCTAGGTCTTTAGATTCATACATAACTAGAGAACCGCCGCCGGCCCCGCCTCGTTACGGTTATTTATTTGAGTTAAAATATGGTCACCCTGAAAGTCCATTCTAAATATTAGTGAAATATTTTTTTAAATCAGATGTATAGTTAGGAAACTACTTCCTTCCTACTAACTAACAAACTTAACCTCTTTATAATATTAGTGTCAGTGTTGAACTAAGAACCAATAGACGTTAAGGCCTGTACACAAAACTACGATGCGACGTCGCATTGCAAAAATCTACGACGCAAATGTAAAGAAATGTATAGTAAACTGCGCAGAAAGCTCCCAGATTTTTGCGATGCGACGTCGCATCGAAAAAATCTACGACGCAAATGTAATGAAATGTATAGTAAACTGCGCAGAAAGCTCCCAGATTTTGGCGATGCGACGTCGCATCGCAGTTTTGTGTACAGGCCCTTAGTCCAGTGGTCGAGATAGGTAGAGCTAATTTACCTAAACTTGACGCCATCTTGACGCATGTTCATTCATGCGTGAGTGAGATGGGAACACATTATTGAATGAACTTGCATCAAGTTTAGGTAAATTAGCTCTACCTATTCCGACCACTGGACGTTACCTACAGGCTCGATCGTTTGGTTAAAAAATAGAGTTAAGTGCGTATACGATAAGATATTAAAGTGACGACTGACTTGTAAAATTTCGGTGTAATGTATCACTCGCGGTCCTTATCTAATGGGTGCGTTTAGATAAGGACCGCGAGTGATACATTACACCGAAGTGTTACAAGTCAGTACCTTTAGGATCTTATTCTGTCGTTAACATTTGGCACATTATCCCAATAGCCCCAGGGCAGACGCATATCTATCAAACACGGATCAAAAGCGGCAAAGCATTTTATGCACGTACAGGGTGTCCCAAAAATCATAGTAAAAATCACAAAGCCCCTTTTGTAACGGTTCAGGTTATGTGTTTAAATGTTTAATAAAATCATTTTATTAAGAAAGTTTCTTGCGTCGTTTCTTTTCAATAGTGGTCTACAAGGAGTACTTACAGAGTAAAGATATTAAATTAAATTATTATTAATAATAACTTAATCCCTATTAATCCCTATTTTGTTTGCGTCATACATACATTGCTATTCTAGATATTTAATAAGCAGTTGTAAATAACGTAGCAATTTATTGGGATACTCTAATAAAATAATCAAAAATATGAAATAAATTGGAACTTTCTAGGCCACCTTTAAACATTATCCGTTTTATTTTAACTTTGATTCTTGACTCTTACCGAAAAAGGTAAAAAGTCAGTTAATTACCTCGTAAGACTGGATTTTTTTTTAATTGCTTTGTAATCGAAACCTAGTTTTTAAAAGTCAAGTATATAAGCTGTCTTTTTTCGGTAATTTGTACTTTATAAAGTACGCGGGACTTAAGAGGTTGTAAAGACACCCTGTATACACCCTGTATAAAGCGACATATGTCAGGTTAGCAACAGAGCTGTGCCGGCGGCGGTGCCACCCGACACCAATTAAGATCATCTGCTATATAAACAAACATCGAGACGAGAGATAAGGCGGCGATTAGTAGCGCGAGCGCATGTAGGTGGCCCTTCATACTGCACGCGGGAACTAGGTACAGCGTAAAACTGGCTTTAGTTCAAATTATAAATCTATCTATATTTATAATAAAAATCAACTGCCGTGCGTCAGTGTAGAGCTCACAACAGGCGATTAGAGGTTTGACGGCTGTCAAAATTTATTGTCTAACAGCCGATTAAGATTTAACAGTCAGTTAAATTGGTTGGTGAAATCCGACATTAGTCTCGCAAAAACTCGAGAATGCGTGATTTGAATTATTATTTTTGTTTTGTTCGCCTCAATACGTGGTATTCAGGGTGGTATATAAGGTGAGAAAAAAAAAACCTAAATGAACAGCCGAAAAATCGACAAAAGTGGTACTAAGTTTAATATAGTTATAGTTTAAGTTAAAGTATCCCAGCCCATCGTTGCAGAGAAGAAGCGACGCAAGAAACTCTAGATAGCCATTGCAGAGAAGAAGCGCCGCGCCGCAAGAAACTATTTAGGATATTTTCTAAATTAATACATAGTTTTTGTAGTTTTGATTGTAGGGAGACAAAGTCTAGCTCGGGGTATGTAAATCATTAATTCTGAGCACCGATTGGACAAATTAAGTAAGTATATAAATCTTAGCGGACAGTCTCACACAAATTGACTTAGGCCCAAACTAAGCTCTAGGCTTATAATAATAGACAACGATAAACATACTTATAAAGAGAGAAATACATACTTAAATACAATGACATAGAAAACATCCATGACTTAGGAACAAATACTCGCGCTCATCATAAATATCTGCCCAAACCGAGATTCGAACCCGGGATCACTAGCTTCGTAGGCCGGGTCACTGCCAACCAGGCTAACCACAACATCCAATTGTTATTTGTTATTACAGATGTTAGAGCATGCCGGAGTACGCGAGATCGTACAATGCCGTCTTTGAATTCTCCCGGCTCCTTTGATAGCAGTGTATTAACAAAAGTGTTTTGAAAACATGAGCCAAGACCATTCATTTCGTTGATTGTTCTTTATGTGTAGTAAAAAGAGTCGTCGGTGATCGTGCAATATGCTAACAGTGCAACAAGGTGTTAAAAACCGTAGAAAGTAAAATGATTTGAATATAACGCGTTCGAACTTTGTAAATTATTTACCTACGTAAAATAAAATTACTCGATTAAAGCTGCAAACAAAATTTTTATATAGCTTAACCTCTTAAGACCGAAACAAAAAATATACTAGATAAATAATGTTTTATGCATTCTTTGAACTTATTTGGGTAAAAATAAGAACTTTTATTTTTTAGAAAAAATGTTTTATGTAAAATAACTGTTGCACTTGTGTGTATCTCAGGAACATAATACTTTTTTCCGAAGATCACGATCCTTTAGAAGACTATTTTAGTTTGGCATGTTGTCGCTAGATGTAAATAAAAATTTAATAAAGTGTACATGTCTTCTTGACATTGGACAAGTGGCTTTACCAAATAAATGACTTATTGACTCAATTAAGGAACAAACGAATTTCATTTTTGTTTAACGAAAATCAGTCATACATTCATATGGTTAATTGTCGTTACACAAAAATTAAATTCCTTTGTATCCTTAATTGAGCTCGTAACGTCGCTTAACTGTGTACAATATTTTTGCAAATTACCCATTTATCACATGTCTGGTTAGGTTAGGTTAGGTTAGTATTTTTTCATTTCTCATGCTCTAAAAGTTTGTCTTTATGTCGTGCGTAGGCGACATAAAGTCGCTTCTTATGCTCTAGTGCATAAAGTAAAATCTTCGTCGAAGACCTAGGCAATCGGTCCACCAGCCAAACGAACAACCTTTAACTTCATAGAATAACCTCTTTATTTTATTTCGTTTCGTTAGTATTCTAAGACCAAGGCAAAGATACCAACAGCCAAAATACGCAATAAAGCTCCACGAAATAAACTTATAATTTTTATTACGTCGCATTTTTTTTTTTTTTTATCATGTTGCTGTTTCATTTCCTCGCAATCGAAGTGAAAAGTAGAGTGTACAACTCGTCCATAAAACCCATTTAACACTCGACTTTATACTTATCCATCCTCACTCGCAAGCTCGCTTGGATGGATAAACGTCTCGCGTAAAATGGTGCGTTTTATGCACTTGTTGTACAATCTACTATTATTAAATTGGTATCTCATATTTTAGTTATTATTATCAAATTGCCCGGGCATTATGAAAAATGCCCACATATATAACAATTGCGTTACGTGTAGGGCGCTCGACGGGTTAAGACATATTGTCCTTCTTTGAGGACATTTTGATTTATTTTATTTATTATCATGTTACAAATTGTTATATAACGAAATATAACTTTAGTGTGGAAGCACCATTATAAATATCGACGCTTGAAAGGAGAAATGGGATAAGCGACATTTTTGGTGATATTAAGTTATATATATCGTTGGAATCGGCTGATTTTTCCGCATCGAATGAGCTAGGTCTCGTGTTCATCTGACGACTTTTTTGTCGCTTATCCCATCGGTGATTTTGAGAAACTCGGACAAATTTTGTTACTAAACGACGTAATTTTTGACTCATTTTTAGATGATGGAGGTTAGATAAAATGTGTTTTGATTAAATTAAGCTAAGATTTTTTTACTCATTTGTCAGGACAAATAACACTACATTTGGATAATTTTGCTTTGTCACGTCTAACCAGTGACTTGTCGTTTGTCTTTTTTTACTTGACTGTATATTCGATTTTATTTTCCATTGTGACTTTTTACCTACTACCTTCAGAAAGATATAAATTAGCTTAGATCAAATAACCTGATCAACCTTATCTGAAGTATTGCCGCTTATATTTATTTACCTAATTGCAGTTTATAAACCTTTGTCGCTTATCCTTATTTACTTATTTGCAGTTTATAAAATCTTTGTCGCTTATACTTTTTTACCTGCAATAAGTTTTGAATACTCATGTCGCTTATCCCTATCTAATTGAATTTATGAAGTCGGTTATTACCAACATCCAATAAAAAAGTGTCGGTTACGCATTATTCTCGGGCGCGACTAGACCGTGCAAACGCCATCTACCTAAATCGCTACGCTAGGAGACGTTGTTTAAGTCATATGCGGTCGTCGCATAGATAGAAAGTCCATCAATCAAGGGATTTAACTAGGGCTTCTAATGTCACTTTTCCGAGATCTTCCATGATTTTCCAATCTCGCTTACTGCTGAATTAGAAATGCGAGATCCTTCAAGATGGAAAATTAAAATTAAAATCTTTATTTTGTAAGTAGGCCCTGTAGACACTTTTACATGTCTGAGTCTCCCCAAGATGAGACCACTGTTGAGAAGAAGCGCCGCATGAAACTCAACAGTCAGTCTTTTCTTTCAATTATCTCTTATTACTCGTATAAACTGGTAAATAAATAAATAAATAAATAATGGTATAAATTAAGCTAGCGTTATAGAAAACGATTTAATCAAATGACAATTAAAATAAGCAAGTTTGAAAATTATTAATATCTGAAGTAGTGTACGACACGTTGAGAATATTGTGTTTTTACTAAAATATATCATGAATCCAAAGTAGTTTTTGAAGCCTGAAAAAAAAAGGTTGTAATAAAAAAATTAAACATTACTTTTAACCATTGTTACTAAACAAACAGCTCATCAACTAACCAACTTATGGAGTTACGTAGAAACATTAAATTAAGACAAGTGACAAACAATTTAAGAGTAATTTCACTTATTGATGTAATTTAGGGCAATCTCTTATTTTATTAACCATTTTTCCCGAATGATTGTGATCTGAATGCAACATATAATAATTTATACGAGAGATTCATCCATAATTAGATAGTTTGTAGAAATAATATGTAAACATTATTAAATCATGGCTACGAAAGTTACAGTTAAAGTACTTGTAAGTTTATACAATCTAAACAGTTAAGCCTACAAGTATGAATTTAGTTTTTTAGATTGTCGATTAGTTGGACTTTACTGTCGAATTAACTTTGCAGTCAAAAAAATTACCAGTTTTACAAAACAAAAAATCATGATTGTTAACTATTTAACTGTGGTTCGTTTTTTGATAGACTTTGTACGAGGGCGAATTGAAGTTTTGAACCTGACCTTCAAAATAAAGACTTTAATTATTATAACAATTTTATTTTTCTGCATAGTTTCCAAAACGATCACTTTTGCCATCTCGCCTCTAACTTCAGAATTCCATGCAATAAAAAAGAATCTCCAAGATGCATTTATAGCTTCTTGTACTTTAATATTTGTTGAATTTTTTTTGTCTTCATAAGCCTTTTTTTAGGTTGGGGAAAAAGTGATAATCGGAAGAGGCCAAATCCGGCGAATATGGTTGATGCGGCAACAATCCAAACCCACAATTAAGTATGTATTTGTGCGATTAATTTCGTTGCAGTGTGGAGAGGAGCCGTTGTCTTGGTGGAACAACACTTTCTTAGATAACATACCAGGCTTATTTATTTTTATTTCTTCATGCAGACGTTGTAAGAGGGTACAGTAATATTCAGCATTTATGATTTTACCCCTTTCAAGGTAATCGATCATTATGACCCCTCTGCAGTCCCAAAAAACTGAAGCCATCACCTTCTTGGCTGACAAAAGGGCCTAAGCTCTCTTAGGATATGGTGACCTTTTCGATTGCTCGGACTGTGATTTTGACTCAGATGTGCTATGGTGGACCCGAGTCTCGTCCATAGTCGCGACTGAGAAAATCAAGATCAAGATTCAAGAATCAATCAATCAAGATTTAGGATCACATTGAAATATTATAAATTCAAACAATCATGTGATACTGTATGGCGTGTGCGTTTGTTTTCGGCTGAAAGCGGTCTAGGCACCCATCTGGCAGACACCTTAGAAAATCCAAGATCGTTGGTGATAATGTTCTGTGCTCGTTCATAAAAGATGGCTATTGCTTCCGCTATCTCTACGATCTTCAACCGCCTATCATTCATAATCATGTCTAGTATTTTATTGGCATTTTCTTCTGTAGTAGCCGTCAATGGCCTACCACGTCTAGGTTTTACTTGAACTGCTTCTCTATCGCGTTTGAAATCCGCTACCCATCTTTATACAGTGGCATATGATGGGGCGGATTTCCCTAATATCTGGCACATGTCTTCGAAAATTTCCTTTTGTAAGTACTTGATTATTTACGGAACGTTGCTCAATTTGATCCATTATTATGGAAATCGCATACCTTGTTTAGTATTTCCGTCACAAATTTTACAATTGTGACAGGAGAAAAACAAAAGATAATGCATAATGATGAGAAAACATGTGAAGATTGACACAATTTATTGATTAAAGACTGGCGTGTGCCAGTGTTATTTTTTGTTTTTAATTTCGTTATCAACCTTAGGCTCAAAACTTTTCAATTCACTTACGTATATTAATACAGTTATATTCAAATTAGGCCTACAGTGTGGTGGCAATATAATTAGAAACGCTTGCGATCTCTATGTACAACTGCCTACAAATAAGTATTGACTATCGAATTTGACCAATAATAAAAAAATACTAAGCTACTTATTCCACTATTAGTACTAAGTACTAATTATATTCCTAGTTATAATTTATTTTAAACTAAAAGCTAAGGTACAATGAACAAAAATGTGCTGACGCGTTCATAAAAAATTTCATACGTTGTATGAAAGCAAATATTAATATTTATTTAATGAAAACAACGTTTTCAACAGGGATTAACTGTACATAATTGGTCAAGAACTTTTTGATTAGTTGTCATATTTGTAGTCATAAGAAATATTGTATGGGAAAACGCAAGCATTTCTATTAGTGTGGCTTCCACTGTAGGTAGGTATTATTATAAATATAATTGTATTAATATATACGATCTAACAAAAAAAAACTAATCTTACAGTGTCATAAAATAGTAGTTTTTTTTTTTTTTTAGTTTTTTAAATATATTTCGTTACAAGAAATAATGAAGAATCCCAAAAAGTACCTTTTTTTCAAATCAAATACTTTATAAAAAGGTATATTATTAAACGGGTCACTAATTTTTCCCAGAAGTGAATTAAGGTTTTATTTTAGCTTAAACCGCTTTTACGTTTTCAAGTTGCCCGTCCAAAAGCAGTCAGATAATTTATCCTGAATATATTTTTACACCTAGAATAAATATAGAGTTTTCTACCTCACCATCAAATTCGCATTATTTCTAGTTGGATAATTCTACTTGAATATGTTTTAGTATATTTTTTTGGTCAGACTCTTTTACCGAATTTATTTCTCGCTCAACATTTTGTTTAGATAATTTTACCTGAAACCATTTTAAAGACCAAATTGCATAAGCGACACTAAATTCGAAACTAATGCATTTTTGGGCAAAATAATCAAAACATCATATAGAAAACAATAATATGTTCATTTATATAGGTTTAATTCAAAAATTGGTCTTGTAGAAAAATTTTAATGATTTTTTTTCGAAAATTTGCGCGGTTTTTTGGCTCTCCTGTAAAGTTTGCTCCGTGTCGCTTATCCCATTTCTCCTTTCAAGCGTCGATATATTCCTAGTAGGTACTTAAGCGTATTAGTAGCTGTAATATTATATTCTAAGTTTTTTTTATAATTGATCTCATATAACAGGCGTAATTGGAGTTTGTACCGTTCTTGTTATTATAAATAATAAACCATAAGCGAAATAAAAGGATGACGTCACTAGAAGCGACAGCGGTTTTAGAACATGCTCATCGACTCGTGGACACTTGCCCTGTTTAAAATTCTGACCGCATCTTGTAACGCTGTATAATATTTCCACTCCTGCGCCTGTCTGTTTCCAAATGTGATTTTAATATTGTATCTGTTATTTTACGTGTTAGGCTGCCTTCCCATAGAAGCGAAGACGAGCGGTGCGGAGAGAAGCTGTGTAGGAATCGACCAATCACATTGGTTGTAATCCACATCTCGTCTCCGCTTGACTGTTTCCATTGAAGCGGAGCGGAAACGAGATGTGGATTACAACCAATGTGATTGGTCGATTCTACACAGCTCCTCTCCGCACCGCTCGTCTCCGCTTCTATGGAAAGGCAGCCTTAGTAGCTGCTTTTATGATTCCTGGAATATATTCATCATAATTATGTTCTGACCGTCGCGGAGATCCTTGGGGAAGGCCTATGTCCAGCAGGGGCAGCAGGGGACGTCTTTTGGCTGCTGTTCTACTTCAGAAGGATAATTTACACTACTATAGTTTACGTTAATATTCTATATATCGATTCTTAATAGGATGAACTACCCAGTGAATGCACCAAACCACGATTTACCGATAAAATTAAATAATAAAAGCAACTCATCGCCTACATATCTAATGTGTCATCGTGTCTGTATCAATATTATGTCAAGCACGTTATCGTGCTAGATAATTTGTGGAAAAATTTAGATTTCAGGTTCAGGTGAGATTACATTTTGTGCAATAAAGAGTTTACATACATTAGTAGATGTTTCTGACATCGCATTTGATGTGTTTTCCAATGCATAAGTCGCATCTTTAGTACCAATTTCACCATACCATGTTAAATGTTAATTGACTGTTAGTTCATACATTTTGACAGCTGTTAATACTCTAACCGCCTGTCAAGTGGTTGGTAAAATCCGACATAAGTTTTCTACTTCGAGTCATAATCATAAAATTATTATTATGGAGACCTAACTCAAAATAAATAAAAAATGAATAAGGTCACTTTAATTGTAAAGGTGCGAAGTGTGTAACACAAGTGGCCTGACATATAACAGCATCTCTATATAGTAACTATAGCTCTTTCCCGCGACTCCGTCCGCGTAGAATTAAACATTTCCTGGATAAAAATTAGCCATTAGATATTTATGTTAAATGATGATTATGGCAAATGATACAATATGGAATATGAATTTATGACAAACTATAGAGACCCTAAGATAGAAGGATTAGAAGGATAGAATATACTTTAGACAGCATCGTTTGTTTTAATTAAGTAGTTCACTCGCTCACTTCACCTAGATAGTACTCGTATCGTATGTATGTATGTATGTATGTCACAAAGCGGCCTAGTTAGCACAAATAACAGTAAATACAGAGAAATGACACCAAGTCATTAACTATTTGCTAAATTAACTAATTATGCTCGCGGGTGATTCACGCGCTGAATATTTCCTTCAGAGTCACTTCATCAAACATCATGGAATGGAAATAACATTGGAAATTAACCAACCTAGATTATGAAACATGAAGGTTTTAGCCACGTATTCAGATACAATACCTCCGATACTGATGTGATCACGTAGATGTTTACCGAAACAATGTTGCATCCTACACGGTGTGTACGATCTAAGAAACAATGTTGAAACATTTGTGTATAAACACTGTTTCAAAAACAAAATCTGCGTGTTTCTGAAACTGTTGCTCATGTTTCTGAGCTCCCCGCAGGTGGTGGCAAATATATTTATATATATGGGAGCTTAGAAACATGGCAATAAATAGTTGAGCAACAGTTTACAAATGTTTCTAAGTGAATACGTGGCTACTACTTAATTATAATGGACAGAAGAGGAGTGATAAAGATGATTTAGATAGATTATAGATACCTACACAACAAAACATCCCAACCAATACTATACCAACCGATATTCAAAGAATAGATTGAAGTAAATAGTTGGAGAGACCATGGGGAAATTGGTTCAATCGAAAGTAGATACGAAGTGTTGGTAGGCATTCCTCAAAGGCATCTACGATCTGGTGAAGATAGAGTAGCATCAAACTATCCATGGTGGAGATCATTGAGATAGGCCTGCGTCCAGCAGTGGACGTCTTTTGGCTGAAATGCTGAAGACAATGTGGATGTAAAGGGACGGGCAGGAAGAAATGACCAGTGATCGGAATAGGTAGAGTATATTTACCTAAACTTGACGCTTGTTCATTCATGCGTGAGTGAGATGGGAACACATTATTGAATGAACATGCATCAAGTTTAGGTAAATATACTCTACCTATTCCGATCACTGAAAATGACAGCTGAACATTTTAAATCAGGGCAGGGAGAACACTATGTTAGCAATAACTCTTAGGTATTTAATACGCTGCGGGCCTGTTATAGCCGTGTTATCATGTGGGTGAAGGGGGATAAAACATCTGTCACTTTCTGACCAGCGGGCTTAACATGGGAACACCCAAATAATTCGAAATATTTTTTCCGAATATTCATTTGTCCGAATTTTCATTTTTACGAAATCTATGTTATGCTACTTATGCTGGAGCTATTGAAAATTAAAAACATATTTGAATTGCTGTACGTTGGTTAGGTTAGGTTTGATTTAAAAAATAAAGCCTCCATTAAAAAAATTGCATTCGGAGTTATGAAAATTCGGAATTTCAATCAATTCGGAATTATGATTCTTCGGAGTTATGTAGTGTACCCGTTAACAATAACGCTTAGGTATTATAATACAAGCGAGCCTGTTATGGCCGTGTTATCATGTGGATGAATGTGGATGAAACTTGTCACTTTCTGACCAGTATGTAAGTGCGAGAGTGGCGGATGCTTTATCCATACTTATCCACCGGGATAAAGGCGACTGTAATACGGGTGCAGAAATTCCCATATTAATGAGAAATTTTATCGCTGTATTTGGGACACAAAGTGTAAACATGATCACTGGGATAAGAATAGTACATGAGTGGGTAATGCATGATTGATCTAAGAAACAATTTCGCATTGGGTACTACATACAATTTACTTCACAAAGATTATCCACGCATGGTTCAGCGCGACTTGTATCATATTTCCAATCCACTACGGCGCCTCCATATTTAATTTTACGTACAGTGGGGGATAAGGGGAAATGTATTCGCGTACCGCGCGCCCCACGCGTACATACAGTTCGAAGAATTCCATATTCTAACGTAAGACCTAACGCTTAAGGTTTAAAATAAAAGTGTATCGTCTTGATAAAATCGCTTATTACTAAGCGACTATAGCGATTTTCACTTTTTTATCATCTGTCAGATTTTATCTCGTGTATGCATGCTAAGCCCGCTGACAGGCTGAGATCGGCGCGCGGATGGTTAGTTAATGGGGCGCGTGTAGATTGAAAACACTACCTACATAGCAATGGGATCTATTATTAAATATCGTCTTATTATCAGTATAATTATCATCATTACAGGCAGGAAGTATCTGCAGAGCTAGCGGGCCTTAATGATCTTTAATTGCGATCCATTAAAAGGATTGTGAGTTGACTTGACGCCTTTCCATACAAACGGCGATAACGTTTTCCACCCCCTAAATGTTAACAGATTTCGACAAAATTTTGATATGTGGTCAGTTGGAACAAAAGCTATGTCCTAGCTATAGATATATATATCGTAAGATGCCTTGCTATAATATATATTAATATACCAAAATATATATTATAGCTCGGTGTGTGACGCGCTTAAATATCAGGGGACAATCTCACACAAATTGATCTAGTCCTAAACTAAGCTCTAGGCTTGTACAGTCACACCACACCACAGGGTTGTTGAGCCACTTGCTAACATTCTTAATTCCATCGGATTGTCAAATCGTCAAATTCCAATAGTAATATACCGTGTACGATTTGACAACCCGACCAAATTAAAAATGTTAGCAAGTGGCTCAACAATCCCGTGATGTTACTAGTGTACTATGGGTGCTAACGATAAACATACCTACCGATATGAATAAACAAATACATAAGTACATAATTAAATACATAGAAAACATCCAAGACTCATAAACGAATACTCGCGCTCATCACACAAATACTTATTTTACCTACCATGGACGCTGGGACTACAAGCTGAGGATCTTCCGAGTCGGAGTCAGGATCCAAGCGATAGAGCACTCCTTGCGACATGATATATCCACGTTCGAGCCAACGGTTAGCAGCTAAAAGGTCAATATTTTCTAGATTTCTAATAATCTTTTCTGTTTCAGCATCCTGCAGCTGAGCTTCGCGAAGTTCTGTTGGACTGTACAGAGGTAAATCGACTGTCATGGAACAAACGTCCCAATCACAGACTCGTAAGCGGAATCGAATCCAGGACCGCTAGTTTCATAACTTTCATAGGCAGGTAAGGCAGGGTCTAGCGAATACCTTAGTTTGTACTCTGATATTTTATTTATTTATCAAAATTAATTTTATGCCGCTAGAAGAATCCAACTGCAAAGTACCGTTTGTCGTGAATCGTGTGTAGGTAGATATAATACGAAAAGGATGAGTCTGTGGAATCTGATCTCGGACTAGATATAATTTAAAACGGTAGATGAGATCTTGCACAATAATTCTGTAAATTGCGTTAACATTAAACTTTATACCGGTAAAAGATGCATCGTTTAGCAATCGCAAATAAGGTCACAGAAGAAAATCTTCGAACAAAGGTCCATCGTGCGGTTTGTATGCGTGCGCGCATTGCGTGTAGTTACCGTCAACTATGGCAAATGTGCCTAACCATGGTAATTCCCCCGTCGCAATAACTCGCAAATTACATCGCAACTATGATATTTAAGTATCCAACAAGAATCAATTAATTATTTCGATGCATGTGCAAGTTATTGCGACGGGGTAATTACCACGGTTAGGCAAAGTTGCCACAGTTGACACGCCACAAGCATGTGGTAGGGTAGGGCGTGGGTTAACACTAACACTGATAATCATGAATTTAAGGCTTCGTCAAACAGCCGGCTTGGCGCGGCGCGACAGTAGCGTGGCGCGTTCTTAGCGTGGAAATTAACAAGGAGTTGTATGCAGGCTGACACACATAGTCACGCTGCGCAGCGTGATTTTCACATTGTATTTGTTTCCAAATTTACAGTGTATTTGTGACCAAGGATGTAGAATTTTTTTTAACTTGGATCGAGATTAAACTAGTAACCGACGCTCGAACTTGGTCCGGACCGGACAACGGATTTGGTTCGCTCCGAACCAGATCCGGCCGTGTGTAGAGCAGTCTGCGGACCATATCCGCCGACATGGTCCGCAGACAGCTCTACACACGGCCGGATCTGGTTCGGAGCGAACCAAATCCGTTGTCCGGACCGGACCAAGTTCGAGCGTCTGCTACTACTTAGTATTAGAGAGAACACGTCGCGACGCGACGTTTTCCTGCAGTGTGACTGCCGCACCGCGCTGGCTATTTGACGAAGGCGAAGCCTGCAGTCGAGGATGCGCTGCTTGCTTGCCTGTTCGAAGGAACCTACCTAATTCGAACTCCTAAAGGGAGTTGAATTATCTTTCATGCTAACAAAAGGCCATTCTGACGAAAGAGACATAATCTTATCATAGGTTCAGATATAAACGTGGTACCTACGTCACGTTCCGGAATTTTAATCGTGTAATCCATCATTCCACTGGTGAAAGTAGTCACATTTAGTATGATTATCGTTATCACGTTATTTTATCTCGGGGCAAAAAACAAAAGAGAGATAAACCATGTACACGGCAACCGGTAAAACACGTGAATCTGAATTATTTTAAAATGGGAATAGGTTAGGAATAGGTAATTTTTTTACAAATTCAAAAACGATTCCGAATAGGCACATTCAATAGGTAGCTACTTACGTAATAATTATGATTTCTTCGACAGGTTCAATAATATTTAAGGATTTTTTTTTTAAATATCCAACGCGTCGAAGCATTAAGAAATTGTTACTCGAAAATAAATATGATTTTTTTTCGTAGAATGGTCCATTTATAAATATTTAAAAAAAAAACTGTTGTTAAAGTGTATTCCAGTGGTAAACAGTATTTATTTCCTTGTAACCCTATCTTATTCATTTCTTTTCCTTCCCTATCAAAACCTCAATTTTTCGAGACGTGACAGAAACCTAAAATCCCCTATTGCAATCCTATAATTTATTTGCTGTGAAGTGAAGCTTCGTTTAGACAACGACACTACACCATACATATAATTATGTCGGCGTAGGATCGCAAAATTTGTGTTTCCACGAAAGAACGAGGAGTTTCGCGAAAAATCGCTTTATCGCGAAAAGTCGGTTTACGCGATCTTACTGATTCTTACGTCAAAAATCTCGTCGCAATCATGGCAGGCCTCTTTTACATGGACCGATGATCTGATAAGGGTAGCAAGCAGGACGGCTTGCACAAGTGGTCCGCGACTTGTTTGTCGTTCGGATCTCCCTTTCTAACTTGTCTGTTACGATAGAGACGCACTGAGCGACAAGCGAGAAAAAACAAGATGTGCTAGCCGCTCAGGAAACAGCTGGACGCGAGTAGAACCCCGGCGGACATCTTTGGGGAAGGCCTGTCTAAACGTGGACAAAACATCTGTCACTTACTGACTAGTATGTAAGTGCGAGGGTGACGAATGCTTTATCCGCACTTATCCACCGGGATAAAGGCGACCATAGTACGCATTAGTGGACGTGTTCCGGCTGACACAATGATGATGAACGGTCAGCTTAAACGGGGCTGCCAAAATCTAGGTACAATAATAGTTAATCTTATTGTTCATGCTATTGCGTGACGGTCACCTTTGCCAACAGGTAGTGAGCATGTTCATTGACATCTGAGGACACTATTAGGAAGCGGTTTGCTTTAAAAAAACTATACAATTCGAGTTCGATGCATTCGAACGAGAGAACTCAATACAATTTGGTAGTCACAATCTAAAAACGATGTATTTTTTAATAGATAAACGATATAAGTTTTTCCTTGTGTTCGATGATACAAGGTTGTTTCACACTACTTATACCCCTTCTATACGGTCGGGCGGTTGGGCCAACCGAGAAGGATGCATGTATTTGTAGGAACGAGATGTAAATATTACTATCTCATTCTGACAGATAGCTGCGTCCTTCTTGGTTGGCCCAACCGCCCGACCGTATAGAAGGGGTATTAACATAATAGCACACATAGTACCTAAGTATCTACTAAATGTCCGGTCTCGATATTTAAACCTCGGATAGATACTTTAAATGGTAACCTATCTCAAGTCCGAAAGTACGTTCGCCCGTTGTTTCGTTTGTCCGAATTTTCGTTTGTCCGAATATCATTTTTCTCTGAACCCATTAGCTTTTCAAAATGTTTACAGAGGTATACCTACAGAACCCGTAGGTTAGGTTAGGTTTGTTTTATAACAATCCAGGAAAGTAAAACGGTTTCAGAGAAAAATGGTTTTTGGACAAAAGAAAATTCGACCAACGAAACAGCGGGCAAAAGTATTTTCGGACTTGAGATAGGTAACCACTTTAAATTACTTCCTTCAAATTAATAACTACTTCAAAGGTAACCACGGTTTGAATATATTGAAGTTTTATAATGTTAGTATGAGTTCGTAGATAGCCCAACAAACAAGCGATAATTTAAGGGTCAAAAGAGATGCATTAAAGTGCTAATTAAACCTACCTAGGTATGTGTATCAATAAATCTTAAAGAGGCTCTTAATTACGTTTGAAGAAAGGAATCCTTGTTACCAACCCATTTAGTTGTTGCAAGGGCTTAAAGTATTTAATTTTCTTGATAGCAAAATAGTATGTATGCATAATATATCGATTAATAACCAACCGCTAACAAATATATTAGTATTAGGTACCATGGAATTCCAGGATTTCTTTTCCTCAGGTCCTTTTTCCTTATTGATCCGCCCGTCTATATATATATTATTAAGAGAGTAAATATTTTGATTTGCAGTTTTTTTATTTGTTCAGCACCAATAATCAGCAGTTAAATCAATTGATTAGCATAGGTATAATGTTTTGGTCGGCAATAGATAAATAACCAGGCGCAATACTTGGTCTGCAACTAAATCAAATATTATCGGCAAATTAATCAATGTTTGGTAAGAATAAAATATATTTAAATGGCTTACCAATCGATTTTAGAGCAGCTCAATATGACTTTAATTGCTGATGAAATTTTGATATTTTAGATGACCATAAGTTGCTGACCAAATCCATTTTTCTACTGACCAAAACGTCAATATTCTGCCAACCGTTTAACTCGTATCCTTTTTAATAGATGAACTAAGAAATACTAACAACGTGACCAATTGTCAAGATTTTTCAAGGATGTTTCCATGAAACTGATCACAAAAACACTAACAAGGCTGTGTGTGAAATTTGTTTCAAATATTGTTCATAACAGATAGGTACCAATGTGAAGTTTTGCTGACGCTGTATTTAAAGAGTATTTGAATCACTATTAAGACATTATGAATCGACTTTTAAAACATCTTTAATATGTATACTTACTGCCGCACTCGGAGACGTCAATTAATTTTTAATTTTGATTCAAGTTGCTGCGTCTTATTCTATTGCTATAGCAAAGAAAGTGACAGCAGCAACTTTAACCAAACTTAAAAGTTAATTGACGTCTTTGAGTGCGGCCGTTAATGTTTAATGTATTAAAAGCGGTATTTTTCTAAATAAAACTAAATATTTGCCCTAATTATTTCTTATCTGAATGAACTCTTTGAACTATTAACCCATTATTTTGGCTCGACCTGTTTTGAAAGGCATACAAATGCCAATTAAGCGGCTACCACACGCGCAAGCTTCACCACAGTTTTACCTGCGCAAGCCAAAACTGAACACTTCGTGTCTCTATAGACACGAAGTTTTACCAACCACACGCTCCGTGTTCCGTGTACAAACCGGCCTGCGCAGGCAAAACTGTGGTGAAGCTTGTGCGTGTGGTAGGCCTATTAGGCTTATCTGCAATACGCGATTAATTTGAACATTTACCAATTTACAGATGATTCATTAACTAGGCCGGCCTTAGGCCGGCCTTACACAGTATGAATTTGAATCTGAATTCATAATCTGAATCCAGAGTGTGTGTGCTCGTCCATAGATAATGTATGGATAGAGGTGCGTTCTGTCAGATCAATCTGAAAAAATCATAATCTGAAAAAATCAGATTGTGTGTGGACTGTAGTTAAATTTTATGCAATTCCGTGCTTTCTGAATTTATAATATGAATTCAAATTATGAATTCAGATTCTTAATTCAGACTGTGTAAGGCCGGCCTTAAGTATGAGCTCACTTCCAATACGTGAAAGAGATGAACCTATTTGAGTCGGATATCTGTGTTCCTTTCACTGCCTGGAATCTATCAGTTTTTGACATTTCATAAATACATAATCAGAGATATTTAACTCCTTGTGTACGACCGCTCTATACCTGATCCGTCTGATCACAGCAATTGATCCCCGTTGTAACACGAACCTCATTCTCATGATGCTTAGGCCTTTCTCTTTCTTTGTGTTGCTGTAAACGCATACAAACATCGACGCCGGCAATTTAACACTTGTTATCATTATCAACGACGTCCCCAAAGTGGTGCCTCGCGTTCTAAATGTATGTACCACGTGCGTGGAGAGAACGCGGGGACATTGTACGGATCGCGAACCGATTGGGGTCAAGTACCGGGTCTAGACGCCCTCCAACAAAATTGTTAGTGTGCGAATCAGGATATTTAACTAAGTAGTTTATTCAAGGCTTTCCGTAAATGTGGTTATGTTAAGCGTGTTTCTTATTAACCATTTGCTTTACTAAATACTACATTTTAAATGTTGAACATTGTGCAGCGTTACATTACGGATACGAGCTCTTTTACAAAAGAGAAAGTTAAGGACGTGTATGTGCTCTACCGCGACGAATGCACTAGAAAATACATAAATGTCCTTATCGCAGAAAATCCGTGGAAACCGTGTGAAAATTGAGCAAGACGACTCTAATTTAGTGTGAAAATTAACTCACGTTTTCATCGGTTTTCCTCTCGAACTTCTGAAGGCACTTGACGTAGGAAGCACCAAGGCGACTACATTTGAAAAGGCACAGTAAAGGGCTTTCGAGTGAACTACAATGAGCCCAGTGACAACACGACCGCGCGGCTTTACATCGGACTGACGTCTGGCGGCCCGGCGGTGTGACGCGAGCGGCGCGGGCGCTGGTGCGTGATCGCCACGCCGACACGGATCCGACGCGATGTTCATAGTAGCCGAGGCTCAAAAAGACATCCTTAATCAGGGTAAAAAAATGCGTAACGTGTTGCAAAACCGCATAGAAATCGGCCCAACCATTTGGGTGCGACGAAGCTACAGACATACATACATACAATTTTAGTTGATGGTTAAAAATGTTTTTAGTATTTTATCGATCGGTAGAATAGTCTACACTAAAATATCTTTATCGTTTTCGAGCGTTTGAAACTCAAAATTACTGTTTTTGTTTTTATAATACAACGCCATCTATCGAGTGATAACTGTTGGTTAACTAGCAACCTTAACTAAACTAATTCGCGATGGTTCTCGAGGCGCAGCTGATGCCTTACGCTTCCGTTAGATGTCACTGTCAAAAATTATTTCCCAGGAGCTTGGTGTAACACTGGCCTAAGTGATATGGAATACTGAATTAGAGCGAGCGAGATATCACTCTTGATAATACTACGCCGTAACTATTTTGTTACACTCTACGGGTGTAGCCGTAGCACTAATACACACATTTTTTTTTTTATCAATAACTTCTACTTACTAAATGGACCTTTTGAGTCATTCGCGTTTTTTCAACAAAACCGCGCTCACTAGGAATATGAGGAGGTTGTTACATGAAACAGTTGCTAACTAGTTCAAACAACACCTGGGAACTGGGGGCTGGTATTATCTGATGAACATTCAAAATCTAACAAGGCTCTATTTGATGATGCAGTTAGCTTATATGGTACTTGGTGGGTCGTTTTCAAAAAAATTGTACATATTGTTAAAGGCATAATGAAAACAAAATCACGATCCTCTGTGTGACGCAAGTTAGTCATACAAACTATATGGGTAACTTTCGTTACACAAAGGAATCAATTAAGTTTTGTTTTAGCCCTTAACTATGTAAACATTTTTGAAAACGACCCTTCGCCGACCCTACCTACCATTCCTGCGGAGCTAGCAGTCCTAGACTCAAATCTCGGTAAGGGCAAACATTTTTGTGATGACTGCTAGTATTTGTTCCTAAATGATTCAGGAACAAATACTAGCGCTCATCACAAAAATGACTCTTGAATATTTTCTATATATTTCTCTATATAATTATTTATAGTTGTCTAGTATTCATAATACAAGCCTAGAGCTTAGTTTGGGACTAGGTCAATTTGAGATTGTCCCTGTTCATATTTCCTTTCACTCACTGGAACTTTGCAGGTTACATACCGATCTCTGATTTTGATGGCCGGGAATCAAATACGATTTTACTTGAAAATTACAAATACACGTGTGAGCAAAATTTCAGCTTCATTGAGCGTTATTAAATGTGAACAAAAGCTTATCCGTCTCATTTACCCATTATAAACTAGAGTGAGAGAAGAATATACTTTATTTATGCTTTTGACGTCATAGGAGATTTTAATTTTAATATGCGTGGGTTGTAAGTAATCTAACTGAGTAGGTAGATTGAAAATGATTTAAGTTCTGCGGGTAAGCATAATATTATTAACGTTTTTTAAAGATGTGAGAAGAAAGTCATTTTTTATAAAGTTTTTTTTTTCATTTAAATATTTAGAACGGAGTATATAGATACGCCTATACTTTGATGAGTTAAATGGTGCCGCGACCAGGATTATGAAGTTTTTAATAATACTTAATTCTGTCTAATTTAGTTTACTATTTAACAAAATCCAATATTATGTAATGGTATTTTTATAGTTTTAATTTTATTTTTGTTATCAAAAAATTTATATCATTTTTTCTTATATGTCGACTCTTTTGGCCACCACGGAGTTTCGTGCCAGCTCAGCGTGTGTCGGCTTCTCCCGCCACACCGCGCTAAATGATAATATCATTCGCCGTGCTTTTTCCCCCGTCTCAATGCCTCGGCAATCCTAGAGCCGAGCGGCATCTCTAGACACGATGGAAAGAGACCGGATGGTATGATTCTGGTACCTTGAAAGATGGGTCCGATGCTGGTGCGGCTGAGAAAAAAAAGAGCAAATACCCCTGGTATTGGCTCCGAATACTACTTTGTTGCATTCGGCGTGGACACCCTCGGTCCGTGGAGTCCTGGCGCACATGGTTTAGTAACCGAATTCAGCAAGCGCCTGGTGAAACCACTGGTGACCAAAGAGCTGACAGTCTCCTCTCACAACGAATAAGCTTTGTTATTCAGAGAGGAAATGCTGCCGTATCTTCGGCACAATGCCACGGGGGCCTTTTTTAGTCTTTAATAATTAGTTTTGGTTTTATTTTTCTTAATATTTAAGAGGCTACAAGTCTTGAAAATATTAATAATTTAATTATTTGTTTTTTTTTGTATATACTTACTTTTCTTTTTTGGCAATAATTATAATTAAACCTCAAGAAAATCCTTTTTTTTTTATCCTAAAGACGTAAGTCACGTCGTCAGTCAGTAAGTGATGTTGTCAGATCCTTAAAATACTTGAATATTAAGGAGGGTTGTTTTTGTTTTGACCTGCATGTATGTACCTATGTATGCACGTATATAAGTATGGTTATATCGACAAACGAGGTGTCATTAGATCCGTCGCGTCGCGAGTGGCACTGGGTACTTTAAATTAAAAAATACACCCAAAATGGTGCATCTAAAAATACATATGGTTTTGACATTCATCATCATCATCATCATCAGCCGCAAGACGTCCACTGCTGGACAAAGGCCTTCCCCAAGGTTTTCCACAACGATCGGTCCTCTGCTGCTGTCATCCAGCGGTTTCCCGCGACCTTTATCAGATCGTCGGTCCACCTAGTGGAAGGCCTCAGACCTCAAAATATGCTGTTGGGTTTTCGAAGTTTTTTTTAACTCCACTGAACTTACAAAGCAAAATATTTCACCTTACAATTCAAAACTTTTCCAAGAACATGAGCGATACATCTCCAACTACTCCGGCATCCGTTCAACTTACGCGTGCCTCATTCCTGATTCCGAATATTCCGATGTAGATGTTTCCAGGAAAATTGTTCCGAATTACCCGCTTTTGTTATTGAACTCGTGCCGTATTTTTTCAATTGATACATTAATTATGACTAATCTTATTCGTTATTGGCTGGAATTACGGCTTCGTCGGGAGTAATTGGATGGTTCAAAGACAGAAAGATTTTACCAGCGGGCTTAACATCCATGCACGAGATAATTTGACAGGTGCTAGGGAAATGGATACATCTATTCCATTATTCTAACGAAGATTTAACGCTTAAGGTTTAAAATAAAAGTGTCTCGTCCTGACTTTTATTACTAAGCGACTATTGTGATTTTCACATTTTTATAGCGATTTTATCACGACGGGACACTTTTATTTTAAACCTTAAGCGTTAAGGCTGTTTGTGGTATGTTTTCGGTACCAATACCGGTTTTTTCTTAACCGAAACCCCTCTCTCTGGAACCGAAATAAAGAGAATTGGGTAAATAGGTACCGTTTCCAAGCCCTGGTTGAGGATAAAACAGACAATTATATTAATCATGAGGCATCATCACATTGTAGTCCTTAGTCCATAGGTCTCCGAGCCTGCTAATCATCAGGAGGCCCTAATGTCCTTGTTTTCCTTCTACAATAACCTAACCGAGTTAAAAACACCTGATGAAATCGGGACCTCTGCTTTCAGTGCTGATAACTCTATGGCTAAACAGATTTCCATCATATTAAGATAAGAACACCCTCGATTAAGTCACTGTTCTAAAAAAACTTAATAAAAATGCTACGATGCCATAGACAGATACACAGCCTAGATACATAAACACAAATACACAGATTCACACGTCAAACTTATAACAACAATCTTTTTGCGTCAAGGGTCCAACAGAACTCGTTGACGATCTCTCAGCGGCTGACAGAGAATAACATGGCTGGACTCTGACCGGATCAAAGGGGAATGTACTTTACTTGTAGATAGGTCAACCCCCTAATTATAATAAGGGGATTGACCTATCTACAAGTAAAATCCCAGATCCGTAAATAGATGTGTATTGTGTGAAGATTCTATATATGGGCAGTTCGATCCCGCCTGAACGGAACCCGATCGGAACATAGGAACGTGTTCAAGTAAAGTGTTCATAAATATCTAAAGTCCATTGTCAAAGGTGTTGGAGCGTATTCAGCGGCCATAGGCAAGATGAGTCTCTGCCGTTTGGTCAAAATATGTTTGGTCAAATGTATCATTTCCCAGATTTTCATTTGCCAAAAAGGTATTTCCCGCCGCAAAAATAGCATTTTATGGCACAACTCTAACCTAACCTAACCGATCTAAATAGCTTTTTTTGTATCCTGAAAATAAAACAAAAAATAATACAAATAGGTTTTTGGGAAATTAATGACACATTTGACCACACATATTTTGGCGAAACATGAGGCTCCCAGGCAAGATAGATACATAATGTTCGGTAACGATGTTTAAAAACTGTCAAAATTGACGTAAGCTGCCAATTTGTCGTGTCGGCCGCTAATGTCAATTCCATACATTTTTCATTTTCTTTCTCTGGAATTATAAACCATATTGCTACTTTATGATACGGTCGTTTTTACTGTCAATTAAAAAGAGCTATCATAACATAACGTTTATAGCAAAAATACAAAGTTTACTACAAAGTGGAATAAAGACCCTGATACATCTAACGGACGCTTTTATAATATTAATTCTAATATTTTACAATTACAAATCCAACAGAGCCCCGCTGTGCGGAGCGCCTATTTCTAGTTTGTTGGCTCTTTGGACAAAAGAAGTCACCTGTCGGATTTCCTAGTAACTAACGCGATTTTCAATACAGAGGGCCTATTATATTATGGTCGTGTTTATCCTGTGGATAAACAGGATAAAACCTTTGTCACTTTCTGACCAGTATGTAAGTGCGAGAGTGACGGATGCTTTATCCACGCTTCGCCATCACAAAGTGACCATAATACGGGTGCTGCTGTACCTACATATGTACAGTCGAGTTCAAAAATATGTACACACTTTTGCACCTTATTTCAATGGGATAAGGTGCAAAAGTGTTTACATATCCTTAAACTCGAATGTAATACCGGCACTTGGCTGATATTTGCCAAATACCCATTGTAGTTGCTTCTCTTTCCTTCGATATGTCAAATGTAAGAGATGCAAGATTAAGCAAAATTGGCATAATAAGAGAAAGGCCAATATAGACAAGGTCACCGTTTATTTAGTAAAATTACAGTTGTAAGTTCACGGGCAAATCCAGGAATCTGAAAATAAAGAGAACAAGAATTAGCTAATTTAACAATACAAATTCCGTTCAGCAGTGAAATAAAAAAACGAAAGAATCGTTTCTTGTGTGGGGAATCCCCTAAATATTTTATTTTTTATTTTTTCCGCCACATTTTTTTTTTATTTTGTTAAAAAACAATCAACCGGCCGTCTATACAGTTCGAAAGGTCCAGCTCTTTAAAGTTAAGGCAGGCAGACAGACAGACGGACATCGTAGGCTTAGTAACAGGGTGCTTTTAGTTTTAAAAGGCTCAGACATGATAGATACGAAGAAAGAAGTCGTGGCTCCGCAACATCCGGGAGTGGACTGGGATTACGAGCGCGTCCGAGCTATTCCGTCTCGCAAAGGATAGGGACAGATTCCAGCAACTGATAGCCAACCTTCACTAGTTGGAGAGGCACTTTAAGAAGAAGAAGTTTTAAAAGGATTTACGTCATAAAATTGAACTAAGTATGTAAATGTTGTGTTGCAGTGTGTTGTCAAGTAAATGTGGTGAGTTTGAGTTTGCTCATGAACTGACCGTCGAGCGAGTTGAGCGGGCAGTACTTGAGCGTGTGCGCGCGGTCGCCGGTGGCGCCGCAGCGCGGGCAGCGCAGCGCGCGCAGCACGGGGCAGCGCACGCGGCGCCGGTCGCGCAGCGCGTGCGTCGCGCACCACGCCGCCGGCGACCCGTTGTTGCGGCAGAACGCGCACTCCTGCCAACATCGCTTTATTAGGCTCGTCATTTTTCAACTGTACTTTTTTACTCACTGCCGCACTCAGAGACCTCAATTAAGTTTTAAGTTTTATTAAAGTAGCTGCTGTCACTTTCTTTGCTATAGCAATAGAATAAGACGCAGCAACTTTAATGAAACTTAAAGCTTAATTGACGTCTCTGAGTGCGGCAGTCAGTCATCAAGTCATTTTGCTTATCGAGATTAAACCAGAGAGAGAGAGTACGAACTCCGTGGGGTCTGCGTGAAGTACAGCAGAGACCCTGTGGCCACATTCTAACTGCGGCATCAGGTCAGCTCTCGGACACCATAACATAAATAAATAAATTGATATTTACAACAAACTCACATACATTTACTAGACCCAAACTAAGCTCTTGGCTTGTACTATGGGTACTAGACAACGATAAACATACTTAAGTACCTATAGAATATAGAGAAATACATACTTTAATACATAGAAAATATCTATGATTCAAGATCAAAATCCCTCGGAAAAGTATCAAATTGTCTAGGAAATTAAATATCCTATCGTATATGTAAATCTAGGATAAGGACTATATGTGTGCCAAATTTCATCCATATCCATTCAGCCGTTAAGCATAATTGAAACACAAACATACAAAAACTTCGTATAATGTTAGTATCGTAGATCACTAGAGTGTCTCACCAGCTGCCTCTGCGCGGAGCGGCGCTGCGCGCGCAGCGTGCCCACGAAGGCCACCAGCAGCGCCAGCTGCGGCGGCGTGAGGCCCAGCAGCGCCGCCTGCTGCGCCGACAGCACCTCGGCGAACGTGGGGTAACACCGTTCTACCACCGTAATGACAATTCAGATTATCGGGATTTAAGGAGGTTATCTAAATAAACGCGTATGAAAAGAGTCAGCGAGTCTACGAGTCAAATTGTTGACTCGTTGGCTCGCCAATGGATCGCATTTATGAGATTCGTTGTTTTCACGGCGTTTTAAGAATGAGCAGACGTGTCTTCAACACCTAAGGAAACGCGATGCTGCTTTTCTCGGTGTATGATAACCATAATTACTAAAAATATTTATCATATTTAAAAAAAACCGTTACCTGTAACTGTATTGTTAGCAGCCAGCGTCTCAGAGGTGTTATGTTGGACTTCCTTGACTCTCGCGGTGGCCTCGACTGTCACTTGCGCCTCCAGCACGGCTGGGTCCAATTTGACAGCCTGCAATGCATCTGTGAAATAAACCCTGATTATAATAGGCAATTAGTCCCACCCTTCATGCTTAACTGCCCTATGAAGTGACAGAAGTTTAGGAGGAGGCTTAGCGATTGCTCGACGCAGTTAATACAAGCCCCCCATTTCACCAAATTGACATTGACAGGTGACATGTGACAATTTCGTATACGTTGCAAATTCGACGAGTTTCTACGTCAGTGGTTTTATAATAAATCGCAGTGTACCCCGAATTGTCACATGCCACCTGTCAATGTCAACTTGGTGAAATAGGGGGCTGGTGTCAGGGAACGACTTGTTAGATATTGAACTCCCAAACTATGCTCTGACTTGTACTTTGGGTGCTAGACAGCAATACAGTCCCATAAGTCGTACGTCACCTTGACACCGTCACATGACCTCTATAAAAGTCGCATGGTTTTCAAAATGTGTCAGTTTAAAGAAAATGTGTCAGTTTTTTTGTCAATTTAAATTGGAAATATCTTGAAAACCATGCGATTTTTACTGGGGTCATGTTAGGCTGGTTCGGTGTGGGGATGATGCGTAACGCATTTCCACCCATCAAAAAAAAAAGTGACTTTCTATCCAAACATGCCTTTTTAGGGTTCCGTACCCAAAGGGTGTCAAAAGGGACCCTATTACTAAGCCTAAGCTGTCCGTGGGTCCGTTCGTCAGTCCGTCCATCCGTCCGTCCGTCTGTCTGCCCTAACTATAAAGAGCTGTATCTTTGGAACCGTAACACATAACGGGTTGATTGTTTTTTCAGAATGTGTGTTATTACGGTGGATTTCCTAACGACCAAAAAAAATCAAGAAAATTAAATAATAAAAGGGGTCCCCATATAAGAAATGCTTTTTCAACGTATTTTTATTTTTGTTGTATCGTAAAAACGGTAAATTATACAAGCGTCAAATTTGGTATGATTGTACAACAAACCCTATAGAATAACAACAAATACTAAAAACCAGCCAAATATGTACGGAACCCTCAGTGCGCGACTCCGACTCGCACTCGCAGCGGTTTTTTATAATAAACAAAGTTAAAATTCTACCTTAGATCTGAACTTTTAATCTTAAACCATATATGCCCACTTTTCGTGATCTTAAACTTTACTTTTTTAGGTGACTGAGGCCTGATCCCGTTACTCGCGAAGATTATTTTTTTGAGTTAAAATAAATATTTTATAGACGAAGGGCCATAAATGTCGTCCTCACCTTTGTCATCAGGTTTGCGTCTTTCCAAAAGGCTTCTCATTGACGGCTTTGATGAATCCTAGAAGAAAATAATATTTTGTATATTACGAAGGGAATGCGCCATTTGGGCACACTTAAAATGGTTCCCATTTTCATTGACAACTGTGACATCTGGAGTTTGGTTGAAAATACAAAACGTCAACTGTCAAACATGTGTTAGTTCAATGTCAATCAAGCGTTTCTCTGAGTTCTCTCATTATTAAATGTGACGTTCTCAATATAAAGGGACCTTATAGAGGCAGGCGGTTGCGCCGTTTTTAGAACTGTTACCATAATATTCGTATAGTTAAAGAATAAGAAGAGCGTAACTGCCTTCCTCCATAAGGTGCCTTTATATTGAGAACGTCACAAATGGAAAATGGACGTAGTTACGCGAAAAGGATCAAATCCACAATGCAAATGTATTTAAATTTGAATTATATTTCTGACAATATAATGTCGAATTCTACAAGTGTGAAATGGATGGATTGGATCCTTTTCGCGTAACTACGTCCAAATGTATTGTTGAATACTTTGTTAATGTGACTTCACAGAACCGCGGTATAATAAAGTGACATACTGGGAGGCACAAAATTAATGTCACTTTATTATGAAAGGGTTCTATTGAGAGTCGTAATACATGTTTCGGTGGTAAACTGTACGACACACACCTAGGTACGTATATATATATATGCTATACTATATATACTATACACTATATATATATATATATATATATATATATATATATATATATATATATATATATATATATATATATATATATATATATATATATATATATATATATATATATATATATATATATATATATAGTGTATAGTATATAGTATATATAGTATAGCATTAGTTCAACCACCACTTTCTAGATGGCAGCAGTTGTCCTACATGCAAGTTTGACCATATAGTACTCTTTACCTCTATAGTTACTTTACTCTTTGGAATGCGCCTCGCGACATCCCTTTCTTGGATAACATCTATAGGTAGCCTGGCAAAAAAGTCCAGACAAAAAATGGGGCGCTGTTCGAGATGAAATTGATAACATGATCCAAGTACCTGGTGCTGGTTGCCATTTGAAAATATTGTAGTTCCAACTGTCACCCGGTCTAGACTTTTTTAAGCTTTTTTGTCAGGCTATACATGTCTATCGGTGTATCCAAAAAAGTAAAGTACTGGAGGGTATGCTCCGGAACATAAAAGCGAAACTTCATGTGTTACATCTTTCGCTCGAATGCCATTTAACAAAGAGAAAAAAAGGTAGCTAACGAAGCTTCTAATTCCGATTCAAAGAGAAATTACCTACATTAAATTAAAAAAAAGTAGATTCATTTATTAGTTAAAATTGACCCATGACGGTTAATTCCCTCACTGTTGACAACGCAAAGTAGTTTTGTTTTGTATAAGTTGCCTTAAGGCAAAGAATAAATATAGCTAAAGCAGTAAAGAAACTACGACACGAACAAACATTCGAAACGTCGCACTTCCGACGCACAGTCGCACGCCTCAACGAGTCCTCTAAGTGGACATGGCAGTGCTGTCAGGTGGCGGGAGTCGCGTTAAGACGAATGGTTGAAACGTGCGTTTGTGTGAGTGCGACGTTTAGAAAGTTTGTTCGTAGTTTCTTTACTGCTTATTAATGCTGATGTTCAACTGTTATTTGGCGAATAAATGGAAAAATACACAAATTTCCAAAAAAAAATATTATTACTAGCGACCCACCTCCCGCTTTGCTTCGGTTAATATACCTAAATACTCCAGGAAAGATACGGTTTTTAAAACATTAATTTATAATAGACTGATTTTTTTTTACTCCGGTTTTATAAGATATTCTAAGACACTATATTCATGAATCCAACAAATTTTCCACCCGGAAGTAGGTATATAAATATACTGTCAAAAAATGCATTTTTCTTTTAAATTAAAAATCGTAATTGTAATTTTTGTGTCTAGGCATAACAATATTTTTGTCTATAATGAGCAGAAGGTGAAATCTAACAAAATATTTAGGTACACGGAAAGCCACTAAATCAGCAAAATACATGGCTCCGGTTATATATACCCTTAAATGATAGAAAAAGTTAGTAATAAGTAGTGCTTTGATAAAAATGACATAAAACTATTTATAAGTGTTAAAATACACTGATCAATTTGTATTTTTTTATAAGGAATTATTATTTACCACCATAAAATCCACCTTCTGGTATAATTTTGTGTATGATTTTCTTGCAACGTTTATATTTATTGTAATCAACAAGGAATGAAGAAAACTGTAGCCAATTACGATTTTTAAATACGGAAATATGCAAAATGAAAACAATATTCTAGCTAATCGAATATAAATGAGACATCCTTAGTTATTTTTTGTATGATTAATCTTGAATATTAGAGATCAAATATCAAGTAAGCAATATGAACACAAAAATGTTTATAATTATTTTTAGCAAAATTTTCAGTATTTTAAATTTTTTTTTTTTTTTTTTAAATAACTTATTGACTCATAATTAGTTGGATTATGTTTTTACCTAATTACTAGAATTATAATATACCCGATACACAAGAAAAATCAGCTATTATAAATTATTTCCGTTTTACCATACTAGCGACCGTAACTTTCCTGGAGTAAAATTAGAATATAGCCTAAGCACATCTAGGAATAAATATATATTTCAAAAGTTTCAAATACTAAAAGATTTTTTAATTACGTGCCGTGGTTCCGGAGATTACCCTCCACGTACACACAAACTCATACAATTCACAATCTCTCTTTATAATATTGGTTAAGGCAATGATGAATATCATCAGGCATTATCAGCCTGCTAGGATAAGTAAGATAAATGTTGAAATTAAAATTTCGAATTCCTACCTAACATTGTCATTACATTAAACTACCTAAATCACAAGAAAAACTTTAGGTACTAACCTTCATAGAAAAACAAGGAACTATATCTTGAAAAGTTTTATTCCTAATGTTTAAGAAGTCGCAAGTTTGAGCTCCTGTAGCCTCCATTTCACGATAGTAATTCTATAAATTTAATTAACTTTGTAAAACAACTATATGTACCAAAGGCTCGGTAAAAACTACCCTCAATAAAAACAACAATTTGGTGGTGTAACCTTATTTAATTTTACTACCTAGTTAGGCAACGGCAAAATTGTGTGAGCCCTTTATACTATTCCTATAACTACATCGACAGTAGAATTTGATTTTTGCAGAACTTATACTTAAACATATATACAATTATTTACCTATGTAAAAACATTGAGTACCTAATTAGTTTAGCGTCATACGGATTTCCAGTAACTGAAAAAGTTTATTTACATTTCTATCAAACTAGTTATTAAAAACAGCGTTAATATTAGTCATCATCTAAATTCACTTTACCGCTAGGACAATAAATCTATAGTAGAATATTAAATTACAGCACTGGTAACACTGTCACATGTGCCACCTCTCTCTCCGCGACTTTTTTGCGTCCATCGCCCGGAACCGCCGCCCGTCATGTTAGCCGCCATGTTGGCCAGTCGACGTCATGCACGCTCGAACAACTGTCAGGCACGCTATCCAACGCGTAAATAAACAATGACGCACCAATTTTGGATTGAGTTTCTGGAATTATATAAAGAAAATACCTGCTTATGGGACGCACAAAGCAGCTCATACATGCGGAGGGATTTAAGAAATGCATCCTACAACATTTTACTCGAAAAATACAGAGAAATTGAACCTACGGCCACTCTGGACATGGTCAAGAAAAAAATTGATGGTTTTAGAACTGGATACAGAAGGGAGCAGAGAAAAATAAACGAAAACAGAGAAAATTGTCCGTCGCCCGGAATGGAATACAAACCGACGTTGTGGTATTTCGATGTATTATCTTTTTTGGACTTTCATCATAATATGGACGACAGAGAACAGAAATTTTCTGTAGTTAAAAAATTAAATGAATCTGACGATCATAACGCTGAGGATACCATTGAATACGTAAGTAGGAACATAATATTCTTTACTTATTATTTGTTAGGTTAGAACGAACTTTTGACAGTTGCAGATGACTGACTTTTGTTTGACACAGTTAAGCTGTTTGTGTACTGACCGCGTTTTTCCGATTCGGAGGCTCGATTTTTTATGCTCCGATATAGCGGACCAAGTAATTGTATGGCCGTTTGAGCTGTTTTGCTATACTGCGCCGTTTTTCTGTTCCGAAATAGTGGCAACGTAAAACAATTGCACGCTTAGTAATAAAATGGTAAGTTGAAATAAACCTGTATTCCATTTTCCACCGCAATTAAAAGCGTTAAAGCTTTAAAGTCAAACTGCCTTGTTTCGACAAAAGCTTGTTTATTACTAAGCGTGCGTATGTGGACTTGTGCACTATAGTCCGCGATTCGTAATTTTCTGGGCGAATACAGGTTGATTAATTTTTTTGAATGCTTTGACGAGAAAGTTTATAACGAATGAATTAATGAAATAATAGTGCTCCTAGTGAACGTAGGCCACAAAACAGAAATAAACCGGTCAAGTTCGAGTCGGACGCGCCGAGGGTTCCGTATTTAATATGGTTCGTATCGAAAATTTTGAGTGTTAATATTCCGACACAACGAGACGGGGCCTTTAATAAAATAAATAGTAAAAATAAGTTTTATTTACTATCTGTTTAAGGTCAATAATAATAAATTTTAGGTTGCCTAAATTTTAACAGTAATTTTCAAAGAATCTCGAATGTTCTGCCCTACTGACTGTTCATTTTCATGTAACAATCGCGCAAACCTTAGAACATAAAAGGATACAACCACTTTGTTGTGATGTCAAAAAACAAAACACTGTATCTGCGCCGGTCGGTATTTTTACCGTCAAGCGCACAAGCTCGTTTTTTTTACCGTGGGAGGGAGTGGGGATTTTACGATCGGTAAAAACGTGTGCAGTGCACAAACAGCCTTACTAAGAGATGACAGATGTTGTAATGCCGGTAGCACACCTCCGCCGCGAAACCGCGAAACTGTGGCGAATCGTGATATGATATTTAATACGAAATTGAACTTTATTTCGTTGCCAGAGTTTCGCTACTACAGTTCCGCAGCGGAGGTATGCTACCGGTGTTAAGAGCGTCGGTTTAAATTTAAAAAAACTGGTCATGTGAGAGCTGGAGAATGGAGAAATCGGGCAATTTATTTTTTTTATAAAATCAAGTTGATAAGTGTATGATCAAAATGTTTCTTGAAATCCTTAAATAAGTAAAGCCGTTACAATATTTCAGAAAATACCGATTATCAGGGATGATAACTTAAATAATAAAATTAAAAATACAATTAAAAAACCTAACTTCCCTGCCCTGCGGCTACACCCTCATAATTAAAATGATTTTTAATGCGTTATTTATAAAATCGTCGGTTTCACAGACCTCTGTCTGTGACCATGGTGCTACAGAGATTATGTGTGATTAAAGTTTCTTCTTTTGACACGAAGGTATTATGTTTTACTTAAATTATATTTAATTTCTTTGGTTTGACCCAAAAATTAGAAGATGTAACAAAGTAAACATGCTAAAGAGTAACATTATTTTATAATAGATGGCGCTGGCGACTATGTCGTTACCTAAGTTATCTTTAACTACGTAGGTATATATAGAAATAATTTCCATATTTCTACATATAGGAGGCCAAATAGCTCAGTGGCTAAAACATTCACGGATACAAATGGACAAAGCCTAAGAACTTTCTTATTAGTTAGATTTACCACACATACTTGTCCACTCAGTGATTTGAGTCATGCTTAATTGTTTTAACACTTCTTGACTAAAAATTTGTCCGAGTATTCCGTAATATTTTGCACACCGACATGCGGTAAGTGCCTCGATTAACTACGAATTTAAGTTTTCGTTCTTACTATTACAGATCGACATACCAAACGACTTCAGCACCCCCAACCCAGTCATAAAATACAGAATGAAAAGAAAACTGGAGAATAAGCACGCGCGGCGGTTAGATGTAACTCCTTCAAGTTCAACTTCCTATTATAATGCCGAAGAGGACGACTGTTCTATTTATTGCGCTAGTCTTAAACTGCAGATGAGAGAATTGGACACGGAACAAAAGTATATAGCACAAAAGTTAATTTCTGATGTAATCTTTTTGGCGCGAACGTCACAACTGACGTTAGATTCGACGATTAATACGCAGCCATTTTGAAACTCAGTGATGGTTATGTTATGTGAAATGTCGCTAGATGGCGTTGTAGGAACGAAGTGGTTGGAGATAGGAGTTAAAAGGACGTTCCTTCGAAATTTTGCGCGCCTTGGATTTTGCTTTATTTACTTGTGCTAAAAACAGACGTAGCTATTTTACTTCGGAGTTCGAATTGCCGAAGTTATTATTTTATTTTTGTAGTTGAGTAACTGTAATTACTCATAATTATTGACGTGGAGTAGATAAATGTAGATAATACATTTATGTTAAGTTATTACTTGTAAATGCGAAAGTGACGAATGTTATATATATCCACATTTCATTTACCCACAGCTTTAAAAGCGACCATCATACATAGGCCTGAATGTAGTAATAGCGTTAAGATCACTAAACTTAACGTGATGAAAAATATTAAAAATAATATGTATTTCAAAAACTATACAGCTTGGTAAGAAAAAGTTTGTCCCGGTGACAGGTAGTCACAGGGAGAACTACACCACTTCCTATTGTCAAGATTCTGTTAAATTTTTATATATACATTCAGTCAACAAAGTATCGGGAATGGATGATTTGTTTATGGTTCCAAATTCAAATTTTTGTTTTTTTTGTTGTTGTTAGATTGGCACAACTGTTTTCTATTTTGGCGCGGAGTTTGAGTTGCATCTGTTATTTATATTAAATACAGTGCTGTTTTTAGTTATATCATATCTAGTGTGTATTGCGAATTTCATAATGGACAAAAACATTGAACAAAGAGTTTGTCTTAAATTTTGCATCGCCAATGGAATTTCGTGTTCGGAGTCACTGAAAATGTTACAGAAGGCTTACGGTGATTCGACTTTATCAAAAACACGTGTTTATGAGTGGTACAAAGCGTTCAAAAGCGGTCGAGATGTGATGGAAGATTTGCCTCGCTCTGGTAGGCCATCAACGTCTGCAACTGAAGTTAACATCGCAAAAGTGAAGGAAATAGTGACTGAAAATCCTCATTCAACTTTGAGAGAGATAGCCGCCGAACTTTCTGTATCTCACGAGTCGATCCGTACTATTTTAACTAATCATTTGGGTATGAAACATGTTACCGCTCGGCTAGTCCCAAAAGACCTGAATTTTCTCCAAAAACTCAATCGCATGAGAGTCGCTGAGGACATGCTAGAACGAGTCAATTCCGACCCAACATTCATGAAACGCATTGTTACTGGTGACGAGACGTGGGTTTACGAGTTTGACATGCAAACTAGTCAACAAGCTTCGGAGTGGCGCCTTCCAACTGAACCGAAACCGAAGAAACCACGCCAAAGTCGATCAAAAGTCAAAGTCATGTTGACTGTTTTCTTTGACTATCGCGGTGTTGTGCACTCGGAATTCTTGCCGGAAGGTCAAACGGTAAATAAAGAATATTATTTGAGCGTTATGCGGCATTTAAGAGAGAAAATTCGACGAAAAAGGCCAGATTTGTGGAATGAAAATTCTTGGATTTTGCACCACGATAATGCGCCTTCGCACAAGGCCATCATTGTGAAAGAATTTTTGACCAAACACTCAACAAATACCATCGAGCAACCACCATATTCACCAGATATGGCTCCTGCCGACTTCTTTCTTTTTCCTAAACTCAAATTACCACTTCGTGGCACCCGTTTTCAATCGGTAGAAGACATAAAGGAGAATTCGCGCCGAGAACTGAATTCAATTCCGAAAACAGCGTTTAAAAAATGTTTTGATGATTGGATTATTCGTTGGCGTAAGTGTATCGTTTCTGAAGGAGCATACTTTGAAGGTGATAAAATAAATTTGGATGATTAACAAACAGTTTGTGTATTATTGATCTTTTCCCGGTACTTTCTTGACAGAGTAGTATAGCCCGGTATAACCGATCATGTTATTTTTGCGACGTGAACTTCCCCATCGCTTTTGCTCAGTCTTTTGTTAAAAATTTTACAGCGCCTCTAGCGGAGTGTATCCTGAACTAAATGGGTACACTTAGAAATTCATTTCTGTAATTTGTGTAGTTTCTAAAGTCTGTAGTTTGTAAAGTGTTGCCAGATGTGTAAGATTTTACGTTTGTTTTTATAAAACGCGACCAAATAAAATATGTTTTAAGTATTTTATATTATTTTCTTCGGCCACTCGTCTTTTTATAGTTTTAATGGCTCGGTGTGCTTGAACATTGCATCGGGTCAACGTGTACTTATGCCTATAAAAAGACAAAAGATAAAATACACAGCGCACACACACACACTTCTTTCTCAGAGTACTAGTCGTAATTTTGCGTACCTATTTGTATTCTTGTGCCTAGTCCGTAATCTAAAATAATTAATGTCTGCAGTTAACTTCGCTCCTCGGATGCCCAAGATACAGGCTCAACCTAGTTTGGGATCCGCCTTAAAGAACATGTACTCTTTTGGGCAATAAATAATTCTTAAAAGATAAAAGATATTTATTCAGTAAGTAGGCCGCACGGGCACTTTTACACGTCAAAATCTACCAGCGCTTACTAAGAGGAGACCACTGCTTAGAAGAAGCGCCGCAAGAAACTCAACAGTTAGCCATTTTTATCGTATATTATGACAATGATACTACTTATTCTAGCATTATATAATAACTGTCAAATAGTATTATATTACATGTTTTCCTACATAAACCGTGTCCCCTAGATAAGATACAGCGTTTAAATGATTTTTATGAGTTATTTATGAGGTAGTAAGCGTTAATTTTCTAATATTCTGCTTTAGGCCAAGCATTTCTGTCCGTTAGATAGTCCTCGACTCTATAGTACGCTTTAGACATCAACGACCCCCAAACCAGATTACCGTACGACATAACACTATGAAAATAACTATGATAAACTAAGCGAGATGTCTCAACATTGGTGAGTTGTCTAATTTTCCTAACGGCGTAAGCTGCCTAACATAATTTGCCTGCTAGTACAGCTATATGGGGACTCCATTGCAAATTCTTGTCTAAGAAAAGTGCCTTATCTATCATATCTAAACACGCCATTAAGAAAAATACTAGAATTTACCAGTTTAACATTAGACAAAACGAACCTAACACACTTAATATTGTAACCCAGACTATGAGCCTAAAATAAATGCACTAACCCAGACTGGGTAAACGGTTTAAGTGGTAGGGGACTCCCAGGTTATACGGTAAAATGAGGGCTATGGCGTGTGAATTCGCCGCTAGAGGCGCTAGTGTAGCGTGATGTCTCCGAAATGTCAAATTCAAGTTTGTGGGTGGGCTACGCGGGTTTATTTCTAATTAGAATAATGTGAATTTTTTGCAATACCTGAGATTAATTTATGGCAAATATGAGTTACGGGTCAATGAATGCCAGTGCTTTAAAAGCGGAGCTAAGAAAAAGAGGTGCAAAATTAATCGGGCTGAAAGAAAAGCTAATTCAGAAGTTAGTTTACTCTTTTTAGGTATATATATATAATGTTAAGTGAAGACGAGGTCGAAGATGGTACACGCTTACCCAGAAAATGCCTATTCACTCTTGCCTTGAAAACACCAAGGTTATAGGATTCCGGGAATACAGACGCAGGGAGAGCATTCCACTCCTTCCTTGGCAGTGCGAATAAGAAATGACGCAGCATATTTAAGGTATTAAATATGATTTTAATGTAAACTGTTTTCACGCCCGTAAAACAAACTGAAACTTATACTTCAGGACCCTTACTCTTCAGTGGCGCTAACGGTGAGCACTAAAAGGATTAGCAGGTACCTAATAGTACACGAGTACCGAAAATTATGTCAAATGTCCATGTCGTACCCACTCCTGTCAAAGTTGGAGACTCTACTCTCGAAGTTGTTGACGACTATGTATACCTAGGACAAAAAATCCAGTTAGGTAAGTCCAACTTCGAGAAAGAGGTCAATCGTCGAATCCAACTCGGCTGGGCAGCGTTCGGTAAGCTACGCACTATCTTCTCGTCTCAAATACCACAGTGCCTCAAAACAAAAGTCTTTGATCAGTGTGTGTTGCCAGTGATGACATACGGATCTGAGACATGGTCGCTTACAATGGGCCTCATAAGAAGGCTCAAGGTCACTCAAAGGGCGATGGAAAGAGCTATGCTAGGTGTCTCCTTGCGAGATCGAATCAGGAATGAGGAGATCCGCAGGAGAACTAAAGTAACTGATATAGCTCACCGAATAGCAAACCTTAAGTGGCAGTGGGCGGGGCACATCGCTCGTAGAACCGATGGCCGTTGGAGTGGAAAGGTTCTAGAGTGGCGACCGCGAACCGGGAGACGGAGTGTCGGCAGGCCTTCCACAAGGTGGACCGACGATCTGATAAAGATCGCGGGAAACCGCTGGATGACAGCAGCAGAGGACCGACCGTTGTGGAAAACCTTGGGGAAGGCCTTTGTCCAGCAGTGGACGTCTTGCGGCTGTTGATGATGATGATGATGAATAGTACACGAGAAGAAAAAATATAGTATGTGTACCTAACCTATAACGACTACTAAGTTACTTATCTAGAAGTTTCGATTTACACTTTGTCATAGTTGACGTGCCTAAAGGGATATTAAATTAACCTTTGTTGTTGATGTTTAAAAGTGGGTTAGTTTGATAAGCTGTTGTATATAATGTAATTAATTATGTTTGTGCATGCTTTAGAAAACTACAGTTCTACTTGGTACCTTGACCTTGGGTCTCGAATACCCCACTATATTAATGAATGTGAACGTCTGTTTCAATTACCTACGCCAAAACAGCTAAATGAATTGCGATGAAATTTAAGACACAGATAATCTTTATCCTCGATTGACTCGTAGTGTAGGAAATGTTGAGTTGTAAGGCAGCAGTGTTGCATTGTTGTGTTACGGTGTGGGGGCGAAAGCCAGTTTATTACTAGCATTAAAGCCATCTTAGACCTCGGGATAGAAAACGCATTTGTGATCGAGTTTGCTTGCATAACATAAAAAATCTTAAACTACATGTGAAGTTTCATGCGCGTCATTCTTTCTTACCGTCATTCTTTTAAGTCTAAGCAAACTACGTCAGTTCTAGAATTAGGATGTCGCGTCGGCAATCGTCAACATAAAGCGATCATGACGCGATCCACGTTTTTAGTGTTTTTACAGATCGAAAAGCGTCATGAAACAAAATCAATCGCGTTGGATCGTCACGGATTGCGTCTTGAAGCGTTATCGGACGAATAATGTAATCGATTTTGTCGCTTTTACGTACTACGTACTACTTATTGAGTATTAGAGTGAAAATTGTATTTTCGTAGACTGAAACAACGTGATACACCGTGGGCTAATCAGTTTTGCTGGATGCACGCGTGCGCGCATGTTTCAAGCGTAACATTTTTGCATGTGAAAACATTTGGAAAAAGATTTTTTTTTCAGGAGTTTGTAGACTTGCGATGCTTATTGATGCCGAAACTCAAGTTGAAAAAAACGTTTTTTGTATGGAGACTCCCCTAATTATTTTAATTTTACACTTTTTTATTATTTGTCAGGAAATCCACTGATATAAGCCATTATACAAATCGGAATAGAAATCACCACGAATGCACAATGGGTATCCGCTATCGATTGGCGGAGAGTTCTCACGGTGACATCGCTTTCAAGGCAGCCCTTAATTATTATCTTATGTAGACGTACTTTTTCTTCCTTCTTATGTAGGCAATTATACTTAAACAATGGCTTTGTTGTTTTCTAAAAGGCTTAGGCCATTCTGACGTAATATGTCTTTGTAAACTTTCGCGTTGGCAACACAGGAACTATACATGAAATCAGGTGGGCCTAGCCAAGACGCATTTAACTAACGCTTCGCTAATGCTAACGCGCTAACTTAACGATTGTCAAAATCAAAGATGAATAGGATTGACGTAATTTTGCTAACATTCACATCAGCCTCTTTGTCAATTTCGTATTTCGAAAAAAGTGTGTAGAATTGTCAAATCGGCTACATCCGTTAAGTTAAATTTTATCTCGTGCTTGCATGTTAAGCTCGCAGACTAAACAATCCACCGGCGGTTCCAAATCTGTCAGGTAGCCCGTCGGCCAAAACATATGAAATTTTAAGAGGATTGTGAGGTGACGGCTTTCCATACAAACGGCGATAACGTTTTCCACCCCCTAAATGTTAACCGATTTCGACCAATTTTTGATATGTGGTCAGTCGAAACAAAAACTATGTCCATACGTTTCGTTTTTTTCAATATTATTAATACATTTCGATTTATTCCCGTTTTATTATTTTCATACAAAAGTAATTTCGGCCATAATCTCTTTATAACTAATCAATATTAAAAAAAAAACGAAACGTACGGACATGGTTTTTGTTCCGACTGACCACATATCAAAATTGGTCGAATTCGGTTAACGTTTAGGGGATGTAAAACGTTATCGCCGTTTGTATGGAAAGGCTAGATTTTGCAGTTGGTTCCTCTTAAGAGGAACTGTGTTCTTATACGATGAGCTGCGCTGCGGTGAACTGAGCTGGCGGCCCGTGTCTGTTATGCCCTTTATCTTTCTTAAAATGCAGCTTAGCCGGACATATAAAATGTCCAAAATATCAAATAAATATGGATCCGTAGTAGTACCTACCTTTTTTTTATTGACTTAGACAAACAGGCAGACGGCCCACCTAATGCGAAGTGGTCACCGCCGCCTGGACATTTGCAACACCAGGGGCGTCACCAATGCGTTGCCGGTCTCGCAGAAATTTTATGACACCCTTTTTAAAAAGCCCCATATTGTAGCGCATTGGGAAAATCTCAGCGGGAAGTTCTTATATTACCTAAGTAATTATAAATGTTTTATAGGATGTTTGTCCTTCGACTGTTGTACTGTAGCTAATGCAAGCTCTTATCACTGACGTTGATACGTATTTCGTTACGAATATGATAACGCAAGTTTGTGGAGAAAATACAATAAAAACACGTAGCGTTACTGAATAGACCACCGTGTTTAGAAACTGTGCGAGTCATTCGGTCTATGTGGAAATATATAGACATATGGGAACCAGGAAATGTATTCTCATACTACCTTGTCGCAAAGAGGTGATGTAACGTATGTATTGAAAGCCAAATAAGCCAAGTTTGATGTGAGGTGACCACCAGTCATTGCGACAGGGGTTATAGGGGATACGCGAATCCATTTTGGAGACGGAACATAGATATGATGCGGCATGACGTGACGTAGATATATGGAGTATGGAGTATAGTTTGGACGAAATTATTGCGTGAAAGAAATATTTAAAGTACCTACCTAAAATAGGAAATTTTGCAGTTGTAATGTTACAACTAATTTGCTTCGAATATACTAGACCGTTTATGTTTAAATTTAATACACATTATGTCAATTTCTTGTATTTGTTTGACAAGCGTCAATTTTGCTATGATTATAGAACAAACCCTATAGAAAAACGACGAATACTAAAAACCTGACAAATGTATACGGAACCCACTGTGCGTGAGTCCGACTCGCACTTGACCGGTTTTTTACCATAAGGAACCCTAAAAATTAAGGACCAACGAGTAATATTTGAAGGAATATCCGAACAAACTAGTTTGAAAACGAAATTGACCATAAGTTGTTCTTATTCGATTTGACCACACAAACTCGCTTACAAATTCCACGCCACGGCCGCTGCGAGCGTCACCTGCCTGCGTATTATGCATGCTGTTGCAATGGCAAGATCAATGTCGGACTGGCCCCCAGCATGGAAGCACGAGATACAATTTGAAAGGTGCTAGGGAAATAAATACATCTACTTATTCCATATTCTAACGTAACGTACTTAACGCTTAAGGTTTAAAATAAAAGTGCACCGTCTTGATAAAATTGCTATAAAAAAGAGAAAATCGCTATAGTCGCTTATATAATAAAAGGTAATAAAAGTCAGGACGAGACACTTTTATTTTAAACCTTCAGCGTTAAGTATTACGTTAGAATATGGAATAGATTTTGTATTAATTTCCTTAAAGCCCGTTGGCCATAATAATAGCCGACGTGGCGTCTGCCAGCCGGGCCCTGCCAGCACGGGCCCTCTACTCCTACTTATACACTTTTGGACCTTATTACAATGGGACAAGGTGAAAAAGTGTATAACATCTTTCTGTCCTCGACTGTACATTACGAGTAAACACTATTCGATCGTTGCCATTGTGATTATTTACTTATCATTTATTCGCTGAATGAATTTCATTACCAGATGTTCAAACATCATTTGGCACCAGTAACACAATAAATAAAAATAATTAGCATGAAACCGAGGTTAACCTATCGGCGGATCTCGGGTTTTTAGTCAAAATTAATGATTTTTTTTAATACGTCATAGTTAGTATGGTTATCTTCTTTAGTCAATCGCGTAATCTTACCGCGAATTACATAAATGTCATAATTAAATAGGTATCTTTATTTGTAACCTTGACTGCAATCGTAATTTGCGGAAATAAATTGCACAGTTGACGATGATTTACGAGTGACACGATAAAAGCAATGATAACAAAAATATTTAAAATATTATAATACCTACTTCGCGGCATGTCACCCTATTTTCATTTTACGAATGAAAAATGGATCCGAATATAAAATTGAAGGGAAAACTAATTAATTTTTGAGGAATAAAGACAAAAATTAATAAACGGTACCTTTTCCGGTTCATAATGAAAATTAACGATACTAAATGTACGAGTAATTTTCGTGACGCACTGAAAAGTTAAATTTTTTTTTTTTAAAACGCCCCTTTATGAGGTAGTGAGCTATTAGCTTAGTTTTCTGGTTTACCCAAGCATTTTTGTCTGCTAGTTAGTCCTCGAGTCAACCCTATAGCACAAACAGCATCGCTGTTAACTGTGTTGCTGATGGTACGCTTTAAAAATCAACGACATTTTCAAGTAATGTTTAAGTGCTGGAAATGGTAACTTGGTATGGTAACGTCAGGTAATCACATCACACTAACGGATTTGAATGAAGTTTGGAATGGAAATAGTTTATACCCTAGAATAACCACGACCTTTAATCCCGAACAAAAACACTGTTCCTGCGGGATAGCAAAATTACTGATTCTACGCGGAAGAAGTCGCGGACCAGCAGCTATAATATAGTTTATAGGTAGTAGTTGCTGAGAAAAACTCTGTGACCGACAGACAGACAGACAGACAACGAAGTCTCACCATAAGGGTTCCTTTTTTACCATTTTGGTACGGAACCCTAAAAATAAATGCATTGACATACAAATTATTAAAATGTACCTACTTTACGGACACGAAATTTCCTTATAATATGTAGCAATTTTATTTTTATTCCTAGTATTGAAATGACTCGCAACGCAATCCATAATAAAATAACGCTCGTCCATAATTATGACTAACGATATAGGGAAACTAAAAATAGGACGAAAAACTTTAGGGATCCCCAATATAGCGACCCATTGAAATTATGTATATCAGAATTCTTAATGACAAGGTATTTTATCCCACACAAGGTATTTTATACAATGTTTTTTCTTTGTACTCGTATACATAAAGTTGCAATCGTTCTCGGTCGGTCTTTCTCGTAACGACCAGCCATGAGCTATCCACTATCTATTTAATTATACTCATATCTCCAGCCAGGCGCAGAGGTCATGGAGATGGTACCGACATGTCTAAAGCTAGTCATACCTGGCCTGGCAAAAATAAATCTTCTGTCACTTTCTGACCGTGTAGGTGTGAGAGTGACAGATACTTTATCCACGTTTATCCACCGCGGCTGGGGGCTGGTGATGAGCCTATATTATACCAGTTATACCACAGCTTTGCCGAAAAAATACAGAATGAAGTAGTCGAGGCCTCTGCTTAGTAGGACAAAATCAGCTAGGTAATCTAGGTATATAAAAATAATGGTCGAATGGACCTCGTACAAACCCCTGTTTGAAGATTTCCTACAGATCTAAATATACTGTGCCTCAAAGTTTTGAGATATTCTCCTAGAGCCTACTCCACTACTACCTACTACTCGAATTCTCCTAGAGCCTACTCCCATACTACTCGAAATCTGCTTAAGCCTATTTCACTACTACTACTCGAATTCTCCTAGAGCCTGCTCCACTACTACGATAGAAAATCGAAGCGACGTTAGCTCTGTCGTCTCCTGGTTGGCGCTGGCTGACTCAGCTGGCCCAACAGCGACGATACTAATAGCATGCCTTGATTACGCGTTAAAGATCAAGCTAACCTGAGCCCTTAGCCAATATGCATTACGCTAGCTAGCGTTTCTATCCGTTTCGTTTTTAAACCAATCGCGTCACTGGTAGATCACGTCATACGAAGAGTCACGTGATCTACCACTGACGCGATTGGTTTAAAAATGAAACGAATAGAAACGCTAGTTAGCGTAATGCATCTTGGTTAAGGGCACAGGTATTTACACCGTAAAGCGTTTCCTGCAATGGAAAACAACGGAGTGTTTCTTACAGTAAAATTATTCATAGTTTTCGAACAACAATGTGTTAAAATCTCTGCTGTTTACTAAACAAGACTAACATACGTGGCTTGATTTGGTATCACCAAGTTATTTTAAAATAATAATAAATAACAATGCCATTCACCCAAAATAGATGCAATTGCTATGCAACTCCAATATTATCTTGAACTTTATTTAAAACAGCAAAAACTAGAATTTACTTCAGCGAATAACGTGCAAATACGTCATTCTGGCTCAAAAGGATTCTCTTGAACATATATAATGTACAGCTACATATACATATGACTCCCGGCACTAAAAATCAATGCCAAGTGTAATAATTTTACAACTGAAGTCCCTAAACGATAGAAAACATTGCATCGTTTTTCAATGCGCTGTTTGCACGAGTACATTATTTTAAAGACTAAGATAAAGAGCGTTGTAACTGGTACAAATGTTTGAAGCGGGTTGTGAACTGTAAACAGACAATGTTGCACCGCTATGCATATACGCCGTGTATCGTAACATATACAAAGTAGGTGCATACGGTTTTAACGCGTGAACAAAAACGTGACTCTTGTGATGTTATTCATTGGCATAGCAAGAATTAAACAAAACTATTTTGTATTTGACGATGCGGTTAGCGTATAGTTGGTGGTAGTGACCATGTTACGAAGCTAGCTGTCCCGGGTTCGAATCCCGGTAAGGGCAGATATTTATGCGATGAGCGGGAGTATTTGCTGCTAAGTTTTGGATGATTTTTAACCGACTAAGCGAAAAAGAAGGGTCTTTAGCAGTTTATGTATGTATGTGACCAAAAATCGGATGTTCCACTCTAGCTCCTAAACTATTCTCAATTCTGCCCTGCACGGCTAGCACATCTGCCCGCGACTTGCGCGACAAGCGAGAAAAAGCGCGACATAGAGCTATCTCGCGAATCGGTAGCATAACACGCGCGACATAATTTGGTGACTCGCGGTCAAACGTCAAAGTGACAAATCTTTGTCGCTTGACAGTTAAGGGCGACATACTCTCGCAACTCGTAGCACAAGTGTTCATAAGGCGACATAATATCTCGCTTACCAACGTCAAAAGGCGACAGATTGTCTTCGAGCTTTCAAGCGCGCGAGATATATCTCGCTCTAGTCGCATCTCGGATTTTTAATAAACGTTTTGGTTAATCTTACCCCATTTAAATAGTCAATGTAAGTTTATTTGTTCACAATTATAAATTTGCTTAAATGCTATTTGTATCATCCGTTATTTTAACGTAGTTTTACATGTGAGTAGTGACGAAGATTGTAATTTTTCAGGATGGCATTTTTCTCTAAGATTTTTCCTTTTTCGGGACGAGAAGCTCCGACAGAGGAAAATCCAAAGGAGGAGGTCAAGGGATGCCAACAACCCCTTCGAGCTGTTAGACAATGAGTTTCAACACCTGTACCGCATCAATAAAGATATGGGAATGTACCTTTGATAGTCAATTGGGTACCAATATGTATACAGTCTCAAAAAATATGTATACAGCCCTTATTACTATGGTAACTAAGTTTGCGTTACCATATTTTTGCAACTTTGTGTGGATATTTATTTTTGCTCTTGACTTAACAATGATATGGGAATGGATGATAAGATGTATCCATATACACAACTACAATAACAGGCATAGGGCATAAACAACATTTTTTCATTAAAAAAAATTAATAAGTATCACGGGCCAATCTTACACGAAGTGACCTAGTCCTAAACTAAGCTCTGTACGTTTATTATTGATATATTATAGCATACTATGTATATAGGTATAGGTAGCAGATTTTGCCCGCGACTTTGTCCGTGTAGAAGTCGTTTATCGCTGCACCCTTGGGAACTGTCAATTTTTTCAGGATCATAAGTAGCCTATGCGCTATTCCAGACTATAATCTCTGTGCTAAATTTCATCCAGATCCGTTCAGCCGTTCTGGCATGATTGAGTAACAAACACCATCCATCTATCCATCCGTCCATCCATCCACCCATCCAAACTCTCACATTTATTATATTAGTAGGATAACCTTCCTAGATACTCCCTCTTTCTATTGGTGAAAACCGTATGAAAATCCACACAGTACTTTCTGAGATTATTCTGACAGACATTCTGGGGACTTTCATTTATATGTAGATAATATTAATATTGGTTTGCAGAGGGGAGCTGAGGGAGATCTTCGGCAATGAAGAAAAAGTCGGAGAGAGCTCGTCGTCCGACGCGCCGACGCTGTTGCGAGCTGCAGTGGCACGTGTCGGGACCAAATAATACAGAGACATTTTAATTAAGAACAAAGTATATTTATTAGGATATTTCAAAAAATAATCTGCTTAAATCTACACCGAGTGTATGCTGACCATCCAGTGGCACTTCCAGTACCATTATTGTTTTCTAATAAACTAAACAAGAGTAGTTTATTGAATTGAACGGAATGTTGTACTTGTACTGAATAGGTACCTACACAATTTATAGGCTATAATTAGCATAGCAAAGGAACTAATTTTTGTGTAATCAACTTAACAGAAAAAGTGACTTTGATGTAAAAAATATATACTTAATACAATATTATGTATCTAGACTTTAAATTATTTATTCAATTGTACAATAAATCGTCAACCTGCAATTATAATTAAATATAGTCTGTACCAATCAACTTGTCTTATTATGTTAACAACTTTCTTACCTCAAAATTCAACTTTTTTGGCCAATTATACATATTAATTATATATAAATATCACAATAATTTGAGATAAAGTTATTATTATTATTATTTTATATTAGACAGACAGTTAACACTGATATGTCTAAATCACTTGGCCCTAGAATCAGTTCAGTGGCCTATCAGTTGGCCCTAGAATTTATTGATTACCACAGCAGCGCATCCACATAAGGAGAAAATATTACACAACAAACATATACACATATAAACGTATTTGAACAAAGCTAATGTATTGGTTTCTTTAAATAGATACAGCTAAACTGTAAACGAAAGACTATTTACTATGACAATATGGAATTATAAAAAATTCACAGTTGTTGTGTACATTCGAAATCCGTGAACACAACTTGCAAACTCCAAGTTTACAAGTGTCCTAAGAGGCGATTCATGACACTTCTCTCTGCTGCATGTACCTGAAATAAATTTTGTATGATATTATTCAATATAGTAATGTAAAGGCGTCCACTGTGTTACATAGATGCCAGCGCTAGCGAGCTGGAAGTGCTAAAAATTTAATCTAATACAACATCCCTGCTAATATTTTAAATTGCAAAAGTATGTTTGTCTATTACTTTTCTTGCCCTTCACAGCTAAACCACTGAACAGATTTTGATAAAATTTGGAATGAAAATAGTCCAATCCAACAATAGTTTTTATACATTATCTGAAAGTATGATGGTTTTCTGACCACCTATTGATATGTGTAAGTACTGTTTAACATATTGTAATACTTATAACTGGTTACTTTTATAATGAATGAATGATAAACCTTGGACTATTGTTGTAAGCTAGGAACATAGTTTAGGGTATATCATTTTCCAAACTTTGTATTTTCTAATGACTGCTTGTATCCTTGTATAACTTTTTAAATTTGTTTTCATATTTATGCAATTCACCGAAGCCTTAACATAACGAAAAACCAGTGATGATGGTCGAAAGCATTAGTGTTTAACATAAGTAAACAGAAAAGTTAGTTATTGTTTGTTGTTTACAAAAAAATCAACATTGTAAACTTGCCATCGCCAAAGTGCTCAATTTGTGCAACCTCTAAATACTATCCCATTACCTTTAAATTTCATATTTAATTTTTTACATTACAACGAGGAGATAAATTTAATCTACTATTACTTACATGCTTTGACGGACTTTTCGGGGCCTTCTCCGTTAATAAGTAGGTCTTTTAACTTGACACCGAGTAGGGTTAGTAGGTAGGTGTGGTACATTCCCCCGCGGCAAACGCTCATGCGTGGCGTGCTTCTTACTCTGAAATAACATTTATACAAAAATTATTTGAAAAGAATACAACATCTGGAACGATGGTCAATTTATCACAGAACCGGTGAGAAAAGCATGAATGTTTATACCAGTAATACAGTTATTTAAAATATTTCGCCAAAATAAAAGGAAATAACTTTTGCGTAAAGTCAGAAGCCACTAAAGTAATAATCGAAATACTTACACTACGCTCAGCATCCATGTTGATATTGTTGATAATCAGTTTGACACATGACATTTCGCGAAATTTGACACATGACGTTGGGCACCTCCCCTAGCGACCCGCGTAAGGCTTGCCGTTCACTCAAAAAACGAAGGGAAAAGCACATTTTTATTACCGATTCAGTGTTGCCATAAAAGAATATAGCATTAGTAGAATATATTCTTCATAGAAGGCAACACATACGTCCCGCCCGCGAGATAGCTCTCTCGCTTGAAGGGATTATCTCGATACGTCAAGTTGTGCTACCGAAATCGAGAAAACTGACAGCGGAGAGAAAGAATTGACAGCCGCGACAAGGGTTTCTCGCGCCGCGAGCTATGTCGCTTGGGCACATGTGCTAGCAGTGCTGCTAAGCAAAATGGCGCTATCTCAGACAAAACTCCAGTAGCAATTGCAACCTCATTATTAACAGGGGAGGACTGAATCTGCTTTGGCTATTGTTTTTGAGATACTGCTTTTTAGCTTAGGAGGGCAGTATTGTAGGTACAGATTTTAATGAGTGTCATATGATTCGTCAAAAACGTGCGAGTGGCATAGGCTTTATAAAAATTATAAGGGTGCATTATACTAACGGCGACGCCGACGCGGTTAGCCTAGTTGGTAGTAATGCCTACGAAGCTCGCTGTCCCGGGTTCGAATACCGACAAGGGCAATTGCATATTTGTGTCATCAGCATCAGCGCATTTGTTTATTCTTCCTGAGACTTGGAGGTTTCTATGTATTTAAGTATGTATTTCTTTATATATTGCATGTTTTACTGATGCCTAGTACCCATAGTACAAGCAAGAGCTTAGTTTGAATGTGTGTGGGATTATTCCCAGATACTTCTTCAATTCAAATGCAGAATTTTAGTCATTTTAACCCCCTCCTCCCCCTTGTCAGCAAAAGTACACAAAGCTCTAACTAACCCCTCTCTCCCCTATTTTATGGTATACTTTTTACACAATCTTTATAGTTATTCATAAGCAAATACCTATCATTTTTGTTACAAAATGTAAATTAATAAATATTCCTGACGTAATCGCCATTTATACCCCCCTCCCCCACGTCATCCAAAAAAGAGCAAAGCAAAGAACCCCTCCCCCTTCGGTGCTTACGTACCTATACATATACTTGAATACTAAGACACTTGCAACGTTTTAAATGAATATGACGCTTAGGAGTACCTAGGTAAAATTTAGATTTCCTAGATTCATCGACGATTAAACAGCTATAAGCGATTGTTTACGGTTGTCAAACGTACCTGCCGGTAACGTCGATGTCGGTAAACCGTAAGAGTTTGCATAGTAAATTACTAGTATATTACTAACATTAAATGTATTTTAATGTTCAGAATGGTCTATTCCCAAACTTGTCTCCCGCACTGTCGTGTCTGTGATGTCCGCTGTGTCCGCACACTGAGTGCGCGATACTGCTCGACGTTCATGGTGCGGACTAAGGAGTGGGGTATTTTTCCTGTTCGCAGCAGGGACCGAAAAAACCCCTTCATTTGATTAACCCTATCGATAGGGTTACCCTATCATTTGGTTACCCGATCGATGGGGTTACCCTATGATATGTGCTACCTTAACGTTAGGGGAACCCCTTTGAACTAGTTAACCGCTTCCATACCATACCAAGTTCAAAAGAGTTTCGGTAGTTTAATATTTAAGCACTCCTGACTTTTATTACCTTTTCTTACTAAGCGACTATTGAGATGTTCACATTTTTATAGCGATTTTATCAAGACGGGACCATTTTATTTTAAACCTTAAGCGTTAAGTCTTACGTTACAATATGGAATAGATTTCCCTAGCACCTGTCAAATTTTATCTCGTCCATGCATGTTAAGCCCGCCGCAGTCGAATAAAAACTACCCTCTTTTCAGTCAGCAGTTGGGTAAAAATTCTTCTGGATTAATACGCCACATGTTTCAAATGATTGAATCCTTATACGGCAGTCGTTACGCTATTAAATCTTTACTTCCTCCCCTCTCCCGGTTTTCCCGGGAAATTAGCGGCTATAAATACACCCGGGTACATATTATCCAACAATATTCAAACAGGATTTTCTCTGTAATCTCTCAGGGAGTCCCTATTTGCCCGACTAATCGAGGCCAAATGAAGGGTAATGTAGGTTTATACACGGTTTATGTAGGAAAACATATCGAAACGCTTTTGCGTTTACACGTATAATACGTGTAGGTATACAGGGTGTCCCGCGATAAAGTGTACAAATGAATAAGGGTGAAACTATGTGATTTTATCACGGAAAAAGATTTAAAAAAAATTGTATACAATAAATAATAATTATTGTAAAATGTTTAATTTTATTTTTCGACTAACTGTTGAGTTTCTTTCGGTGCTTCTTCTCAGCAGTGGTGTCCTCTTGGAAAGCGCTGGTAGATTTTGACGTGTAAAAGTGCCCGTGCGGCCTCTTACTGAACAAATATCTTTTATTTTTAATGCATTTTAACAGTCTATGTATGCATTTGACAAAAAAATCGTCAAAACAAAATACAGGCCTCGTAGAACTTTCACTGTATAGGTACCTATAGTATTATATTATCTGTGGACTATGGCTGTGTATGGAAACGTACAAATTTATGAAAAAAAATTGTAACGTGACTAAAACAAGGCTTTTGTTTTCGTTAAGGGGTAAAATTGTATATTTAATTAAATGTTTAAATAATAAATAAATATCAGGGACAGTCTCACACAAATTGACCTAGTCCCAAACTAAGCTCTAGGCTTGTACTATGGGTACCAGGCAACGATATACATACTTATATAGAGAAATACATACTTAAATATATAGAAAACATCCATGACTCAGGAACAAATACTCGCGCTCATCACACAAACATTTGCCCATACCGGGATTCGAACCCGCGACCGCTAGCTTCGTAGGCGGGGTCACTACCAACTAGGCTAACCGCGTCGTCGAATAACTTCTTTTTAAGGTTCTGTAGTCAAACTAGGAACCCGTATAGTTTCGCCATGTCGTCCGTCTGTCCGTCTGTCTGTCTGTCCGTCCGTCCGCAGCTTAGCTCAGAGACTCTTAGTACTAGAAATCTGTTTTTGACGATGAAAATGTTTATACCTACCGAAAATCAGCTAAGATAACTTTAACTAGATCATTTGCTAACATTTGTGTTTTTTTGGAGATTGTTGTTTGTGCTTGTAAGAATGGCGACGGAACCCTACACTGAGCGTGGCCCGACATGCTCTTGCCCGGTTTTTTGTTGATAAAACGAGTATATCGTCTTGAAGGCTGGAATGCATAATATGGTTTCATTTTAAAAACACTGACAAAGATGAAATGTCTTTGTACTAATTAGTTATTTTATACGCTAGTAGTAAATTACTTTCTCATTTAACTAACTTCTTGCCAGCAAATAACGAGATATATACCTAACCATTTGTTTTGTATCTAATGAATGTAGCTTAATGGAGATTTGCCGAGGGAGCCTTCCTATTTGTGACATTCTCAATATAAAGGGACCTTATGGAGGCAGGCGGTTACGCCGTTTTTAGAACTGTTACCATAGTATTCGTATATTTACAAGAATAAAAAGAGCGTAACTGCCTTCCTCCATGAGTTCCCTTTATATTGAGAACGTCACATTTTCCCTCACATATTTTAAAGAGTTCATTCGAATCTATACTAAACGTTTTCTGTGTATACGTGGCTATTTTAAAACGATACTTACTATAGTAACACTAAACGAACTAAGGTAACGCCTATAATAGTCCCGAAAAATGCCGGGAAATGTCACGACAGTGATAAAAAATATATTCAGAATAACGGTACGAAATAAAAAAAGCAGTTGTATTTTCTTGATTCCTAGACCACTGGCTAACAGAAAAAAATACAGGATTATTTTTTAGTCAGTGCGCAAATTTTGGAGGTTAAATCCGTAAGTCATACTGACCAACTTTCACTATCGGACCAACCCCGAAATCGCGAAAAAAAAACGACCCTCCCATTATATTTTGGCTAGTCAGCTGATAATGTTTTGTATAATCAACACCGCTTCAAAAAACTTTCCTTACCCAATTGCGATGCAGTAATATGCAACACTGCAATATAGCCGGTGCATTCTGCAATGTCAACGGGGTTATTAGCAACATTGTTGCAGCCCTCTAGTATTTTCCACGACGCTCCATATTAATCACCACTTTACTTTGAGTCCTGGGCTCTTGGAAAATGTTCTCAAACAGAGATCATTTACGCTGGTGTTCCAGTAGCATTAGATTACCTATTTAGATAGAAGAGGCAACCAGTTATCCATTTTCAACTCAATATTGAAGTAGAAAATAACAAAGTGTGCTCGTATACCTAGGTACTCTCGTCGTAGTATCCCACTATCTCTACTAATATTATAAACTAGCTGTTGCCCGTGACTCCGTCCGCATTGAAGTCGTTTATCGCTTTTCCTTCGGAAACTATCAAATTTTCCGGGATAAAATCTATCCTTAATGTTACTCCGGGGTTTAAACTGTTACCGTACCGAATTTCATCAAATTCTGTTTAGTAGTTTTTGCGGAGTTCGCGAACAAATGCACACACAAGCAGACAAAAATTATAAAAATGTAGTTTTTCTCAAATATCTTTAATGTACAGATTTTTTCTCTTTGACACAGAAAATAAGTATAATTGTTTTCTTTGAATATTATTTCAAAAGTTTTAAACCAAAACTCGACTGGTGAAGTGGTGACTAACGGCCGCACTCAGAGACGTCAATTAAGTTTTAAGTTTCATTAAAGTAGCTGCTGTCACTTTCTTTGATATAGCAATAGAATAAGACACAGCAACTTTAATGAAACTTAAAACTTAATTGACGTCTCTGAGTGCGGCAGTAATAGATATGACGCAAACTTATGGCAGTATAATTTCTCATCTCTCCTGTTGGTAAAGTAACGATTTCCAACTCAATAGCGGGAATTACGAAATCATTGCACTCAGACGTTTTTCAACTTTTTTAAAATACTTTCAACTCATAACAACATTTTAGCTTCGCGTATTCTATTTTAGATAAAGGCAACGATTCCAGCAAATATTTCACTTCATTCCAGTAACGCATCCAGTAGAAGTACATTGCGTCGTTACAATAGCTTTCGCCTCAAACGTGAAAACTAAACTCGTCAATGTACTTCTACTGGAATCATTCACTGGTATTCATGTGAACCGGGTATCATGGGTTTTGGTTTCCACCGTCGATATATTTGTAAATGCGCACACGATTGCCAAGTGATTTGATTATACATATAGGTATTCAAATTATGCACGAGCTATGCATTTTCAAACATGGCGCAAGAGGCGTCAATACCTAAAAGGTAGTGTAAGGGTGGTGACGCATATATCAATAGACTGTTATTTGTTTGAGTTTAATTTATTTGAAATAATGTACAAGAATAGGTGTTTGCACCATGAATGCCGCGAGGCGACTCTACACACCACTACTATTGTTTTTTTATTGTTCCATTCTTAATTTCTTTATTCGATTTCAAAAGAATTAAGAATAAAACTGACATACATAAAGCAACAAGTTCTACAATTCTACATACAAAACTACTTGTTGCTTTACATCCCTCGCCCCTCTTGAAAAAAGCAACGCCTAGCTAATAATTTATATCTACCTAAGGAGGAGTTGCAGGTCTTACAAAGCCACACTGTTCCCAGCTAGGGAATAATTTCCTGTACAGTTATGTCAATAATACTATAGAACGGAACTTTCTTACGCGAACAACACTTAACTGTACAGTGAAATTTCGACTTTCGGAAAAACCTCCGAAAAACGAAAATCACAGTGGATTCCCTATCTACCCATCTCGTACCTTTCACGCACCACAGATAACTAGTCATGCTATACTAAGAGTATATGACATATGTAAAAATAATTACCCCTAACTAGGTTTCATGGTGGTGTGTAATAGGCTTACAAAGAGGCGAGATGGTATTTTTATGTCCAAAGACATCTGACAATGAATTGACAAGTCATCGTCATTCCCTTAACATGTCACAGAAGTGACATATGGGTCCATGCCCCATAGGCATATGTTAAGGGTCCGACTTTGACTAATCAATCTATCATCCATAACCTCCTAAGACCCAATATATATCAAAAAAGGGACAAATTGTCAAAGTGTCAATTCTTATTGACTAATAAGTTATCTCGTTTTATATTAACGAAATGGGCCTCAGTAGGTTCTAAGGAAAAAAAAATACTCGTATGAAATAAATTACCTAAGCACTTTCACCCCCCCAATACGCAACATTATTATTCTAGCTATATTTCATATTTAATACTAAACTACTCATAACTTATACATTTCAATAAATTGCTATGCATGTGTCACATATCTCGGCCTGAGATATGGTCACAGCATCTTCGCAGAGTGATGGTGAACTGCATATCTTCTGATGGTGCAGCCAAGTGACTGCAGCACCAGACTTCGCAGCTCCATCCTCCTGCGCAGCTTGTTGCTCTCGTTCAGAAGTGTACATGAAACGATGCAAATGTTAAAGACACCTAGTAGCGAAAACACAAGCAATAAGATACCTCATTATAAGAATAGCTTTATTTTTTTTATTAAATAACCACTAATGACCAATTTTCACTGCACCATGGCTTGTAAAATTCATCATGGTGATCAAAGGGAATATCTCATTATGATACTATATACAACGACATCAAGTCCAGGTAGCAGCCTCCTACTGCTTCCAGAATACATGTGGCAGGAATGCACGCCCATGTCTCACATCAGTCATCTCTGCTTATGGTCATCAGGGTTTCACAAGTTCTCAGCTCGGCATATATGAAAAATAAAACACAGCTAAATAAACACATTAAAACAATTATACACATATTTTATAAGTAGCAAGTATGAACAAGCTTTCATACGATATCGCTTCCTTTAACCCCACAGTACGGCGAAATTCGTAACGCACGACTTGTCAACCACGAAGTACACATGCCATGCACCATGACGGCTGAGACCAACCAAGTCTCTTCCCACCTTATAGGCTTAAAGGGAATTACCATCACACTACCAAGACAAGCGCCATCATGGAAACATGCCTGCACCACAAATGTAGCCTGACCTATTCACCCTTCTTTCCATGGTTGTTCATGCTTGCTTCAACTGTACAAGTCTGTAAAATAAAATTTACAATTAAATAATTGTTCAATTTATAATCAGCCAGTTATAATTACAATAGCCAATAGCAATAAATGAAATGCCGTCGGGAAAAATGTTCACGTCAATTTACGTCAGTTTTGACTAATATTAATTGCAAATTTATTTTTATTCTCAACATCATAACATACGTATCAAATAGAATGGAAGATTAAATATGTGTGACCGTAAATGTGTGGGAAACGGGTGCTAAGGATGAAAACCCTAACGATTTCATGGAAATCAGGGGAAAGGTTGGTTGCCTTTCATCATCCGCAACGGCAAACGTTTCGCATGGGGATATTTTGTATATACAATGGCATAGGTCGAACCCATATGAATCCATACGTAGATTCGGGCACTCGCCTATAGCCATGATAATTTTCTAGGGAACTGGGGTGTTAGGTTTTGTAATAATGAAGGTCATTGGTCGTACATAGAGTGTAGTATACGAAACGCGAAGAGATGAGCGAGATTACGTGATTGTAAATACTTGTGATGATGAGAAAAAAAACAAATTTTTATAGATGTTAGCTGATGTGAAATTGATGTCTTAGGTTATATTTCAAATGGATTCAATGTGTTGATAGGGTTTCGTAAGATATGTCGGACCTCCCCGCACCTCCACCATGTAAGGGTGGTGACGCATATATCAATAGACTGTTATTTGTTTGAGTTTAATTTATTTGAAATAATGTACAAGAATAGGTGTTTGCACCATGAATGCCGCGAGGCGACTCTACACACCACTACTATTGTTTTTTTATTGTTCCATTCTTAATTTCTTTATTCGATTTCAAAAGAATTAAGAATAAAACTGACATACATAAAGCAACAAGTTCTACAATTCTACATACAAAACTACTTGTTGCTTTACAGTAGTTACTCGCATTGTGTTTCTGACAGAATTAAAACGGACCAAAGGGACAAGGCTGAAAGCATAAATTTATTATTCATTTGTGACGTTCTCAATATAAAGGGACCTTATGGAGGCAGGCGGTTACGCCGTTTTTAGAACTGTTACCATAGTATTCGTATATTTACAAGAATAAGAAGAGCGTAACTGCCTTTCTCCATAAGGTCCTTTTATATTGAGAACGTCACATTTAGACATTACTGCACGCACAATCCTTACTAACATTATAACGCGAAAGTTTGTTTATTTGTTCGTTCGTTACGCTTTCACGGCCAACCGCTGAACCGATTTTGATGAAATTTTTGAAAGATAAATAAAAACATTCACAACAACAACACACTAAAATAATTAAAAATAACACAAAAAGGAAAGAGAACACAGAGACAGTGGGAAATTGTTGCGAAACGGACCCAGCTCGGCATGTGCTGGCCGTGAAGCCGACGCTGATCTTCCGCTGGGTCCGCTCGAAGACACGGAAGGTGACACAACACAAACAGGTACATTATATGTGACGTTCTCAATATAAAGGGACCTTATGGAGGAAGGCAGTTACGCTCTTCTTATTCTTGTAACTATACGAATACTATGGTAACAGTTCTAAAAACGGCGTAACCGCCTGCCTCCATAAGGTCCCTTTATATTGAGAACGTCACATATAACATATATTATATAAATTTGGTAGGTAAGTTTCGAGTCCCGGGAAAGGACAAAGGATACTTTTTATTCCGGAAAATTGGAGTTCCCGAGGGAGCAGCGATAAACAACTTCTTGCGGACGAAGTCGCGGGCAAAAGTTATACTTACATAATATTGTATCTATACAAAGTTAATGCAAATGGCGGAGTAGGTAAGCTGAGTGCTAGACTTGTAGATAACCTTATTTATTACTGATAAATACATTTCATACTTCCTACTAATTAAATACTTAATTATTTATATACTCCTATATGCTATCCTATATGTATACTATTCTATATTACCTCATTAAGTACATCTCATCCAAATCCATTAAACTTTGTGTGGATGTTTGTGTTTGAATCACGCCTAAACAGCTTTGGATAAGCAGATTTGGATGATACTTGGCATACAATATTCCTTATTCTGGATTGAAAAGAAATATCATGCTTAGCTTAGAGCATGTGCACACTAGCGTTTTAGCCCTTAGACCTCCGATAAAAAACGTTAGGTATGCATAGGCTCTTAATATATTTGAACAATTTATTTCATTACTCTAATATCGGATAAAATCGCTTAGTAATAAAAGGTAATAAAAGTCAGGACGAAACACTTATTTTAAACCTTAAGTGTTAAGTCTTACGCTAGAATATGGAATAGATATATTAATTTCCCTAGCACCTGTCAAATTATATCTCGTGCTTGCATGTTAAGCCCGCAGCGTGTATATAAATATAGAATATGTCCCCGACTCATTATCTTCATTGTTCAGATTTTCCAAGCACCCTGCCGCTTCTAATAAACGTATTTGATTCTAATAAATAAGCTTCCAATGCCTGCTATACCCACGCCGGCAGGGCCGGCGCTGTCGCCAGGCAACGAGCTCGAACCAAGGGTGGCTTTACAAATGCGAACCTCCCCCTTGTAATCACCTAACACACACAGAAGCTACTCTTTATTTCCAACCCTGTTCACAACTATATAAGGCAGTTTTTAATTGGATAGACAATGGCTTTTATGTCGTTTAGGAATATGAGGAAATGGCTGGTCGATCGTCCCGGGAAAATTAGTTTTCTGTCCAGCTGAATTTAAATTTTAAAGGGAGGCGGGTGCAGGTGAAGTTACATCCCCCTGCATTGCATCATGCATACATTTTATCGTATCTTAGATATAATATAGGGTGGATACAAGTGAGAAAAATAATGTATGGAAATATCATGAGTATGAGAAAAGCCAAACGAAAACACGCCATTGCAATATGTTTTTTGATTGAGTCGTCATAAGCCGAAACGCGCATGAATTCTTATTGAGTTCTTATTACTATGAACAAGTATTCTTACCCTTGAAGCAAAACATTTTTTTATTAGTTTAAGGTGCGTGTTTGTGTATCTGTCTCATCGTAGCTGCTAAACGGATGAACCGATTTTGATTTAGATTTTTTCGTTTCAAAGGTGACTTGATGAATGTGTTCTTAGCTAGGTATGATGAAAATCTATCGGGCTATTTTAGAGATGAGCTCAGAAATCGGGACCCCAATGTACACGTACACGTTACGTAGATAGAACACGTACAGAAAGACAGGTAGGTATGGTAGAATTGCAGAGCAATCACAACGTTGTTATTCTGTCAGAACGTTTAAAACGGCGAGTGCGTAGAAGAAAAATACTTCTTATATTTGGTTTTCGGGGGTTTTATCTCTTTATAGCTATGTCTACACCAGTGCGCTTTCACGTTCATATTGCGTTTTCCTCTGACGCATGCCTCTGCAACCACAGCGCATGTAATAACGAATGCGACAAACTGGTTTGACAGCAGCGTATGCCCGTAGCGCACGGTTGACGTGCAACATTTTGCAAATAAAATGGCGGAAGATAAAGTCAAAACATTGGATTTTATTGAAGATTCAGTGTCACCCTCGTATTGCATGCGCTTGAACGCTGAAAGCGCAAGATGAACATGAAAGCGCACTGGTGTGGACTAGCTTAACATTTTGACAAAAGAATGCCACACGTCATTGACACTTCTGTAAGTAAATACTACCGGTAGAGAATGCCTTTAGGCATTAAGTTCAACTTTTGTTCTCAAGTTTGTATTTTTGTGCAATAAAGATTAAATAAATAAATAAATTTTAGCTTTTAGCCTCGAAGTATGCCTTTAATTGTAGTAATGCTTTGTTTTATGTCAAATATGTGTGAGTACTGTGAGTGAAACAATCGACGATGCAATGAGGAGTTATAACAATGAGTGCCATAGACTCGATTTCGAGTCAAATGTATATGTTAATATGGAAACCTGGTTAAGGACGACCGATAAGGTTAGGTTCTTACATAAAATGAGGTTAGTTGAATTAATGATTAAAAATTTTAACGGCTCAGTACCGAATCGTCTATGTAGCAAAATGTCCGCCAATTGACCAAGAAGCGAAATGTCAGGCGTCATATTAGCATTTCCCCGAACATAACGTCCATAGTATTAGTTTAATGTATTAACATTTAGGATTAAGAAAACACTAACAATATATGAGTTGTAATTTACTCGAAATAAATGATTTATTATTATTATTATTATTATTATAACACAGAACATCAAAATAGCAATAAGTCTTTGTAGCATAATTTCCAAATTACATATGTTAAATAAACTGATACCAAATATTGGATAATGGAATAGCAAATTGTCAATGCCAATTTTTGATGTTTATTTTTAATCTTCTCTTCTTTGTAAGGTTGTCTGGAAGAGATCGCTATTCAGCGATAAGACCGCCTGTTGACTCTCTATGTAACACTTCCCTTTCTTGTTGTATTTCTTGTTCTTGCTGTATGTGGTGTTCAATAAAGAGTTATTGGTATTGTCAAATCTTATCGAAAGCAATCAGCCCCAGTAGCACAATGACTAAAAAGCAAATCGTTTTGCTATTTAAGCGTTTAGCTTTGTGGTCGACATTAGGTCATCATTGAGTATGGCAATCATCCTGCATCACAGACCACAGTCCTCGGGCCTATTACGGCCGTGTTTATCGCGTGACAAAGCGTGAAGAATATGCGCGTCACTCTCGCGGTTATATACGTGTCAGAGAGTGACGGATACTTTATCCACGTTTTGTCACGCGATAAACGCGACCATAATACGGTCCCTATGGACACTGACGATTCGGTACTGGGCCCTTAGCCACTAACTATTGACCTAACATTATAGAACCATTGACTTATTAACATTATTGTATAGAACACAATAAACGTTTGAGTATTGAGTATTGATTTTTTTTTATTGCCCGGGCCCGCTGTATCTGGAGAATATAGTATTGTTTTCCCTGTTTTCTGTTTGTTTTGTAAGTAAATGTATTTTATTTTTATTCAGATCGTGCCTTATTAACACAAATTTTGTCATTGTGTGTGAAATTATCCGATTTAGCCGACTTCAAAAATGTGTCGAAATCTTTTTTATAAATATACTTGTTTGTATTATTTTCTCACATTGTTTGTGAAAAGCATTAAACATGCCTCGGCGGAAACGGGGATCGAATGGCTCGTATTATAGCACCCCGTCGTGCAATCCCTTACTTTCCGGGCCACCGTCAAAGGCGACACAGCTGAACCAAGTCCAATAACCGAGTCAAAAAAACCGACAAAATCGGGTTCCCCATTTTCAAAGCTCATAACTCTTAAATGACTTAACGGATTTGCATCAAACTAAGCTAAGAACACTCTCGACTAAGTCACCTTTCTAACAAAAAAAAAATTATCAAAATCGGTCCACGCGTTTAGGAGCTACGATGCCACAGACAGCCATGGTTCCTAAGCACTTTCCTACCTCTTATATTTTTCAGATTATTATTACCCGTTAGATGTCGCTGTGCAAACTATAAACGTCAAACGAAATTTAGACGTTTTTTATTAGGCAGAGCCGTGAGCAACAGCTAGTGGATAATACCTCTTTAAAACCTAACCAGAATACACTGAACTGAACTATTCAGGAAACAAAAGACTAAATATAAAGCGGCGTGAGCGCGGCTGCGCGCGCGCTGCACGCTGACGTAACGATGCGCCGGATCGCTTGCCGACAGCCTATTAACCGAGTGCGCCGGCGCGAAGGCCGCCGGGGTCGACGCCCGACCAATGTCACCTTCCAGATAACTGCCGCGTTATCTCTATACCAGCTATAGCCGCGGTGCAGTATACTAAATGCACCCTGTATGTGTTTACCAATTTTATTTATTTATTAGGAATTTTAACAATGTGCACTACTTACTAGGTAATATGTCTAGGTAATATGTATGCTGAATGTACACAGTCAGCATCAAATAGATAGGAGCAGTCAAAATGGCCAAATATATAGCAACACACTCTTATTCCTATAGTAATAAAGATGTGTTGCGATATATTTGACCACTTTCGCTGCTCCTATCTATTTGATGCTGACTGTACGTCTGCCAAAGACGTGTTATGTGTTCTTAAGTGTTCTATCACCATAGAAAGGACAACACAATCTCGGCCAGTCAGGTCATCGTATAGAACACAGACTATCAGTTTCTCGTGCAATTTCATACATTTTCTTATCTTAATAGATTGTGGCCGGCAGGCAGGGACTGTAATGCCGGTTTAATTTGGATATCGATATAAATATCGATAATTAGGCAACTTTTTATCGATACAGGTATCGATAAATAACGGTACATTCATATCTATATTTAGTTGGAACTCCGTTATTTATGAACCGATGTGTGTGTGTGCAGTTGTTCAAAAATTTGCAAAATATCCGAAAAAAAAAAAATTTGACGTTTTTTTAAGTTTTTGTCAATGTGGTCAACTACGTTTCATTTTACGTCATAAATCTATATAAGTACGTTATTAAAGTACACACCATTCGCAACTTCACTATAGGCAACATATATAAAAATCAGAACTACCCGATTTGATGCAAGGCAACCCCCCTTTTAGGGCACGATTTCCATGTACTATTAATTAAGTTGCTGCTGACGGCTAAGTATGCAGAGAATGAAAAATTTAATACCTACATACGAGTGAGTTTATATGCTCAGTAAAATATCATTTTTTTAATAGGTATGTATATATACATACCTATTAAAAAAAATACTATCGGTTTTAGTATTCTACTGGCATTAAGCGGCTACCACACGCGCAAGCTTCACCACAGTTTTGCCTGCGCAGGCCGGTTTGTACACGGAACACGGAGCGTGTGGTTGGTAAAACTCTATCTTATAGGCCTACCACACGCACAAGCTTCACTACAGTTTTGCCTGCGCAGGCCGGTTTGTACACGGAACACGGAGCGTGTGGTTGGTAAAACTCTATAGACACGAAGCGTTCAGTTTTGGCTTGCGCAGGTAAAACTGTGGTGAAAGCTTGCGCGTGTGGTAGGCCCACTAGGTTAGGCTATTGTTAAGTGCCTACTTAAAGCAAATGCGTATCGTACCGTATCACATGATAATCACGACTACATATTTTGTACTTGTATGTAAAAAACTAATAAATAAATGACGACACGGTTAGCCTAGTTGGTAGAGACCCTGCCTACGAAGCTAGCGGTCCCGGATTCGAATCCCGGTATGGACAAATATTTGTGTGATGACCGCGAGTATTTTTTCCTGAGTCATGGATGCTCTTTATGTATTTAAGTATGTATTTCTCTATATAAGTATGTTTATCGTTGTCTAGTACCCATAGTACAAGCCTAGAGTTTAGTTTGGGACTAGGCAAATTTGTGTGAGATTGTCCCCTGATATTTATTATTATTATTAATTAATATTTCGCCAACTGAATAACATGAATTATATCGAAGTCGGTGACAAGAATCAGGTTACTTTGATATTGTTAACTTAACACCGGCTTGGATATATTTCACGTAGGTATACTCGGAATTTAGATTATGAAATACTTGATGCACGTAAAATAATACAATACTTTAACAATATTTTGGTATTTCAATGCAGTTGTTTTTTCTAATTGTTTTCTAAAATAAAGATAGAGTTTTTTAATGACACTGAAATGTTGGGATCCTTCAGTTTGAGTATCGATCGCTAAGTTATTGGTTTCCGATATTACACTTATGTAGTTAAGTACTTGGAAAAAAGTTATACCTTTACTATGCATCGGGGAGCAAGGGCCAAATTGTGGAAACTCACGGCCAAACTCTAACATTTCTCCCGGGAAATTAAACAGGAAAATGGTCAACTCAAATACTTGACATTCTAAATTTGAAATGACTTGGAAGTGTCGGTCGGTTTCTTTTTTTTTTTCCTCCTGGTAGTGTCCGGAGGGTATGGCATTCTACGAGATTTGCCAGTGTCGACTGTCGTGTGTTTCGATTCGGGTCGGTTTCTTCCCAAAACATTCCGGGTATAATTGGCTTATCATTTCCCACAGGGAGCTATGGAACTTGGATATAAGGTTCCCTTCGCTTTTTAAACCTTATTTATTTTTCGTTTTTCCCTTAGGAGTTATCAAATTTTAAATAAAAAGTAAGTAGTAAGTACGATATTAAAGTAAAAGTAATTATCGAATTGTATGTTATTAAAAAGGCGATGTATGATAGGGATGTATGTTATTTATACTTTTTAGGCTAGAGAGCCTATGTGAGGGTCCACTGCTGGGCAAAGATATCTCCTTGATCCCCACGAGTCCCTATTTGGTGCTTCTTCCGACCAGTTGCTAGGGAATGTGTTCAAGTCGTCCCGCCATCACCTCCGTTTAATACCTATAGATAATATTATGGGCCACTTGTTCAGTTTTCCAGCGTTCAAATTAAAGTCCTACCTTGCTTACATTTCCTCTCGAATCTTTTATACCCTCTCTGTTTATAAGCGCGGATCTCCCTCCCCCATGCGGGCTTATTAGCATGCATGCACGAGATAAAAGACAGGTGCTATGGAAATGACACCTATTCCATATTCTAACGTAAGACTTAACGTTAAGGTTTAAAATTAAAGTGTCCGTTTATCAGTTCAAACAACGGAACCCTTACAGCACGAGTCTGACTCGCTTTTGGCCGATCTTTTATTGTAGATTTTAAGAACTGATCAAGAATGCGGGACATGCTTAATCCATAGTTCCATAACCGGAAATTCTTTTACACTTTTTTGTTCCTACAAAACCCTAAACGAATATAACATTGGTACCTACCGTTCAGACAAACCATTAATTAACGTCATCAAGACATTGTTAGGTTTAGTTTAAATTAACTTTCATGAGACCTTATGCCGTTTCGCACCGCGATAAATTCAATACTGAGAATTTTGTATCACATTATGACGCTATTTTCCTTAAACTATCAATCTACGATAAAAGTATCCTGTGTTGGATTTAGGAAATGTCCAATTCCGCCGTTGCATTACAAACATTCACGTTGATAATATTTCATGTGAAGTCAATAACTTTAAACTACCTAAGTGTTATGTTCACGACAGCATCAAGTCACGATAAAGAAATATTAGGTACCTACGACTAAATTAATCATGGCTTTCTGCAATAGTTCTAATTCTATAGTGGCCAAACAATTAGTTTTCGGCCTTACATTCTTTCCTTTGTTATACCCTCATCGTTATAGGTACGAACTTAACCTAACTAAATTCAAGGGACGCTCGTTCGTTCACACGCATTTCCGTCTGTCGCGTCGCTTTTTTTGGCACCGGGTCAAACAAAATGGCGTCGGGTCACCTTCAAGCTTAGCGTTCGTTGACCGTGGTCAGGGCTGGCCGGCCCGTATCCCTGACCTCCGTGACCCCTGAAATGGTAATGGCCACTTACAATACAACGCGCGCTTCCATGTTTAAGCTGGGAACAAACTATCGGATGCGTCTTGTTCGTATCTAGACAGTAAAGACAGCATCAAATAGATAGTAGCAGCCAAAATGACCAAATATATCGCAACACATCCTTAAGCGCGAGCGACACGGTTTGAAAACATGGTTTTAAACCAAGTGACCTTGGTAGAAGCGTACTGCTAGGTACACGGTTTCACACAAGCCCATTTACAAGTATGATATCTGCCAAGGGCGTTTAAGGTCATGCGAAATTTGGTTTAAAACCACTGTCTACACGGTTTTAAACCGCCTGTTTTAAACCGTTGTTTGAACCCGTGTTGTAGCCCACACATTATTCCTATAGCAATAAAGGTGTGTCGCGATATATTTGGCCACTTTCGCTGCTCTTATCTATCTGGTGCTGACTGTACATAGACACTAAGCTGTGCAACTATCGGACGTAAGTCGCGGACGTGACACTGGGCCGTCCTTGAGCGTTCGGACGTCCGAGCCCGATCTGGCTGACTGGAAATTTCGAGCTATTCCCAGTTGTCCACACTGGACTACTGGGAAAAAAAATCTCAGTTGTCTACAGACAACTGGGAATAATAATTCCCAGTTGTCCACAACCTTCAAATTAGGTTGTCCACACCCTAATATGGAGGGTGTGGACAACTGGGAATGATTATTCCCAGTTGTCCACACTGTAGACAACTGGGATTTTTTTTCCCAGTTGTCCAGTGTGGACAAAGGAGCGTGGACAACTGGGAATAGCCCGACATTTCCAAGCTTCCGCGGACGCGGCTGACAGTGTAAACAGGGCCTTAAAGTTATGACTCGTTAGATACCACAGAGTAAATAAGTTTTAGTTGTTACCGCATTTATTCGCGTCACGTAAATGACGTAACAAGCAGCTGCTTTTTTCTCGGCAAGTGTTTGTGTTTCAGGTTTCTGACTGAAGGTTTTATTTATGTTGCCAAGTAGGTACGTAATTTACCTAAGAAATAAACTTACGTGTGGCGTGGTAAGGTAACACAAGAATTTACATTCACGCTAATTTAAATAAATTAAATGATATTTACCAAGTGTTACCTCGTTCGCAGCCTGCAATCTTAACTTCCGTCTGGTAAAGTTCAAATAGAAACACCAGCAAGGCCGTCTGGCTGTGAATATCCGAACATATTTAAATTTGTAATTTAAAAACACCGATTTATAACATTTGGCTTGTGTTACCCGTGGCGACCTTCGCGAGCCTACAGCCTGTTTCAAAATCGTCTTAAATTCATTATTATTACTAATGTATTCGTGATCTTCGGTTAAGGTCGCGTCATGGGCACCTTGTAGGTAGTGGTCTAAACAAGTTCATTCCCAGTTTATAACAAAGTGGCTATTTACTTTACTTTATTATATGAAGCAAAATACCCAGTGAATACGAAACATTTTGAACCAAAACAGTCGGAGTAATAACACTTTTGAGGAAAACTTTTGAGTTGCTACTGTCACTTTTTTTGCTATAACAAAGACGTCTCTGAGTGCGGCAGATAGTCAATAAAATGTTTTTTTCCTAACTAGGCAATAAACTAATTGGTTAATAAAAATATTTTTATCAATTATAAATTTAACCAAATTACTTCACTTGGTCTGACTGTACAAAGATGACGTTCATAAGTTACAAAATACTATACGAGTAGATAGACTTTCTGGCTGAAGTGAAACACAGATAGGTTGTTTAACGTTTAATACATTAAAATATCATATAAATATGATATCAATATTTACAATTATTGGCCACAACATCTGAGATACATGTTTCTCCGGGACAGGTAGCATACCTACATGACGTCAGCACCAAAAAAAAATGTCGCAATTTTACCTTCGTTGCCAAGTTATCTAATTCTTAGTTCATTGGTGCTGCCGCCACTGTTGTGCAATATACTAACTAGTGCAACATATTTAATGGGCTTTCCACATATCTATACAAATATATGCAAATAAGGACGCAAATACTACTTCTACCTACATCTCAAATTAAACATAGTTACCTACTGAAAGACAGAGATGCAACGAAAATATTTGACTGATAATAAACAAGTGAAGTGCCACCAGACACACCGTTCTGTCTAATGTATAGTAAACAAATCTATTTCCGTGACTCGCTCAATTCCGTGGTAGCAGTTCTATAATCCGCCATATAACCCTGCTAATAGAATCTAGGAACTGAAATACGACCTTGGACTTTTAAATAGACTTACTGCCGCACTCAGAGACGTCAATTAACTTTTAAGTTTGATTAAAGTTGCTGCTGTCACTTTCTTTGCTATAGCAATAGAATAAGACGCAGCAACTTTAATCAAACTTAAAAATTAATTGACGTCTCTGAGTGCGGCAGTAAGGCAAATAAATAAGGCTGCCTTTCCATAGAAGCGGAGTCGAGCGGTGCGGAGAGGAGCTGTGTAGGAATCGACCAATCACATTGGTTGAAATCCACATCTCGTCTCTGCTCCGCTTCAATGGAAACAGTCAAGCGGAGACGAGATGTGGATTACAACCAATGTGATTGGTCGATTCCTACACGGCTCCTCTCCGCACCGTTCGTCTCCGCTTCTATGGAAAGGCAGCCTAAAGGGTGTATTTTAGGTCCCAGATTCGACCTGCAGGGCTCTAGGGCGGATTATAGAACTGCTAGGTACCACGGAATTGAGCGAGTCACGGAATTTGATGAGTTTACTATAAACGCATTCCTCAATATCGCGGAATATGTGGACAGCACTAAAGCATCGAACAATTGCTTTGTATTTCATGGTTAATTAAAAAATGCGTGCGATTTGGACAATTTTAAAAGTTAAACGTTTAAAATGTGCCAATCACGGCCCTAAATGCAGTGTCTTATGTAGCTTGGGAGAAATGTCCTGCGACACGTGTCGCCAGCGAAGTTGGGTGAAGTGGCGCAACGTTGCCGGACTTCGCTCGACATGTCATGCAACATCGTCTTCGTTGCCGACACGTGACGCGGGACATTTGTCCCCTACTGAGTTAACAACAATATTATTATTTCAAAATTAAAAACTTACACCAGGGCCCTATTTAATAAATATTACAATGCGACAATTTTGTAAAAAACTGACATATTTGTAAAATTTTACTAGTACAATTTAACAAATATGTGTGTTTTTTACAAAATTGTCGCATTGTAATGTTTATTAAATAGGGCCCAGATAATCTTTGTCATAGGTAAAGTCAGTCATGGAGTGATATAATGTCGTTAATACATCTTCGTTACGACACCGGTTCTAATCTAACTGTATTATTATACGTATGTATGCGTTTGCGCATGTAGAGGTATTTTCTTATCAACGAGTACATACGTGCTTTAAACGTAAACGCCAACCGTATGATATACCAGTATACTAATAGGTATACTAACTAAGTAATATACTATTATTCAACAATGGTCAGATTTACCCAAATAAGTATATAGGTACGTCAAGAAACCTTAGTTTAAAAATTGCGTTGCCCTTTGCACTTACATTACAATTACTGGACACACTGCCGCACTCAGAGACGTCAATCAACTTTTAAGTTTGATTAAAGTTGCTGCTGTCACTTTCTTTGCTATTGCAATAGAATTAGACGTAGCAATTTTAATCAAAGTTAAAAAAAAGAATTGACGTCTCTGAGTGCGGCAGTAAGTAAGTATTATAGTATCATAATACACATTATTATGCTATTATTATAATTATGTAATATTATTTACAATTTTTGACTAACTAACTCGTTATAATTCTGTCCATTCTTTTTTTACCCGACTAACTGCCGCACTCAGAGACGTCCATTAATTTTTAAGTTTCATTAAAGTAGCTGCTGTCACTGTCTTTGCTATAGCAATAGAATAAGACGGAGCAACTTTAATGAAACTTAAAACTTAATTGACGTCTCTGAGTGCGGCAGTCAAAGCCAAAAGGAACTGTAATAAGTGTAACAATGTAATGAAAATGTTCCTGTGTGTGTATGCTCCACCCTAGCTCCTGAACTATGAGACTGATTTTTGAAAATGGGGTGTCATGGCTCTTGTTAATGCCGCACTCAGAGACGTCAATTAACTTTTAAGTTTGATTAGCCCCCCTGGTCTTAAAATTTATAACAACATGAAACACCAAACACTTATTTAAATAAAGCTTGAGCACATTCAGACAATTTATTATTAATCAAACTCTGTTGCGCAAAAGTTCTTTTTATGTTTTTTTTTATGAAACCTAGATTGGTTTTAAACCTTATTTTAAATGTTACCTACATTAAGTAGATATGTTATGAATAAGAATTAATATGCGAAGAAAAAGCACCCGTGTCGTACTATACGTGAACTCGTGTTTTCTGTAATAAATAAGAGTTAGATTGGGTCCATATTGGCTCACCGAAAAATTTGTAGTCCGAATGTATCGTTATTCATAATCATCGCAAGTCCTAAAGCATGAAACTGAAACCAAGATTTTTAAAATATCTAACTGATAAATAAAGTTCGGTAAGGTTAGGTTTGTTTTAAAAAAATCCTAAAATGGGAACAGTGTCATTAAAATTAACTTTAGGAGTCGCGATGATTATGAGTAACGATACATTCGGACGACAAATTTTTCGGTGAGCCAATATGGACCCAATCTAACTCTTATTTATTACAGAAAACACGAGTTCACGTATAGTACGACACGGGTGCTTTTTCTTCGCATATTAATTCTTATTCATAACATATCTACTTAATGTAGGTAACATTTAAAATAAGGTTTAAAACCAATCTAGGTTTCATAAAAAAAAACATAAAAAGACAAAATTATATTACAAATCACAACCTTTTAGAAATCAGCAGTATGATTCAAACCTCGCCCTTCACATCGTCCGACGAATCATTAACCGGCGAATGTACGTAGTCCGTCAAAATGTGTAAATGACATTCAACTATACAACATTTAATTGACATTTAATTTAGTCGCTTGGTAGCTAATAAACCAAGTATACAAAATATATTGGCCTATCAATTTATCGTGTATCTTACGATTTCATACATGTTTTTCATAGATTTTGGCCGACAGGTGAAGGCCTGAGCAAGTTGGCGGCGCATATAGTCCTAAGTCTATCAAACGTGACAGACGATACTTGCGGACTGTATATCTATCTGTGTTACCCTTAATGGTTGTTATTACACATCGAATGGGCCCTTATGGCGGCGGGCGCTTACGTTATTATAGTCTTCATTACCTTGTCATTAGTATAACAGCCGTGTAAAAAAAGGCGTAACCGCCTGCCGCGATAAGGTCCCTTTCGATTTGGACGACAACATACGTTAAAGCCAGGTAGGTTCATGGTCTTTCAATTATGAAGTTCCTGTAAAATGCTATGGACCTTATTGTTTTATGTAAATGCAAATGAAATTATCTTAGGGTGGCATAATATACCACATATTTGGACGACTAAGCGTAACTAAAATAATGAATTTTGACTGTAGACTTTATGACTATCTTAATAAAGTGTATAAACATAGAAGATATTAACATATTTGCAAATGTTCGTTAAATCTCTACCGCAAGTTTCGTACGTTGACCGAACAAGCAAGTGAACAGTGGCGGGGCGTGACTTATTTCTAAAGGTAAGCCGAAGCAAAAAATCGTTCCGCTGATTGGATAAGTTTTTTAGTAGCTCTATATTATATTTGTTGTACGTTCGGTTGTTAGGTATTTTGAAATAGACTTATCCGGTAACTATAACTGGAAATAACTGTAATACCCATAGAGGGGGCAGATTCTGATTAGCAGTGTTCGATAAGTGCTACGAAAAAATGTTTACCATAAATGGTGTGATAAATTATAGGATATTTCTGATTCCTTAAGAGCAACACAGACTAAACAGTCCGTCGGACGATCGCGGCCTGTCATTTAATCGCATTAGGACAGATTATCCGGGTTTCGTACGATTTTATATTTTCTTCGTAGATTTTGGCTGGCAGGCCGCAGCAGGGCAGACCTGTGTTGCCCTTTTATACTGCCCTGCTATGGTAAAAGGCAGTTTTTTACACAAAACTACTGTAGCAATTACAACCTTATTACCTAGTAACGAGGTTGCAATTGCAACAGTAGATTTGTGTAAAAAACTGCCTTAGCAGGGCAGTATAGGTGTAGCGACGTGTAAACATGCCCCCTAGCATGCAAGCACGAAATAAAATTTGTCAGGTGCTAGGGAAATGAATACATCTATTCCATATTCTAACATAATACTTAACGCTTAAGGATTAAAATAAGTGTTCCGTCTTGATAAAATCGCTATAAAAATGTGAAAATCGCAATAGTCGCTTAGTAATAAAAATCAGGACGAGACACTTTTATTTTAAACCTTAAGCGATAAGTCTTACGTTAGAATATGGAATAGATGTATTAATTTCCCTAGCACCTGTCAAATTTTATCTCATGCTTGCATACTAGGGGGCCTGTTGCTAAGCTCACAGGGTGTGGACTAGACATGCAGGGTTGCTGGCAGCTACTCAAGAACAGCCGAAGATCGGGTTGAGTGGCGTGCAAGAGGCGCATGTCCAAATGACTATAATAGACATATTGGCATAACATAAACGCCTTCACTTGTTAACAAATAATAATAAAAATTATGTTGGAATGGACGGATACTCCAGTCACATTTATATTTCGAACGTAAATAAAGCATAGACTTAAAATAAAACCGCAAAAAAGTTTTGTATAATTAGGTAACATTTTATGTCACTCAGTAGTTTTTTCTTAATTCTTTCGAACAATATTGCAATTATCTGATTTGCCGAAAATTCCGAAAAGTCAACTGGTGGAGAGAGGATACTGTTACTGCTATTAGACATTAATTTCAACTTTTTTATTATAATTTTGCAATTAAAGTTCAACAAACAAATAAATCAAATAAACGAATATTAAATTAGCATCCATTCAATCAGTCCACGATTTTTCCTTCTATCTTATTTAAAACAAAATAATAAAAAACTCAAATTCAATTTGACGGCATAAAGTTGTTTCAATTGATCTCTATTTAACAAAGAACTAAATATCAATTAAAATATACCATTTAGAGTTGCATTGCTATGACTTGCCAAGGTGAATATTATAAATGTGCAGACATCCGTTTGCGGAATTGTTGTGCGAGGTAAGGTCTAATGGCGTAGCGGCGAACCGGCTAAAATCACTACATACAGACGGACTAACCGTCTGACACTTAAGGCCGTATTAATAAACTCATCTCAACTCTGATCCCCGTCTCAAGATACGTCAAAGTAAACGTCAATCCATAGAAATTTGTCATTTTTGACACATTTTGTGACGAACATCTCAGCCGAGATACGGCTCTTTCCTCCCTATCGTCCTGTAGCCCCAGCACGACATTCAATCATACGACACGATGTCGACTCTGTTTTACTATGGGGTTGGGCTTCACAAACGCACCGTATGTGAACCCCTGAAAATTCGCGTTTCCACACATTATTTACGTCACGTGACTTCGTATCACGTGATCTACCAGCGACGCGATTGGTTTAAAAACGAAACGAATAGAAACGGTAGTTAGCGTGCATAGATCTAGCGGGAACACAGTTGGACCGGAGCCATTCTGTGGCATCCCCAAAATCCTAACAAATCTCACCTTGCGGACATATTGCTATTATGCACCATTCAACTATGGAGGGCAACTCCAGGATTAAACCATTCTAAGGCTCTTAGGAATTTAGCAAAAAGGCATCTACGGAGGCCTTAGCGCTAAGTTGGAACAATCTTCGCAACCTGGTTAGGGTGTTGCCTAAAAAAGCACATGCGGACGATTCGGAAATGCGACACGGGGATGTGCAGACTCGCCATCTCTCGGAGGAAACTCCCTTGCACATTCTCACCGTCTGCCCGACCATAATGCGTCACCGTAGCTCCTCAATCACATAATGCGCCCAGAAGAGATCAAGTATCTCAGCGCCAAAAAAGTCCTAGAATTCTTTGCATTAACAGGACTTAGCGGAGAACTGTAGAGTGGCGATCACAATAGATCAACTCTGGTCATAGTGATACTAGGTTATTATAGCCTTGAATAGCCGCTCCCTGAATAATAATAATAAATAAATAATAATAGCGTGCATCTCGACTAGGGCCCCCGAGCGGCTAGCACTCTTGTATTTCCTCGCTTGTCGGTAAAGTCGCTTAGTGCATCTCTATTGTTACAGACAAGTTAGAAAGCGACATCCGAGCGACAAACAACAACAGGCTAGCACGTGTGCTAGCCTGACGACTGCCTGGCGGAGGAAATAAATGCATAGTTGTCTCGCGGTGACTAATAGCATTGTTTCCACCATCTCTATGCATTTGTGAGTAAATTAAAAGAACAATTATAGGTACATAATTAAGGACTCAATAAAAAAAAATCGTTATTTCCTTTGTGCAACGAAAATTATAGTCATTAAATTATATTAAATTAAAGACCTATCTTATAAGTAAGCACATGCCCGTACTCTCTGCAAGGGTTTTCTAAATAAAATAGATATATGTAGATAAATAAATAGAATAGATATCAAATAACGAATAAGAAAGTAATTGTTACCTTTTACTTGTATAATTCTTAGTTAATAGTTTAGTTTTAAGCTATGATAAACTATTTGCAATGCCCTAACAGGGTCCATGTATGTACTTTTATTTCTAAGACCACCTGTAATAATACCATGGTTAAGCAAATAATAAATAAATAAATTACAATTACACAACCGAAAAATTGGCAAAAACTATTTTTAATTGAGGCCTTAACACTGCCCTTAACTATTTTAGGTAACGTAATATTTTTAGGGTTCCGTACCTCAAATGAAAAAAACGGAACCCTTATAGGATCACTTTGTTGTCCGTCTGTCTGTCTGTGTGTCTGTCAAGACCCTTTTTCTCAGGAACGCGTGGAGGTATCAAGTTAAAATTCATATCAAATACTTAGGTCTGCAATCCCGTGGATCAGTGAAAAAATCGAACATCTAAGTCAACGCAATCAAAAGATACGGCCGTTTATGCCGCATATTGAAGGGAATCTTAAGGGAATCAAAACCTATAGGGTACTTCCGGTTGACGTAGAACCATGAAATTTGGCAAGAAGCAATGTCTTATAGCACAAGTTAAGGAAAAAATCCGAAAACCGTTAATTTGTAGTTACATCAGATAAAAAAAAGGACCAGTATAAACTGACACTCACTAAGCACGAAAGTGCATACTTATTGCGTGTCACTTTATACGGGACTTTGTTTATATTGTATTCCCGTGATTTACGAACTATTTACATGCCTGCCTACAAGGTTATGCCAATTCTATATGTGACGTTCTCAATATAAAGGGACCTTATGGATGAAGGCAGTTACGCTCTTCTTATTCTTGTAACTATACGAATACTGGTAACAGTTCTAAAAACGGCGTAACCGCCTGCCTCCATAAGGTCCCTTTATATTGAGAACGTCACATATTTTCACTGTACGATCCAATCGTACATTCCGCATTATCAACTTACGCCGACTTGCGTTTATGTTTATGTAGGTTAATGCACGACAGTTCACCAATAACAGAGCCAATAAGTATTCAAAGGTGACGTTATAATAGGTAGTAGCTGTCGTATAATGCATCTTATATTAATATGGCGGTGTAGTGTACCTATCCCTATGTCTGTAACATAATCATAGACGCACTATGAATTATATGCATTACTTTTTTTTTATTAATATTTTCGAACTCCAATTAATTGATTTTAAATGTCGCGCATTACAAATCTCATATAGCATACAAAAAAAGTTAGACGTTATCACTTACAAAATATTGCGCAACTAGTTTGGCACCGAGTGTACTCAATACGTAACATAATAATAGACGCATCAGTGTTTTTTAACTTGAAAAGTAACTTTATATTGATTAAAGTAAGACAATTTGTAGAACATAGTATCTCTTTAACTTTAGTTATTTTTTGATAGTGCAGTATTCTCATTTTTAAAATGCCGCGAGGTCGAAAGCTAACAGATTATGAGAGGGGTAAAATCGATGTATTACTCTCTGAAAATAGAAGTTACCGTGACATTTCTCGATTGATTGGAAGATCAGATCACGTTGTGCGTAATTATGCTAAAAATAAAGAAAACTATGGTACAAAAAAGTCACGTGGTAGAAAATCAAAATTGACAGCGAGAGAGAAAAGAAATATTTTAAGACTTGTATCGGAAACAAATCAATCCGCTGAAAAAATAAAACGAGATTTAGGTTTAAACGTGCATAGACAAACTATTTGGAGAGTGATAAGAGGAGCATCACACTTGAAGAGACAAAAACTCAAAAGTAAACCTTTATTAAAAAAACAACATATTAAAGTTCGATTGGATTGGGCGAAAAAATACATGCACTGGAAACGGGAATGGAGAGATGTAGTGTTCAGTGATGAAAAGAAATTTAATTTAGATGGACCGGATGGTTGCAACTATTATTGGCATGATTTACGTAAAGAGGCTAAAATTTTATCAAAACGTGCTTACGGTGGGGGTAGTGTAATGGTCTGGGCAGGTTTCGGATATAGTGGAAAAACAGATATAGCTTTAATTTCTGGTTCAATAAACTCCAAGAAGTATCGTGATATCCTTCAGAATTATCTTTTGCCACAAGCATCAAAAATCGGTGGTAATAACTGGAAATTTCAGCAAGATAATGCGAGTGTTCACACTTCCAAAGATATGAAGGAGTGGTTTCAGATCAATAAGGTTAATTTATTAGATTGGCCAGCTTTAAGCGCAGATTTAAATCCCATGGAAAATTTATGGGGTTACTTAACACGCCGATTATATGAAAATAATCGTCAGTTTTACAGTGTTGCAGAACTGAAATCAGCTTTAGTCGATGTTTGGAATGCTGTACCTCAAAAGGAACTTCGAGCTCTTGTAGATTCGATGCCACATCGAGTATTCAAACTCATTTTGAAGCATGGCAAGTCAATCGACTATTAAACTAAAAAATAGATTGGCGTTTCTCTTAGTGCGTCTATAATTAAATTACATGTTTAATACAAAGATTTTCAATATTTTGGTGTTTTTTTTTTCAAGTACAAATTTATTCCTTTCTAATGTTTAAATACCCAGCAAAGATTAGTTTTGTCTTGTTACGCTGTGTAAACAGTATATATTATTAAATAAAATAAAGAAAAAACTATTGCGTCTATATTTACGTTACAGACTGTATGTGAACTATGTACTTATGCTCATTCTTACTTTAATTTCGTTGCTATACCCATGCAGGGATGCAGCTATTTGTAGGAACGAGATGTAAATATTACTATCTCATTCTGACAGATAGCTGCGTCCTTCTCGGTTGGCCCAACCACCCGACCGTATAGAAGGGGTTTTAACCTTTTCAACGCCATGTCAAAAACAAAAGTCGACTCACACGCCGATGACAGCTGAAAACCAGAGCTAATTTCAACCTTACGTCATAGACACTCGGGTCTATTTTTCGCAGTCAACCGTGACGGATGTATCAAAATTTTACCGGCCGGCAACAGATCGACAACTCTTCTCGAGTTGCCGGTGGTGATTAATACCCCTTCTACAGGATCGGGCGGTTACGCCAACCGAGAGGGACGCAGCTATCTGTAAGAACGAGACGCAAATATTACTATCTCATTCTGACAGATAGCAGCGTCCCTCTCGCTCGGTTGACCCAACCATCCGATCGTATAGAAGGGGTATAATTCCCATAACCCGCACGCCGCCGCATGATCGTTTGCCTCCGCTTATATTAAAAGAAAACTTGACCCGCGCACTCGTAGGAATTATGCGGATTTACCTATGACTAGCGTCGAAAAACAAGTCCAACACGAACATGCTACGTACTGATGAGGCAAATTAGGATGTTTTCTAAGATAAACTACACTGACTGTTATTTGAAACGTACTGAACAGACCAGCCGATCAATTTACGAAATCGTGGTATTTCCAAGAGTAATTTGACTTTATTGCTAGTTTTTTTTTAATATCATAGACATTTCATTTATCTTTCTACGTTTTGTGCGTGTTCAAATTAAAAAGTAAGACTCACATTTTTTTGCTGACTGATAGAGCGCTTACGCTACGTAGCGTAAGAAATCTTATTGAGGTGATAATAATATACCTAGCTAATTTGGTACGGTAATTAGTTCTGCTATTTTTCTTTAGTGTTACCTGGACTGCCTGTACGTAATACGTAATTTAGGCCGCCATTTTCGTTTTTTGGTACAACAAAGCTGCTGTAACAAACAGGTTTGTTCCTAACTCATTTTCTTAAATTGGTAATAAAATAATATAATAATCCAGTCTATATACGTTCCACTGCTGGGCACAGGCCTCCACTCACAATGAGAGGGTTTGGGCTAATAGTTCCCACGCGGGCCCAGTGCGGATTGGGAACCAGGGACCGGACAACCCTTTCATCGGGAAAAGCCTTTCAAAGGGCTTCCCATTGAAACAGCTAGCCCAGTGGATTTGCTCACCCATTCCAATTGGCAACCCATTCGATTGACTTTCCCTTATCGAATGAAGAACCTAACGATAAGGGTAGCCCTTTGAAATTGGTAACCGGTAACTATCACATTGATATCCCTATGTAAGGGTTTCCCTGACGTTTAAGCGCTTATTATAAAGCTTTCCCTTTTGTGGAAGGTATGTACGAGCCAATCACAAACGTTTGCCATAGAAAATCGAACCGTATTAGATCTTTTGCCGCTCCGCGCGGTAACTTCAAACGATACGCCGTCGGTAACGTATAATAAGGGTTTTATAAGGGTATTCGGTTAGCGCTTAGTTGAATGGGCTGTCATTTACTTGCTTCGAACGGGACGCAAGGTAACGTGTGTTTTATGAAGTCTAAAAAAGGTCTTAAATTGCGTATACACTAGTAACATTTTTAAACGGTTTAATAAGGGTATTGGTTAGCGCTTAATAGAATGGGCTATCGTTTGGAAATAGCGCTTTAAAAGCACATTTAAAGGGTTTTGACGGGCAGAGGGTTTGGTAAGTAAATCCTTACGAAAAACCCATACAAAACCCATTGAAAGGGATAGCGGGCCGGTCCCTGTTAGGAACTTCGCACAAACTGTCAAATTGCTTTGCAGGTGTGTGCAGGTTTCATCACGATGTTTTCCTTCACCGAAAAGCTCATGGTAAATTTACAAATTATATTTCGCACATAAATTCCGCAAAACTAAAGAGGTGCGAGCCCGGGTTCGAACCCACAACCCTCTGCTTAAGAGTTGGCAGGTCAAACCATTAGGCTACCACGGCTTTTTAAATTGGTAATTATTCCAAATTTATCATCTTCATACTAACAGCATCATTGTTAACTAATCGCTAGTGAGCTTTATTGTGAGGTGACAAGGTTCACAAATGGTCAGTTAACTGTGTTGCTGGTGATGGATTTTATTGATAGAGAAGATGACGAATTTGGAATATGACCAATTAGTAGGATGAGATAGAAACAAATTAACAAACATTCTGTTCAGCGACTTATCATTTATACCTAAGTAATTAATTCAATAACTTTTGAGCCAGAATGGCTTACGTTATTTATAACTTATAACAATTACTGCATAGTTTGTTATTAAAAGGGTGATTGTTGTTTCATAACCACCATTGAAAGCAGTATGATATGAACTGGCAAAGAAAAAAGATTGACTCGCTATACAAATATGAACATCAAATAATATATATTATTATGATACATTTGCACCGCATTTCCTTAAAAACATAAAATATGGCTATGTCAACATATGAAATCAGAGAGCTTATTATGCAGGAGTTTTAAGTTACTGTGTTAATATACTTAAGGCACCTAAACAAAATAAAATAAAATAGAAAATCAGTTCACATTGTTTTAATTGAACAATAATCTGACCGTTTTGTAGAAAACATTGGTAAATTGAATGCTGACCTGTATAATAATTATGCTTATTTAACTTTTGTACTTATGGTTTAGCTTCAGAAGCATCTGATTATTTATTTTATTAGCTATAACCGAGGTAAGTGAGCCTAGATAACATCTAAGAGATGAGACGTAAACGGACAGATTTTTTAAATTTCATATTATTTATATGTCTAAACTTCAACATCCAACATTTAGATGTGTAACCATCAGTACAGTTTACTGATAACATTCACAAGCTCAAGTCTCACTCATTTACATAGTTGAAAAACAACCATTCTAACTATACACATAGAGTTCATTTCAAAAAATGACTTCAGAAAATTATCAGCTGATTTACTTAAAACTAAGTTCTTAACTATCCCATTCAATTCTATGTATAAAATTACATAGAAAGCTTATTCCTTATATTTATTTCATGTCACTGTAAAATCCTTTGATGCTAGAAACTAACATGTACTCCGTACCTAATGTACTTATGTATATTCAATGTCAAATAATAATATCATTGCAAATGCCCAAGTCTATGACAAAGGTATCACTTAATTAGTCAAATTTTCTTTAAAAGAGGTTGACTTACAGAAAAACCTGGGTCATTTCTATGCTGCACAGAAATAAAAAATAAAAATTATACCTACATAGAACCAAAGAACTGACCAAAACTGTCAATCTTTCACTTTGGTCATTGCATCGGCTCCTTAGGAACAAATCAAGCTTCCCTGCCTAACTAACATCAGCATAATCCAGAATGTGTCGACAGATCAAATTATTCCATCAGTCCACTGTGGCGCTTCAAGGGATCACTTTTTTCTTCTTTATTAACATTCATTTTCCTTTTACGTGAATCAAACCTCACACCAGTCTCTTCAACTATTTTCTCACTATTTTTTATGGCAGAAATTATGTTCTCCTTAGAAGGAGGCACAAGCTTTAACTCTTCAGAACTTTCAAGTGTAGATGGCTCTACCAGGTGCATCACAATGCGCTCCAACTTTTTTGGATGTTCTACGGGTGCTTCATCCCCAACTGTAACCCGCTCATTGGGCTCAGGGTTCATGTCAACTATCACAGAGTACTTTCGTTTCATTTCTTCCATCATTCTTTGGCCATATTCATCCCCTATAACACTATTCACACATACAAAGCTCTGTACTCGTTTTGTTTCCCTGTCTATCTCTAGGAATCCCCGAGTCCTCATATAAATGAAGTGTCCTGACCGAGACATAAGTCTGTAGTAAGACTCCCCAAACTCACGGCTTTGATCATACATTTGCCTCAGAACACAAATTACCCACCGCACATCATCTTTATGCATGAAGAAGAAAGCGGAGGTCCCAGTGACTTCTTCTGTCAAGTACCCTGCCACCAAGGATATGCTCTGATCACATTGGACTATGCGGCCATCTATTAAGTGCCTAGTCCAATACTCAGAGTAAGCTGTAGGCAACATTATGCGTGGCGGCATGTTGCTGGTAATTACATGCACCATCCCAATGAAAACAACATCATTGCCACTGGATGAAAATGTGCGATTCGACCTGACTCTTTGCCTGCGTATTATTTGCTCATCCTGCACTCCCTCTGCGGTGGCCCGGTCTGCACGCCTGAGAGTGCCATCAAACCGGCAATGCTCAAACCTGGGAGGATCTGACCTGGCCCCAGCTCTCAATACACGGACAGTAAAGTTATGGCGTTGCTCAACTACTGCAGTATCACAACATTTCTGCAGCTCAGGGGGATAGATGTGGGCACGTAATACAGCCTGATCCTCAGGATGAATATAATTATATATATCATTACCTAACAGATCTATATGACAGTAGCCTAGTTTCTCTTGGACGTTGGGGGAGACGTTTAATATGCGGCCACGGCACGTGACGGATAACATGAAGCCGCCGAGAAGGTCGAAGAATTTTAGGAAAGCCGGGGACCAGGTCTCGACATGGCCGCACTTGATGGTATCGCCAAATACGTGCTCGTTGCGGAGTTTGCTGGCAGCAAGGCGCAACACGCTAGTCTTGTCTACCTTGCGCTGCGAGTGGACGATGTCAGTCAGCAGGGACATCATGACAGTGATCTGCGAGTTGTACTGGCTCCTGCGTTGCTTCTCGGCGATGATGCGCGACTCGCGGTCGCTGGCGCGCGCCGGGGGCAGGTCCGGCGAGCGAGACTCGGACGACGAGTCGCCGCAGGCGGTGTGCAGATCGAAGGCCGGCGGCGGCACGCTCACGGCCATGCCGAATTCCGGGCTGCCTATTCCTATCTGACCTGCCATCTCCACCTGCATCTCGAGCCGCGTGCCTGCACCATCGGGCGAACTCATTGCGATACACTACACTATGCACGCACGCTCACACTTGTTTATACCATAATATTTTCTTAGTGGGTACGCAGTGTTATTCCGAGTAATAATCACTGGCTCGGTATTAGCACGACATCCGAATCACGTCACTTTTGGTCCTATAGGACATAAATAGGATAGAAAGTCCATTTTTATCAACACAGAAATGGTACTGAAATGTATTTTTGAAGGAGATGACGCTATCTTAGTTATCAAACGCACTGAACGAATGAGTGACAGAACTAAACATACAGGCAAGGACTGACGAGTTGATTTTATTAATTCTAAATTTCTACTATACCCATAGACTATACCCCTTCATCTCATCCCTCTATCCCTCTTGCTCTACAAAACAGCACAGATAAAACAAATATACAACGACGACCATCGCGTCAATATAAATTCACTCACTATTCGAAATAAAACTGCATGCTACCAACATCAGCCGAGACTGAAACTATTGAGCACAGAATAAGTACCTGCGTAGAAACCGGACTATAAGAAACAGCGAAAGACGTATACATACTTGACCTTTTTCTATTTATGGCATTCATAACGAGTTAGAAAGAAATGTCCTTATAGGTATTCTTTCGACAATAGTATCGATATCGATTAAATTTCGTAGTTGCAATTTGTTCTAATGATTTAAGGGCAGATTTTTCTAATTGCCAAATAAAAGCATCTGGCAGTAAAATTTATCACTTTCCTTTTTTTACAAGCTTTCATTTAACTTGAAATGTTAGAATGTTCATAATAAGTAACTTGTCCATTTCAAAATTTGCAGACCATTTTTCAACGTTTGGAATACGTATGTAAACCCGATGACGGTATTAAATTTTCCCAGTCTACTCGCCGAATGCATTCTGCTATCAAGTTTCCATCTTTTGTAAATCTGAAAATATTCACAACACTGTCAAATTAATAAAGCTACTTAATGAAGAAGTCAGACACAAAATTTACTATTCGCATATCGACCTTTTAATTTTGTAGTATTAGAGGTTCGTAGAAGTCCAATGGCGGGCTCATAACGGTCCATTCAAATTTGACGTCTTAAAACCTTTTGGCAACACGAAGGAAAACGAAAGAATACCTATAATTTTAGCTCTCTCCTTTTCTTTCATATGACTAAAAGCTTCTGTCAAAAATTTCATATTGAGACAAGTTTTTATTGACAACTGTAACTTGTTAGTTTGGTCTTCATAATGATGACAGTGCAAAAAACTGTCATAATTAAATTATGAGGACCAAACTAACAAGTTTATCTTGGTGGGTCTGCGTTAAGTACAGCTGAGGATGTTGTTGTCATCTTCCGACTTTATTATAAGATCTGCTCATTACCACCATAATAATATTACATTGTCATCGGGTTTACGTACGTATTCCAAATTTCAGTTCCATCAAACAGCGTGCAGCGGGAAGTTGTTTCAAAATAGTCCGCAAATTTTGAAAATGGACAAGTTACTTATTATTATGAATATTGGAAAATTGCAAGTTAAATGAAAGCTTGTAAAGTGATAACTTTTACTACCAGATGCTTTTATTTGGCAAATAGAAAATCAGCCCTTAAATCATTAGAACAAATTACAACTGCGAAATGAAGTCGATATCGATATTATTGTCGACTCAGCAACAACACTGGCGTTGACAGATCCATTTTAAACCATGTGACAACATGAAAGAAAACGCAATAATACCTGTAAGGACATCTCTTTCTAACTCGTTATGAAAGCCATAAATAGAAAAAGGTCAAACATACGTCTTTCGCTATTTCTTATAGTCATAGTCCGGTTTCTATGCAAGTACTAATTCTGTGAGTTTCATGTCAGATTCAGATTCAGATTTTATTACTCAATATAAATTACAGTATAAATTGCACTTCATGTCAAATTACAATTATTACATTGAGATCGTCAGAAATAGAAATTACACATAATGAAATTACAAAAATATAAAATTTGAATTATTTAAATTACGTGTTAATGTTATCTTATAAGTATATCTCCATTAAGGATCGTCATAACAAAATGATATAAATACGTGATCATGTATTTGTGATAATGGCTACATGGTATAAAATAACGAATACATAAAGTATGGAAGAATTGGCTGTACCAACCACAATGCACAGAACTTTGTTGAAATTGATTTTTTTCATCTAACCTATTTACTTTATCTGTGCTAAACATATCTGACATCCGTCATTTCAGTTCGATTTGATTTTGAAATTGGGAGGTACGAAACTACTTTGCTAAACTATTTTTTGTTGTTTAAAAGTCAGATTTCTTGGATATCTTTTGAGTTATATTTACAGCATAGGATGTGATTTAAAATAAATTTAAACCTGTTCTTTGCTGTATTACTTATCTTTTTTTCCTTTAATCATCTAGGCAATAGGAAGCATAATATAATAACCGGTTTCTCCGGTATTTTGATAACGTCTTGACCCGTCTTCTTCGGAGAATAAGGAAAACGGATCTGTTTATGTGGATTCTAATTAAATATTGTTATTTTGTTCCAGAAATGTACACTCGTTGGTGGTAAAATTCTAAATAGATTCTATAAGAACCCACATCAAAATGATATCTAAGTATTGTATTTTGTATGTTATTGTTCTGATACACATAACTACAGCTGGAGAAGGTGAGGCAATTAATATTATTTATATTTATCTGAACATTTTTGATGTTAAGTTTTACTCAAATATTTTTTTATTAATACCCAATAACCATACATGTCCTAACTGGGGGCACAAATTCTAAAGTGATGTAGCAAAATATTTTAGGACGATAAATTATATCGATATTACTGTCAACATATAGATAATCCATAAGAGATCCCTTAAAGGGATAAGTTCGCCTTTGTACATTATTTTCATTTCTTTTCTGTGTACATATTAATTTGTCAACCTGTTTTTGTGCAATAAAGAGTTTACATACATACATACATACAGGATAAAGAATTATCCTTTATTCTCACTTAATTTTAAAATAAACAATCAACATGTATTATTTTTTTATTTTCAAATAGATGTCAGGATATTTACTAATCCATGAGTTAATATAATATTCATGTGGGTTTATCATGGGTGGCATGATTATTATAGACTTCATGGCAATTGTATTGGGAAAATACTTCATGTTCTTATTCTAGCATATGAATGTCACTGACAGTAAATTGTCTTATTTTAATTAAAATGACATCCATATACCTACTTCTATTATCTTAAGAGGCTTGATATCAGACATGATATTTGAACCTCTTAATAGTAATTGAAGATTTTCAATGAGCACATGTTATATAAATATAATAACAACATCTTATTTATCAATATCAAATCCCTAGAACACGCCCCATGTTAGCACACATATGCTAATAACAATAAGTATTTTATTACTTTTCACATGTAAATATGCAGTGTGTAATTTGATTAGTATTTATGAATTATTCGAAGGATAAGTAATTTGGACTTTAAAGTGACTGGTACAGGGTATAAAATTCATCAAAACCTCTGTCATGGTCACATAAAGTCCATTATTCTTATTACAATAATTTAAGTCATTTAGTTATGGCAACACAATTTGCATGCATTCAAGAAATAATAGGCGTTTTAATTAAAAAATGCACATAGGTAAGGACTAATGTTAAGAAATGGTAACTTTTCCATTCCATTACGAAAATTAACAATACTGCTATATGACAAATAGTGGTATTTCAGACAAAAGTCCTGTAGCAACTGCAATCATATTACTAACAGGTGAGGATTGATTCTGCTTCGGTTCGGTTGTATTTGAGATACCACCTATTGGCATATGAAGGCAGTTTTTAAATATATGACTTATTTTCGTAATGGAGTGGAAAAGTTACCGTTTTTAATAATATTAGTCCTTAAACTATGTTCACTTATTTCATAAAAAATGCCCTAATATGAAAAAGTTTCTTTTTAGTTGGAGAGAAGTGTACACCAAACTCCCAAGAGTCCGATGGAGTTTGCACAGTGGTTAATGACTGTGCAGTTGCCGTGAGGTCAGTGTTAAAACACCCCATAGATAAGATAGTTGTTATTGTCAACCCTTTGACCTTTGATAAAAGAACTCTTTTAATATAACTGATATGCATTAGCTAGCTAATTGACAAGTGATATATTGTATTCTGGTTCCCCGCGATACAGGTGTAGCCTAGTGTGGGGACCCCTGGTAACTAATGTAACAGAATATGTTTGAATAAATGATTATGATTATGATTATCAAGTATTTTAAGATTAACAAATATTAACATTTTCAACATCATGTCAAATAAGAAATGTCGTCATACGCCAATGACAGCTGAAAACCAGAACTAATTTCAACCTTATGTCATAGACACTACAGATATTTTTCGCTGTCAACCGTGACGGATATATCGGATTTATATAGTCTTTGGCGTTGAATCAGTGGTGCAAATATATCCGTCAGTAGCATTGAAAAAGTGAAGTGAAGATTGATTATACACTTGGGGACCAATTTAGAAGAACACGAAAAAACAAGTGACTATATTACAGTACTTATACTGTGTAAGTCAGATATTAATTTCAGCTGGTGTCATTAACACAAAAGGTTTTTTATCTTTGATACCTCATTTGGCTTTTCCTTTGGTTTATAAATATGCAATTTTTTGGCGACATTTGTCTCACTGTAAACTAAACTTGTTTAGCATTAAAAATTAACATTTCAAATAAAATAAATAAACAAATATTTCAAAAATTTACGTCGATAATCCAAAAATAGTTTCATACTCAAAGTCCTGCTAACGGAATACTATACTAAGCCTCCACTGTCCGTCCGTCCATCTGTCAACAGGCTGTATCTCATGAACCATTATAGGTAGACAGTTGAAACTTTAACAGTGTATATTTCTATTGCCTCTGTAACAACAAATAAGAAAAATTAAATTAAACATACAAGAAACGTGATTTTTTGGCGGTTTTTGCTCGACCCTGGCCCGATGATACGGAATATTCGATTTTCTCAAACATGCTCAGAAAGGATGGCATTTCTTTTGAAAAACGAAGACGCGAAGGGCCTCATTTTCTTCCTAGGAGTAAAATAAACGTATGAAAACCCATTCCTGTCCGCCGCCATATTTTTTTTAAGTGCTGTCCAATGCATACAGAATAGAAAGGACCAAGAAATAAATCTCATACAGCCAAGGCGACTGCTCGTTTTCGTAGCACAGTGCGTGTGTTTTCTTCTTTTTAATTTTCTTTAAAATTGTCCACGGTTAGAAAAAAAAATATAAACACAAACACTTATTGAAATTTAAACGTAGAACTTATTGTTGTTGTGCAAAAACTACAAACATGTCTACTTTTTAACCGACTTCAAAAAAGGAGGAGGTTCTCAATTCGACTGTATGTTGCTTTTTTTTTTCGTTTTTTTTTTTTTTTGTATGTTTGTTACGCGATTACTCCGTCAATTGTGGATCAATTTTGAAAATTCTTTTTTTGTTTGAAAGGGTATACTTCCGAGATGGTCCCATTGTCACCAAATCAGAATCTGATGATGGGATCCATGAGAAATCGAGGGAACTCTTCAAAAGTTATAGGCACACATACAGCGATTTTGGTATTACCTGCAAGACCTTAAGAAATTGCATTACAAAAGCACTTCTTGGCGAAGAGGAAATGATAATGAAGACCAGAGGTGACCACCGGAACTGCTTAATCGTAAAGTGATTGACGCCAGCAATGAGATTTCTTTATTAAGAATATGAAGCTAGTTTTATACTCATTATAACACATATGGTGAAGTGCAACTGATGGTGAAGTACCGGGAGAACTCCTCAATGATTAACGGCCCTGCATCTTGGGCAGCGACATTTTGTTAAGGGTGATGAAAGATTGGTATTAGACTATTGTTTCTTAATGTGATGTTTATGTGCTTTAGTTTACGAGTATATGACATAATAATATTAGATGCATCACTAAAAAGCGAAAAAAAAAATTTTAACAAATAAATAAAACCGTCTTCAAAAACCTACTAAAAAGCGTTAAATAAAAACCAGCCTCCTAGGAGTCCTAGTAATAGCCTATTTAGTGCCTAATAGGTACATAGAATATATCGAAGTCGGTGGCAAGAATCATGGTGTCATTGCTACTGTGTATACCTACTTGACACCGGCTTGGATATATTCTATGTACCTATTCGGCACTAAATAGGCTACTCCTAGGACTCCTATGAGGCTGGTTTTTATTTAACGCTTTTTAGTAGGTTTTTGAAGACGGTTTTATTTATTTGTTAATTTTTTTTTTTAATATATTTGTATAATTTCCTCATATGTTTGAGAAAAGCATTATATATGCCTCGGCGGAAACTGGGGGATTGCCTGACACGTATTTTAGCCACCTCGTCAGGCAATCCCTTACTTTCCGCACCTAGGCAATAATGTACTATTTTTACAATATTCATATAAAAGTAAAATAACAAAAGGTACACATACAAAAATAAACATTGTAAAAGACCTACGGGTCCCACCGGGAGCGGAAGGCTCGAGCTACCGATGGTCAGGGCTGCGGAGAGAGTAACCTCCTGACAATGCGTTCCGTGTCGAGAAGTACATGCGTTCTGCATCTGAACCTTGATCCAGCCATCCAGCGAGTCTCTTGGGGTGTTGGTCGAGACTTCGCTAGGAGACCGTTCACCAAAATGATTAGCGGAACAGTGATCGTCGAGTCAACATCCCACATGGCGGTCATATTATCTCATTTCTGAATCTATGTGTTGGGTAAATCCTTCGATATTCAAAATGAGCAGGGAAAATATCACAGACACTCACCAGGTTCCCGGAACGTAGCAACTCCTGGGGGCCCCCGTATGTCTGATCTCCACAGGCTTATTAAGTCAGGTTTTGCTGGATTGCTTGAAGCTAGGATTCGAGTAGTTGGGTTTGAGGTTTTGAGCAGAGAGAATGTTATACGCTCCAGCCGTTGCGAGCGCGCACGGTTTCGAAAAGCAAGAAGAATAAGTGTAGAGGGCAGCACTGTAGCTTAAACGTGCTGCGTTTTGGTATTCCTTGGAAGGGAACGTTTAGTTTTTGTGTCCGCGATAAACCCCTGATGTTTAATCAAAAAATCGAAATTAATTAAAGAAAATTGTTTGTGCCAGTTTGACAGACTTTATGCGAAATTGTTAAAGTACCGAACACTATGACTAACTGTTGAGTTTCTTGCGGCGCTTCTCAGCAGTAGTCTCCTCTTGGGAAGCGCTGGTAGATTTTGACGTGTAAAAGTGCCCATACACGGCCTACTTACTGAATAAATATCTTTTATCTTTTTTTATGGCTGGAATATTAAAGGCCGCATATGGAGACCCTTCCCTTATATACAGCCCTTAATTTCCCATTGTCCGTCTGGCTAACCCGCTCCATAAAAGGGCCCTTCTTCTCCTGAGCACGGCATCTTTACCTCGACATCTTTATCTGATTTGCCTTGCGGGAAAGGACATATTGTAGAACTTGTATCCCGGAAAGATTTAATTCCGAGGAAGAGCGATAAACGTTGTAGGCGGACGGTGCCGCGGGCAATAGCTAGAACGTCATAAAAATGTTTCTATTTCAGACAAATAAAAGCGAAGAACTTCCACGACTTCCAGCGATGTGGCTTCAAAGGCCACGACGAGGTGATGTGCTGTCCGACAACGCAAGACAAATATGGTGAGATTATAAATAAGTATAGCGTTAAGGGCCGATTTTTTAGTCAAAGCTATGTTTTTTTTTTTTTCGCTATTTATAATATTTACTTTTACGTTTTATGTCTGTATATGTGGTAATAAATCATTGTTCTTTCTTTCTTTCTTTCAAAATTTTAGCTCTGTCCTTTTCTGTCATATAACAAAGAAAATTGATAACTGCTAGATAATGTTATCTGGGGATTGAAAGAAATCGGCCTTTAAACTCAAGAGATTACTAAAGCCTTTTTAGGGTTCCGTACCAAAATGGTAAAAAGGGAATCCTTACGGAGAGATTTCGTTGTCTGTCTGTCAGTCCGTCCGTCTGTGTGTCACAGCAGTTTTTCTCAGCAACTACTGATGCTATCAACTTGGAATTTGGCTTGGTTTTGGGGGGATGGAAAAATGAAAGTGATTTGATTATAATAGCAAATAGGGTGTCATATGAAGGGATATCTGCACATTTCAAAACATTTATTTTTATAATTTTCCATGATGTATTTTTTGATTTATAGCCAAAAATGTACAAAAAATTACCGTTCCCTCCTTATCTCCGAAGTTTATGAACCAAAAAATCTGAAAAATTCCTAACGTATAGCTAATTACATATTTATATTTTACGGGAAATATAAAAATGAGTGTTCAAAATGTTCAGTTTTTGAGAATTAACTAAAATTTAGGCAACTCAAAATTGACCTTATTGCATACGAATTAAAGTACATAAAAAGGTATATTTTTGAAGTACGGAACCCTCGGTGCGCGAGTCCGAATCGCACGTGACCGTTTTTTTTTCAGAAAGGTTTATGTAAATAATACTAGCTTTTACCTGCCTTTTGCTTCTAGGAAAGTGTAAATTTCCAAAATAGATTTAAAGTGTGTACTAAGGTACACACTTTAAGTCTTTATAGCTCCGAGGCGGACATAGGGTAAGCCCTATGTCCGCCTCGGAGCTATAAAGACTGGTATTACATTACCCAGTGCCACCAAGTGGTACTTTTTGTAGCTGGAGGTATATCGTGCGGGAAGTTTGATTTCTCGCACTAGTGCTTTTTACATTTTTTTTAATTTAGCTCCAAGCCATATATCCAACCAAAGAGTTAAAACTAATTAAAACTCCTTTCTGTAGGTGTACCAACAGACCAAACTCGTGGGAATACAAATGGTAATTACCGATAATTGCTTAAATAATTGAGATAATATCATTGACCATAGAATTAGTACAAAGCATAGAAACTGGACGTAGATACGTTGGACCTTTCTTAATGAGTTAGTACGAGATGTACATATAGGTAGAATAGAATAGAATCATAATTTTAGTTTTTTTTACCCTCCTCCCTCTTGGAAAGTAAACAAAGGTCTCACAACAACCCCCCCTTGTTATTTATATTTATTTATATTTATCGTTATCATCAAAAATAAGCAAAGCAAAGACCCCCCTCCCATTGTCGTAATCTAAAAAGTAGAGAAAGATAGCTGGAGCAAAGTTCTCTGTCCGGCTTCTATGCTTTGTACATACTATGCTCGTTGACTCATTATTTGATGCTGATTGTTGTGTAGGTAACAAAGGGAATGCCGACCAGACTCCGGCGGGAGAGAGGGTAGCTGATGTGGGTATGTGTATTTTAAATATTATTTACCATTTACGCAGTTGGCCTAGTTGGTAGTGACCCTACCTACGAAGCTAGCGGGTTTGATTCTCGGTAAGATCATGTTTGTGATGAGCGCGAGTTTTAAGAATTATGTTTATCAACACAATAAGAATTTCTAAAAAATAAATAGACAACGATAAACATATTTATATAGAGAAATTCATACTTAATAAATACATAGGAAAACATCCATGACTCAAGAACAAATACTAGCGCTCATCACACAAATATTTGTCCATACCGGGATTCGAACCCTGGACCGTTAGCTTCGTAGGCAGGGTCAGTACCAACTAGGCTAACTGCGTTGTTTATAACTGGCTAGTGAAGCAGTGACTTGATTTTTTTACAGAATGCAAGAAAATCATAGCATCAAGTATACCGCCCTTGGGCCTGCATATTATTGGCGGCGAGCGAGCAACGCTCGGGGAATTCCCTCACATGGTAATTCTTAATTCTTATTAATCATATAGCGGCTGTACACTCGCCGAGGCTGGACGAGGTGAGTATGCCGTCCTTTTCTAACTTATTATATGTTTGAGAAGGATGGCAAACCCGCCTCGGAGTGTCTCGGTGAATGTACAGCCGCCATTACTAATGCGTAAATGAGAAATTTAAGCCGGGTCCCCCTCACTGGTTTTGCTCTACACAACACACTATACTACAGTAGGTACCTAGGCATACAAAATCTAGCAAATACAAAGCAGAATGCAGAATGTTTTATTTCACCGAATTTTCATTTTATCGACAGGTATTTATTTCCACGTGCAGGAGTTAAATTTTTTTAGTGGTCACATGTCTAATCTAACCTACGTAACCCATGCGTGTGATAACCAAAACACAATAGAGTTTCAACAGAACTTATCTTTCAATGAAATGAATTTCGATGAAACGACACATTCGATGAAATGAGTGTCTACAAAACAAGGTGACACGCGGTTTAGTACATGATAATCGTGATTGTAATCACTGCAGAAGTTAGTAAACTGTGTGGCAGTGTTTACGCCCACCTTAAGATAGAAGGTTAAATAGAAATAAAACATCTAAGTTTAAATATGAAGTTTACAACATATATATATATGTGTGTGCGCATGTGTGTATGTGCGCGTTGAAGAGAAGCACACACAAACAGTATTATCGACGTAGGTGGCGCTTGGGTTCGAGCGGCAGACCGGGCTGCAGTTCGACTGCGGCGGCTCGCTGCTGTCCGCGCGCCACGTGCTCACGGCGGCGCACTGCGTCGACACACTCGACCAGTATGTACTTATATACCTACTCTGCCCTGCTAAGGTAAAAGGCAGTTTTTTACACAAAACTACTGTTGCAATTGCAACCTCATTACTGGGTAATAAGGTTCCCAAGCAGCAAGCAAGCTGTATAAGAGCTTATACAGCCCTTATGCAGCTAAAACTAGAGTTATAATGGCTGTATAAGCTCTTATACAGCTTGCGTGCTACTTGGGTTGTAATTGCTACAGTAGTTTTGTGTAAATAACTGCTTTTTACCATAGCAGGGCAGTACTATTCGCTTCCATACATGAAACGATTCACATTATATTTAACTATAATTAAATGGATAAGAACTCTCGACAGAAATGAGATCCCTAATTTCAAAGCTCAACTCTTATTAACCCTTTTCCAGGCAGAGGCTTTATATTGACCATTTAGTTACAGTTTCAACTTTAGTACCTTAATTTAAGTTTCAAATCTGATTGAATATACGCGGAAAGTTATTTGCTTTGAAATTAATTCCCAATATGTAAATAACTTGGATATGTACCTTTTGAATTTTGGGAACCAACACTTCGCTTTCACCCCCCTATTTCACCAAGTTGACATTGACAGGTGACATGTGACAATTCGGGGTACATTGCGATTTAACATTGAAAATCATTCTTGTAGAAACTCGTCGAATTTGCAATGTATACCGAATTGTCACATGTCACCTGTCAATATCAACTTGGTGCGGTGCAGCAGTGGACGTCTTTCGACTGATATGATGATAATGTGTTTATGTTTTTGCAGGATCGAGCCAACCGTCGTCCGCATGGGCGTGGTAGAACTGGGCGGGTCTACATTCCAGCCTGACACTGATATCCGGGTGGAGTCCATCACCAAGCACCCGGAGTACACCCGCCGGGAGAAGTACCACGACCTCGCACTGATCAAGTAAGTCATTTTTCACCTCGCCGGAAAGGCTTTCTTTGTCGGTCAAAATCTTGCGTCCATTTAATTCGCTAGCGTGGCGTTGTAATGTTGTAGCTGTCGCGGCACTGCCGCACGCGGCAGCTGATGTGGCGCTCGTGGAATTGTTTTCTAGCACCTGGGTGCATTTTCAGTTTCAACCGCCGTCATTAATGTCTTCAATATATTGACGAAATCAATGACCCTACAGCAACTTCTGATGCTAACAGAAACAACACCCCCTGTTCTGCTTCTGTTTACATCAGAAGTTGCTGCTAGGTGTCATTGATTTTATCAATATATTGAAGACACTAATGACGGCGGTTGAAACGCCCGGAATTTTACCCACCTAGTGTTTTCCTCGCTATGGTGAGGTGAAAAATTGTTTCTCACGGCCACAAAGTTATTTTGGGTCTCGAGGTCTTTTTGAGGATTTTTGAACCACGAGCGTAGCGAGAATTTTAGAATCTTTTGTTAACTCGGGATTCAATACCGGCTCTCGTGCCAAATAACTTTGCAGCCTTTTTCTATTGTATTACGCAGTAGGGTTTGCCCGCGACTCCGTCCGCGCAGAAGTCGTTTATCGCGCGGGAACTAGCAATTTCTCCGGGGTAACAGTGTGTCAATCCAGGGTAGGGACTAGCTGTGTGCCACATTTAATCCAAATCTGTTCAACTGTTTAGGCGAGATTCAAACACCCATCCAAACATCCATACACACTTTTACATGTATAACATATGAAAAAAATAGCTAATTTATTTAACAGCATGTTTGTTCCTCAGATTGGCGAAACCAGTGCAGTTCACCGGAAACTTGAACGCTGTCTGTCTGTATACCAGCAGCCAGGAGCCGGCCGTGCGGCTCACCGTCACGGGCTGGGGCACAACCAGCACCACCAGTAAGATTCAATAACCACATAACACTAAAAGTTGAGACAAAGCTTTGTCGCCAACTGTACTTTGTTGTAAAGTTATCTACTCATTGTGATTTGGCGGTCGTGAAATTATGTTTTTTTTTTTTCAAACTTGCGGAGTTATAATTTTTGCATCATTGTTATTAAAACCTATATAATTTGAGGTATTTTTAGGACTACTTAGGGCTCTTTGTAAATCCAATCGGCATCCTAGCTCCACGCGTTCACGAGATACACCGCGTTTTAAATATGAATAAGTACATCAATGATTCTGTCTCTCGCGCACGGCTGTTACGCTCTAATTTATTCAACTAGATAATTTCAAAAGTCAGCTGTCTAAACTTGATGTTCTTTTCATTCGGTTAATCATTCACAAATGTACGGTTTTTTATTGGCCATAATTTCGTTACGTCAAAAATTTTGACCTGGCTACCCAACCGATTTTACAGACGTCTCGGAGTCAAAAATGTTTTATTACAAAAAACAAATCTATTTCAGAGGATACGCGTAGCACCGTGTTGCTGAAAGCGAACGTGTCCGTAGTGACGCGGTCACAATGCGGGGAGTCTTACACCAACTGGCGCAAGCTGCCCGTCGGCATCTCGCCGCGCCAGCTCTGCGCCGGGGACCCCGACGGGCTGCGGGACACCTGCCAGGTGAGTGCGCTGTGTACGGGAACACAACTCTCAGGCGGGTGTGCTGTGTACAGGAACACAACTCTCAGGCGGGTGTGCTGTGTACAGGAACACAACTCTCAGGCGGGTGTGCTGTGTACAGGAACACAACTCTCAGGCGGGTGTGCTGTGTACAGGAACACAACTCTCAGGCGGGTGTGCTGTGTACAGGAACACAACTCTCAGGCGGGTGTGCTGTGTACAGGAACACAACTCTCAGGCGGGTGTGCTGTGTACAGGAACACAACTCTCAGGCGGGTGTGCTGTGTACAGGAACACAACTCTCAGGCGGGTGTGCTGTGTACAGGAACACAACTCTCAGGCGGGTGTGCTGTGTCCAGTAACACAACTCTCAGGCGAATGCTATGTCCAGAACAAAAATAACAAAAATATGTATATAATAGAGGTCGGTTGTAAGTGCGCGTGCGTTCCCCGCAGGGCGACTCCGGCGGGCCGCTGCAGGGCCTGACGCACGCGGACGGGCAGCACCGGCTCGTGGGCGTCACGTCGTTCGGCCGCGGCTGCGGCTCCGCCGTGCCCGGCGTCTACACCTACCTGCCGCGCTACCTCGACTGGCTCGAGGCCGCCGTCTGGCCCGGCGCCGGACCACCCGCCTAGCGCCGTCTGCCCCCCCTGTAAAATACTTCATTCATGCTTACAGATAAAATAAAAATAATGAAATTAAATTAAATACTTTAATGAAATTAAATGAAATACCTACTTTAATGAATTGAAAAATGTTTATGTAGGATAATAAAGGAATATACAAATAATAACTAGCACAAGCAACAACTTGCTAAAATTGGTCGCCACTCTCCTTGGTGCCACGAAATATCCCAAGGGTTATTCCGCGGCGCTGATGTTCAGTGACGCCATGTTACCAAGGTGGTTGTAACTTATACATTTTCAGTGACGCCAGGTTGCCGAGGTGGTTGTTACTTATACATTTTCAGTGACGCCATGTTACCGAGGTGGTTGTTACTTATACATTTTCAGTGACGCCAGGTTGCCGAGGTGGTTGTAACTTATACATTTTCAGTGACGCCATGTTACCGAGGTGGTTGTTACTTATACATTTTCAGTGACGCCAGGTTGCCGAGGTGGTTGTTACTTATACATTTTCAGTGACGCCAGGTTGCCGAGGTGGTTGTTACTTATACATTTTCAGTGACGCCATGTTACCGAGGTGGTTGTTACTTATACATTTTCAGTGACGCCAGGTTGCCGAGGTGGTTGTTACTTATACATTTTCAGTGACGCCATGTTACCGAGGTGGTTGTTACTTATACATTTTCAGTGACGCCAGGTTGCCGAGGTGGTTGTTACTTATACATTTTCAGTGACGCCAGGTTGCCGAGGTGGTTGTTACTTATACATTTTCAGTGACGCCAGGTTGCCGAGGTGGTTGTTACTTATACATTTTCAGTGACGCCAGGTTGCCGAGGTGGTTGTTACTTATACATTTTCAGTGACGCCAGATTACTGTGGCGGTTGTTACTTATAATTTTTTTGCTCAGTGACAAACCCAAGCTTTATCTAACGCTATAGACATGATAAACCATAAGTTGACACTAATAATTTTAGGAATCACATGTCTCACCACATTTGTATGCAAAATCATAATGTTAAAAAGTATGGTGGTACAATTAATTAACTATAGGTAGTTACAATTGTCGAAATTAGTTAAATTAGTAGGTAATAATAATTGACCAGAAAAAAATAAAAAAACTGAAATACCACTTGACAATACCTACTTTTTAACCAGTTTATTTTTGCGAAGTATGGCGAGTTTTTATATTCCTGGTACTATATAACATCATAATATTACCTTCTGTAACGTTAGTGTTTAAGATTTGTATACAATACGTATAATCATTTTGAAGCAATCGAAGAGTTCAGTCAAACAGTCCAGTCAAAGTCATAAATATAATATATGCTACTAACAATAAGGTCGTGTATACATAATAATATATTTGAACGCGATGGCTGTACAGATATGCATGCCTTTGACTATACCTATTATGCCTTTTGTATTTAATAAAATTGATTAAAACGTGTTTGTATTTTTACACAATAACCTTCGTCAATTTCCTTTTGCCAACTTTAATGCATACCGGAATAAAATTGCAGCACACAAAGCACGAGTCAAAGCGCTTGCGCCGTCGTCCGAGTCTATCATGGTAGGAACACGCTGGTCAGATCCCACGTACGCAACGTAGGTATGCGATGCATTATGATATTTATGATTTATAATATGTGGACGGCTAGCACACGTGCTCCGCGACTTGTTTGTCGCTAGGATCTCCCTTTCTTACTTGTCTGCAACGATACAGTCGCACAGAGTGACAAGCGAGAAAGTACAAGTTATATGAATAGACACACGTTACACTTGGGTCATTATCAAATTTTGTGCAGGTAAACTTGTCCCAACCTAAAAAAAGTTGTTTCCGTTAACACTATCCATTTCTGCGGTTATTTGAGTGAAATGATGAATGATTTGCAGTCAGCTATATACCACTGATAATTATTGATTATCGGAATCGAAAAAAGATGCTTAGTATTTATGTAATATTTGTAGTAATGCATGGTAACAGAGTGGTAGCTCAATATAAATAGTAACAGAGTGTTCTGCGCGAAATTTGATAATGACCCACTTATCACATACGCAACGTTGCGTGTGAGAAGTGCGTTTCTAGTCATACTAATTCAAGAGTCCAGATTCCAGAATCATACATAATGCATACGTTGCCTACGTGGGCTCAGCGTGTTCCTACCATTAGGGTAATTAGGTTACCACCACTAATGATCTAAATATTAGAACAAGATTTCCTTTTGATAAACACGTGGGTATGGCTGTTTGTGCACTACACGCGTTTTTACCGATCGTAAAATCCCCACTCCCTCTCTTGGTAAAAAAAAGAGCGATCGCTTGTGCACTTGACGTCGTTAGCACACCTCCGCCGCGAAACCGCTGACCGAATGTGAGCGGCGTCGCCGATATTCCGCGAGAAAGAGATAGAAGCATGGTCAATTTAACGCGGTAGAACAGGCAGTTTCGCTAATGTTTCTCCCGTCATATAACGGACAAACGGTGGCGACACGTCAGCGGTTTCGCTGCATCGATTTCGCGGCGGAGGTGTGCTACCGGCGTGACGGTAAAAACACCGACCGCAAAGAAAGAAAGAAAGAAAGACATTTATTCACTACACAGAAGACACAAATATACAAAGATAAAATAAAGCAACAAAACAGGAAAAAAAAAAAGAGTACATTATATATGATGACGCAGTTAGCCTAGTTGGTAGTGACCCTGCCTACGAAGCTAGCGGTCCTGGGTTCGAATCCCGGTATGGACAAATATTTGTGTGATGAGCGCGAGTATTTGTTCCCGAGTCATGGATGTTTTCTATATATTTAAGTATGTATTTCTCTAAATAAGTATGTTTATCGTCGTCTAGTACCCATAGTACAAGCCTAGAGCTTAGTTTGGGACTAGGTCAATTTGTGTGAGATTGTCCCCTGATATTTATTTATTTATTATTTATATAGGAGGATAGAGATATCACTATTCAACGGGACAACGCCATCTAACGTAAATTACCGTAACTACTATTAGGACCATCTATTACCATACCTATAATATCAAGGACCAATAACCACACGTACCAATACCAGCCCTGCTGTGCCACTGCCACAGCTTTTTTGAAACTAGAATTTGTAAGTTGTTTTCATCTATTATAGCCTTTCTAAATATCGCCATCTAGTGCAAATTGATGGAACTAAAAATAGACATTGGCGTCTCGTTTTTTGACATCACAACAAAGTGATTGTATCCTGTTGAGTTTTAAGGTGGGCGCGATTGTTACATGGAAATGAACAGTCAATTGAAAAGTGACAATTTTATTATCGGTAAAAACGCGGTCCATGCACAAACTGTCTATCTGCCGCACTCAGAGACGTCAATTCAGTTTTAAGTTTCATTAAAGTTGCTGCGTCTTATTCTATTGCTATAGCAAAGAATGTGACAGCAGCTACTTGAATGAAACTTAAAACTTAATTGACGTCTCTGAGTGCGGCAGTATGGATGTATAGCTATGTCCACACCTATGTGCTTTCATGTTCAACTCGCGCTTTCAACTTTCAAATCGCCTTCGTCAAGCGCATGCAATATGAGGGTGACACTGAATCATCAATAAAATCCAATGTTTTGACTTTATCTTCCACCATTTTATTTGCAAAATGTTGCACGTCAACCCAACGGTGACGGATCAGCGTGCGCTACGGGTATGCGCTTATATCAAACCAGTTTGAGCGCATGGGTTATTGCATGCGCTGTGGTTACAGATGTATGCGTCACAGGAAAGCGCAAGTTGAACTTGAAAGCGCACAGGTGTAGACATAGCTTATACTAGACATGGCAACATTGGCAACATTAACTAACGATAATGACATTGCGGGCGGGAAATTCCCATGACTTTAGTAAATATTACCCGACTAAGTTAATTAAACGATTGGCGCGCAAGCATGCCTACACATTTCGTGCGTCTATTTTGTTCGGTTGGATAATATATGTATATAGACGCGAGTACTGCGCGCCGATACTTTCTTGTAATTAGTGCTCTATTGTTATTGAGTGGAATATCAGTGCATTTCCTATCAAGATGCCTAAAAGAAAACTTGAAGATGAGGTGAATGAAAGAAAAAGGAAGATTCGTAAGTTAGAAAGGCGGTTGGAGAATTTGGAGAGATACCGCTCGACAGACGCGATTGTTGTGAATGAC